>OY293410.1:7890264-9090264 GCA_958502065.1 Chrysolina americana
CGATCGTTAAGTTGAATCGTTTACCTGTTATAATCTAATTCTACCTTTTGTTTTGTATAAGATGACAACATTCTTGGAATTAATGACTGATGATTGACAACATCCTTGAAAATTTTTCAAATGAATAATTTATTTCTTTACTGTACAACGTTACTTGAACAAGGGGATGTATGGTATTAAGCCTTCAACCGCATTCATACTATTTTTAAATTTCTAGACTCTCGAATGCATCGAGAAGTCTATTGTCATGAACCTGTCTGAGAAGAAGATGTAAAAATATTATGAATGCAGATAAGGGCCCAATACCATACAGTCTCTAGTGCAAGTTCACAGTACAGTAACGATACAATTATTCATTTAAAAATTGTTCAAGGATGTTTTCATTCATCGGTCATTAATTTCAAGAATGTTGTCGTTGAATCCAAAATAAAAGGTAAAAAGAAATTATTCCAGGTAAAAGAAAATATTTAATAAATACTTATAGTAGGTACAAAATTTTGTGTAGACAGGTATATTGAAAGGTATTGAGTGAAATTAGCCACTTAGGGCCTACTTATGCAACTTGTCATTATTGTAACGATTTCGAGACCGGCCATGATCTAATTAATTATGCACCCTCGTTCAACTACAACTGCATATCTGCTGGCGTACCGATCGCCGAGAACAAGCTGGAATAAATCGATTGTTCGATACTATTCGAAGTGCCATCTAGATGAAATGTTCTATACTCCTGAATATTCGAGAGCCGTGAATGGAAACTGCTTGGGAGTATATAAGCGGGACAGTCAGAATGGAGAGGGAGTTACAGTTCCAGAGTTCGCAGATAGAGACTGACAGCGTAGAAATAAAATAGTGAAGTAATGTTTTAGTGAATAATTGTTGTAAATAGTGTTTTAAATAAATTAGGAAAATTAGTTAGTGCAGTTTTACTACATTATCATAGTCACAATCATTATCACAGTTTTAGTCTCAATTGTTATTTTTTAAGACTAAAACTAAGGAAATTGTATAAATGCTACTACTGGAATGTACAGTTTCAATTTATGATTAAGACAGTGATTGTGATTAGGACCATGACAATGACAAAGTTGCATAAAAAGACTCCTTATATGCATGGTATAAATAAGATTACGATAGTATTAGTAGTTAGTACGCTTTTTTGAGCTCCTGAAGATGCCAAGTTTGTTGGCAAACCCGCGTCGAGTGGTATTGACGTTATTTTGGGTAGTTTTAATTTTTTGTATTTCATTTAATGAGGAAAATCAAAAATAATTAGACCTAACTCAGGCGTGCGTCAAGGCTCATTCCTAGGACCATAAATATTCGTCGCATTCATCAACGATATAGGTATTTATATAAATTTATCAAAAAAAAAAAACATTCTAAAAACATGCACATATTATAGAAAATTTAAGGAGCTAATCTTCATGATTGCATAAATCACAGTGGAACTCTTTGAGATGATCTTTGAGAGATCGCCGAAGAATCCGTCGCGTTTCCTCTTCTTGTTTTTTCTCCTGGCGCCTATCCAAATCCGTAAATTGATTTTGGATAAATTTTACAATACCCTCCATTTCTATTTCTTATGAACTTCTTCAAAACTTCGTCTTCCGAGTGAAATGTGTCGCCTTAAGTACTCAATTCGAGCAGAGTAGAGTTTTCGGGATTCTTCCGTTCTCCAGATTAATCAGTACAGAAAAACATCTAAATAATTCCAGGAACGAGGAAATGTTTGCCATGCCGATTTATTTGTTATGGAAATAAGTTACGTTTTATGGTCTACGCCGACAGCGGCGTAGCTAGGAGATTATTTTCAGTCTCCTAACAATATCATTATTATAATTACTCATTCTTTCTAAATTGCATATTCAGACTTGAATGTTGACAAGCATATGTGAATAACAAAATCATTATAGATAGTAAATTTTCATCACTGTAAGTCTAGTTATCATCAACTTGTTATAAAGGTTCCTACCTACCTCTCTTTACTTCGCACTGTATGAACTTGATATCATTACGGCTAACAGGATTGCCGTGCTGCGATGACGAACTACCTTGTTGCGTGTCACTCTCTTCAGCTCTTGGACAGGTTTCCACATTCTCAGAATCTGGTAGACAATTAGCTACCATGATAGCCCTTATGGAACTAGCGTTGATATTGTAGAATCGAAACAGGCAGTGAGTTATTGGTACCAGCTCAGATTCAGCTTCTTGAGATGCTTTATTCAACCACAAGTGCGAACTGCCTACATGCCCTAGCCAGTGCAAGTCGCCAGAAAGCAGGTACTGGTCGCTGTACCAAGTGCCAAAAATATCGTAAGGTTTGTTCACCACCCTGCATCGAAGCTCAAAATTTTCTGAAAATTGATAAGCATCAAAATACCTGATTATTGAACTGAAGATGGAATGAATTTCATACCTCCCAAATGGCAGAATGCTCACAAGTATACTAAGCATATTACGATCTACCAGAATGATTATGAAGTGAACATACATTTTCAAAGTCTCAATTTTATTTCAATATTGCAATTCGAAACAGGGTGAACAACCTCTGGACCTCTGTCAATGACGTACATAAAGTACATAAATAATTGTAATGCACATAAAGATTACCAATAACGACCGAGGTTTTCCTTTTTTTCACAAAATTGTAAACCTTAGTAAACATAAAAATACTTACCCAAGTTGAAGACAGCTATTTCACCTGAAGTACTATGAGTAGTTCCGAAGTGAACACCTGATACCAAGAGCAAGGTGTCAGATTCATTGAATTGGGAATACTGTGTGTATTTCCATCTAAAACTCATCATGTTTTTTACGTATTTGATTTTTGCAGGGTATTCGGCTGTCCATAGCTGTAAAATTCATTGTCTATTTCAAGTATTTCAAACACCTTCTGAATAAAAAATATTCTGATATGATTCACTCGTATGAATACTGAATAGGGTGTAATGAGTATCTATAAATTAATTTGCATTTAGTACTCACTATGACATAACCATCTTTAGAACATGTTGCAAAATATTTTCCGTTATGAGAAAAACTGACATGTAATACTTGGTCTGTATGCTCCATTAGAGTTTCTGTTTGGACCACAGGTATATGATGAGACATCCTTTTGAATTCTTGGTACCATGTGGTCCCTAAAATAAAGACACAAAGAAATAAACTAGTACTAATACTTGATTTCAATGATCTGGAAGCAATCTCTCCAAAGAATTCATGCTAGGGGATCATTTATTCACCTGATACGACTGGTATTGACCTATCTACCAAAAAGTTTTTGAAAAACAGTTCTTTCCATAACAAATCGTCCAAGCTAGCATCATGCCATGATTTGCAAACCTGTCCAACAGATAAAAGCTCTTTATAAGAAAACCATTGAAAGATTTTATAGAGAGCTGGATACGGTAAGAAAGGCCAATAACTTTCCTCGAAATCATCCATGTTTTGGATTTTTCTCTTTAATTACTTAAGAATTCCCATATTAATTTTAAAATTTTTTCAGTACACAAAATATAAATAAACAGATGTCAGATCAACAAAATTCAATCAGCTGTTAGATGTCAAGCAACAGGAACACGGTTGTTCGTTAATTCCGAAGGAACAAGCGCAATGTTCAGTGTTCACATGGTTTGTTCCACCACTGTAAAATGAATAGCAATCCAGAGGACCGGTATTCCGTGACTCCGTGTACCGTAGAAATCTATAGTCGATCAAATAAGTGAGATGTCATTATCGTTGAAATCATGGGAGAGAAAGAAACAACTGATTCGCACCCCTTGTCTGCTTTTGGAATGGAATAAATAAAACGCAACTTGATTTAATTGATTTTTTGTCTAAACACTGGAAATAGTGGAAATCTCTAAAGTCAAAATAGTGATTATTTTTATTGGTTATATTATATTATTAAATCATCTTTTGATTAGGGGCATATTCTGCAAAATAAACAAAGGTAATATCGTCTGTTGATATGCTGATTTTATGATGCAAATGAAAATGTTTGTATTTGATCATTTTGTTACTTTTTCTTTTCCTCAGGTAAGAGAAGAGCCAGGTACCTGGCACAGCTAAGGACGATTATAGATCAAACAAATCTATTATCTACCCTATGAATTTTGATTTGTTCTGAAATCAGTATTAGTATGGTCGACGACAAAGTTGAAATGAATAACGACAGTGAAAGTTACACAAGTTTGAATACAAATGATCCCAAAAATGTACAAGAATTAACCCAATATGTAAGTTATCTAGAAATATCAGTTTGAGATTTTTATAAGATTTCAATTTCTAGGTACAAAGTTTGTTACAAACAATACAAGATAAGTTCCAGAATATGTCCGATCAGATATTAACCAGAATCGATGAAATGGGTAATCGAATAGATGATTTGGAAAAGAACATTGGAGATCTAATGACACAGGCAGGGGTTGAAGGACCTGATAAATAATATCTCTCAAGAATTCTCAAGGGGGAGAAGTAATATCACAGTTGATTTTATTTTGGGAGGCTTTCCCAATCAATTCAAAATCCTGTTTACTTGATCATTACATTTAGAAAATAAATGAAATAATTAAAATAATTTTTTTATTTACCAAACTCAATTTCTTCTAGCTTATTATGTTTGCAATAAGAGAGAAATATTCATACCTCTTGCAGCTAATTTAGGTAGGTACTACAAACTTTTTAGTGAGTTTTGCAAGTTTAGTCAAGTTGTATGAAAATATTCGTTCTGAAATAAGTAAGTCTATAAACAAGAAATAACCCACAAAAGGAGAACCAATTTGTTAAATTCTAAGACTTTGGAAAAATATAGATCATCAGCACAATAAAAATCAATCATACATGTGTAACTGCTACTGGATAAATTTCCCACCTATGTAGCAAGTTTGAAAATGTCCCAGTGATTTCTACAGTGGCTTTGAGATGAAATATTTCACCTATCTGATTCATTCATATACATGAACTAGTAGAGCTAAATATTCAATAAACATTTGCAAGATTCAGAACAGTCCAACGAACTGACTGACTTTGAAGAGTCTATTTTCTAGATTCCTCAAACTTGATGACTTATTAAATAATGTAATGTGGACTTGAGGTATAATTTATTCACAATTACTTTTCCAAGTTTTATTTTTTGAATTTTCGTACAAGGTTTGGTGAATTCTTATCATCAGAGGAAGTACCATTTTCTTCTGTGTCACTTTCATCTTCTTCACTCTCAGAAAGGCTGTGCTTCATAGAATCTAAAGTATCCTCGCTCTTGGACAATTTGTCTTTGGGATTAGGTATACCTGGGGTTTTCTTATTGTGTGTTGAAGAGAATATTACCCCAAGTGAACCCAACGAACTAGAAGATCTGAATATGGAGCTCTTCCTCGCAGTTTTGTGGTGGACTGTGTCAGGGATACGTAGAGATTTCTTGAATTCCTATTGAAAAAGAGTGGTGTATTATGAGTTGTGTGAGTGATTGCAATTGTCATTTACCGATCCCATTTTTCCTCTTATTTTCTGAAAGTCCTAAATATCAATTATGAAAGAATGAATAAAGTTATAGCATACACATATTAATTAGGTACAGCAGATTTGATACAATCAAGTATATATAGCTTATGCATAAGTAAATACATATTCATTTGAACCTCAAAATCTTATTATTATTACCCACTAAAAATTGTTCAATTTAGGAGTAAAAGCGTTTGCCTTCCACCCAGAAAATTAATTTTAAATAGTAAAGGATACTTATTTGTTATATATCGATCCTCTCTTACATAGAATAGAATTGAAAACTATTATCAAAAAAACTTGAAACTTTGAAGTAGATGCTTCCGCATATTGTATGGTTCGAGTCATAATTTAGAATATATTTTAGTCATCAAAAATCTAAAATCAATAATAAAATATCACAAAATAGAATTGTTTTGAGTGGAGTAACACAAGGTACTTATATATCAATATAGGCCCACAACCGCTTAATTTCTGAGATACGGGGTGTTTTTTGTTTATCAAATAAATATTATTTTTATGATTGTCGACCTCTAACATCTCGTAAAAGTTTTATCTTGCCTTTTTTTCGTCCGGCAGATAGTTGCGTATTCAAAAAATAAATGCATTCTTTGAGACAGAGAAAAAATCCATACATAATTACAAGCAAATGAAGGCATTTTATTTTTTAAATCGAAGGGAAAAAAACCAAGAGACCATTTTTATGAGAAGATGAAAGAAAGACAATTATGAAAATATTTATTTGACAACAAATACCATAAGAATATCGATATTTTCATTAAAAAGAGACGGACGCCACATGCAAATAAAAAAATATATATCCCGTGAAAATTTGATTTCAATGCTTAGTTCGCATTTACCAAAATTAATAATAATAATCTTTATTGACCCAAGAAACATAAATGTTTACGCCAAAAAACCACATAAACGTTCGTCAAATCAATTTGATGTGCCCAAAAAAGTACCAATTTTAATGCAGGAATTATAGTTTATAACTTATATACCTACATGATTTTATTAAATTGTCTCATACCATCAATATTTTTAAAAGTAATATCCATCAATATATTTTAAACAATCAATTTCATTAACTTTACCTATTGTATGTATTTTATATAAATTTAATTTTTATACATCTGTATAATAGAGGTATACAGATTTTCTTCAAAAGCTATATATGTTATACTCTGCTGCTACTGGCATATTGAAATTATCAACTAGCATTTTATAAATTTATCAAGGTTTGCTAT
The DNA here is from genome assembly GCA_958502065.1 of Chrysolina americana. NCBI lineage: Eukaryota > Metazoa > Arthropoda > Insecta > Coleoptera > Chrysomelidae > Chrysolina > Chrysolina americana. The sequence continues at coordinate 7,897,020 of OY293410.1, forward strand.
GTAATATTCCTTGGTTGTACTTTTATATATTTCATGTACTGTATCTTTATCCATATTTGATAAAAATTATATTGCCTCAGCAATGCTAAATAAATAAATTACTGCAACAAAATATTAATAAAAGCTTGTTGTTTCTACAAACCTCTAGGTCTGACTCTTCGTTTATCGAGTCTACGTCGTTATACGCTTTGGTTAAAACCTCCAGGCATTTTGCATGGTATCCAATCTCGACAGTAACAAAATCCAATAATATCGATTTGATGTCATGAAGCTTTTGTTTCTCAAAGGAGTTAGTTTTGTCTTCTAGGTTGTGGATAGACTTTGATACTTCCGCTGTAGCTTTGACCAAGTCAGTCTCTGCTTGAATCTGAGAAGTGTAAGGAGATTGTGCTATTGAGCATAAATATCGATTTTTTGGGGGTTATTGAAGGGAGAATCAATCCTGTTCACAACAAAAGTTTAATAATCTACCAATTACGATAATACAGCACTCCTAGCTGTATTGAGACATTCAGAGGAAAATAAATTATCTATATATCTATCATAAATGAATAAATCTTTATTGGGTAGGAAAAAAATCTTCATATCCTAAACAGAACAAAGAAATTATTCAAAACCATTTCAACATTTAGATTGCTTTGTCACATTGTGTATGAACTAATTACCTTCACCCATTCAGAAAAAGTAATCATTTTTCATTTTGACGATCAAAATTCTATTCTAAAATTAAAAAAAAAATGCGGTGTTGAAAAACAATATGGAATGAAAGAGTATACGACTTCTATTTGATATCCATAACTACAACACAAAAGGTCTGAAAACATATAATTCAGTCAGATTTGGTGCATTATTAAATGACTGTGATGAGAAATAGTGCATGGATATTTCAAGATAAGTGGCCACTCACAATTTGTTGCCTATTTCTGGGATTTCTTTCCCTCAGTCTGTCCAGTTGTCTTCTTTTGGCAACTTCCTTATCTCTTGATGAATAAATATCTTTCACTTCGTCCTTGGCATGTTTACAAATATCCTCATACTTTGCAAATTCGCCAACTACTGTTTCATCAATAGTACGTACCCTCATATCTGCATAATCGCCCATCATTGATAAATCACCAGCAAAATTCTCCAAGCCTATGGCTAGGGACTTGTTAATGATTTCAGCCTCTGCATAGTTCAGAACTAGCTTTGCTATTTCGTCTCCTTTGTCCCGTAATCGGGCTGCTTTGCGGGAATATTGAGCAAAACCTTGACAGAACTCAGATATGCACTTTTCAACAGAGTGAATGCGAGCTTGAATAAACTTTGCTTCTGTTTCGCTGAAAAATGGGACAAATAAAGTGGCGGAAATCAAACAACAAATTGAAATAAAAACCTGTTTTGTAAAATATATATTTAATAAAGAATATTTCAGAAATCACCAGTACAGTGTGCATTTGCAAATATATTGTTCATTTCCTTCTTTAGAGCAAACATGAATCTCTTGATGTATAAAATTCAGTACATGTTTACAGTTTTAAAAATAAACCCTAAAAATATTTACAAAACTGAATTGCACCAGAATGATTACAGTAAACAAATAATTTCTGGACTGATAAAAAGATACAAAATATTATTTACCAATTGCTCCTGCTGCGAAATTGATTCAACATTGCTGGATAAGAGAATTATTGACACTGCTCATAACAACAGAATGATGGATACAAACAAACATTAAATAATTGTTGCCAACAGAAGAAAAATAATCAATACAATGAAACACATTTTTATTATAAAAATACAGAATACAATAATAATTAATAATTCTTTATAAAAATACTCATGAACATGAAAGATTCATAATGAGAATAGATGCGCGTTAATGTCATTCAACAACAGCAAATGAACTACTGGTACAAGCAAAAGCTAACTTGACTTTTCTATTAACTAGTATTTGAGTAGGTACCTTAATGTCTTTCTTATCACCTGTGCCGCAACTACCGTGCTCGTTCCAACCCCAAGAATACAGTTTTCCATCACTTGTTACAGCCAAGTTGTGCTCAGAACCCAGACTCAGTTGGGCAACACCCCTCAGAGTGGGTACTTTTGCTGGTTTGTATGGCACGTCTCTCTCAGCTCCAAGTTGGCCATAAGTATTGCGGCCCCAAGTGAAAACTTCTCCATTTTTCGTGAGACCTGCGCTATGGGTCCAACCCGCATGAACAGATATCAGCCCCTCGTTACTGAACACTTCCAAAGGTACGAAACTATTAGCTACAGCAGGATCGACGCCGAGTTGGCCAAACTTGTTTTCACCCCAACTAAGTACGATGCCATTGTCCCTCAGAACTACAGTGTGGTGCTGTCCACTGGCCGCACTAATCACATTTTCGAGATCAGGAACTTTGGATATACTTAAGTAGTTGTTGTCATCGAAATTATCACCTAATCCTAATTGACCTTTGGCTCCGGTGCCAGCAACCAGAAGTCCTCCATCCTTTGTGATTATGGCAGAATGTCGTAAACCACAGCTTACATTCTTGAAACCAAAAGCCAGTTTTTGGGAAACCTGCAGTCTTGAGGGTATTCCTGTACATGTTATACTTTTTGATAGACCAAGTTGGGTGAATTGGTTGTTTCCCCATACAAACTGTTTTCCACATTCTGACACAGCTGCACTGAAATCCCAACCACATGAAATTTGGACTATATGAAACTCCTTCAATATTTCTATCTGGGTCAACTTCAAGGTATCATCCGAGAGCCCCAATTGTCCCTTGGAATTCAATCCACAGCAATACACAAAGCCTTTGTTATCAAGAATCAAAGTATGTCCGGCTCCTCCTGCTATAGACACGATATCTTGGACGTTAAAATCACAACCCCTCAGTGAAACTTCCTTTGGTTTCGGCTCTGCCTCGGACTTATGCCCTAATCCTAATTGACCATAACTGTTAGCTCCCTAGTAAAGGTAAAACCAGGTTATTCAACTCTAGTTATTTATATAGGAAATATCAACTTACCCAACAATATAAACTCATGTTGAAAAGAAAACTTGATAAAAAGAGTCGTTTTTACTTTTGTTAATGGAGGATTCTTGAGTCTTGAAACACGCGTCCTGCTGTCTATTGGTAAGTAGGTAAGTGAGGTTGGGTTTTTGAAGTAAAAAATTAAAAATGTCTTCTATTCTGACGATACAGGAAGAGAGAGAGAGATCAGACAAAAAACATTGAAATTGATAGGATGCAAAAAACAAATATGAATTGATAGTAATCTACTTGGTCTTCGAAAAAAGAGTCAAAATTTGGAAGCAAAATTACACTCAGGCATTTGAAACTGAATTACAAATTATTGAAATATTGAATTTACAATCAACTAAATTGAAATCCTGCAATCAAATCAGTGCAATCGGCAATCCTGCTGCGCACAAATCAATTTTAGAATTTAGCTTATTTGGCAACAACCTCTCAAGTTGACCAACCAAAGAGGCTCACGCTCACAGTCAAAATACTTTTATGAAAAATAGTTCGAAGTGACGCATTTGTTTCACAAAATTCGAAACAAACTACTAAATGACTTCAAGCAAGGCAGCTTGATCAAACCACAGAACTCATAATTATATATCTTTATTAAATAAAGTAATAAAGTGGCCGAACAAAACATGGAACATGTAAATAAGGGCTCTGTGATTCGTCACAGCAATGGCGGGAAGTTTAAATGACTAGGCAGCTGCATGCAAACTGGGTTGAAATGTTGGAAATACATAAGTCATTTCTAACATCACGTAGACAAAATAATCATAAGAAGTTGTTAACACTATATAATGGCTATAAAAGTTAATATCAGTTATTTCGTGCATTTTACTGTATAGTTTGAATCACTGAAAACATATTTTCTGTAGTTTGAATTCCTCGAAGTGCTGTCGTCACGATTGAGCAGAGCATGAAAAACCTTTCCAAACAAATGGGCAATACGTGTTGAAAACCCATGACTTGTATTAAGGATTTTGCTTATTTCCGTCAAGAATAAGAAAAATCGAAAATTTTCAATTTGGAAAGGTTCACCAAGTTCCACGCACTTTGACGTCAGGGTAATCTATTTATAAGAAGATTTAAGCTGTTTTTTGACGTTGAACCGCATTCAATAATGTTTTAAAAACTTACTCTATTTACGTCATAGATTTGACTGTGTTAGAACGTTTAAAAACATTCCGTCTATGACGTCAATGTTTCAACGCTAAAACGCGAAGTTTTTAAAACGGATCAAATAATTTAAAAAAAGTGGTACGCCAAAAAACAGCTTTAACATTGATTTATGAAGCCTATTGAATCCTATTGTATTATTCAAGAGGGCCAATCAGCATTCATAGATTCTTAACCCTTAAATGTTAAATCTTTTTATAAACTGGCCCTTAGTTATTAGTTCTGAAGTCTTATTTCTTGAAAACAGAAAACGTTAAAATAAACGATATACGGATAGCATAAACATAAAGCAAGAATTCCTATCCACAACACTACCAATAGGCAATCCGCATGAACCAATCAGAACTATCCTGGCCAAGGCGGTATATTTGAATCGATGCTAAGGCGATATAGTAGTCCCAAGTATTCAACTTGGATAGCAAGGTTAGTTTGGTTAGGTTAGATCATGTTCCCTTCTTTTTTCATTTTTAACCCATAAAAGAAGGAAACATGATCTAATAGAGATTTCTAATGGATTTGGAAACCCAAATAAAAAGAGACGAAAGTTCTTAGTTTTTCCATCCTTGTTTCCAGGGGCGCGCTCTGTGATTGGTTACCATAATAGCGGTTAGTTTGGATGACATGACAGATACAGTTGAAAATGACATTTATACTCCCTGACCTTATAGTAACCAATCACAGAGTACATTCCCTGGCAACAAGGACGGAAAAATTAAGAACTTTCATTTCTCTTTATTTGGGTTTCCAAATCCATTAGAAATCTCTATTTAACCAAACTGGACCTTGATATCCAAGTTGATCCTCAACGTAACCTAAAATTACATTGCACACCACGCAGGCGCAACTAAAATAAAGTTTTGATTGGTCCATGCGGATTGCCTATGGGGAAGTGTTGTGGATAGGAATTCCACAATTCTTGCAAACATAAACAGAGCATCAAAATAATTTTTTATATCGGTTTCGGTATTTACGAAGAAGATGGATTTGATTACATCAGAAGAACCATCAACATCTGTAGTGATGTCGAGTTTGATATGTACTATGTGTTCAAGAAAATTTGCTTCTATAAAATTACTTAATCGCCACAAACAACGTATGCACAAAATTGTTTCTCCTTCAAGGAAAAGTCCTATTATTTGTCCATTGTGTGAAGAAGGGCATGAACTTGAATCCCATGAAGTTTTACGATATCATCTTGTAGACAAACATGCAGTAGATATTGAACTATTAATTTTACAATTTTCAAGCATGAAAGAGTATGAATCATGGAAGAATGAAGAAAATATTGACATGGGTTATGCAAAGTATAACACAAATCAATATGATGATCACAAGGAGGTAAATTATATTTGCAACAGGAGTGATTCCAGAGGTATAGAATTTATAGGGTATTTGAATATGCATACCTATGTGATATGAAATGGTTACTTTTAGGGTACCAGGCAAACTATCAAAGAAGGGAGAAATCAGGTGGGACAATCAAGATTCAAGGAATGTGCCCTTCAATGTTGACTTGTAAATTCTATGACAACAGAAATGTATCTTTGACTTTCTGGAGGACACATGTTGGCCATGAGAGGGAATTAAGAAGCCTACATCTTTCTAAGGCAGAACAGGATGTCATTGTTGATAAAATTAAATCAGGTGTATCCATTGATAGCATTTTAGAAGAGGCAAGAAACCTAAAGGGTCCAGAGCTACAAAAAATTAATTTGATTAACAGAGGTAACATCATTTATTTGGCAAGAAAACACAACATTGATATAAAGAGGGATGAAACAGTAGCTGCTGCTTTAAAAGTACAAGAATGGAATGGAAATGAAAAAAATTCAGATTTTCTGTATACCCAAGAAGGTATGAATATTATATGTTTTTTTTAATTACTGAAGTACTAATTATTTCATCAATGCAGCCAAGAAACCAGGAGAAAATCCAGTCATTGAGTCGCAGAATGAAAAGGGGATTGAACAATTGATTGAAGAAAACTGTATACAGCAAATATCAGAAGAGTTGGAGGACCAAGATAAAAGAGAAGTTGAATGGACAAATTTCAAAAATTGGGCGGAAGCATTAACTGACGAAGTTTTCGACAGATTTATGAATGATATTCAAGGGGAAATAAGAAAAGCAGACCAAGCAAGACATAGACTAAGTAACAAACAAAGAATAGAGACAAACGATGAGTTCTTTCCAACTAAGAAGCGTCAGAAAAAATTACCTGCAATATCCTATTAAAAATAATAGTTATAATAGTATTTAATAATACCTTAATTTTAAAAGTACTACGTTCTTATTTTCAATGTATCATTATACTTAATGAAGTATAACTTTTGACATCTATTTCATTGTAATGAGGTTTTTCTCATTTTTAGTTTGAGATTTGAACCCAAAGATTTTTGATGAAATACCTACCTTACCACAGTTATAAGGAATGTAAGAATGCTTATTCAGTAGATTGTCTGAATAACTTCATGTAAATATATTTTTTACTCCAAGTCTGCATAAATCTAGTGTCATCAATAAAGATATGATATTAAAATAGTTGACAAGAAAATTAAGCATTCCGTTGATTTTCTCGCCGTAAGATTTTTCACATGAAATATAAATCAAATGGACCAAACTGAACAAATTACAATTTAATAACCTCTTCTAACTGTTGGGAACACTGAGTAGTTGGTATTGTGACATGAAAATATTGTCAACAAAGATAAACGACGTGCTCTGTGGTTGGTTAATGTAATGGTGGGTACTTCAAATGAAATTCTCAACTGTTTCTTCAAATCCAAACTACCAGCCATTATATAGTGACGGATCACAGAACGCGGATTTTGGATTGAGATTCACGTGGTATGGCTAAATGCGCCTATTAGGAAGCAAGGACCATAACATAGACAGAGAGATTCACGTGGTAGGTATATGTTTTGGTTCAAGAGTTTTTTTTCGACCAGAATTCACATGGGCGAGTATCGGATTGATATAATGCAATACCCGTCGTGGCATTAGCTAAGGGAGTTGTTTCAAGACAGTTATTTGCCACAATAAGCCTACGATGTAGGTATAAATGGGAGTGAAAGGGTTCAAGCATTTTCATTCAAGGGGGCGCCATGGGACTGCATCCCCTGAGATTTTATAATTTGTTCATCAGTATAATCAAGTTTCTTTCCCTTCAGCCCCCCGAAACTTCATACTGGGGCGCCCTAGATCATTACTAACAATGTCCCATAAGAACACTCATCTTTATGCTCAATTTTCTAAATAAATACATATGATTCATAAAAAACATCAGTTAACCAAATCATAAAAAATGTAATCTATATAAAACCAAATTTATTTACAGTTATTCCTTAGTAGATCTAGTTGGTGTTATATTATTCCAAGCTCATACATTGGTTTATCAACAATCAACCTGTCAAATCCTAATCTGGTGAGATCGATCGTTTGAAATCTGCCATCCAAAATAAGTTCGGAAATAGCTCTTCCTACTGCAGGTGCTTGTTGGATACCTGGAACACGTTATTCCAAATTATAAACATAATAAGTACATAATAATTACAATTTTTTTTAGCAAATATATCAGAATGTAATGTATTTCAAAAGTATGTACTTGTCGTTTATTTTGAAACTGGACAAACCCTCAATGAATAAAAGTAATAACAGTTTTTAGTAATGTTGTATAATACCGTTATGAGATTGAAAAAATCCCCTAGCTACGCCAATGTTGAGTGCCGACCATAAAACGTAACTCATTTGCATAAAAAATAAACCGGCGCCGATCGCAGTAAACATTTCCTCATTCTTGGAACTATTTTTCTGATGTTTTTCTGTACTGAATAATCTGGAGAATGGAAGAATCCCGAAAAATCTATTCTGCTCGAATTGGGTATATAAGGCGACACATTTCACTCGGGAAAGAAGTGTTTGGAATATTTAGCTAGTTGAAATCAGTTGAGCAGTTGAATTGTTGAAATTGTAACCGAAGTAACTCATTGGGGCAAATTGATTTATTGCACTTTTACAGTTGTACAGATTTCCATGAATTAACATTTTCTCATTTTCAGAATGGAAGGTTAAAATTTCCAAAAAGCCATCTCAAGAGAGAGGGTGTTAAATTTTTTTACGGAAAGTGCATTTTGACCAGTTGTTAAGTGAAAGAGTCTGATCAAGTTTTAATAAGAACATGTATGATCCCACATCCGAATGATTGTTTGAAAATTGTAGACGATGATATAATTTGAGTACATTAATTCGAACTTCCATCGTCTTATAGTATATATATATATATATTACACCGGCATTTTTTCACTGAATTTGGTGATGTTCTTTCCGTACATGGTCTGCGATACGAATTTTGACGTATCACCTAACTGCGTGAAGCGTTTGTGGTCATCTAGTCTCACCGCCAGGGGTCTCTTGGTTTCACCGGTGTACGAAAAATCGCATTCGCATGAAACCTCATATATACAGTTCTTGATGGTGGTGGTAATATTTCCCGGTTTGGTTTTCGTGAGAAAACCCCTTAACGTGTATCCGGATTTGAAGGAGCTTTTAATATTAAACTTTTTCCTAATTCTTCCAACCTTTTCGGAGATTCATTTAGAAGAATTGGAAGTTCGAAATAAATGTACTCGAATATCTGAATGATTGCTGTATGGAAAGTAAATCAGTAATGATATACTTTATTCTTTGAGGGTGTTGTAGCTCAACAGGCATACAAATTTGGTTATTATTGGTCTAAAATGATCTCACGTTTTGTTAAGCAACTCAATTCAGGCAAATTGGATCATCCGACTATTTCCGATATACATACCCCTCCGACATGAAATAGCATTTGATTGATTTACTATCAAAAGGGCAAAACAGACATACCTACATAATGGAATGTCTTAAATTAAAATTTTATTCATATTGAAAAATCAACACCTCCCCGAAAAAAAAAACTGGGTGCGCCTCTGATACATACACATAGCTACTTAGTATATGAAGTTTTATTACCATGTCCACTGAATCCTGATGCTATATACATATTTGTATAGTAGGGATGTGCTCCAATGATTCCGTTCATGTCGTATGTGTTGTATTCATAAAATCCGCTCCATGCTCCTGATACCTTTGAAATAAGTAGTTTATCTAAATAAGTGAGACTATACAGGGTGTTTCCAAAATTGGAGCAATAAATGAAATGGGTGATAGAAAATGAAAAAAAAAAGTTATTTTGGAAAATATTGGACTTTGAAGTATTCGGAAAACTCTGGCAAACTGTTAGGAACCTCTGGCCAGATATCAACGGCCCCTAGATGTAACCAAAGCAGTGACAAAAAAAGGCCGGCGGGTAATAAAGAACTTTGACAATGTTGCCGACGTTAAATGTTGAAAGATGGCATGATAAATTAAACGATATTCTTTCTTCGAACAGTTTCCCTTTAAGCTGGGGGGTCGCTGAATTGGCTTGGCCTTAGCCGCAACAACCCTCATCATTTTCAGTTCCCCTATAAGAGCAGAGCTTGCGATCTAATCGATTTAGAGTCTTATATTGTTTGTCGTGGTATTCTTCGACCATATCGCTTCTTGCATTCATTAGGATATTTGTGTCTATTTTACGTGCTTATCAAAAATGAATTTTGATAATTCGTTTGACGAATCCATATATTTTATGTAGATAGGTACGTACCTAGATTTTTGTTTTGTGTCGGTATTCGACTTCATTCGTTATTTCTTTACCTACATTTCTGATTTTAGCAATACCTACAATCCCTATTGGACTCACCACTATGAAAAATGTCAGTGTTGTTTGGTATTACGCACACGTTATTTGAGGCATCGAAAAGCCAAGGGAGGTAAGTATATGAAAAGTTTGTGGCAAAGGGAAGGAAGGTGCTGACATCTGTTGGCGAATAGTTCAACTATGCAATGAAATAAGTGCTTCGTTTGGAAGCCAATAAAGGTAAGGGGCAGATTTACCGAACATTAGGATCATGTCATTTACACCCCTTGGCTTCTCGGTGCCTCATTTGCAATCGCGGTACTTTTACAGGAACTCGATATTTCAATCGAATAATAGACGAGCCATTTCGAAGCAATAAGGTAGTTGAAATCTAGGTAAAATAACAACGCCGTTCAACAGATGCGACAACAAGGTAGTTTTCAGCGTGCTTGTGACTCGTTGCTTCGTCGTGCGAGACTGCATAGAAAGTGGTGGCGGTCATCGCGAACACCTGCAGTGAAATCAAATTCCGTTTATTTTCAGAAACTTTTTAATCCCCTGTTATGAAATGAGAATGCCTCATTGCCCCTAATTTTGATTTAATTCAGTGCTTTTATTTCGGTTCACTTCGAAGCCAAATGTGGCAAGGTTTACGAAATAATAATAAACTAGCAACGGTGCGGGAATACGAGTAATAAACACAATACTAGAAGATAGACGCCCTAGGAACTGATGAATGAAACCAGTGCTTCCCAAACAATTGTGAGTAACTGAGTATATTTTTGGGAGAGTTTAAAGTGCCTACAAAAAAAGATAAATGCTTTTTTTGTGTCATTATGTCTCATAGAACACCCCATTTTATTTATTGCTCCAATGCCTCCAATTGCGGAAACACACTTTATAGGATAATAATAGTTATTTATTGTAAAAGTGTGTCATTTTATTCGCGCAAGAATAGATTTAGGAAACTTCGGTTCAGTCGAGGAGTATCATTTGAAAAAATTAGATTCAGGGTTTTAAGAAAGATTTTTGACCACAATGTAAAATTCTAATTGAATTGAAAACCTCACTTCGACGGTCATCAAAATATTATGTAGATTACAGAAAGGTAATAAAAATACATTTAAAGTAAGAAAGATTGTGTCCATATTATGATTACCTTCAGAGCATTGAATGCCGGAACTCTTTTAGCAATGATAGGCCAGATTTCTTTATCAAAGAAGGAATAATCGACGTCCAGGTTATCAGTCGGTGGCTCATCTGCTGGATCTGGTGAAAGTCCCGCGATGAACGACCCACCCAGGCCATCCCTTCTGAAGTATGCACCCGAAGGATCAATTACCATTGGAGTATTTATACCAGGTGCATTTTCGTGGCAATTGAATGTGTATACATATCTTTTTCTGAAAATTAGGTCGTTATTTTTCGGAACACTCGCTAAAAATCAAATCAATGCAGAAAAGTGGGAAATTATAGCAACACAAGTTTTTATCTAACAAGATCTACCATAATGCTTTCTGTAATATAAAGTTCATAATTTTTGTTCACCAAGTAAGGGTTTAGTTTTTTTTTAAGTCAGAATATTGGAATGTCAGTTTGACTGGACTGGATATATATTTTATAGTTTTCCAAGTTTATATAACTTTCTAACAGCATTGCACCCGGTGCCTGTTACAAATTGGTCGTTTGAGCCGGATCATTCATTTATGAAAAAATTCGATTTCTTCAACTCATTTGATTTGCCACAGAGCAACTTTAAAAGCTGTTCATTGCTCAAAAGAATCAGTTGTCACTAGGTGGCGCTTTGACGTTTATGTTCAAGTTTATCCATTGCTTGAATTTGTTTTCCCAGAGCAGACTATGATGGCAAGTCTTACACTGCTTAATAACCGATAACAGTGTCAGTCCCACCATCTTTCACTTGGGCACCCTGAATTTATAATAAAAATAATAATAATAAATCGTCTTTTATTGGGCGAAGTTGAGTTTAACTAACTATTCTTACACTTGACCCATACCCATTCATTTCCAGGAGTGGATTTAACCTTGAATAGAACTTGAAGAGAGTGATTCTTTCAAGAAATAAACTTATTTTTGAGTAAATTGCTTGCCAATAAATCTTTAGCCGGTTCTAACACAATATTTACTATAACAAGTTTTTCATTCATCTAAGCTCAGCTACTGCACGATAGTACCTTTTTTCTATTGGAAGAGGTATTGATAACATTCCAGGACCTGTTCCAATTCTTGCTAATTCTGCTATTTCTGCTGATTCACATCCACCTGCTATGATGCACATGGCAAATTCAATTGTTCTACATTCATCTTCATTTGGCAATTTCACCTGAAATAAGAGATAGTTCAGCAACAGAGCAGAACAAAGTCATGCATATATGAATATCTCGGCAAACTCAAAACAGTCACTCACTTACAAATTTTCTATTCAAGAGAATATAAATAACTCACTACTAGGGAATTTGTACCCTCATAAGTTCCTTGTTCTACTCCTTCAACAACAATATTTCTCTGTTCTTCGAACATGAAATCAACAGCTTCACCCGTAATATATTGGGCTCCCAATTCTTTAGCTCCATCTCGCAGTAAGCACAGCAAAGACCAAGGATCAAACCATCCTTCTTTTTCCAAACCTAAACATCCAACAGCAACGTCTGAAACGTCTAAGTAAGGAAATCTGTGAAAGAATATGTTCATTAGGATATCTGAAGATAGTGGTGATGAAAAAAGGTTGTTTCTCAAAATCTAATACCAGAATAAGGACATTTGAAATGTTTTCTCACATTTTTAAGGAAATCAAACTGTTTTACATTATCTGTTGCCTAATACTCATTAGTGACAATTATTTCCACCATTTTTCCCAAATTCTTGATGTTGTTACTTCTATTCTTTCAGCATTTAATAAAGTATCTATTATCATGTTTTCTTGATCAATGAGATAAACATGAACCGCGTTTTTGTCAAATTAATCTTCAACCCAATTTTACTGAGTCTGGGTCTGATTTGTATATCTTTGTAGTTACTAGTTTCATATAAAGTATTATTTACTTGAGTTTCACCAGTCTTATTTCATAAAAATGCTTATAAATTTTTGAAATTAACTGTATTGTATCAATGACAATGGAATTGAAGAAATACTGGTGCAAAAACTAAATAATTATCAATAAGTGTGGATACCTACCTTTCTGTTAACTTTTCTTTACTGAGTAAAACATTCACAGCTCCTAATTCGTTTTGTAACTTACTATTATCTACAAGAAAGGGAGCACCCTCCTCACTCGCCAATAGTAAGTATCCATGCGGATGGAAATTTACACCAGCTTCAGGTCCAAATCTCTTCTTCAAGGTTCTTATAAACTCAGCCCCATAAAGGGACATTTGGACATTCTCTGGCAGAGAAAATTGTTGTCTCAGTCCACCCACAGACAAAGCAGTAGAGCTTTTTCTATACTATAAATTAATTTCATTAGAGTATAAGGAAACGTTAAAATATTATTACCGTTGGATCCTTTTCCAAAACTACTACTTTTATTCCATCATAATTCGATTTTTCTTTCAACCAATATGCAATAGAGCTGCCTATCGCACCTCCTCCTATGATAACTACATCTGCATGTCTAGGGAACGATCTTTCCAAGCTTTTATTGCGATTGTAGGGGCGATTTTTTAATTGTATATCGTCGCGTAATATCCTTAATGTTCTGGATATTGGGTTTTCAAATTGCCTACTCAACTGCCTGGATTTATGAAACTGCCTTTTATTTAGGTTGTATGTTATCCTAAACGAATATCTCAACATTTCACCGCTTTCTATGAATACAGACTAGGAACAAACGATCTCATGAGGTTAGGGTTAGAGGTGTACGCAACATATCATAATGATAACATGTTGCGATATTAAGTACATGAAAATTCATCAAACATCATAGTTATAGAATCAATTTACTCGTAAACCAAATGTTTTCTGTGATTTTTGATAATTTTAATAAAATTATATAAGATAAGAACACGACAAAGGTTAGAGGTTAGGTTAGAGGTCTTCCGGTCTTCCTATTGTCTTAAGTTTTAAGCTGCCTTTTCATGAATGGTAAAACGTATAACGTTAAACGTGGTAAACGGATACTGCGTAAAAAATTGATGACTTTTATCCAGATTGTTTTTGGAATAATTATAATGTGATAAAATGGAGTAATCGAGAGTTATGTGCTGTTCGCTATCGATGACTAGTCCAATCGTCGGACCGCATTAGATTTTCTTGATTCGTTGCAGGATGATTCTAATTTAAAATTAACGCCAAATAAGAGGTCAGTTTGGTGATTCTTCATTCGATGGATATATGTAAATTATTGTTAGTCTCCGCTGATTATTTTGCACCCTATTCTTTCCAATTTTACGTAGCGATCGTGGGCTAAAAAACCCCTTCAACAATATTTGGGTTTCATTTGAAAATAAGAGCTGCTTTCCGTAGTAGCCCTCATTGGAGCTTGTTTGTTACCCCTGATCTGATCCTGAAGTGCACCGCACCTGACTTTATAAATTGGTTTTAATTGGAACATAATTTGTCGTGATCTGTCAAATCACCGGATCTCCTCGGAAATACTCCCTGGGGCAATTTGGAAAGCGGCTCATATCAGCCACAGAGATGATATTGGTTAATTTCAAATAATCAACCAATAGGAACACTTTCGGATCATCGTATCGTCGAATATTGTGTGTGAAATGTAGGGCGAGTTCGCAATGCATAGTATTTGCTTTTCGCGCCAAAACTCTTGGGCTGGCGCTACATGCATCTGTTATCCGACGACACGATGATCCGATAAATTTACTTACAGGTTCCTATTGGTTAATTTCAAATACATTCAGATCATCGGATGCATGTAACGCCAGCTTTATCCATCCACATACGGTTTCGTGCATAAGAGCGGTGCGATTTTCAAATATTTCGGATTTAAAATTCGCATGTGAATAAAGAAGACAAACATACATATTTTGTGAGTATTGGTGCGAGAGATAATCTAATAAACGAAAGAATTTGAAAATAGGACCCCTCTGAAGGCTCAACCGTGTTTGTTGCACCCGAGCTAATTTCAAATAAAACGCTGTTTGGTTTTTTGAAGTGTATTTGGATGAATATTGAAAAACCTCTTTTTGTTTTTCATAAAAGTGACTGGGTTAGTATTTACACATGATCTCTATTTGTCATCAGTGGCTTTTTCTTTCAATTTATAAAATCAATATCAGTAAAAACAAATGTGATTATAATGATAAAGTTTCAGGCAAAAACTAAACTAAAAATAAAAACTAAGTACACTTAGAATGTAGGTATTAAAAAATATAATTTGTAACTATTAATTAAATATACTGTCTTAGGTATTCATTATTTTGAAAGCTTCTCAGGTGGATTGAACACTTGGGTCTCTATTTTTCGCATGCTACTTAGTTTCTGACTAGCTTGGTCTGCATTTCTTATTGCCCCTTGAATATTACTTATGAATTTGTAGAAAACTTTGTCATTCAATGCTTCTGTCCAATTTTTGAACCTTGTCCATTTAACTTCTCTTTTATCTTGGTCCTCTAATTTTTCTGATATTTGCTCTGTACGGTTTTCTTCAATCAATTGTTCAATTCCATTTTCATTCTGCGACTCAGTGACTGAGTTTGTTCCTAGTGCCTTGGCTACATTAATTAATTAATATCACAGTTATTAAACAAACTAATAGGCAAACTTCATGAAAAAAAAAGATTACAACTAAATTAAATCAATTTAAAAACATCCTGCATTATTTTATAAAATGAATAATGTTCATACCTTTTTGTTCATCAAAAAAAGCAATTTCTTTTCCATTTCCATCCAATTCTTGAACATTCAATGCAGCAGATGCCACTTTATTGCAATCTCTCTTTCTTTCAATGTTATGTTTTCTTGCCAAATAAATTATGTTATCTCTGTTAATTAAATTAATTCGTTGTAGCTCTGGTCCTTTTAGGTTTCTTGCATCTTCTAAGATTTTATCAATGGATACACCAGATTTTATTTTATTAACAATAACATCCTGCTCTGCCTTAGAGAGATGTAGGCTTCTTAATTCCCTCTCATGGCCAACATGTGTCTTCCAGAAAGTCAAAGTTACAATTCCATTGTCATAAAATTTACAAATTAACTTAGAGGGGCACATTCCTTGAATCCGGATTGTTCCACCTGATTTCTCCCTTCTTCTTCGATATTTTGCTTCGTACCCTAAAAGTAATTGTTTTCAATCATATATCACATGCACCTTCACCAACATTTTTATTAAAATACTCTATCAATTCTATACCTTTATAATCACTCCTGTTACAGATATAATTTATCTCTTTGAGATCATTTCTTCGATTTGTTCTATACATTGCATAACTTGTATCAATGTTTTCTTTATTCTTCCATGACTCATACTCTTGTTTGCTTGAAAACTGTAAAGTTAATAGTTCAATATTTACCGCATGTTTATCTTTAAGATGTTTCCGCAAAACTGCATGGGTTTTAAGTTCATTTCTTTCTTCACACAATGGGCAAATAATACGACTTTTCCTTGAATCTGAAATAATTTTGTGTATACGTTGTTTGTGGCGATTAAGTAGTTGTATAGAAGTGAATTTCATTGAGCACATGGTACACATCACACCCGACATCACTACCATTGATGAAGCATACGAAGATGTTGGTTCTTCTGATGTTATTGAATCCATTTGCTTTGTGAATACCAATATCAAAAAAGGTTCATGAAGTATCCTTTCCGTTCTAACGAATATCTAGTAACGTGAATAATAATTATTTGCCCTTTTTTCTTTTTTCATAAAACGTCGTCATGATGAGGTGCAATCATTTATCTCCGAAATTTTTCTATTTTTCTTTCATCTTTCAATCACAGTTGTCAAACCAAAATCCAAAAATATTAGTTGATTTGAAGTATTTGAACCACAGACCTCATATTTGAACACAAACCACAGACGTCTTCTGTGGATTTGAATGATTTGTTTCGCAGCACAGAACACATCGGTGTTTTGTGATTCTCAGATTGCATTCAAACTTCAAACTCCCCTTATTTTTTTACTTTGCTTCCTTTCGGTGCATAGTACGACTCCGGGGGTTGCAGCATTATCGGATTTGGTGTTGTGAAAACTCGATATTCGGATTGCTTTACAGACAGGTAACGCTGGGGCAACATCTTCTGGTGATAGATAGCAAACGAGATATAGGTATATTGTTGTTAAATTTTTCTTGCTTTGATCAAAATCTTGCAACTGAGAAATAGAATCGACCCGATAGTGTCAGTTAATACGGTGATCTAACATGTGACTAACCACTGACCAGTGTTGATCCATGCCAATGTTGGCACTACACGTATTCGAAATATTCCAAAACCCGATGTCATATAGGTTATTTTAACTTGTCAGTACTCCAGAATTCGTATTGATACGAGTATAATGTTTATTCGATTCCGCTCAATCCGAATGTCCAAATCAACCGAGTATTTATACATCTCCGATCTATTAGATCAGACGGAATTCACCAAACGCCGGGTAGAGACGAACAGAGCGGCCAGATTATATTGACTTGTTAGATAGGTATGAACTGAACACGCCTGTGGAAAGGAAAATAAGATGTATGATATCAGCCGCTTTCCAATTGATAGCTCGTTACTTGTTATCTCTGAGCCCCTGTAATGAAACTGAATGAACTTCACCTGACTTTATAAAAAGGTATGATTTATCATTGTTTGCCAGATAACTTCTGAAGTTACTCGGAGCTATTCCCTGTGACATTAGAAAAGCGCCAATTTTGATATTTATGACCACAGAACAGATTTGTGTGTTCTGTGTTTATTGAAGTATTTTTGTGACTTGTGAATTATTATATATATATATATATATATATATATATATATATATATATATATATATATATATATATATATTGTCACTTGTCAGTCCTGTAGACTTAGACTTATCAATGTTTGTGAATTGTGAAAGGAGGAAGTTGGAAAGTCAGTAGTGGGCTAATTCTATTATTCTATTTGTGTTTTTGCAAATATTTGTGTTTTCTAGTTTTATTTGTGATTTTCAACTTGTAACATGACTACTGCTGCACGTCCCACGTTTGAGCCTGCTAGAGGAGGACAAGGAAGAAACGAAAAAGATTTGAGTGCTATTTCTAGACAATATTCAAGCAGAGATTTGCCAGGACACACGAAATTGAAATATAGGTATGTTGTAATCAAACTGTTTGTATATTTACTTTGTAAATCGTGTTCGCATAAATCTCAATGTTACGATTATTTCAGAGAGCATGGTCAAGGAACAGTTGATGAAACTAGAGCTCGCGATTTCCGCAAAGAGCTAGAGGAACGCGAAAGAGAAAAGAGGCCTGGAGCTAGAGCTGCCGAACACGGTAAGAGACTCAAACTAGACCAAGTACCAGCAGCAAGTTTAGATGCCGATGACCCTCTGGATGGTGAAGACTCTGATTCTAGTGATGATGATGATGATACCGAAGCCTTGTTAGCAGAGCTAAACAAAATAAAGAAAGAGAGAGCTATTGAACAAACAAAAAAGGAAATTGAGAGGCGGCAGGAGGAGGAGAGGATCAGAATGGAGAATATTTTGAGTGGGAATCCTTTGTTGACTCATTATTCCGCCGGTACTGCTAAAGCAGACCACAAAGTCAAGAGGCGGTGGGACGATGATGTTGTGTTCAAAAATTGTGCGAAATCAGAACCAGATAATAAAATTAGTATGTTTATCAATGACTCATTACGTTCTGAGTTTCATAAAAAATTCATGGAAAAGTATGTTAAATGAATTTTTCTTTATTATATTTCTAAGATGAATTTATACTATGTTTGATATGCTTAAGAACCCTATTTATTTTTGATTATATAAATACAATTATTTCATTTCCATACATAGGTAGTCTTTATTTGTCCATGTGTAAAATACTCAATAAGAGGTAAAATTTGTCAGAAATAGAGGATGAAAGAAGATAGCTGTGAAAGAGAAAATATGAATGCTTCTTCAATGATGAGACCACATCAAATTTTAAAAGAGATTTATATTGAAATTAACACAAAGAATAATGGTGAATGACAGGAACTTTTTCACAGTTGTTTAAGATGTCTGACCAAATTTCATGAAATATATTGACATCACCTATTGGTGGTCTGTCCTATATTTCTGTAAACTGCTTTTTTACAAAAATAGAGGAGCCTCCATTGATTATCGTGTACGACAATGCTAAGTGCTATCTGAAACAAATGCTCTGTAAATCAGACTGCTATATTCAACGTTTCCAGCAAGATTTCACATTCTGATTACTTATTTTTCAGTCAACGGGATATTCTGATGGAATATAGATATACGTTTTTCTTTATTTGATCTTTCAATACCTTTTACAATTTTTTCTGTGCTTGCTATGCCATTGGAAAAAGTACCATTTAATCGGTTCTATTCTATTAATTTCTATATTTTTCCACTTTTTTAAAGAAAAATATATATCAAGTATTGAAATTGAGAAATTAAACTTCCTATGTTTTTGTAATACTAATGTTACTGCGCAGTGTATATGGAACAGACCAAAACATATTGATAATAACAATTTTTGTACTTGTACTAATGGTCTCTTTTCAAACATCCATAAGAAAGTTAATGACATATTATTAATAACAATTTTTGTATCTGATTCTGTTTATGTGTGACAATGTGGGTATGTAGAGTTCAAATACAAAAATTGAAAAGTTTACATAAAAGGTTACTGTTCATAATTCTCAACAAAATATGCCTATGACTTACGGTTATACCCGAAGTATAAGCCTAGACTGTATTTCACTAAAATGAAGTAAACGAATGTTATTTACATTGAGTGTTTTCCTTAGAATTCTTATTTGAAAACATTTAGAATTTAGTTTTTAATAAGTTTAATAGTTTAATAAGTTCTTTATTTGTAACAGTGGTAACAAAATTACGAATTACTTTATTTTAGATTCTTGTGTTTTCAACATATCTACCTTCTGAAACAATACACTTTTCAACAATTCTTCTCAAACGTACATTAACTTTTCTTAAAGTTTGGGGAATTATTTCCTGACACGCTTGCCTAATTGCAAAGCAAAGTTCCTCTCTATTACGCGGCCGAGTAGCATACACTTTATTCTTCAAATGCCCCCACAGAAAAAAGTCACAAGGAGTAATATCTGGCGATCTAGGGGGCCATGGTTCCAAAGGAGAATTTCTACCTATCCACTTCATAGGGAAAATTGCATTTAAAAAGTTCCGAACTATCCCAGAATTGTGTGCGGGGGCCCCATCTAATTGAAAGATTAAGTTTTGTCTTTGTGCTAATGGCAATTCCATGAGAAAATCATAGAGACCATTTTGTAAAAAATTTAGAAAATTTTGTCTGGTCAGGATATCCAGGAAATAAGGGCCAACAATCCGTTCGTTGAATATGCCACACCACACGTTAACTTTTTCACTGTATTGGTTTTTACAATGTATTACCCAATTCGGATTATCAGCTGCCCAAAACCTACAATTTTGACTAGACACCACACCGTTTGTTGTAAACGTTGCCTCGTCAGTAAACATCATGTTCTTCAGAAAAAGTCTGTCGTTAAGATAGTTACCCTGCAACCATAAGCAAAATTTAAACCAACGTTCAAAATCACCATTTAACAGAGTATGTAGAAATTTTGGTTTAAATGTCCTAATCCTGTTGCGTTTCAAACATCTCCATACTTTGGTTTTCGTTAAATTCATTGTCCTCGCAACTGCCCTTACAGTACCATTTGGGTTGTTTCGAAATTCCGCTAAGATACGTTCGTCGTCTGGATAGTGTCTTTGATTTAAATTGTACCTCCCTGGTCTTATTTTGAAAACCGCTCCAGTCCTTGCGAACAATCTGTTGATTTTGGCAACGGTATCGTGAGAAATTGGTTCTCGATCATGATGCCTTCCACTGAATATTCCAGCAACTTGACGCGTAGATCTTTCATTATTACCAAATAAGCGGATAATCTCTACTTTTTCTCCAATTGTAAGAACTACTCTTCGGTTGTGTGCCATCTTATTAACAGTTAAGTAACACTGCTTGACTTATTGACATTTTGTACTGATTACCGATGTCAAACAAAAACTTTTGTTTCAAAGCACTCTTTCATTAATTTGCATGAAAACTCAAATCGGCAAGCCAACGGTAACAAAGTGTGCGTATCTTCGGAAATACCTAAATTGTAGTATAAGGGCAGTTGCAAACGATACAGAATATAAGGAAACGAAGGTGTTTGAAATTTAATATAGGATTAGGGCATTTGAAATAAAAAGTTAGAAATAAACAATCTATTGAAAAAAAGTGAATTTAATTTTGTTTTCTAATCAAATCAGCTCTCGAGATTTCGAAAATATGAATTGAGGGGTTTTTGCGGTCGCTGATTCCAAATCTGATAAAAAAAATGTCTAAAATGAGCCCCTTATATCCTTGGAGAAGAAGTGGAGATTATCCGATTATTTGGTAATAATGAAAGATCTACGCGTCAGGTTGCTGGAATATTCAATGGAAGGCATCATGATCGAGAACCAATTTCTCACGCCAAAATCAACAGATTGTTCGCAAAGACTAGAGCGGTTTTCAAGACAAGACCAGGGAGGTACAATTTAAATCAAAGACACTATCCGGACGACGAACATTTCGAATTTCGAAACAACCCAATTGGTACTGTAAGGGCAGTTGCGAGGACAATGAATTCAACGAAAAACAAAGTATAGAGATGTTTGAAACGCAACAGGATTAGGGCATTTAAACCAAAATTTCCACATACTGTGTTAAATGGTTATTTTGAAAGACGGTTCGAATTTTGCTTACAAGGACTTATTGAAAAAAGAGTTGAAAAATTTTTTATTCAAATCAGCTCTTGAGATGTTGAAAATATGAATTTAAAGAGTTTTTGGGGATGCTGATTCCGAGACGAAAAAAGTGAATTTATATTTTTTTCTCCTCAAATCAGCTCTTGAGATTTCGAAAATATGGATTAGGGGGTTTTTGGGGATGCTGATTCTAATTCTGATAAAAAAAGTTATCTAAAATGAGCCCTAATATCCTTTTCCCAAAAAACAGCTTTTTTTTTACCCCCCACACCGCACGCCTATGGTCGATGAAAATGTTCACTATTCCAAAATACTTCATTTACCTAACATATAATCACCACCAAAATTTCAAGAAAATAGCATTATTAATAACTGAGATATTAGGGTGTATTCATGAAAAGCGGGACACACTGTATATATAGGCAGAAAATAATAATAAATGAAAAATATTAGTATCACTGTGAAAAAAGCGTGGAGCGCTTGGTTTAATATTTTCGTATATCGAGCACCCCACGCTTTTTTCACAGTGATATTGATATTTTTCATGTATTATTATTTTCTGCCTATAGAAACAATTATTTTTAACTTTTTAGTTTAATGTGTTATAAAAGCGTGTTTTTTAGTTTTTTTTAACTATATTTTATTTTTCACTTCGTGGTTCTCAATTGATTATATTTTTTTTCTCCGGAGAGAGCCTGAAAAAAATAGTGATCCTATATATTCAAGGAAGGCAGCAGTCGCATTAATTACCCCTCCACGACGCGTAAATTAAAAATTTTGGCGAAGGCTCTCGCTCTCACACAGAGTATATGTGAGGCAAATTATTTGATTCTAGCGATCCTGATCAGGATAATGAGACAAACTGATCTAATTGATAATTGTACAAAGTTTCAATCAAATCTGTACGTTTAAAGTGGTCAAAATCAGGTATATAGGAGTCGGTTACAAACATACATCCATATACAGGTGAAGCTAAATAAAAGCATATTAAAATACCATTGCAAAGAGAAGATCGAGTTGTGCTTGGAACATCTTTCGGATTTCTTTGAACTCCCCTCGATATGACGAAAAAAAATTAAAGAATTCCCCAGACTATGAAAACTGCAAAAAGCGAGTTGCCCTGCTGCAAAAATTAAAATACCTACCATTGCAAAGAGGAGAACGAGTTGAATTTTATTAAGGTACTTACCTATTGGGACTTTTTGAACTTCATTACGTCACTAAAATACCTACAGTGAAGAAACGTCTTTATGACATTCCAGCAGATAGATATTTATTTTCTCAGCAGGCCGTTCAAATACCGTAAATCTTTCTACCATTACCATTTTCATTGAAATCAACATGCCAAGTTCTGTTTCATCTTGGTGGCATCTAATACGTGCACATTCATCATTACTGATAAATATCGAGGAAATAAAAGCTTCCAATTTACACAAAGAATACCTATATAAGAGGATGTATTGATATCTAGTTAGCCTAGACCAGTTCCCTGCATAAACAAAATATTGCATTACCATAGCAACGAACAATAACTTATTAGAAGTGTCAGTGTAAAGTTTGACGCCAAAAAAGTAAACCAGAGGCGCAATAAAATAAAAGAAAAAATATGTCCACCAAAATTGTGAAAATCGAAAAATTGGAGTATCGAGCCATCATCAAGTACCTGTATTTTAAAGGGTTAAGAGGTAAGCAGATTTACGAAGATATGCTCAATACTCTTGGTGATCAATATCCTTCGTATGCGATCGTGACAAATTGGACTGCAAGCTTAAAAAGAGGTATATTTTCCATTGAAGATGATGACCGATCGGGAAGGCCAGTTTCTGTGTCAGTCCCCGAAAATATCGATGCAGTTCATGACATGATTTTAACAGACCGTCGATTGGCTAAAACGGATACCTGAGCACTGAATATTTCATACAAACGCGTTCATCATATGGTTCACATCAATTTAGACATGAGAAAAATTGCGGCAAAATGGATCCCCAAATGTAGACCAAACGCGTGCAAGGGTAGTAGCATCGCGTTCGATCTGTGCTCGATTTGAAAACGATGTAGACTTCTTAAACCGAATTGTTACTATGGAAGAGACTTGGGTACATTTCTACGATCCAGAAACAAAGCAACAATCGATGGAATGGCGACACTCCCGGTTCTCCAAGACCTGAGAAGTTTCGTGTCCAAAAATCTGCTGGAAAAGTTCTTGCTTCAGTTTTTTGGGATTGACATGGAGTAATCATGATCGATTTTTTGGATAAGGGTAGAACAATAACTGGAGATTACTATTCGACAATACTGGCCACTCCCCAAATAGCACATGTACGTCTAATGTTTGTCCAATGGATGTACAGCATGGATCTAATGTACGTCCACTGGACGTCCAGTTACATCCATAAATGTCCGGTGAAAGTCCATCGAATGTCCAGATACACTGGATATAACATCTTATGTACGTACGGCCGTGGATATCCAGTGGACGAACAAACGTCCAATGGACATACTTAACAAACGTTCAATGGACGTACATAACAAACGTCCATTGCACGTACAGAAATATATCAAATTCACGTCCAATGGACGTACTGCATGGGTCTTAAGTACGTCCGAAATGAGCACATGTACGTCTAATGTATGTAGAGTGGATGTACAGTATGGATCTTATGGACATTTGTCAGACATCCAGTTACTTCCATAAATGTTCGGCAACAGTCCACCAAATGTCCAGATACACTGGATATACTCAACATCTCATGTACGTACCTACGTGAGGATGTACAATAGAAAAACACAAACAATTTCCATCAAATGCCTCTGAAAAAAAAAATGTATAACATGGATCTTATACATTTATAAAGATCTTATATTTCAATGGGATCTATCCAAAATCTAAATATAAACTCAACAACGATCCTGAATGAGAATACATAACAAGAAGAGTTCATCAAAATGTACAAAAAACAGTAAACTGACTGAGAATAAATGGTACAATAACTTCACAAAAAAAGTCAAGGTTTTATTATAAAAATTGTATGTTTTACATGATATAATGATCAGAAAACTATATAAATAAATAAAAACAGGAACATTTTTATAAATGAATACATTTTTACAGTATAAAAAAACAATTAGAATGTTCTAAAATAGAGATTGACTCTTGCTAGCACTTTCAAAACAAAAATTAAAAACATGTATGTGACATAAACAAAATATCAAAATAAACTATTCAGAACAGAAGATATTTTCAACAAAAATATAGATGAATTTTTCAATCCTCTCCTCTCAGTTTCCGTTCTCAATCATTGGGATGTGGAATCTTATCCAGTCTCTTTTTCTAGTAGATGACACTCTTGATATTGTTGTGCAGCTCTGTAAAATTGAATTCGAATCAAAAATTTTCATTAAGTCATAAATGTAGGAACTACAGTAATCCAAATGTATTTGTTAGCCGGTGGATTAGTGACTTCACATATTCAATTTCACGTGTCAATATTGAAAATAACTCCATACTGACCTGATGTTGTTCGTTTCCCCCTTTACATACTTCGAAACTTGTCTAAAGATTTGTCAAGAAGTTTTGATTACACACACAGCACACATGTATACAGAAAATAGAATAATGGTGTATCATTCGTACCAAAACCGAAACGAAGAACAGCATCACGATGAATTTCCCCTTTATTCTACTATCGAGGGTGCTCGTACTCAACCGATCATATCCGAACATACAGAGTGGGGAACGTACAGATATTATCATCTTTTCTACATCCAGTGTACATCCTGAAACAACCAATTAAAAAAGTTTCTTTCAAGTTAACCAGGTCCAGATGATGTTTATTCAATATGTACGTACAACAGGGAACACGTACAGATGTGGTCCAGTATTCCACATTCTATATGTACATCTAAAAAGGTACAATTGTAGATGCTTCAAATAGACCAGGTGCTGTACGTCCAATGTACGTACAGTTGTGAACAAACAAATGTGGTCCAGTATTCTACATCAGATGTACATCAGAAAACGTACAATAAATGACGTTTCAAATTGACCAGGTGCTGTTCGTCCAATGTACGTACAAGTGTGAAGGTACAAATGTGGTCCAGTATTCTTCATTCAGTGTACATCCGTAAATGTACAATAATGGAAGTTTCAAATGGATCCAATTTTGTTCATCCAGTGAACATACAAAAACGTTATACATAATTAACGTACAGATTAGGTCCAGTTTTAACATTCAAATATACATCCAAATACGTACATTTTATAGATGCATCAAGTTGATCCAGTACTGTTTGTCCAATGGACGTACATATACGTATGATAAGTAACGTTCGCATTATTGGTAGATTATTGTACATCCATTGTACTTCTAAAATCCTCATCTTTTCGATGTTTCATGTTAGTCCAATATTTCACAACCATTGGTCATCCATGGGACGTACAATACGGAATGTACAAAATATATCAATACTCGAACGTCCATTGGACATTCATATCGAGTTCATGGACGTTTGGACCAATTTTGGACCTAAAAGGGACATCCATTGGACGTCGTGTGCTATATGGGTCTACGGGAAAAAATTAAAGAGAAAAGACGCGGAAAGCTATCCAAAGGTGTTTTGTTTTTGCAGGACAACGCCCCTGCACACAAATCTCATGTTACCATGCAAATAAATCGTGATTTAGGGTTTGAATTACTAGAACATCCCCCTTATTCACCAGATTTGGCTCCGTCCGACTATCATATCTTTCCTCAACTAAAAAAAAAGTTTAAAATTTCGTAAATTTTCTTCCAACGAGGAGGTAATAAAAGCTGTGGAGGTCTGGTTTGCAGAGCAAGAAGAAACATTTTTTTTGAAAGGTCTAGCGACGTTGCAGGTTCGCTGTAATGAATGTATCCAATTGAGAGGAGAATATGTTGAGTAATAAAATATTTTAACATTGAAATTTTGTTTGGTTCTATAATAGGCTAAGCATTTTTCAATAAATCCTCGTACTGGTAAAGTCACACTTACAATTGTTTCGACACACACATCAGTGTCATCATCTGAGCTGATGAGTTATGAACAAGTTCTAATATTCCTACCTTTTTTGTCAGCAGCTAAAACATATCGCGTGAACTCGATGATGATAAGGAAAAAGTTTTTGGTGATTCTGTGACATCGGTCCGGATTCCTTTTACATTAAATGATGATAATCAACTTGTAATGGCGAACTGATTCTACCTGCGATTCTGAGACATATAACTGCATCTATATTCTTTTGAGGTCCTCAAACATCAACGATAAGGATGTGCCTAATTAACTTGTAAGGGTGAATTGATTTTACCTGCGATTCTTGGACAAATTGTATTCTTTTGAGACCCCCTATAGAGAGAGGCATCTTAAGAGGTGGGGACCGCAGAGTTGTTTCAATCTAACAACCTGTTCAAATACCTGCCCACACTGCTTTTATAACTTGAGTGGTCGGCACGCTAGTCTCGGCAGCCCGTATTATTTTAAAGTCGTTTTCGTCCAGTGTTTACATGTTTAAATACCGCGTAGGCGTTGATCGACTCTAATTAAACAAGTGAATACAAAATGCAGTATGTGATAGTGCTGGTGTGCTTATTCGTAGTGAATTTGTGGACCGTTTCTTCGACACCAAAATCTGGAATTTATCTCGATAACGGGTATGATCAGACCACGATCGAAAGACTCATGACGGTGGATGAGAAAAAAGAGATGGAGCTGGAAATACTTAATGTCCTAGGACTACCTCACAGGCCGAGAAAAGTCAACAGGAAGCCTCTTAATAAGTCCGCTTTGAGATTTCTTCTCGATATTTACGCGTCCTTGATGGAAGAGGACCATGAGGAGAAAAGCAGGAGAAAAAGGAGCTCGGATGTTTACATAAGCGGCGAGGAGCAGAACAAGATCGACGAAAGTGATGTGATAATGACTTTCGAAAGCAGTAGTAAGTATTGCTATCCTGCATTTTATATACGAGGCGTAACTGAAAAGTAGGTCAGTGAGGTACCTATTTCTGATTCTTGAATTGGGTTGATGATGGGTCAGTTGGGAACTCACTCCCTTTTATTGTCCTAGATAATGAACTATTTCGAATATTCTTCCTTATATTTTACCACCAATTTGAATTCTGAACATGCAATTTGTAAGTTTTTTTCATCGTCATTATAAAAATAATAATATTGGTAGTATTGGTTAAAGTTAAATCACTTTTGTGCGAAAGTGATTTTACACACTCGTGATAGGTATA
Source organism: Chrysolina americana (assembly GCA_958502065.1). Classification (NCBI taxonomy): domain Eukaryota; kingdom Metazoa; phylum Arthropoda; class Insecta; order Coleoptera; family Chrysomelidae; genus Chrysolina; species Chrysolina americana. The sequence continues at coordinate 7,925,068 of OY293410.1, forward strand.
TAAAGTAGGTACTATCACTATTTTGTTATTGGAAATATCAAAACCTGAAATCATTGTTTCATATAATCGATACTAAAAACAGTTTTGGTGTTATTTGTATGCCGAACAAAATGCGATCTTTTTGGAATTATTATTTTTTCAAACAAATATAAAGATATGCATATTTCGTATATAATTTTATATTACATTTGTTCCAAAATATCTCCGATCCCTCAAGTGCAACTTCCCAAAATAAATATTTCAAAAACAAAAATGTTGATGAAAGTGTAGGTACATAGCCTGCCTTATAAAATTTTACTATTTTCTATTTTTCAATTGAGTGTTCAGTGGAAAAACGACAGATTTCAAACCTTTTCTATGAAATAATTATTTTATGTCATCAAATCTAGAGAACAAAATTGAAAAACTGTTGTGCTGATTTGAGTGGAATTGCTTTGAATGGATATTTCGTCGGATATTTCTGAAGTAAACTATAAATGAAAGACAGTTTTAAAGTCATGTTCTTTCAGCCCTCTTGACCTGAAGTCAGATTTCTGAATTTCTTCAATGTTTATACAATTTTACGGACAGGGATATTTTGAATTTGGGTTCATTTAATTTTTTCTATCGACCCAATATTCGTTCGTCCATACCTCTATGTGATTGTGGCTATCCCAATTGATTATTTGATAGAAAAGAAAATGAGATCGCATTGCACCAAGTCACTTGATCATAACGAACTATTTCAAGCCAAGTGTTTGTTTTTGTTCCATTCTATTAAATGGTGAATTTACCGCGAATCAAAATATTTATTCTAGGAGTTCCCGAGAAATTAACATTTCACGCGCAAAACTGATGTTCATAGTACGGTAATCAACATAATTCCTGTTCAGCTGTTTGTGATCAGATTATTAATTCATCTATTAGCATGATATTAGTTATTTATACGCTATTAGGTACCATATTTGTTTGAGATTGAAGCACCTGTTTTATACAAGGCGAATTTGTGGCGAGATGATAAATATGTTGAATAGTATAATTTTATCAGCAAAATAATACTATACAAAATGAAAATGATGACACTTACACAGTGTGTTCTACCAGTTTTTCAGTTTTAACATGAGAAATGAGAGGTATTTTTTGTAAAAAAATATTTTCGAAAATACTGACGGTTTTCGAGATTTTAAGCATGTAAAATTCGTCACTCATAAAATATTTGAAACTAGTAATTTGTGCCAAAAAGTCTCATTAAAATTAATTTTTGATCAAATATTGTACGTACGTCGGTGACTCTCTCACTATATCTGAAATCGATAAGTATACGAAATACAGGGTGCGAAAAACAGCTTGCCAACAATTGTAAATAAAAATGTGCAAAATCTTCCTCATTAGAAATGGCAATTCTAGCTATTTCTTCACCATAATCTCAATGAATGACTCTTTTCATCAGATCTTTCATCTGGAAGCCTATACTATATGAATACTGTTGAAAATAAACTCTACTCGCCAAGAAACAATTCCTGTCTGATTCACCTACTATGAAAATCTTATCAAATCAATCAAATCAATTTTAGAAATCATCATTTTGATTAAATTATATCTGAACTCCTCGATACAGCAACATTTATTAAATATTTCAATTCTTACCTATATTGGCCAGTTAAATTGTGAGTTTGGAGATTGGTGAATACAAAATATTCTTTGAACTCATTTAATTATTATTTCTATTCCCATTCCATTTAGTACGCAAGCCCTCGTACAAAATCTGAGATGATAACTAGCAAGTTGTAACTTTGTATGCTTTTTAAGTGTGCCAAGTCTGACAAGATGTCGCAGAGAGGAAACCGTTTTCCTTTGTCTTCAAATCAACATCTATGGAGCGTCGAAATGTTGAAGATCCTTATTAATTTTGTCGGACGATGCGATGGTGCCATTGAATATCTCATTTGATTTTTGTATTTTCTTAGAATTAGAACTGAAGTCGCTAGGCTTTGAACCCACGACCGGCAGACAGAATGATTGAAAAGCATTGATTTTCTGTGCTCTGTTCATAAATCACTCCATGTTTTTTATACATCTATTTAAGATTGATATTCATCTGTTTATTAACCTTGTCAATAAGATTTATTCCTTGGCCATTAAGGCATTTTTATTATTATTATTGACTTTCCTTCGAGTGGCCGCCATTGAACCCTTTTTTATCTTGACTCTTTTACGACGAACGCACGTTGTCTGAACCGATTTGATGTACTAGATCACCATGTATCAGGAGTAAGACACGAAAGAGGTAGAAGACTTTGGTTCAACGTTTCGGATGTACCCGTAGCTGAGGACATAGTGGGGGCGGAGCTAAAGCTTCACAAAACTCGAGGAAAATTCGCAAAAAAACCGGAATCCAAATACACAGTGACCATTTATCAACTGATCAAAACAGACGATGGGTGAGTACGGATATTTTTATGAAACGTTTTTGAGTACTTGTCCAAGCGCCGGTGGAAGTGAAATGAATAATGTTACTACGGAAATTGTCTCTAGTGGTTGGTACATAGCTGTAATTCTACAGGGTAACCCATAATTTATGAAATGGTGAAGATTCCCCATCTCTATTTTTTTTGGGAACCCCTTTCACTTTAAAAGTCATTGTACCTACTCTCACGAGGGAGAAGCATCTACTTTGAATTTTGTACAACTAGAAACTTTGAGTCATATGGGTCAATTTTCAATCCTTAAATCTTCGCTTCAGCTTTTCAGTCATCGTCAAGTCTTTCAGTTTTAGGCTTGATTGAGTCTCTGAGTCACATGAATTTTTTTTTTGAGTTTTTTCAGTCCCAATCTTGAGTCTCGAGTCGTTTAAATATTTTGAGTGTTGAATTCTCATAACTGCTCTTTTCTCTGAACTCGTAGGCTTGTGCAGTAGGTACAATCGTTGAAATTTGTTTCCCGAAACTCATGGATCCAGTCACGAAAATTACACAAATTGTCAATAGCGTCCTAAAAATTCAATGTGACTTTTTGCCAGATCTTGCTTACACCCGGATGAATATTTCATACCACACGTGTATGGAAATAATGAATTCCAGAGTGAGCACTTCAGTAAAAATCGCAGAGTATCTGTATCTTCAGATTGATTTCAGATTGAATAATAATAATAAATAATAATAATAATAATGTTTATTTCCAAGAAAAAAGAAATGTTTACAAGGTGTAATACAGTAGGAAAAATAAACATGATAAATCACTGAAGCTAGAAGCTTGTATGTGATAATTGATATAATGAAGCCTAAAATTAGTTATGCATTTATATTATTTAAAAACATTATTGAATAAAATAAAACAAGTGAATAAATAAATAACAAACTTAACATATACACTTTCATTTCATAGTGTGAATAATTGATTAATTTTTGGTAGAGTTCATGATACATTTTTTTTTTTTTTTTTTTTTTTTTTTTTTTTTTTTTTTTTTTTTTTTTTTTTTTTTTTTTTTTGTTTGTGTAGTCGTATATCGGGTATAGTCGCGTTTGGGTATTTTGAGTCGAATTTTGTTTAATACATACATAACAAGTACACTTGTATATCATAGGACAGATAATTAATTAATTTTTGGTTATGTAGAGTTCATTTTACAGTCTTGTTGTTGGGTAGTCGTAGATCGGGTATGGTCGCGATTGGGTATTTTGGTATTTTGGGTCGGATTTTGTTTATTTTGATATATTGATTGTTCGTAGGATTTTTTTTTTTTTTTTTTTTTTTTTTTTTTTTTTTTTTTTTTTTTTTTTTTTTCGTATATTTTATATGAGGTGTATTCAGGTTTGTGTAATGCAGACTAAAATTAATTCAGAAATTTCAATTCAATGAGGTCGTTAAGAAATTTTCTCTCCGTGTTTGTTATCCATAATTTGACGTTGTATTTGAATGTTTTATAATTTTTCATATTCTTCAAATTTTCCGGTAGTAAATTGTATAACTTGGGTGCTAGAAATTCAACGGATCGTTGACCTATAGTTTTTTCTCGATTCGGTACAAATGTTGATGTCTTTTTTGCTCGAGTGTCGTATTGATGTTCAACTGGTTGTAATTTAATTTTATTTTTATGAATACTCGTCAGTATTCGATGGCAAAATAATTGCCTTATATCGAAAATAGCATTATCCGAATATAACAAGTCACTGGAATATCTTATGTTTTTTTTATATATGATTCTCAAAATCCATTTCTGAACAATAGTCAAGTTATACAGATTACTTTCCGCCACGCCTCCCCAACCCAGGATTCCGTAATTCAGTTGAGACTGTACGAGTGCATAATATAATGTTTTTAAATTTTTCTTATCCAGGTATTCCACAAGGTATCTGAACTTACTCAGTAAACCCCTCAATTTGTTTTTCACATTCCCAGTGTGGAGGTCCCATCTCAAATGTCTATCTATAGTGATTCCCAGATACTTTGATCGGTCTTTTTCTTTAATGATCATGCTGTTGTCCACTATTAGAGGGCCTAGATCGGGTAAGTGATTGGAATAGGAGGTGAAAGGAAGGTAATACGTTTTCTGATTGTTCATGGTCAGCGTATTGAATTTGAACCAGTCACATATTCGCTTCAAGTTGTGTTCTGCTATTGGTTTCAGATCTGCCCAGGTATCCCCTTTATAGATAATAGCCATGTCATCTGCGAAGCTGATGAGTTTACCTCCAGATCCAAATGTCATTAGGCTGTTTACATAAAGTGTGAATAATAGTGGCCCGAGTACCGTCCCCTGTGGAACACCGTAAGTGACGGTTTTCGAGTCACTTCTAGTCCCATCAATCTCAACTATTTGTTTGCGGTTTGACAGATAATCTTTCAGTAGATTGTAGGTTGGACCTCTTATACCATAGGAGTAGATTTTTTGTAGTAAACGTTGATGGCACACGGTATCAAAGGCCTTTGACAGATCCACGAAAATGCATATAAGTGGTTGTTTTTTATCCAGCGCCTTATATATATCCGATGTAAGATTTAATATGGCATCTTCTGTACTACGACCTTCTCTAAATCCAAATTGATTATTAGATAGTATTTCAAATTTTTCCAGAAATTCATATATTCTTTTCTTCATAAGTTTTTCAAAAATTTTAGAAAACACAGACAGTAAGGAGATTGGACGGTAATTCTCTATTTTTTCTCTACTTCCGTTTTTGTGCAGGGGTTTGATGATTCCTAGTTTGAGACAATCTGGAAATTTACCTAGTTCAAAACATTTATTAATTATAAAATTCAGAGGAACAGCTATTTGATTACTCAGTTGTTTGATTGTTTCAGATCTAATTAGATCCCATCCAGGTGATTTTTTGGGTTTTAGGTCATTGATGACGTCCATGATTTCTTTTTCATTTGTTGGTTTCAAGTATATACTATTTTCAATGTTATCAATATTGTCTGTGAAATTAGTAGGTTTGATTATTTCTTTTGCATATTTCTCTCCTAGTTCACTGTAATGAATGTTAAATTGATCCACGATTTCCTTTTTAGATTTTATGATTTTTCCATTAATTTCTATAGTTTCTATTTTTGTATTTGTTTTTGGTTTAGGACAGATGTCATTAATAGCATTCCATAAGCCGCTGGATGTGTTCGGACTCTTTTCTATGATTTTGTTCATATATTGTTTCTTTGCTGTGTTTGTAGTTTGTCTAAGATTGTTTTTGAGGGTTCGGTACCTTTCCTTCAGCCTAATATTATGAGGATCTGAACGTAATTGAATGTACATATTATTTTTTTCATTGGCTTTTTTCAATATTTCCGGTGTTATCCAGGCTTTTTTTACTTTGTTATTTTTAATTTTTATAGTTTTTGTATGTTTTTGTATATATCGTTTTAAAGTCTGTATGAGTGTGTCCATCATTTCATTTACGTCTTGTGTATTGTATATATCAGTCCAGTTTTCATTACTGATGTCGGTTCTTAAAGAATTATAATTAGTGTACTTTTTATATTTATTTTGTTCGTGGTCATTGATTGTGTTTTTGCTGCAGTTGTACTCCAAGGAAATGGGAAAGTGGTCAGTAATGTCGTAGTCGAATACATAGGAATTAAAGTTATTTTCGTTATTGGGATTTTTCACAAATATATGATCCAGGCATGTTTTGCTGCTCGGTCTTGTTATTCTATTTATATAAGATATAAAATTAAATGAATTCAATACATTTTTGTAATCTTCTATTTCATTTATGTTGTTTTTGAGCAAATCAATATTTATGTCTCCGATAATTATGTGGAATTTATTTTTTTTCTTCGAATCCAAGTAGTTGTAAAGTTCTGTATTAAAGATATTTTTATCGGTACTAGGTGATCTATAAATAGCTGTTATGACTAGTTTGATTTGGTTAACGACAACATGTAGTTCTATAGCAGTACTTAGAGCGATTTGTACAGTCTTATATTGATACTTTATTTGCGAACTGATCAATATCATTATTCCATCATTCCTATTCAATGTTCCATGACTATAGAGATTGTCATAGCCCGGTATATTATAAGTTTCACTTGTGATAATAAAAGTCTCTGTTAAAATGATGATCTCAAATTGTTGTTTGAATTGGTTCAGGAAAATGAGTAATTCATCAAAGTTTTTACTTACACTGCGGATATTCACATGAAGGATTTTGAGTTTACATTCACTATTACTCTGAGGATTATAATCAAAATTGTTTATATTGTTGATCAGTTGTCCCTGTATGATTTCATTCCTGTAGTTTTTTATATATGGATCCATTTTTGCATTCTCTATCCATTCATCTAATTTCTGTTTTGGGACCTGAGGGATGGTTTTCTGTCTCTAGTTTGTGTGTGATTTGGAGCTATATTTTTCTCTCTTGTTTTGTTCTTCGCTTCTTCTTCTTCTCTCTTCTTTTTCTCTGCAGCTGGATCTTTCTTTTGTTCGTTCTTGTTGTTAATTTCTATATAATCTTGTGGAGTTGCTATTTCAAAAAACTCGGAATTTCTTTTGGAGGGTGTCTGAGGTTCGCTTATTGATTTTTGGGTGTTGTTAATGCCGTTTTTGTCTTCGAATTCTAGAATTTCTTCCACTGTGTACGCTATGTTGTTCCTATATAATTTTTCGCCTCTTATGTAGCAGTGATCTTGAGTTGAGGATCTAATTTCTTTCAAATAGTTTCTTAGGATTTTGTTCTTTTCTTGTTGTAATTTCGTTAGATCTGGAACTATGCTGATTTTGGTTCCCTTTAGCTTCTTACAGTTTTGCAGTACACTTGTTTTTGAAAGTGTTGATATAAATTCTATTTTGATTGGACTTCTTTCGGATTTTCCAAGTTTGTAAAAATTATTAATTTTGTGTGAATTTATATCTGTGCCTAATAGGTCATTCAAACTTCTGCAGAGTTCTTCTACAGTTATCTGATTTTCTTCTGTTGGTAATCCAAATATAACTATATTGTTCCTTCTATCACTCCTTTCCAACTTTTCTACTTGCTGTCTGAGATCCTCGTTTTCTCGTTCCAATTTTCTAATTTTTTCGTTCAGTATTGTTTCTATTTTCAGCTTTATATTGACTTCACTTGCTTGTATACTTTGTTGCAGTTCCCTTTTGCTCTTCAGAATTTCTTCCCTTAGAGCTTCCATATTTTTGAGAGGTCTGGCAACTGTGCGATTGTTCAGTTGCCAGCTATTTGCATCTGGTGTGAGGCCACTTAACGAACACCGTAATTAGCTTTTTCCGTTTATTTATTGTTTTTGTGTATGATACGGCACAGTATTATTTTCGTATGTTTTTATTGATATTGATATCCCGTTCGAGCGATGAACACGATCAAAACTTCATATTTAGCGGAGCGATTAAAAACACGTCTGCTCTGATCGGAGCTACAATTTTCAATTAGACAAAGGTTTAACCAACAACGGGCAATTTTTTCGCTGAAATCGCAAAAATTGTCGTTATGTCGTTGATCCTTCGTCGAAATCAGTTTTTGATGCATAATTCATAATCAGCTTATCGAGATTCGTTTGAGTGGGCGACTTTTCAAAAAATTAAAAATAAAAATTATCGAAAAAAGTTTCAACTTGAAATTGCAGAGGTTCCGTGAAAAGCCTACCACATCTCTAGTTGACTCGGAATCGACTTCAAATTTGATGAGCACATACAAAAAAGGTTAAACTTTACAAATCTGAAAAAAAGATGTCGCAAAAAATGTGTTGCCCTGATATTACTACTCTCAACTCCGGATAAACTTTTCAACTCGAGAACGGTTTTAGATAGAGCAATTCTGCGAACGCCAATCGATTCAGGATGGCAAAATTACTATATTTTGTGATTTTTAAGTCGATCGGCGAAAAAAAAACTTTTCGAAAACAGTCTAAAAATCATGAAAAGTAAAAAATCATCAGATTCACTCGAAATTAGTACTGAACACCCTAAATTTCATGCTAATTTCAAAAATATATGATTTGGATATGATCAGATACAAAGTGTATCATAAAAAAGCGATAGAGCGTCAAAAATTCAAAAATGCTCTTGCTCCATCGAATTTTCAAAAATTTTTATTTTTGGTTTTTCGAAAAATCCCATACTTTCCCCAAACGTATTTTGACGAGCTGATTTCGAATAACATCTCAAAAATTTAATTCGACAAAGGGTTAACATAATGAGGAAAAATTTTGTCGTTATTTCGTTAATCTTTAATCGAATACAATTTTTGATGCATAATTCGAAATGAGATGAGATACGTTTGAGGGAAATTTGCGATTTTTCGAAATATAAGTAATAAAAACTCGAAATTGTACACAGGTTCTGTAAAAAGTCTACCAAATCTCAAATTGACTCGGAATCGAATTTAAATATTCAAATTCGGTGAGAGCAGACAAAAAAGGTAAAATTTCACGAATATAAAAAAAAATTAATATTTTACAGGAAAAAACAGCAGTCAACTCAACACCAATCGATTCATAATGACGAAATTAGTATACTCTGTGAATTTTTAAATATTAACGAATAGTATTTTTTATATAACCAAAAAAAAAATCAAAAATTTTTATTTTTTGAAAAATCGCAAACTTTCCTTAGGCATTAATCAACAAGCTGATTTCGATTTATGTATCAAAAATTGAATTCGAAGAAATTTTATAGTAATTCTTAACGTAATAAAATTTCTTCCTAATGACTAGTTATATAGATGTGACAGGTAAATTGTGGTAAGGCTAATTGTTAACTTTAGAATAATAATAATATAATAATAGAATTTATTCAACTTTCTTTATCATTTATTGATGATATAAGACATGTCATGACAGAAAATAGTACAAAATAAAAAAAAAAGTATACATACCTACATCAGCACATAAAATCACTGAAAATGCTATACACACACTTTTCTATTGAACATTTCTTCAGGCGCCCTTGAAGATTTTATTGTTGGTAATATTTTTTAGAAAACATGGGAATTGATTAAATAATCTAATTCCATTATACTGAGGACTTGATTCATAAAGGGTTGTTGAATGCTTAGGAACAAAAAATTGCTGCCCAAATCTTTTTGAATAATTATGAAAGTCTTGAGTTTTAGAAAATTCAGAGAAATCTTTTGAGCATATAAAATACCTACATTTGAAGATGTACACTGAAGGTAATGTTAAAATTTCATGGTTTTTGAAATGATCTCTGTGTGTTTGCTTGAAATTTAAGTTGAATATCAACCTGATGATCCTTTTTTGTGATATGAATACTCTGGATGCACTAATTGCGCTTCCCCATAGCATAATATTCTAGGATATAGTGGAATACACGAGTGAATAGTAGAAGCTGTTCAGTATCGAAAATGTATCTCAGTTTCAGCATAGAATAGTAAGCACTGTTTAGTTTTTTACAGACACAGCCAATGTTAGATATCCAACTCATATTACTGTCAAGCATTACTCCTAGAAATTTTGTTTCAGTGGATAGATGAATATTCTCGCTTTTTTTTCACTATTGTGTAAATTTTTCAGCCCGTATGTTAAGATTATAGGCAGACTTGGTAGGGGTTTCAGCATCTGCTGCTAGAGTAGTGTCGTTGGTATATAATGCAGTGTAATCAGCATTAGTATGTAAAAAAGAGACCATTTACGTATAGCAAGAATATCAGAGGAACCAAGATGGATCCTTGGGGAACTCCCTACTCGACGTATTTAAATTCTGATGTGTTATTTTCAGTCTTAACACAAGTTCTCCTCAAATTGAGGTAAGAGAATAACCAGCATAGGAAATCTCTTCTAAGACCCAATGCATATAGTTTATTTTTTATTTATGATCGATAAATCTATGGAATCAAAAGCCTTGGAGACATCATATATCGATGGTTGAAGTGCAAAACCTCGTAAGTCGACTTTTACAGGAGCCAAAATCAATTAAAGTCTTCAATTGAGAAATTTGAGAAGGTTTTACGAGGTTTCAATAGATGGTGCGACGGGTCCCTAAAATAAATAATGAACTTACGAGCTTTTGCAGTCTTAAAGATTATGAATATTTGTAATGTTTGCCGCATAAAAGGTTAAATGGGAAAAAATCGTCTTAAACCATCAATATATTATCTTTTCGTGGGGAGGGGGGTTCTGCCCCTCCTGTGTATGGCCGCTACGCCTCTGAATTCGTGTTTCCTTCCTAATATTTATACCTAGTGTTTTTACATTTCAGCGAAAGAGAACTAGAATACATTTCTTCGCAGAATACCACCTCTGGTTACTCCGGATGGATAAGTCTCAATGTGACTGCCTGTCTGTCAACTTGGGTGGCTTTCCCAGATTCCAACAAGGGTTTCTACCTTTCCGTACATCCTGTAAATAAGCCAGGTAAGAATATTTCAATACACTTAGCGGCCGCGAGTTGGTCGTAGCACAGGACCGGACTGGTTCAGTTAGGTTCTGGGAAGCCGAGCAAACTTTTCTCTGCTATTTTTTCAACCATAATAATTTTCACTGATGAGCCAAAATCTCGACAAACTGATTGTTGTAAGATGGTAAAAAGTTTAGCTAGATGAATAAAGGTAATAGGTACAAAGTGCGCCAAATTAGGCACTTTAAAGGGACAGTCCTGTTTTTAAACTGCATAGATAAAAACTGATGGCTGTGTTGAGGGTCAAATTTGATGACAAACTTAATGGTGAAAACCACATATCAATATCTATCATCGTTTTCAAGTTACAGCATGTTTTTCGAAAACGTGAATTTTGGAAAAGTTGCTGTTACTTTTTTCCTCTCAAAAACTTCTTGTTTCTATGAAAACATTTCTAGAGCACTTTTTTTACGTAGAGTTCAATGGTGTGAATTACCTATTTTTTCAAATAAGATATCCATAGTTATTGATGGAAAAATATGTTTTTTAAATGAGACTCCCTATATATTCCAGTACATTTCAATGGAGCTCAATATAACCTTTCCAAAAATGTAGCACACTTGATGTATGGCTAGAGTCAGCTTTGGAATACAGAGCTTTTAGGTTTTTTCATGTAGACTTTGAAACGCGCACTTTGAACAAGTAGGCTTTGTACGACGCGGCGATAAATCAGAATGCAAAAGTTTACTGGTAGCTGTCAAATTTTGATTTGGGCAGTAAATACGCTCTTTAATTTGTGGTTTTTGTTCAATTTTCAAACACATTTGCAATGAAGTATGAGAATTATAAAAAATGGGATATGATGATCTTCAAAAGTAGTTCGCCTCTACTCTGTAAGTTTTTCCCAATTTAATTCAAGTAGATTTTGATTAGTACGTTTTATTTTTAGGTCATGAAATTCGACCTGAAGATCTGGGACTAGTAACCGTTAAAGGAGACGCCGACGATGAAACACAACCATTTATGGTTGCCTTCCTGAAAGCCGTCAACCATGTGAAACCGAGGATTGCTAGGGACACAAGAACGAAAAAAGACACGTTTGATGGTGTGATGAGAGGATACTCTAGAGGTGAGTTCATTATGAAAAAACCGTTGTTTCCTTGAAAGAGAAAAAAGCTGCATTCGCATTATAGTAGAATCTGATTATACTGTACTAAAACTGCACTAGACTAATTTTGTTGATTTATTTTAAACACTACTTAAATTATTCGACTAAAACATAGACTTCACTATTTCAATTAATTTTATCTATCTGCGAACTCTCGAACTGTATTTGTAACTCTCTGTGACTGTCCTATCGCCCTCTGCTATCCAGTTTATATACTCGCTTTTACAGTTCTCGATCAATCGAGTCTATCCGGCGACTTCTTAGATGTCCCTGGAAACTTCAGTAAGAAAGTTCGCTTTTCTTCCACGCGTGACTCATGTGTTTGCGCGCTCAGGAATGTTTACACTTGGGGTATATACTTAATGAGGTGAATGCGTAATGAGATGATCAGGGCCGGTCTTGAGGCTGGTCTCGAAATCGTTACAATAATTATGCTGTTATTAGTAGGTACTCATTTCAATTGTTGTAGAATCATAAAATTTTGTCCTAGTATTACCATACCCTACTTATAGTTATGTTTATGACTGTGGATTTGATTATACAGGTAATTTTTTCAAAACATTGATAAATAATTTTTTATTTGTTCTGAATAGATCTGGATAAACCATCGCAGAGAAGTTGCAGAATCGAAACCTTATATATTAGCTTCAAAGATTTGAAATGGCAGGTAAGTCTTCTTCGCGTTTTTCGTGAAGAAAACAAAAATAATTATAAAACAACAACTTGTGTTTGTATTTTTTCTACAGGATGGTATTTATTGACTTATTTCCGTTTTTTTTTTCAAATTTGCCATCCTATATGTTACCGTGTATGCAGAGTGGCCCATCGACAACATTTGACGAAAAAAGCGTAGACCTTTCAACCCCCTAAGTGCGGGTTTTTTCATATGTGAATGGAGATTAAGATATTATCTCTTTAAAAAGGGATTTCAATACCTTACACATTGTTGCTTAGTTTTAAAAAATCGATCCACTCGTTTAGAAAATATGGAGCTTTGAAATACCAACAATAGGTTTGACAAAAAATTCAAAAATCTATTTTATTTTACTCAAAAATGTACTGTATTAGTCAAGTAAATCCTCAAACTGTTGTCGGCCAATGTACATACAGTGATTCAGGTTAACTTCGAACCTTTGCCGAACATTCTGGAACACTTGCGGTGTCACTTCGCGACATACGTAATTAACTCGTCTTCGCAGATCTTCCAGTGTGTCAGATGGAGTGCTGTTTGGTTTTCCAGAAAAAATGTAAAGGACTAAAGTCGGGTGACCGAGGGGGCCACTCAATTGCACCCCTTTGTTCTATCCAGCGTCCTGGAACGAGTAATATGAGTAATTACACATTTTCAGAGAGTAAGTAATGCGGAGGAGCTCCGTCTTATTGGAAAATCAGTTCCTGTGCATTGTATGCAGGGTCGTTCTCTATGAGATTTGTTAGAGCTGGGTCGATGACATTTCGTACCAGGTACATATTTCCTGCTAGATTTCCAGGAAGGGAAAAAGGACCCACCTATAATGGAATTTACAAAAATACCAGCCCATACATTCAACTTCTGTGAGCATTGTGACAAACTGAAGTTCTTTCCCAGCCTTTGATTATTTGTGGCACGTTTTTGATGGGCCACCCTGTATATATACGACTTATGGTATATTGTATTGCAATAAAAATAATCTTAACTCTGTTTCACTCATTTATTTAAACTTGTAATGTATAACTAATAATTTTACAATTGCTTATACCGCTAAATCAACACTGTATTTTTTTTACTGTTTTTTCAAGGGTCCTGAATTTATGACTAGAGAAGTTGCTCTTACCTTTATTTAGAACAGCCTAGACGTCTAGATTGTTTCTTTACGGTTACTCATTCCATTCTTCTGAATAAAGATGAGAAAGGGGCAAGCGGCCAGGTCCTGCTCCAAGAGCTTTACATTATTCAGTTACTGTTTTAAATTAAATCAAAATAACTACAATTTGAAAAATGTCGTTTGGAACCACATTTATTTGCCCGTCTCCTTGTTTTGAGTAACATTTTATGACATTCAAAAGGCTTGTGCGTTGTAGAATATTTCAATTCTAGGGACTAAATCGAATGTGATTATCTTGTGAATCATAAAAAATGTTGACTGAATATTCTAGCGCTAATTCTGGCTTGCTTAATTCGTGAAATTTTTCAGTTTCTGGTATCGATTATAATAAAAAAATACGATGAAATGAATGAAGGACAGTCATTTAAGTGCTAGTGTGAGAGAACCATTTCTACGACAGTGCATAAACTAAGTATTTTTTGATACAGTTCACAATGCGAAAAGGGATTCTTTTTAGTACGAGTGCCTAAAAAAGTGAACTGTGGTCAGTATTTATTATAGAGAATGTTAAGATCTTTCTTTCACTCGCGTATTTTGAACTCATCCATCAAAGTTCATGTGCATACAAAAAAGACCTACGTCATGAAGCGAAATGGTCGTGGAGTGAGATCGTTTACTTTCCAACCAGGTGGCTTGGTTTGATCTCCACCGTCGGCCACTGAACTAAAGTGGTTCGGAATCCACTTATAAGTAAGCTGGTATGTACAGGATCTCCCTTTTTCGCACAAGATCTGCTTTTGAGGGGTTTTCTTCGGAAAACTAGGTGATTCGTAAAATCACATTTTAGAATTTTTGTTTTTCACGAACTTGTATCATAAATAACTATTATGAAGATACTTGTATTTAGATTCCACATCAGCATGTCAAATCTTCTTTTCGTCTTCGAATTTTACTTATGCTTTTGACATATGGCAAAATATTATTTATTTTTCTCCGTCAGTATTCTTTGTTAGTATGTATAGGCTATATTTCCATTATATTTATTTTTGAAACGTAATGTATTCAGAAGTGAGTTAAATCAGGATTTGCGAGTTCGAATGTTGTTCACAGTTCATTACTATTTTCTGCTAGAGATAGTACTCCGTGCGAAATGCCTTTAGTCTTTCCGAAATCAGTTGAATATGTTTACTTTCGAGTCAGTTTATGAGATTCGTTCGAATTGGCACATGATAATGTGTGAACAATGGGGAAAAAATAATAATTGTTCCCGGTATGTATTCTATAGAATATTGTAGAACAAATTAGGCGTGATTCTGGACCAAACAATTTATATCAATAACTTATCTGACCTACACTATTGCGTAAATTACTATAAACTATTATTATTGCTGTTGGCACGTGTCGTTTGGACGATTCGAGCAGAACAGTGCCGTGTGTCGTTGTTAGGAATGTTTATGTTTGGTTTGTAGAATTGAAGAGTATAAAAAATAGTGCTAGGTTCGTTATTCCTTTTCAAAGATGAAGTGTACATTTTTTAATTTTGTTGATACAATATCCTTTCATTCGAAAAAAAAAACAGAAATCAATGTTGTAGTGAATAAAATAATTCTCGCCAGTTATGAGAACAAAGCGGCGAATTCCATTTTATTTCTTCAATTTTTTTTTATATAATGACTTCGGAAGGATTACTATATCGATATATTTCTTTCCTTTGAGGAAAGATATTTGCGATTTTATTGCTCACTGACCAATGAATTCCTTTTGCCAAAATAGTGAATCGCGGGTGTTGTTGAAAGTGAATACCGTGTGATTTGGGTGTCTTATATTATAAAGTAGGCCTAGTTAGAGGAGAAATTGCCGAAATAGGCTTTTGGAGTGAGTTTTTTGAAAAATATAATGAAATTATGTCCATAGTAGTAAGTGAACTTTCATTTGAACTTTTTCAATGTATTTTTTATATGATTGGCTATTCAAGGTAAGCAACTGAATGTTTCATTATTATCGATGGTCTTTTTAACATTGTCATGTGCTTGTAATATTTATATTAGTAGGTATTATTAATAATGTTTGAGCTTAAGTTATGTTGTTTGTACCTATACTTTGTAGAATGCTTCCACTTTAATGCCTTGAATAAAACTGAACAAACGCAACAATTTTGAATAGACACCCATATTGCACGACACCATTTTCCACGATAGATACCTGCTGCATGCCCTGAATTTTATTTCAGACAGGATATTCCAAATTAAGTCGGCACCATTGCCAACTCCGTTATTATTGATGCTACGAATTCAGTTAAATGGGCTAACTAGTAGTATTTTTAATTCCGAAAACAAAAACAAAAATTGACAGTCGCGTTTTCAGAATATTTCATAAAATGATATTTCTTTCAATGGAACACCCTATATTTTTTCATGCATTTCGATTCGTTATAACATTCTCAACAATAAAGCTCATATCACCTTTCTTCCTAAAGTGGAAAATTAATATTTATTTCTTTCACTGGTACAAAAAATGTCTTTGTTTTGGCGAATAAAACCTCATGATTGTTCAAACACCCAATTTCGGTACCTAGTTATACGAATGATAATATTTTATAGCAAAATAAGACAGTAAAAAGAAAAAATTGCGCTGGGATGTGAACTCGTGAAACCTGTGATCATCATGTCGCACCACTTAATTGACACCACTGAGCTATTCGGTATTAATGAACAAAACGATAATTTCCATCTTAAAGCCATTCCGCTAGCCGCATTTATTTTATGAATCATAATATGTCTGCTGTATATAATGATAATTTTGAAGCCGTTTTTGTACAGAACAGAAAATACTGGAGGGTCATATAAATGTGGTTGGAAAAAATGTGTTTGAATCGATAAAACATAATTATTATGAGTAATCAAGTTGCCTTGAAATTTTGTTGAAATACTATTTGTCAAATATTCAGTATATCATGACAATGTCATAAATTATTGTAACTGTCAACGACTGTTCGAATATTTTTCAAAATGCCGTTTTCCCATCAAGAAAAATGTGATATGTTAGAATCCTACTTGGTTTGCCAGAAAAATAGCTTAAGAGCACTCCAACACTACAGCAATTCGTTCCCCGATCGTGAATAACCAATCGGCGTTTTTTTGCTGTGCTTCATCGTCGATTCAGGAACAATGAAAAAGTTTTTGAGAAGAGGAGAACTAACAAAGCGTTTTGTAATATCTGAGGATACAGAAATTGACGTTTTATCCTACTTTGAGGTATATCCAAATAATTCCACTAGAGATTTATCTAGAGAAATAGCTGTTCCATATGGGGCAGGAGTAAACCCCTCGCCGCTGAATGCAATATAACTCTCTCCTATCCTCTCTGTGGCTTAGTGATAATTTTAGCATTTTCAGATATTCAAGTATTGTAAAGTGCTAAAAATTTTAACTGTAATTTAATTTAATATTTTTTTTTTATTTCTTTTGGATTGGATAGTGCGAATATTATTCTGTATCTTTATCGCACGCTACCTTCATTATCATTTTGGATGTGATTAGAATGTCCCAGTAATATTGCAGAGTTTTTTCGACTCATATAGCCTTAGAAACTCGATTTCTTCTTACCTTGTTATTTTTCAATAGCTTCACACGAAAAAGAAAATCCTGTGGATTTAATTACATATTATGTATTATTTTCAGGACTGGATTATTGCTCCCGACGGATACGCTGCGTATTATTGCGTTGGTGAGTGTAACTTCCCCCTCAACGCGCAAATGAACGCCACCAATCACGCCATCGTCCAGACCTTAGTCCACTTGATGAACCCTCTGAGGACACCCAAGCCTTGCTGCGCGCCAACGAAACTGGGGGCGATACCCGTTTTGTACTTTTTGGACGATCAAGACCAAAATGTCACTCTGAAGAAATACAAAAAAATGGTCGTCAAGACTTGTGGCTGTCACTGAAGAGTATTGTATATTAACTGTGTATATGTATATTATTTTTGGGAAAGTTGCTTGAGGATATTTTGTACTTATTATTAATTAGCTATCAAAATATTTATGAGGATATTAACTGGTGATTATGAGTTGCCTAGACCTAAAAGCTGAAGGTTTTCATGAAAATCGTTTTCTTCAATGAGCATTTATGCTTTTTCACATTCACATAGACTATTATTACCGGTACATTTGAAATGAAGTGAATCAAAATATTTTTTAAGCGACACATCCGTATTATAGTGATTATGTAATGGATAGAATAGTAACTTTAGAATATTTGTTATGGTTACTTACTTGTCACCGCCTTATTTGCCTGTGACTACGCGCTTTTAGCAGGATTAGTTAATTTTATTCTTGGACAAAATATATCTGAGTTTTATAGTAGAAATATTTAGTGCTTCTGATAACTTGGCAATTATAATAAATACTTCATATTTGTTCAATTATAATAAATACTTCATATTTGTTTATTGATAGTCATATTGTTTGATTTCTATATCTTGACTCTTAGTTGCACAATATATACCTGCTATTTGCTTCTGCCGCTTACGTCATAAAAATGGTGGATGCGCCTGAGCTATTCATTGTATATTTCGAGTTTGACGTTAATAATTTAGTGAAAATACCTTGGCTTCAAGTATAAATTTGTTGTATATAACTTGTATATTGATCACTTGTTGAATTATCAGATATTTTTAAGACTTTTATACAATAAAAATTTATGACAGAATACTTGTTTCATTTGTGAATGATTTCACAGCTTCTTCTCTGCATCAATATCTTTTTTTCCTTCGTTTAGTTCATTATTTGGCTTATTTCATGTCTCATGATGTTATACTGTTTGTAGGCTATGAGATGTCCGTTTTTTAACTCATTTCAAGCTCTGATCAAATTCCCTTCAAAATTTTACTGCACAGCTTCTTCATTCCACTCAATTCCCACTTTTTCTTCTGATTCGATCTCTTTCAACTATCCACCAAACTGTATTTTATTATCTCTTAAAAGTGTGCAATAATGCCAGTAATATTCATCCTTTATTCTCATCTTACTGAATTATTATTTTTTGTTTCCTTTATATTTTTACTATAATTCGCTAATGGTGCAGCATTGATCTTGAAGTCCTTTATGTCCTTTCAAACATCATCCAAATTCACGCTCAGGTTCAGCATTGCATTTTTATTGAAGGTTTCTTAGGTTAGCGCAAAACCCATTCGTTTTTCTAACTTACTGATTATTTCCTTCATTTTATCTATTTTTGTCTTGAAGTCTTCTTTGATTCTTTCACCAATTGTTTCCTTTATTTTGTTCATTTCTACCCCGACTCAATCTGTGATATTTTCTACTTCCGTGTTCATCCTGTCTGGCTCTGTGTTGACAGTTCCCATTCTTTTTTCCAACCGATTTGCCGCACTACAAATATCTTCTTTCAACCTCTTCAAATTTTTTAGAAGCTCTTTCCTCAAACCACTCGAATTCTTCAAAAACTTTTCTCTTAAATTCTTTGAGTTTTCTGAAGTTCTTTCAAGCCCTCCGAAATTTCTACAAGTTTCTTTTCCAGGTTCCTCACATTTTCTGAAAGTTACTCTTTAGAAGTCTTTGAATTTTCAGAAGTAATATCCTGACAAAATGCAGAATTTTCGAAAAATACTTTCGCCTTGCTGGCACGAAATATGTGTTGCTTAGAAACACCACGAGAGCTTGTTCGAGTGGTGTTTTCTACAGCAACACAGTTTGAGTGCCTGGCAAGGTGGAAGTATATTTTGGAAATTCTGCACTTTGAAGGGATATTCGATCAAAAAATTTCACGAATACATTATATTATGGACTAAAGAACGGTTCATCTTTTGTAATCAATGTCAGTTGAAGAGTTGAACCGTCAAACTGACGTCTCTATATTTACCGTGATTGTCGTAACTATGGAAATGTATACACAAGCAAGAAGCGATACACCGTTTTGAAAGTACCACGGGCTGGAGGAAGTGTTTTCAAAAAGTCCGGTTCTCATTGGTTCGAAATGAGAAAATTATGGCATTTGATTGGTTTATATAATATGAGGGAAATTGCCTGAAAAATTTTCCTCTAGGCTACTTGAATTTCCGTGAAGTTCTTCTAGGAACTTCTCTTCTAGACTCTTCGAATTTTAAAGAAGTTTGTCTTCCAAGGATTTCCAGTTCAATAGTTATCGAACTCAGATCAATTCCAGAAACTTCGAATAAAAAAGGCACGGTCTCCTTATTACTGGTTCTTTGCTTTAACCAAATAGGTAGTTAGATCCGTAGCTGAAATTATGTCTAGTCGGATATTGGTGAAGTACCACAGTCACCCAAAATACATTTTTTATGGTAATTTAGATTCTGGATACATAATTTTGCCTAACTATTAACTAGAATGTTGTGTTGATCAGAAATAAGTGCCAAGAAAACCTCATTGATTGTTTCCACCATGATAAATAATTTTTCTCTAAACAGTGTATCACTTCACCAAAACTTTGTCAGTTCTTGGCGCTGCTTGTAGAACATAAACGTATTGAAAGCAATCCTTGATGATTTTTTGAAGACATGAATTCAAATTACAACTAACAATTGTTTTTAGGATTGGATCATAGCCCCTGAAGGCTATGCGGCGTACTATTGCGTTGGAGACTGCAATTTTCCTCTCAATGCTCACATGAACGCGACCAACCACGCGATCGTACAGACCTTAGTCCACTTGATGAATCCTTGGAGATACCCCAAGCCATGCTGTGCTCCAACGAAGCTTGGACCGATCTCTGTTTTGTATTTCCTGGACGACCAAAATGTAATTTTGAAGAGGTACAAGAAGATGGTCGTCAAGACTTGTGGTTGCCATTGAAATGTTTTTGACTATAGTTGTGAAATGATATACGTATGCCAAAAATTTGTTCGGTTTAGGAACGAAATTCTGAAATGAACGCCATTCTGTTTTGAACTCAGTGCCCTCGTAGAATGATATATTTCTTATTTATTTTGCAAATCAACATTAAACAACACTGTTTCATTAATTGAAATGGTATAAAAACGACGCTTCCAATAACTACTAAGAACAAATTATCTTCGAATAGTTCTAAAATTATCGAATTGAATGTCAATATTTGAATTTTGAAACTTTTAGTGATCATTTTTTAATTTGTAAGCTTTACTGAAATCTATCGTACGCTTATGACATGTCAAAGACTAAGTACTATTTGTTTTTCTTTGACAGACTTCATTACGAAAAAATAAAAAATACTTGCAGGAAGTAAATTTCTATACCTATATTGTTGAAACAACAATAACAGCAAAATAATGATTATTGAGCTTGAATTTTGAAAAAAATTTCGTCTTGGGAGATAATTCCATTTAACACGAATTATATCCATAAAATGTCTCTGCCTATATAGCTTTCAGTAACCTATTTAACATTTTCATTCCTTGTTCATAATTTGAACAGGAGAAGACATTTACGCTGGCATTGTTTTTATGTAGATATTCTTGTCGAGATTACTCATATCCAGACTTACTTTTCATAGGCATCTCGTCATGTTTAGACTGAATCCCATTATTTATTCAAGATCTGAAAGAAATTGTGTAATTTTTTTATTGCGAAAACCAATTTTCCTAAACTATAGCTATCTGCTCAGGGAAGGGATGAGCTTTTCGTGCTTTATTTTCGAGGATCTCCTATTTTATAATTTGCATTTATGATTATTTATAGATATCGACATAATAAATGAAAAACGAATATTATGAGTTTTATTTATTTTTATTCTTGTTGAAGAAGATTTTCAATGATATTAATATTTATTACTGAAAACTTGAGTCTTTTCTTCATTGTTTTCGTATCAACAGCAACTAGAAGGCTTTTGATGTTTTCACCTTGATAACTATTTTTTTGTGATAATGCCGAATTTACACATGTCAAATTGTCAAATAGCTGAGGCAAGTTACTGAATCAAGTAAGTGACTATGTGTACTTATTGCTATGGTGTAAACAATCAGTACTTGCGCAAGTACTTATAATTCAGTAAACTGTTTACTGATGATGAAAAAAATATTTTAAGTGAAAATTTTTTGCTCAAAAAAATATCCTATGAAATTTGTCTATTTCTAGTCATGTGTGTCGAAATAACCAATGCAACCACCATTACACTGATAACTACCCATGGATAGTTTTCACGGGTAGTTATCACTTATGTCATGACATTGCTAATCAACCAACATTTCTGTAATTCAATTTATTTCGATAATGTCACTTCCTCGCTTTGGTGTTCAAAATGATGCGGCAATTGACAAAATCATTGAAGAAAATACACCAAAAAATACTGCCAATAGTAAAAAATACACTTGGAAAATATTTATGGAGTTTTGTGACGCCAAAAAATATGAATTGGATGGAAATCGTACTCTTGAAGAACTTGCATCAATATCAAGGATTGGGCGATTAATATAAAAAAAAATGACGGCACAGAGTTTAAGGAGCCTACTGTTAAAACTGTATGGAATATAACAAGCAAATTATTACAAGAAAAGTATTACAAGGAGTATAATATCATGCTAGACCCCTTTAAAAGTGTTGCATTCAAACAAGCGCGGAATGCAACAGATCCCACTAAAAGCAAAACAAGCTCAGTATTATTAACTTCAACGAAAATGAGTAAAATTATAAACTTTTGAGATGAAAATACCCCTATAGGACTCCTACGCAAATTGTATCACATAGCAGCGGTGGAATTGGCTTGGAGAGGTGGTGAAGGTGCTGCTTGCTTAGTTGATTATTTTCATATCGAAAAGGACAACAATGGATCTCCAACTAATAGGATAGGATATAATCCAATTTTCAGTAAAACCTGCCAAGGGGTTCAAAGAACTGCGCCTCTAGTAAATGGTTAGTTCAAAATAATGATAATAATGCTTGTCCTGTCAGATTATTCTTTAAATTATTATTAAACGAGGCACAAATCAAAACAAATAGACTATTTTTAAGGCCAAATCGTCACTGGAAGACAGAAAGCGATAACTTGTACGACAATATGCCTCTGGGTAGAAATATAATCAACGGATGGACGAAATCTTCTGCTGAAGCAATTTACTTGGATACGAAACAGAGGAAAACAACCAATCATTCTAATAGAGCAACTGCAGTCAGTCAATTAGCTAAGAGTGGAGTTCAAAAACAACAATTGATGAAAATTACTGGGCACAATAATGGAAATTCTATAAAACCTTATTTAAATATTGATCAGGAACCAAATAATCAATAGTATGCGTGGAAACACCTATGCAGTAACCGAGGCGAATACAGCAAGATCAACGGAATATCATTATACGAATTGTTCTTTTAATAACTGTGTGTTCAATAAATAATTTTGTTCGAATTGCAAAAAAATTTCTCACCGAATATTCCTCGAACATTGATAAATAACTCATAATTTTGTCACAACTTCCTCAAGCATGTTATTTTAGGAAACACCCCGTCGCCGAAGACAATTATTTCGTTAGTTATCAATGTCCTTGGGATATTATAGCTGAAAATCAGTTTGGTTTTCAAAACAACAAAAATACATAAGATGCAATTTTTCATTTCTCTACGTCATTTATTCAAAGTTCAGTTCTGGTAATATAGCTGATATGCGGTCTTTTGTGATCTATCAAAGGCGTTTGATTGTGTTAATCATAAAATATTTCTAAGAAAAATTGAACATTACGGATGCAGAGGAATTATATATAAATGGTTTGGATCCATATCTTTCTAGAAATAATCAAATGGTAAGACAGACAAATGTCTGAAAAAATGGATATTATGCCTGGAAAACCCCAAGGATCAGTTTTAGGGTCCATTTTATTTTTATTATATGTTAATGACTTTGTGAATTTGAGCATTTCTTGAAAATTCACTCTATTTGCTGATAACAAGACGATATTGTGGAACAGCGAAAACTCAAATGATTCTCACAATGCAATATTAATAGATTTCAATAAAATGATGCGATGCGATTTTATTAACCTTAAACCCTTTGAGTACTTACGGTATTAATTTCTTTCATATGTTTTGGAAAAAAGAATTTATTGTTATATTTTAAACACAAAGTGAAGCAAACAATTATCAATTAGGCCAGACAAATCAGAAATCCCAAAATATTCCAAAGTCATATAACTTGGTATTCCGGCTTGAAAATAATAAAATGAGTTTACCACTGTAGCATCCACGAAGTACCAAAACATTCGTAAAATGATTTTAACATGTCAAACTTATCGACATAGCCCGTGTGCATGACGATAATAGTCATTGATAAGTACCGGACTTGTCTCTTTAGATCCATCAATTCGTGAAAATGCTTGCAAGTGTAAAAGTGATATAGACAACACACTATACAATACGGTTACAATGTTCAACCGCTAGACGTTCGAATAAATAATTCAGAAAATGTGGTCACTTGAGCTGACCAGTTGTCCTCAAAGTGTTTATGTCTCAAAAACAAATATTATTTCATTAAGATGTTGTCTTGATGACCTAGCATTTGGCTATAAAACTAAATTTCCAGATATACATATACAGTGTGTCCCAGCTAAAACTTGTCACCCCCCTAATATCCGAACTCATGAAAAAAATGGAAAATCGCTCAGACCCGTCGATTTTTATTTCAAGGGGGAACACTTTCACCAAATACACCATCATTGTGTTGTCAACCCCCTCAACCCCAGCACCCCCTACTTCAGAATTTTCAATGGGACTACTATACTTGTGATACATCATTTTGAAGGGAATTCAATCCCAAATACATCGGTGTACTGAAATTGAGGATCGATCAAGTGTTGTTGAAGTTTTCATGAAAACTAATTATTTCCAGATATTTTTATTTTTCATCACCTAACATGTTATCATCGTATGAAAGGTTCAAAATGAGAACCATTCAGTTTCATACAGAAGTATAAGCGATCTTCGAAATTTCTTCGCACATTGCTCAACATTTCTGGAGTCACTGCACGACACTCCACAACAATTCTCCTTCGTAGATCATCAAGAGAAGTTGGCTGGGTAATATAAACTTTGGATTTCGATTGACCCCATAAAAATAAGTCTAATGGTGATAAATCAGGAGATCTAGCCGGCCATTCTATTGGTCCTGGCCTTCCAATCCATCGCCCTGTGAAATTGTCATCTAAAAATTGACGTACAGGTGCAACAAAATGTGGAGGAGCTCCATCTTGTTGAAAGGTGAGCTGACCGTCAAGTAACCTATCATCGTCTTCAAGTAACTGAGTGATTCTGGGGTTCACAGTTGTATCAAGAAGTTCAAGATACGTTTGTCCGTTGAGGTTACCATCAATAAAATATGGACCTACAATATGGTCTCCCAGAATACCAGCCCAAACATTCAATTTCTGGGGAGTTTGTGAACGAGTATCCCTGTACCAATGGGGATTTACGTCACTCCAGTATCTGCAGTTGTGCCTGTTCACATGTCCATTTAAATAAAAAGAAGATTCGTCAGAAAAGCACACATTGTAGAGGTAATTATTATCACCAATCAATAATTGACTCATGATTTCACAAAACTCTGTACGTCTGTCAGGATCATCTTCATTTAATTCTTGTACATTCTGCATTTTATAAGGATGGAATTTTGCGTCTTTCAGAATTCGATGTACGCTGCTTTTCGAAACTCCAGAAATAGTCTCAAGTTGTCTCAACGATTGAATGTTGTCCATCACTGCATGTCCTACAACTGCAACAGCGACCCCTTCATTTCTCATAGGCTTCTCTCGTTCATGTTTTTTATTCAGCACTGATCCCGACTCCAAGAACTTATTCATCAATTGAAGCACGTACTGATATGATGTGGTGTTTTCTGGATGACTTTCATTGAAACTTCGAGCCGTAGCTCTAGCACATCGTCCATTTTCAAAATACGCAGCTACAATGGATATTCTCTCTTGTACAGTATAAACCATTTTCGAATGTTTTCAAATTGTTGAATGCAGTGACTCGAATACATCAATTACCAAGGCGTAAACAAAGATATGCGTATACAAAAACACATGAGGGCAATTTTTTTTTCATAAAAACGTCTGTCTCACCGAAACTATTATTTCTGACAGCATATTATTTTTCAATACAGTGGCGTACCCACAGTGAACCTTTCTTACGACGCTAACATTTGAGGTGATGAAAAATTGAAATATCTGCATAAAACTTAGTTTTCGTTAAAACTTCAACAACACTTGATCGATCCTCAATTTCAGTACACCGATGTATTTGGGATTGAATTCCCTTCAAAATGATGTATCACAAGTATAGTAGTCCCATTGAAAATTCTGAAGTAGGGGGTGCTGGGGTTGAGGGGGTTGACAACACAATGATGGTGTATTTGGTGAAAGTGTTCCCCCTTGAAATAAAAATCGACGGGTCTGAGCGATTTTCCTTTTTTTCATGAGTTCGGATATTAGGGGGGTGACAAGTTTTAGCTGGGACACACTGTATATATATATATATATTGATGACATTATCGAGATAAAATGTATAAGATCTCTTTTGGGTGTTATGCAGTGAAAGTAACTTCAATAAATTTGGAAATTTAAACCGCCAGAACGGTGTATTGAGCCCTTTTAGACTACATTGGTACTCCAGAAAGGGCCGATCAGGTATATGTATAAGCTTAAACCTCGTGATTCATGCAGATGCGTATCAGTGTGCCTCATCTATAAATTGACAATTCCCTCAACAAATATGGCTACATAAGGAGTCTATTTATTATAATGGGGTCGAGATGTGTAACACACTTGCCTTCAGATTTAAGAGAGGCAAATTCGACCAACAAAAAAGTTTAGAAGCACAGTTAAAAAGTATACTTATTATTATTATTATAGTTATTTATTGAATGACTGTTTTATTAGTCATGTAGAACACGAAAGAAAATCCACACGAGAGCACAGCTAATATTTTACCCTGGTATTCTAACTGAGAAAATATTTTGATATCATAGTCAGACACTTTGTATTCTAGAATATAACAGATTTTTTCAAGCACATTTCGGCAACAATGCGCACCACCCAGTCAAATCTAAATATTTCATGCATTGAAGAATAACAAACGCATTGTTGTCACATTGCTCAAATTATCTTTTCCATTCAGATGGCCATATTTCAAAAACTTTGTTGTTTATTTGTATGTCCCCAAGCTATCACATGTTTGAATTTTTGCAATCATACCCGTAACATCCTGTATAATTGGTCAATTCTTATTTGTGTGATATAACAATTTGGTTGAACACTTGTATACTTCATATAAACAATTAATTTATTATTGTAAAACCAGTATTAGAGTTTACTGTTGAAAAATAAGCTTCATCACAGTTGAGCAGTGTATGTTGCAGTTTTGAATTTCCCGCGCCGACGTGGAGTGGCGCTACGACAGCTTCGATTAGTCGCAACTTCGGTGACATTCCGCTGTGTCGCTAGTAGCGTTTACGTAGTTTCGATATGACAAGACGTCCCAAATGTTTGTCAAGTTTAATGATTTGAAGGCAAAAAATACAATTCAAAAATGCAATTCGTGTAGCAGTATCAATAGTGAGTGTAAACGTACCAAGTTCTGGGATCGTTCGACTTTCCTTGGCTTTCGCGAAGCCCCAAATTGCAAGTAACTTGCGTAGGCTGGGCAATGATATTGTCGAAGGGTAAATTATTATTCGTGAACGAACTAGTCGTGGATGTGGAGTGCAATTTCAAAGATTTTCACGAAAAACTCTAGTAATAGTACGGTGCAAAGTGGCGAGAATACGTCGAGCGAAATGGACCGCGGAGAAAGACGGATTACCGACATGGATGATACATTCGTTAGCAGACTGGTAAGCCGATTTACAAAGTTTTACGAGCATTTTACTCACTTTTTAATTATCTGCTACTAATCAACTCGCGGTGGTACAACCCTTGCCGCTGGCGAACAAAAAATTCCAGCCTGAAATCAGCTGTTGCCAAGTAGTCTTTGTATTTGGGAGATGGAAGTCTCATTGCCAAAATTGTAACAAGTGGCCGTGAGATTGTTGGTGAATGAAATTCCTCGCTAGTATATCAACCGAATAGAAATGTAATGTAGGCTATTCAGCTAATTTGCACTGCAGCAATTATTAACAATCTCGTTATGAGTACATATTATTCTTTTCATATATTGCTACTGCTGAACCATATCGCTAATTTGCCATTCGGAATCTCTAATTGCATTCCCATTCCTAAGAAACTTTTGTGTTGTTTACGACCACACTGTGCCTCAGGTAATTTTCATATTGACGCCCAGTCCTATGGGTGTTTTTTAGTATTGTCGCCTACACGTGTGCTGCTTTAGTAAATTATTGCTTGACATAACTTCTATTTATACCAGCAATCATTTATGTTTATTAATATGGACCAGTTATATCTACCAGCATTTGGAGCCCATGCAATTCATTTCAATCGATTTTGCCTGTGTAATTTGCAATACCTACTCGGATGGAAGTTTATGAGATAAAAACAAATAAGCATCAGTGACAGATAAGATGAAGATGTGATGAAGATAAGAACTACAAATAAGAAATTTTGCCTCAGATGAATGAAACTACATGACTAAGTGCAATCAAAAAAAGAATAGAAATAGGTACTTTGAAAATCTTTCTTTTTTAAAAGAATCTTTTGAAATGGAAATCTAGATTTGATTATATATGCAGCTCTTATCTATACAAGGTAATTTTTCAGATGTCATGCATATTTTTTGAATTTATGACTCATACCTAGGTAGGTACCTATTATTTCAGATTTCACAAATTCAGCTTCAATATAAATTCACCTGATTTCGTTTACTAATAGCCACAAGCTAAATAAAATTTTTGGCGGTCTCAAGTAATTTCAGAGATATGGGCATATTTTTGAGTGATGACTGGCATATTTTGGACAAATTTCTACCACGAAAACACAGTAGAAACGCTCAAAATTCTTCCTTCTTTTCGCTAGCAGAATGTAAACACCCTAAGTAATTGAACTGTTTCACACTTTTTCTGTATCGAAAACAGCATTTTTTATGAAAAAACTCATCCTTCTTTATTACAAGAAATCTAGCCTGAATGGTTAGTGAATTTTATTCATGTCAAGTTGGTAACAAGGAAAAAAGTGAACGAATAATTTCCTATTCATGTTGAAGTTAAATAGCCAGAAAAGTTGGCCGTGCACATATGCAAAGATCAACGTTACCAACCTGACATGAATAAATTCACTATACATTTTGCATAAATTTGTTGTTTTTGATGTTTTTTGAAGAAGGTTGTATTTTTGGTTAAACAATGACGTTTTTGATAAAAAAATAGTGCAATACGGATGAATTACGGTGTGTACATTGTGCTAGTGTAAAGAAGAAAGAATTTTGAGTGTTTTTTTCGCGGTGTCATCACTCAAAAATAGGCCCATATATCCGAAATTTTGAGCCCGTCAAAAAATTTATTTGGATTTTTTGTTCAGGAGACCAAACTATGTTAAGTATCGAAAAATTTTTGATAGCTTGTGGCTATTAGTTATAAGAATTTTACCCAACTTTTTTTACGATTTTAAAATGAAAATGGTTTTGCTTGGCGCAAATTGTTTATTCGCTTCTTCCTTAAATGATCATTTTATAAAAAGATACAACGTCGATTTGAACACTTGGGATTCAGGAATCGATGGAGACGCCTATTGGTTGAATCTTGTATTATCGAATGGTGATTATAGATTCTTAAATCTTAAATGTAGAACTTTCAATAAATGGACCCGTTTAATCATCTTACTGTAAAGATCAGTATTCTATTGATATTAGTCATCGTATCTCTAGTGGCCCTATAAAGTATTTGAGGTACCGTGTTGCTTTCTCATGCTGTAAATATGGGTTCACAAAAATTTATTGTCCATCGACTAAACAACTTCTTGCAACATCTCCAAAGAATTTACAGTTACTATTATCAAATAACGAGATTCCTCTATAATTTACCCACCATGGATTTCTTAACCCGTCTACTAATATGTAACCTAACTTGTCAGTGGCGTAGTTGAACGGTTAGTGCACAAATAAAAAAATCTGTCGCTGAAATGCAGAACGAATTTCAAAATGATTGGATTCTTGAGAAACCTGTTAATTCCTTTTACAGGGTTATTCAAATTCGAGTCGCATTGGGATCTCGGTGAGAGATAAAGGGGTGATTAAATGGGAGAAAAGTACCATATTTCTTTCGGATGTGATACTGATAATTATTTTATACTTGAAATAATTCTTCCAAAGATTTAAATTGAGTTAGCTCTCGACAGACTCTGTTTACTGAAACTACGATGCCAGAGTGAAAGCGATATAAAATAAAGCGCAGGATGTTGCAGAGCGTATTTATTTTCGAACGCTTCATTAAATTTCAATTTTCATCCATCTCGACACATTTTCTGTAATAAGATTTGTACTTAATTAATGAAGACGATTCTTTTTGGAATAATGTTCTATCCTCTTTACCAGGTGACGATATCACTAGCACCTTTCTAACCCTTTGTTTCCATCAAAGTAAAACTCGACACAGTTGATATAGAAGTAAAATGCTACATTTTGGTAGTTGGGAAAATAATTTTTGAGAATAAGATGAACATCAATTGATGATATATTACACGGAATGATCGTTATTTCCATACCTATTCTTTTCTACATCATTCTCTGATGAGTTTCTGATAAACTAGAACCTGATGGAACGAATTCATGTATATAAAGTTAGCAAGGCCGCACTTGCCAAAAAATCGGTGAAACCAATTCCAGTGATTGTCGAATAATTGTCAAGAATTTGTCATGAACAAAAAAATTATTGTCGAGTTCTTATTTTTTTTATTTGGGGTGGCTGTGCTTACTTTATATTGTTACGAGATTGATAAAAATTCCCCTATCTACGCCGCTGAGAGATCCATAAAAAACAAATCGCATACTGATGCCGCGCCGCAGGTATTTAGGTAATCGAGCAGTTCTAAGAAGTGATTATTTGGAGCAAGAATTCCTATCCACAACACTTTACCATAGGCAATCCGCATGAACCAATCAGAACTATCCTGGCCAAGGCGGTATATTTGAATCAATGCTAAGGCGATATAGTAGTCCCAAGTTTTCAACTTGGATAGCAAGGTTAGTTTGGTTAGGTTAGATCATGTTCCCTTCTTTTTTCATTATTAAGCCATAAAAGAAGGGAACATGATCTAATTTAACCAAACTGGACCTTGATAGCCAAGTTGATCCTCAACGTAACCTAAAATTACATTGCACAATACGCAGGCGCAACTAAAATAGAGTTTTGATTTTTCCATGCCGATTGCCTATGGGGAAGTGTTGTGGATAGGAATTCTTGCTTATTTGGACGGCCTTCTGTCCCGAGTATTCTAGGAAATTTCGCGAAAGATCCAGTCGGCATAGATGGACTATATAAAGATATTTCACTGGGATTAAGAGGATGAAGAAGAATTTATGAAGAAGTGATAAACAGTTTTTGAAGAAGTATATAAGTGTTTGGAATATTTAGCTAGTTGTATTGTTGTATAGATATAAGTGTTTTATTAGTCAGTGAAGTTGTATGTTTTTAGTGAAGTTGGAAAATAAACAGTTTAGTAGTGTGCTCGGCATTATTATTTAGCAAAAACGTAACAATATTAAGTGAGTACCTAATGGCACTGATATAACTAAACAAATAGATATATCAAATTTCATCACTTTGGTAACCAAAAATTGTCGAGTAAAGGCTGAAACACAATGGAAGTTTTATGTTTTTAGTTTTAATTTACATGATTTTGGATATTTTTTTAAGACGAAACTGTCATTGCCATTATTATTCTGATCACGCCTCATAAACAATCTTGTTGGTGAAATTCAAGCTTTATTCTTCAATTCTGTTTTGCATCTTGTTTTATTTGTAAAATTGATATCCAAAATCCCAAAACTTACTTAAAACTTATTACATAAAACTTCCATTGTCTTTACGGCTTAACTGTCGAAGTCTGTTCAAAGTACAAATAATGCGGAAAATATTTTCTCTATAGCATATAAGTATTCAATGTATTTTTTATTATAATTTTTTTATATACCTACTCGGGAATTTTGCGTTATTGGCAACATCGCTTGTATATAAGGACAATTTGTGCTTTTTTCATTGACCTGTCAGATATCTATTGCTCATGCATTATTATTTTTGGAACAAGTGAAAAATTATTGTGAAAAATAGAGAAACTCAGTGTTACCAGGGAAAAATACATAAGTAAGTATACATAACTTGATTATTTTTTCTGTGGTTTCCAAAATTTACTGAACAATTGTCGAATGACAAAAATATTGACTTATTGAAAGTGTGATTATCTTCTAATAAAATTTGATTTGTTTGAACCAGAGTTATCAATTGGGGAACCCACCAATGCCGATGGTTGTAACAGTATTCACAGTTTTTAAACAACTTATACCTACTTAGTGAAAAGAAAGTTGAAGCTGAAAAACATCTTGTTTAATTTTTTGAAGAATGAAATGAGGGTAACGTTAGAGTTGTTGATTCTTGCAACAGTTTGAAATAAAATTTATTCCTTTAAGTGTCACAAGTCTGATTACTTATAGCTTTGACAAAAAATTGAATTCTTAGATCTCTTTTATGAGAGCTAGCAGACAAAAAATGTCTGTCGACTCAAGTGTGTTTGCTGCTAAGCGTTTTCTAGTAAACATAAGAATCACGTGTTATAAAAAACGGAATACCAATGGAGACGACCGGTATTAAGTAAGTGGTCGGTAGATGGATATAAGAAATACGCTAGTATAAATCCTATTGCGTGCAGGAATTCCGTTTTCAAATTAGACACATAATTATGAATATAATTATAACCAACGTTATCCATCGTTATACGAAGAGTATGTTTGTGGCGAAGGTAGCCAACGGTGTTGTCAGTGAAGAGGATTCATCCGTCTGTGTTCAGTTTCTTATCGATGTGAATAAGGCAATGCCGATCACGTGATATAAAAAAAAAATATGTTTTTTGTAGTATTTTCGCTGTTTTCTCGATTATCAATAAGTATATTGCATACATAATTGTTTACTCTTACAAACAACAACAATGCAAATAGATCTTACATTCATCACGATCTTTCAGTTGAGCAAACAATAAACAAATTCATATTTTGTTTGGTTTTGATTGGCTGATGTTTAGCAATAAATGGAATGAGACAAATATTGTGAAAGATTCAGTTATCAACATTTCCAATTCAATGAAACGTTCAATTGGAGGTATATTTTGAAAAAACATGTATTATCGATGCCCTAATTCGCAAACCAGCTAACTCCATTGATAAAACGTGGAGTTAGCCGATGAAATACAAACTTTGTATCTTGTTCCTCGAAAACTGGCCACAGGATCAATAATTGTAAATTGGATTACGTAATAGGCATGGCAGGATATACAACATATCAAAATTTGAGTAAAATTACCCGAAAGCCATTTTACAGCGAAATAATATTGCCAATTAGTAATTTAACGAGAAAAACTGACGAGACCATAGGTCGAGCAATTTTGTTTAATGTCAACAAAGATGCATTTGTCAACAAAGATGCATCTGTCAACAAAGATGCATCTTTTTTCGCTGTCAAAGTGACTCAGACGTCATCATTAGATGGGTTTCTCCCTAGAAGAGTTGATTCATCAGCCTAAAGCCTTTGAAACTCATTAACTCCTTGAAATTTCAACTGTCAAAGTATTTTGAAGAAAATTATTTCATGATTTGGGACAGAAGTTGTATTCAAGTTGGCCTTTTACTCTTCCATAGACGATACTGGGTTGTCTGATAATTCTAGGAGGACGGCAGCATCGCCTAGCGAAGCAGTCAGTCGAGCATTGCGCTCTCAAGCTGCATTCCATCAGTTTCCTCTCAAATAGAAATGATCTAGTTTGTTTTCGCGACGGCGATGCTCGCAAGTTGCTGAGTGGGCTCTACTCGGATGTAATTCGAAAAGAGATTTTGTTTATCAACGTTTTTCTTGTACTATGTTTCGAAACTTGCCGAGAAAACGAAATTCGGGTTACACGTGAATCGTTGTGTTATGTGAAGGGTGGATTTTTACTATTCTTATGCCATGGTGTTGACAGTTACTTCCGTCAGTGGTCTGGCGGCATACGGATTCAAGAAAAATGATCAAGGAGTTACGAGTGTGGGTGTAACGTCGTCGGTAACACATTCGGTAAGTGATAAATCCCCCCTGCCACTTAATGTACACGGTAATGATAGTTCATCAGCTTGGAGATCGTTTAGTCCGCTATGAGTTTTGGAAATGTTAGACTTGGTGCTGTGACCTCAGAAAACCGCTTCGGAATGTTCTATAATCACTTAACACGTTGGCTGCCATGTCGGTCTGTAAGACCAAGACAGGAATATTCCGGCGTGGCGCCTCGGTCTCACAGACAGATATTCTGGCTGATACCCCTGGCCAACTAGGTCTATGAGACCGAGTCAGTTGAATTGCTCGTGAAGCCGTCGGTCTACATTACTGTTAATAATATCACGGAGCCAGGCCGAGACGGCTTCAGTGAAAATTTTGAATGGCAAAATGTCCTCATCAGACATACAGACCCAGCCGGCGTGGCAGGCAAATCAGTGTACACAGAATTTTTGGAATGCAAATACAGTGAAATACACATTTACTTATATACAATGTAATGAAATTTTTTATGAATTACAATCGAGCAAAATTGTCCCAAAATACGTAATCTAAGCATATATTTTTATGAAATCCTTAACAGAAAGTTCGTAAAGTTTTTCTACAAGAATATACTTTGTAATACTTCCTATAACAACCACCAACAGGCAATCGAAAACATGTTACATCTGCAGTCTAATGCCGGTAATTTTCGACCAATCTCCCTCATACCAACTCTAGCCACGTTAATTAAGAAGCTGGTTATTAGAGTTTTTCAGCGAAAAGAACAAACTATGCTATTTTCGATTTCCTCACTGCAGTTTATAATGAAATCAATAAGAATTCGTGTGGAGATTTGTAATTTGTCTTATACTGTCATTATACTGCTGCAAAAAGTGGTTCGAGTCATACCTGTCAAACCGCAATAAAATTGCCAAAACAACCTATTACTCACAACTCCACTCTATTTCCTGTGGTGTACCTCAAGATTCAGTACTTGGCCCTTTGCTCTTCTTATTGTATATAAATGACATGCCCAATTCGATTTATTTGATGATACTACCATCCTATGGCATGACAAGAATGAGGCTGCCCTTTTCCAAACCATTTCTAAAGCCATTAACCTCATTAAAAAATGGTTTGATTCAAATTTACTATCACTGAATGCCTCAAAAACAAATATACTGTGCCTTCGATGCGATCTTACTGTACTGCATGGTACTCTATTTTGGCTGTAGTCACCCCCAGTTCTTTAGACACCACACGTAAGGCATAGCATCCTCAAGAATGTTTTTGGCTCGACACTTCAACATGATTCCGGAAGTTCAGATCATTGTCAAGACAAATTCACAAATATGTATTGGTATTATTAACCGAGATGGTATATTTCCCTAGAATAAGGCCTGGTGTAGTGCATGAAGAGAAAATAGATGTGTTTTGAATATGTTGAATGAAAGTGATTTTCTATCGCACCACCACAGCAGCAACATCTCTAGTCATTTTGCTATGAAGATTATATAACGCCACAGGATAGTTATATTATCAGCAAATATAGTAAAGATGCCTTACAGTTCCTCTATTCCCCAGGTCATAAAATACAGTAAGAATAGGATAGAAGAACAGATCCTTGTGGAACACCATTCCTAATTGAATTAATACTTGAGAAATAATTTGTTTTCACGATTTGATGGATTCTTTGATTCAGATAAGACTCGAAATCCAGCAGTAGCTTAGCTCTCGGAACCTATACCTATAGTGTTTTAGTTTGGGCAGCAGTATTTCGTGATTGACACAGTCAAAAGCTTTTGACAAATCGCAAAATATAGCAGCGTTTGCCTCCTTCAGGTTCAATTTAAAAAAATTAATATAGCATCACCTGTCCTTTTTTTGGTCGAAAACCAAATTATTGGTGTTTCAGAATATTGGGGAGGGTTAAAAAGTTCATCAGTCTACTTTTTACCAGTTTTTCAATTGTATGGATAAAAAACAATTCGTCGCTGTTTTTGGAAGTAGTCTACGATATATAAAGTTTGAATTAATTGAAGAGTTTGAATGACGCTGGCGGAAAGAATTAGGAAATTAATTATAATGGAATAGTTTAAGTATCGATTGAACGAATTGAACCTTGAAGGTACTCGGGAAATTGGACGAGGACGCGCTGGTATGACATAATCGTGGTAATTTAGTTTGGTCTGGCCTAGCGTGACTGGGCTCAAAAAATGGTTTTACTTCAACGAAGGAAATGGCCTGGCATTGAGGCTAATCTGAAGCTGATTTATATCGTATGAAAAATTTATATCATCTCCAAAGACTCAACATCAACGAAAAAATGGATAGAAATACACTCAATAGAATTAAACGGGTTTAATTTTCCATAATGACCACTTTCCAGTATATTCATGATGCTGTTCTGCAAACACTTTTCTGTTGACTTAACACACACCCATTCCGAAGAGAAATTGTGTTAACACAGGCGCTGCACCTATGCCCTCAATCCAAATTTGTATCATCTTGAAATATTATTGTTTGCAACTACCATATCGGTTAGCTCTTCTTTTCAAATTCAGGTTTGAACAGAATTATTTACGACTTATTCGGATTCCCTACTAGAAGTCATCGACTCGATTCGAGAATATTCACAGAGATATTTTATAATTGAAGAACAATGAATGATAAATAATACATAAGTATAAAAGATTGTGAAAATATTAATTGGTAGTTATTTATATCGAAAGTTCGACCGACAAGGAGAAATGAGTTCAAAATAACGTATTGTCTGAATATCAGACTTTATTATGTTAATGTTTTTGTGCATACCTACATTGAAAAATATTTTGAAGTAGACAATGCACATCCTTTACATATTGGTCGTTCTCGTGTTATAATAATGTATCTATTTCTTCAAATGATGGTATATTTTAAGATTGTAAAATTGTCTTAGAATTTACAAAAAAAGGAAATTTTTCTAATTGGATTTGTTTGCTCATTTTTTATCTACCTATTCCAACAAATCGGAAAATCCTGTAATTTCATAATGCATCGGCCATGAAAATATCTATGAGATGCATATCACCAACTTTTTTTGCGATTTTCCAGAGAAGTCAGCGAGTTTATGGGCGATCCACCATCGACAAGACGTGTAGATTTCATTTTAATAGAATCTAAATCTTCAATGTATGTTTAGGACCGGTTTTTCAATTATGCCATTAATTTTCTTAATTATTGGTACTGACTAAGTTTTATATAACATCGAATTCATTCACATCATCACATCAGAAATCTAAGACGTTAGGTCTAACTATTCCCTGAGCTGTTCTACTATATCTTAGTCATTTAACACGTTATTTTTTCTGTATATTACAAATCTAACAACCTAACAACTTTTGTTTCATAAGAACTGTTATTATAATTTGCGGTGTTGCCAACAATAGTTTTTTATCAAAAGGCAGGTTCGTTCAGAAAATTTGAAAGTTACAAATAGTATGAAAAATTGGTTTTACATAAAAAAAATTGATGTGTTGATCCAGTGACAGAGTTTCAATTATTTCTCGATGGCTTATAATCAGCCAGTAGCTATATTCTCTATTCCAGAACGTGGATTATGGTAGGTATATTTTAGACTATTAACAATCTATTGAAAAAAGTTTTACAATAAATTTTTTGTAAATGTAAAGGTCCATTGGAGTTTTTCTTGAATGTATGCAGGCTGTATGCCTCAGGGAACACTTCCCGAAGCAATGAGCAGAGCTGTAAGTAGGAATAAAAGTACTTGAAAAAAGTATTTCAAGTAAGTTCTTTTTTGTGATTGAAATAATTATTTTCAAATCTTTCGCGTTTTGGTATTTTGTATGTGCCATTCCATACTTTGTAGAAAAACTATAAATTTGATACTTGGAGTTGTTCACATTGCAGTGTGAATTTCTCGTACGACTTTTAATATGTCGGTGTACCATTTGATTTGTTTGAGAAATTTTCTCGACGATTAGACGTGACCATTGCATAAACACATGTCAGCAATCCTAAAAGTAGACTATCCGTAACTGAGTCAAATTGTAGTAATAACTTTGTGATAAATTCAACTGCTGTTTGCACGTGCTGTAGTGCTTAAGTACTGAAATGTTTCCATACGAATGAACGTTTGCAATTTCGGATCGTGTCATTCATTTCAGTTCTTCGCTCATCATCCAATCATAGAAATTAACTTAATTCGATATGTGACTCACGTATTACGTACATCATCGTCGAGGTCAATAGTCAAGTTGAAATGTTAGTACTTACGGCCTTATACAAAGTTATGCTATACGATACTTTGTTGTAACGTTTGTAAATTAAGTGTATGAAAGTTAAAACAAATATATTGGGAACGTGTTTATTGCTATATCAGCTGAGTACAAGTAAGCGTTTTATTGATTGGGGAATTGGCCTTTGAGATTTGGATGAGCACCAGACTGAACATTTTTGTTAGAGAAAGACCCAAAATAGGTATTTTTCCTCAGTTTAACGCGTGTACATCTCGGAGGCCAGGTTGACAAGTGTATACGAAATAACTGAAGAAAATATTGTCGCGAATAGTGAGTAAATAAATTAAGAATACATAAATGTCTTGCCAAAAAACTATGAACAAACCGTAACACTACTATGATGTCCCTTCAGGAATACCTTAAGCAAGGCCCAAAAGGGCTAAGTTAACGTCTGGTGAACCGCTAATGGCCAAACTATCAATGACTATCGGCTATCAATTATCTAATGTAGACTTTTCTCCTAAACAACTCAAACACCCTTTTTAGTTCAGTCGACAGGTTGAAAAAAGTGGGGTTAGGTGGAAAAAGGTCGGAAGTTAATGAAACTTCAGGAGGTTCTTCAGGGATGGTTAATCAACATTTTCTCAAGTTTTGGACCTCGAGGACCCTGTGCGAAAAAAGTAGGGGGGGGGGGAACTGCAAAATTTTTGACCTCTCCAGTTTTTCCTCGATTACTTTTTTCTCTCACGTCCTACGGAAAAAACATATCGATACTTTTTTGTAGAGCGTAAAATTTTATACAATTTCGACTGAAGAAACATGTTTGTATGTGAATTCGCTACCGAGATATGGCACGTCAAAAAAAGGTCATGTTTCAAAATTTGCTAAGAAATGACAAAAAATGCAAAATTACAGCTTATTTCATTTGTTATACCCGAATTATGATGAAATGTTGTAGTAATTATGGTTATTAGTTGAAGTCGATAACTTTGGACACCCCTCTCCTCCTTCCCCCACCCAACCCCAATTCTCAAAAGCTAACTTTCTAATGAAAGCCAACCATACCTATTCACATCATTTTGGTATTGATATCAGTTACTTTTCGGATCGATATCCCCCCGTTCCCTTACATAATTATCCCAGGACAGGAAGTAAAAAGAAAAGACGATTTTTGACAGTTTTGCTGTGTGGTCGACGGTCTTCCTCAATTCACTATTCTCGTCGATGTATGAAAATGTCACCTGCATGGTTTCGTCAACACTCGGCGATGGGCGGAATCCTCTTTTATGCGATGACTTAGGTGGATGGTAAAAGCTTGCGAGGCACTTTTGATGATATTGACGGCGACTAAATCAGTATCCAAATTCTGCAACTGGCTAATGCTATTTTCTTCCCCCAGTCGTCTCCACGCATCCCCGCCTTTTCAATGATTCTATTAGAAATTTCGGGTAGAGATAGCTTCCTCACAAAGAAAACACGCATGGTGAAGTCGAATTCTGCAACTTGTGACCGTCGTCCAGTTGTTGCACCTTGTCAACGCGATCATCAAATGGCATTACTACCCGGATTGCCTAAAGAAAGCTCTGGTTATCCCTATCCTGAAGCAGGGCAAGGATGGCCACCAGCTAGACAGCTATCGCCCGATCTCACTGTTGAGCGTGGTAGCAAAGACTGTGGAGAAGATTCTTCTTAAACGTTTGTTGTCCCTCGAGGAGCATCTCAAAATGATCCCCGCTGAACAATTCGGCTTTCGTGCAGGTCACTCGACCACTTCGCAGATTGTCCGGGTTGTTCACGAGGTGAAAGAGGCGGCTCACCGAGGGATGAATACCGTAATGGTCCTTTTGGACATGCAAAAAGCCTTTGACTCCGTGTGGGTGGAAGGTCTAATTTGCAAATTGCTAAGAGCAGGTATGCCTTCGTACATGGTAAGGTTGGTGAACTTTTACCTGTCTAATCGAACTTTTGCGGTGAGGGTTAACAGCACAAGATCCGCAGAGATTCCGGTCGAAGCAGGTGTCCCGCAGGGGTCCAGCCTGTCCCCGCATTTATACTCCTTGCATACGTATGATTTTCCTATGTGCGAGAGAACGAAGACGGCTATATACGCGGATGATACCGCTATATATGCCCATTCGTTCTCCAGCGTCGCAGCTGCTAGGCAGGTCCAGATCCGTCTGTACAGGGAAATCCTACCGTATCTCGAGGAGAATAAAATTGTGGTAAACCCGGCTAAATCCGAGGCAATCAATTTCTCGAAGAAATTTAGATTTTCTAGAGTTCTTCAGAAATTGAAGGTCAAGGACAAAGTCTTGGACACACGGACCAATGTGCGATACCTGGGTGTACAGCTGGACAAGCGTACAACTTGGCACAAGCATATAAACTTGGCTATCCAGAGGGCCGCGGCAGCGGTATAACGCACCTACCCTCTGATAGCCAGAGGTTCTCATATGAAGCTTGAGGCCAAAATGATGGTTTATAAGCAGATCATACGGCCGGCGATGTTGTACGCCTGCCCAGCGTTCTGCAGCCTGCCCAAGACTCCGTTTATGAGACTGGACAGGATGCAGAACAAGGTACTCCGTATAGTCACTAATAGCGACAGATACATTCGCCTGGATGCGCTGCGCGCCCTTGCTGGCGTCGACTCCATCCCGACACATGTTAAGAACCTGTCAGATAAATTCTACAGGTTTCACCTCCCCAAGAGTTCGTTAACCAGAGACCTTACCAGGCTCAGAATTCATGATAATCAGCCCCGCAAACACGGTGGGCTGGTCTATCAATCGCTGGCCATCTTTCAGGAAAGATGGGCAGAACCGCTTCCGTAGAGAAGTAAGCCGCCTCTAGGCGCAATTCTTTTAACCCGGTTTTTTGCATCAGCCTTTTCCGGGACAGCACGCGAACAACCACCTCCGAGTAAACTCAGACAAAAGAAGTATCTACATTGAATTCAACTCGAACGACATGCATGAGCGTTGCAGGAGGCATGTATTATACGCACCATCACCACCATGGGCTGGAAAGTTCGACCCTCCGCTAACACCAGCGGGGGAGGCTACCAGCGCCCCTTTGTCGGGACCCTGTGTACCCCTTGGCACAAGCGCTCCCTCGCTTCGCAGCCAGCAATGTCTGCGGAGTAAGGGAGGCGGCTCTCAGTGCGTCCTCCCGAACCTCTCCTCTCCTGAGCCCTCTGGGCGGAGATTGAGTTGCTGTGTGCGGGAGTTTTGAACTTATCATTCCTGGTGTAGAAACGAAAGATTACTTTGCAAAATAAAACTCTATTTATTTATTTATTTATTTATTTATTTATTTACTTGTGACCGTCGGGTAGGTGCATGAGAAGGAGCTTTGGATGTGTCACATCCACGACGTGTAAATGCAGCAATTAATTTCTCATTGGTGTACCTTGTTTGGCAAGCACTGTGCACTCTTACTTCACTCAACTCACGCAGAAACTGTTATCTGCCGAAAGTTTCCTTTTTACACTGGACTCCAACAGTCTGGCAACTCCTCTGGCTTTCACTACAGTTAGTTCACCTGCTTCAACTCCTCCTTTACAAATAAAACACAAGTCTGATCCACGAGATGTAGACGCCATCTCAGAAAATTACCCAAAAACCAAAACTGTCACCAACACTCGATGCTCCTTTCGCTAACAAAGTTATTCACTTCAAGAGCTGAAGGTTTTTAATGTTACTCATCTAACTTAATCTTATATATACTCTGAGGGGTTGAACACTCTCTGTCCCCTTTTTGACCAATCCCTAATTTTAATTTTCCTTTAACCTAATTTGACTATTTTACCTGAGGTACTTATACCCCTCTATAATCACTATTTTTCGATTTCTTCTTGGAATTAATGAATAATAGAGAGAGAATAATAGAGTCGGATTGAATAGCTGAATTTCATTCAGCTATTCAATCCGAGACAAATATATTTCTATAACGTTGCTCATTACTTGTTTAAAAACAAACACACTCTTGAGATTGCTCACAACTCCAGATATGACACCAGACAAAAAGATCCCTTTTCTGTCCCACATATGAATAAAACTGTTGGACGAAGGAGTTTAAATTACTTAGGCCCCAAAATTATGAATTCGCTTCCAAACGAAATGATAAATATACATCTTCCATTTAAATTCAAAAAACTACTAAAAAAATTCGTAACAGAAAATAAAACAAAAATAGAAAAAATTATAGACACTAAAAATAACTGAAAAATATATTTATCTGTGCATATCATATGCTTATATTCCTAAGGTCTTACTTTACATTTTAAATTTTATATTTTAGACTACAATTTTATATTTTAGATGCAAAATTTTATATTTAAGATTTAATATTTTATATTTTTATACTTTAACTCGTGATCAATATTTTGTATTTTATATTTCTATGTTTAAATTTTATATCTACTTTCATGTGTGTATTAAATACGTTATATGTGTGTACGGGTGTATGTGTAGATATTGTTATATCACACAACATACCATTTTTATCATAAATTTGTAAATGATTCTTTTTATCTTATTTCAATATGTATTATGTTTTCGCACACAGTGTTTAGTGCTTATCCTTTATAAGCGCTTGACACTCGCGAATATATTCCAACGTTTATATCAAACATAGGAAGCATCCTCCTGTAAACCTTGATAAATAAACGTTATTATTATTATTATTATTATTATTATTATTATTATGTTGAAAGAATAAAATGAAAAGTGATCTAATATGACCTCAAAAATCGAAAACAAATAGGTCTAGGTAGCGCAGGTAGAATAGAATGGAATATT
This sequence comes from Chrysolina americana, assembly GCA_958502065.1. Taxonomy (NCBI): domain Eukaryota; kingdom Metazoa; phylum Arthropoda; class Insecta; order Coleoptera; family Chrysomelidae; genus Chrysolina; species Chrysolina americana. Next base: position 7,968,018 of record OY293410.1, read on the forward strand.
GGCACATCGTTTGATTTCCAGCTTTTTACTGCTGTAGCTGATCACACACTCCCCTCGGCCCGACACTCTCTTGTCCTTGGGAGGAACGACTTGACACCTGGTGGGCAAGCAGGGGTAGGGGTTATCTAAAGTTGATGATTTCAAGTAGGAATTATAATAGCAACTACATTTCATCGTAATTCTTGTATAACAGAAGAAATAGGGTGGAATTCTGCATTTTGTGGCGAAATTTGAAAAACTACCTATTCTTCGAAGCGCCATATCTCCGTAACAAATTGACATACAAACATGTTTGAGGCAACACATTCGTAGGGAATTTGACGATCTACAAAAAAGTTATTGAGGAAAAACCACACCAAGGTCGAAAAATTTGCAGTTTTCCCCCCCTAAGCACAGGGTCCTCGAGGTCCAAAACTTGAGAAAATGTTAATCGACCATCCTTGAACAAAATCTTAAAGTTTCATTAACTTCCGACCTTTTTCTATCTGAAACTACCTGTCGACTGAACTATTTATTTATGAAATATTTATTCAACCCATGAAGGAACATCGAATGCTGACTCAGCTAGCAGCACAGGAACATTTTGATATACGCGACGTTCATAGGCAGTTCGGTCCGAGGACCGCACTGAATGCTCCTTTTTCTCCCGCGCCGAGCACACTACTAAACCGTTTTCGTTAACTTCGCTATAAACATACAACTACTTCACTGACTGATAAAACAATTAGATCTGCTTCAACTAGCTAATTATTCCAAACACTTATTAACTTCTTCAAAAACTTTAAAACTTCTCTCCCAATGAAATGTGTCGTCTAGACTAGATTTTTCGGGATTCCTCCGTACTCCAGATTACTCAGTACAGAAAAATATCTGAACAATTCTAGGAACTGGAGGAGGAAATGTTTACGGCTTCAGCTCATTTGGTTTTATAGTCGGCACTCGACAGCGAGGTAGCTAGGGGATTTTTATCAATATCAGTAGTATTAACCATAGTAGGAGTTTATGGTATTGAATTAGTTCGATAACAGTAATCCATGAAATATGAATTTTGAGATGAATGAGGATGTGGTAGGTACTTATTATTCAAGTTGACGTAATTTCTAATAAGAAACCTATTTGACAGAACTTTTCTGACCGGTCGAGAGCAAAATACACATTTTTGCAAACAAATATCAATCAATTAAGTAGCACATTTTCTGTCTGGGCATCAAAAATTGACCTATATGATATTTTACATTTATAATTTCGTGAAATGAATAAATTCGACAAAGTCTAAGTACCCTTTTTCCAAGCGTTTCCACCAAGTGGAAAAATTAAGCAAACATCTGTCAGAAATCAACTACTTCCCTGGCTAATACCACGACAAACATTGAACTACATCTAACTGATATTTGTGCAACGTTCTTCCAAGAAGACCCAATTGCAAGTGTTTATCTTGTAATTGAACAGAAGATTATCCATCATTTGGCTGGGAATGACCACCTGCAGACATGCATGTTTCGAGGTTTTGCCCAATGAAGAATAAACTGTTCAGCTAATATTTCCTTACAAATGAAACTACGACCCACAAACAAGTTGGTCGCAGCGCCATCGCAATCCAGGATCCAAAGAGTAGTAATTCAGAATTCCATAAGTCATTGAACAGGGCCTCCCTCAAGGCTCTACACTCGGGACCTTACTCTTCCTTCAGAACTGACACCAACTGTCTATGATTGAGTAATATTATGGCCAAACAAAAATAATTTGGGACTCGACATAGCCGAAACAGCGTTGATGAAATTCGCTCTTCATAATATTCCAATAAATTTCAAAAGCTGTGATAATGACGATTTACAGGTGGAATCTTGCTATACAACAAAAATGTTGGGTCGTATAATAGATAACAAACCCACATGGACTACGCATATTGAATCCCTTTGCGATGAAAAACTGTTACGCATTTCTAAGAATTTCCGATTGATTCGACTTCTCACTCCTTATTTTTTTGTCTGGTATAACTGGCTTCTTGCCATACTCGATGAAAACTGCTGCAACGTTAAATACTCAGGTTGTTATTGCGTCATTAAGATAGGATGATGGGGAATATGAAGTGGGTAATTTCCTGTCGGTAATGTGTTAATAATGTTGTGAAAAACATTCTCATAACATCAATACTTTCTTTGAAATATATCCAACTTGTATTTGATTGAAATCCAAATATAATAATTGAGTAATACTACAATAATGAAATAATACTGCCCCATGAACACTCGTAGTGTACCCAAAGGCATAGCCTTTGCGGGTAGAGGATGGCTATCAATATTATTATCCGTGGCGCTCTGGCACTTACTAATTTTGGTGGAGTATTAACTTTTCGGCTGTAGGAAAACCTACAACACCACCCTATGCAACTCACAGTTAACAATTGAGAAGCTTTTCTCCAGTTGAAAAGATTTTCTCCAGTTGGAATGCTTATCTCCGGTTGAAAAGTATATCTGTAGTTGAGAGAGGGTCAATCTTCTGAAATTTTGTCAATTCCTCATCGAAATGATTTCTTTTGTGTGATTCGGAATCAGCTTGTCAAAATACATATGAGGGACGTTTGCGATTATTTGAAAAATGAAATGTAAATATAGTTTTAGTAATTTTTTATGGTAAAAAGCGTATACAAATCATATATTTTTGGAATCAGCTTGAAATTTTACGCATATAATGCAAATTTCAAGTGAATCTGTTGATTTTGTATTTTTCATGATTTTTAGGGGTCTACCCCTTTGGACTTTTTTCGATTTTTCGAATAACTTTGTTTTATATCGATTGACTCGAAATTACTAGATCATACTAATTTGATCATTCTGAATCGATTAGCGTTCGCAGAAGTGCTCTATCTCAAACCGTTCGCGAGTTGAAAAATTCATTATATGAACTATCACGTGACACTTCAGACTCTAAAAATTTCGACATCGGACATTCGGCTTTTGTAGTCATAGGAAACGAATGTTTGTCATGAAATTCCTCAAAGAAAGTTGGAGAGATTTTTTCTGTCCGAAAAAAAAATTATATCGATATTGTCGAAAGGCATCGTGTATTACGGACCTATCGATGGTTGTAAGCCGATGAAAATGTCACACATTATTAAAATACACATTTAAAAAAGTATTTATGAATATTTGGTTTCACTGTGATTTATATATGTGTAGTTCAAAATTTTGGTAACATGCGTTCATTTTAAGTTTTTATTCTATAATTCAATAGGTTTGGAATTTAATTTTTGTTACCATATATTTTTTAAACATTATGAATTTTTATTAGAGTTATTTAAGTATCCAACAAGAAGGTTGATGATAAAATAACCCACCCTGTCAAATTCGTTGGAATTCTGTGGATTTTCTTGGAATTCCGTGGATTTCCTTGGAATTTTGTGGATTTCCTTGGAATTCCGTTGATTTCCTTGTGAATTTCGTGGAGTTTCTTGGGAATTCCGTTATATTCTTGGGAATTCCGTAGAATTCTGTGGATTTCCATGGGAATTTCGTAGATTTTCTAGGGATTTCCATGGAATTCTGTGGATTTCCCCTCAAAATAGAATTGTGGTGAACCTAATTTGTCTTACGGATTACCCCTCTTTTCCAAAACCGTCTAAAACAATAATCTTCGTTTAGAATCCACTTAACCTCGTTCACTGCTGGTATTAAACCTACTCTGCGATGTTTGTCGAATCGCCGCATCCCACACGTGTTTGTGTTGTCGCTTGGAATCGAAAGTATCGTACCACACATTATGACACAAGATACCTTTGTACCATGTAATTTGATCGCCCCCGTATGTTGCGCGCGGAATTTGTCCTTTGACGCTATAGTTCGAGTTATTTGTTGATGGGCTGTTATCCACAACGAATGACTTACTAAAAGGTTGAGGATTTTATTATAATTTCAAAAATATCATATTGTGAAAAATTATCCTCCATGCCTTGACAAATTCAACTAGAACAGAATTCAAGAGCTACAGGTTTCTATATCAGGAAATCTGTAGCTCTTGACTAGCCACGAATATACGAAGTTCGATCATATCTAGAAATAATTCAATCGGTTGAGATGGCTGAAATTGGATGAAATTTTCAAGTATCCCTCAATCTCAACATACTAAATAAAGCAAAAATAATTTCTCGAGCCGCAGAGGTTGAATTTTATAGGATAGAAAACGTGTGCCTCACTTCAAATTATAATTATTCCAAAGATCCTTCACGCACAATTTATAAATTGCTTCTCGCTAACATAAAACTTTCAGAACCAAGTTGAAAAATAAATCACTGTCTATTGAATTGACGTCTATTTAAAAATAATAATAACTAATCGTGTGAATATGGGTGGTATATATTTATATGAGTGTGAGTGCATGTGTATATACTGAAAAAACTTTTAAAATATTAGAGCAATCCGTGATGATCATTACTTTTTTTGTTCGCCAACCTCCGAAAGGCACCTATGATTTGATGACACACCATGCCCTCCGCCTACAACCTTCTAGTGCAAAAATCGATTATGGTCGACGTTTAATTTACTGTGATTGATCGTGGTTTCACGTACATTGCAATTTTGCCATCATACTGAAGTATTTCAGTCCTTTGTTTACTGTGACATTATTTTGATATATTTTCCTTGAATGTCTGTAAAATCATAACATTGATGGCGATATTTATCAAACTTCGACCTATTTCATACTATCTTTTACTAATATATACCTACCTACTACTCATACTTCAATAGAAGATTCATCGGATTATCTGACACCTGCCTATCGGTAGAGAAATTGATATCAAAGGAGGTTGAGATTCATTCAATTTCGATGTTAAAATATGTTGAACACCCGCGGTGCCAATAAAAAAATAATAGAAAGTGTCCAACTTCTCGAACGAACAAGTGAAAATGGAATGCTAACATTATATAAAGGAGTGTATATTCAAACTCTCCAAGAATGCTGTAATGCCTTATAGAGGCGAAGTCTGTTTTTGTTTATCGTATTTAGCTATGAAATGGCATCGTTTAGAAATCAAAGATGCGTGGTCGATCAATAAAATTTAGGAGCGTTGCAATGCACGTGACTTTTAAAAATGGACAAACCGTTACTGTTTATTTTGTTACATTTCTCTTTGCAACACGCGTTAAATTTTGTCTGGATATTCAAATGGAGATTTATTAATTTTAATGAACAACCATCATTGACCTCGGACCTTTAAATTTTGCGCGCCAGAGTTGCCGGTTCGCAAATTTCAAGTCGACATGGTTGCGGATTTAGATTCGTTCCTGCTTAGGCTGAGTGCATACGAAAGCTTTTTGCGTTTCAGTTCATGGAAATTCTGATTTTGATTGGTTTCCTATATAGAGATTTGTCTAGAAGCGCGAAGTTCAAATAATTTTTTTTATTAGCCTTCATATATTGCAGTTCAATGTAGATTGTCATACTGAATATTGAACAAAAATCACCATTCATATTGGTTCTACTTTTTTATATAATGTTAATGGTTCAAGATCTTATAGATTTGAGGTTTTATGACACCGAACTCCAGAATTAAATATATTGACCAAATTAATATTTATATAAACTGATTTTTTTCAAAATATTCAATTCCTTGTAGAACATTTTATTTGCGGTTCAGAACTGCAGAGCTGTAAGTGCAGAAATGCCTGGAAGTCATGAATATTCTCAGATATTCATCTTAATATATATAAATTACGTGTCACGTTGTTTGTCCGCTATAGACTCCCAAACTACTTAACCGATTTCAATCAAATTTGCGCACCGTGTGCAGTTCGATCTAACTTAACAGATAGCATAGCTCACATCTCAATTTATAGCCGCAATATTATTTAATTGCAAATTATTTGTTGATGGCGAGAGAGTGAGACAGAACACATTACACGTTCTCGGTCTCCTCTTTGTGCGATGTTTCGTAGTTTCCACACTATCGTCTACTAAGCATTATTTGTTTATTATTCGACAGTCACAATTATCTGTCAGTCCCAAACGATTCTAACAGATGGCGGTATCTGCTGACTGGATTGAGTAAGTATTCTAACAGATGGCGCAGTGTTAAAAGTACTAACGTTTCACATAAGTTACAATTTAATGGCATAACCAACATGTGTTGCTGAGGCTAAAGTATAACTTAAATTTATTTCGTAGTAAACGCAATACAGTGAAGTTCAATTGTTCTTACGTTCTTAATTTTTGGTATTACCATAGCCGGCCACGTGTTATTTAGACTGAATTATAAATTGAATTCATATTATAGTAAAAGTAATACAGTTGAATCCTTCTTGCTTTTTAATTATTAGTGCTTCATTATTTAACAATCTTTAATTAAAGTATATACATGTAAATATTACCACGTAGTTATATTATTATATATTTTATTATTATATATTTGCTATAATCAAATCACGATGTATGATATATGTATTTTGATGATTATGAGGTACTCAAGGCTCCAGAATCAATATCAACGGTAGTAGAAAATCAATGATGGCGGTCGCCATGTATTTTAACAAATGGCATCTGTGTAAAAAAGCATGGTAGTCCCCATGACTGGTGTTCTCCTACCGTTTCCCTTGAATAATTTGCTACTATGTAATATAATAAAAACCTTAGCTACAGCAACGCGTGGCCGGGTCTGCTAGTTTATATATAAGACTTCGAACACACAACGTGATTTGAACGAATCTCAAAGTAATGGAATTCTGGAAGTTGAATTTAATCACAAGCCAATTATGAGATAAACTGGGCATCCTATCTCTGTTAAAAATATAGCTGAAACTTTTCCCTATTGAATGTTTTGAATGCAGTGCATGTATAAGTAGTGCGAAAGAATTGAAAAGATCAAATAGTTTATTGAACTTTGATATGACCTCAACAGTGGCCATAGCAGTTTCAGGCAAATTATTCACATTAATATGGCTTTGGTTATTTGGTCGTGCATCCATTTGTATTGGCTCTTGATGTTTTGCGGTTGGCTACTTCAGAAGTTACAAGTGTAAAGATTATACTCCAGTGTTAGTATAATCTTTCTCTTATACACAAGCTTTTATCCATATTCTGCACCTGTAATGCAATAAGACAATCAGTATGGTGAATTTAAGCAGCAGTTTGAAGTCATAAGAAAATATGATTGGTTAAAAATAACTAAACTAAACAGTTCACATATTACTAGAAATATCCCAAGAAAACACATACACATACGTAATCAATCTGTTAAATCACTATCGGTAATCGTAGTAATTCAATACATTTAAGAATCCAACAGTTTGCTTTTTCTAATGATTGTTCCTGGGTAGAATGCGACTATTTTATGTCATTGAATAAACAAAAAAGTACTTACTTAATTTCTCCGGAAAAATTTGTAATTTGATGCTGTCCGATTTGCTGTTACTATTTCTGCAGTTTCTATATTACATCTGCAGTTTCTATATCACAATAATGTCTTCCGCCTCCCCTGTGAGGTGCTTTATTCTGCTCATCACTCATCCTTATACTTCAAGGATAATCTAATAATCGTAAATGGTATATCTTTATCTTTCCTAACAACGAAAAACAATGATCAACGGATTTCATCAACAGTTTATACTGAGATCGAGAACATTGTTGTTGTTATTGTAACATATGACATCTGTCAAAGATTGAAGTAGAAGAGGTCTTTGAATGTCAGATGTCAATGTGGCCCTTTAAATTTTGCGCTTTTCTATCTCTCTCCTCAAATAACGTTCCTTGTCTGCCGTCTCATCTGTAAGTTTCTATAATCTGTGGTCGAGTGATGCATAATGCAGTCCAATTAAAAGTAATCGAAACAAAAATTTGTTGTTACCAAACACCTGGCCGAAGAAGGATAAAATACAGTTTCATCTCATTCAGCGAGTATGTGCCTACTCGTATAAATAACAAAAGCAGCGGCCGATTCCGACAAGCACCTCGTTCCACTTTTCGAGTGTACTGAAATCTAAATTGGTTCCGATTATGGTGAGGCTATGCCGCAATTACTATTTTAAGATTAACGAAGCTTCAGCGGCTCCAGTATGTTAATTGCCGCGCCGACGATAAACAGAAGAGATAAATCGTATTACGCGAACGCCAACAATTTACTTACTTGTATTACAGAGAAAAAGGCGTTTGTAGGATTCTGTAAATATTTATTCTCCGAAATCACATCCCTCGCCGGACGAGGTGAACGAACGTTAGTCAGCGGCACGCAAGCTCTTCGTTTCGTTCGATTTGTGAGCATTGCCTACTGAATGAAAACGCCTCACTGTGTTCATGTGATCAATTACCTCTGCCCAACACCCGGCAAAGTTTTGCTTTGGGTCAGGAATTAATTTCTCGACTCTTGCGAGTGCATACATTTTGAAGCCTCTAGATGTCATCAGATTACGGCCATAAGAGTTGCTATGGAAGCAATCCGTACCAGAAGTGTAGAAAATTTACTAGTCGGAAGAACCACCTCTTAAACTCCGTCGACTCCATCTATAGTCTTAACGTACTTATCAGCATAAAATATCTAACTAATATGAGAAATTGGCTAAAGCTTTCGCGGTCACTATTTTCACTATGGGCCGCGGTGGTGTGCGGGTTGAGTCCTCGCCTCATAAGCCAGAGAGCGTGAGTCCGAATAACAATTTTAACAATTTTTACAAAAAATTTTAACTCGGTGTCGTCGTTTTTTGGAATTTTCTCCTGACGTTTCGCTAGCACGAGCGGCTAGCTTCCTCAGTATACATCGTGGATAATATCCAATGACTGCAAATTCCGTACGCAGAGATTGAATTTATTCTGACTCAGCTTCTCTCCTCCAGCCTCAAGTGGGAAGAACAAATCCTACGCCAAGGATTCAACAGACTTTGTTGGGAAAATTAGGGACGTTGGAGCCGAGCGCTAGTCCGGTGAGATTCGATGTTGTGTCCTTGTTCACCAACGTCCCACTGGAAGAGTCTCTGATATCGTCGACCCTTTCGAATCATGTCTCATGGAAAGATACTTTCAATGGAATGGAAACTTCTATGAGCAATTAGATGGCTTGGCTATGGGAAATCCACTCAGGCCATTGATAGCCAACTTCAGCATGGAACATTTCGAAATGAAGGCAATCGATTCCTCTGATTTAAAATTGACCTAGTGGCTACGTTACCTGGATGACACCTTCGTCATTTGGAGACACGGAAGGGGCACACTGAACCATTTCCTAGACCATCTAAACGCTCTACACCTCAGCATCGAATTCATCATGGAGACTGAACGGAACCAGCGGATAGCATCTGTAGATGCAATCATCGAAAGATGTGGCGCGAGACTGACCCATAAAGTGTACCGAAAACCTACTCACACGAATAGGTACCTTCATGCACTATCGAACCACCACCGTAGTCAGAAGCGAGGAATTATCTTCACACTAGCGGAACGTGCTGGAAGAATATGTGAACCTGATCATCTTCAAGATGAACTGGAACTTCTTCAAGCAAGCTTGAGATCAAATGAGTACAGTTTACCTGAGATCAACAAGGCCATGAAACCGAGAATTTCCAATAGTCAAAGTAGGGAGGAGGCTCAGATAGTTGCACGTGCGTACTATATATTCCTAGGGTTACAGACATATTTGGAAAACTGTTGGGACAACATAACATAAAAAACGGTCTTCAAACCCACCAAGAAGATACAGCGAAGCCTTAGGTCGGCAAAAGACGAAGGAGACCCACTATCAGCAGTGGGGGTAGGTATATTGCATACCATGCACTTGCGGAAAGGTGTACATCGAAGCTACAAAAATATCCATTGGAACAAGACTAAAGGAGGTCAAACAGACAGGTCGACAGTGGCAGAACACGCGCTCAGTAAGTAAATTAAGAATTGTATTTGAGGACGTGAAACTTCTCACCCCCAACCATAAGGATACCATAGCCAACTTGTACAGGAGGCAATATAGATTCACAAACACATGGAGAATTACAACAGAAAAGAAGAAGTTATGAACCTCAATCGAATATGGAATCCCATTCTCAGAAATTATAAAATTGCGAAGAAATACGACTAGGTAGTAGATTGTAAGGGGTCAATGGATGTTATTGAAAATGTATCTGAACCAGATATTGTAATTATCTCTGTAATAATCTCTGCTATTGGAATCTTCAGTCATCGGAGATTATCCACGATGTATAAGCCTTTGAAAAAGCTACTCACTTGCGCTAGCGAAAAGTCAGGAAGACATTCCAAAAAAACGACGGCCTTCAAACCCGAGTGAAAATAGTGTCACTGTAATATGGGAAAATGTATTCAATTGATCAGTTCAAATACTCTCAGTCGACTAATTTATCGCGTGCCACACGATTTGTCACTTGAAATACTAGGCCTACCCCCCAAAGAAAAATCCTGACTCTGCCACTGGTGAAACCTGAAGATTTCAGAGATACTATTCTGCAACTTGAAATAAATTGATATGCAGTTGAAAAATTATGAATCCAACATACTAATTTTAAAATAGACAACCCAGGAGACATGGAAGATCAAATATAAAATGTTGAATGATAGTAATAACAGTATCATAATTAGTCGGGGCGTGGCGCAAGTGGTATTGCGTCCGGGTTTGGGGCTAGAGGTCGCGGGTAAGAGCCGCAGTCGGAGCTGGGATTTTTTTCCATTTTATCTCACCGACTAAATTATTGAAATCTCGTGGCTCGACTGGGGTGAGTCCTGTACGATTCACTGTTGCGTTCAAACTAACAGTCCTTCTCCTAAGGTGGCGTATTATGGAGTTAGTTACATAGCCTACCCAGAACACATAGTGGCTAATGATCTTAACAATCGATGCCACTATAAACATACTGTGTCACCAAAGTAGTCTTGCAAATCATAGTAGGCCCTATCACTTAAAAGTTCTTCTGTTTTTTCCTGTTTTTGATTGTATGTCTTCAATCCCCCCACAAAGTAAAGAACAAAAATTATGGTATGCTTGAGCTTTCCTTACTTGATTCTTACATATAGTTACAAATCTTCCGCGGGCTCTCCAATTAATAACACCCAGTACATTACTCAGCAACTTTCATTACAAGACAAATAATTAGGTGCAATTCAGAGTGTTCAACTGTCGAACAAATAGCCCAAGACCTTCGTACGTAGCTTCTAGGTAATATAACAGGACGAAGAACGGAAGAAATTTTTTTTTTTTCACGAAGAGTTCGTTACCGTGGTATTCTGCAAATCCATGGGAGTCGTGTAATGAGGCATCATGTCAGTATTAACAAGAAAATAAATAATGTTTATTATATCTGCGCATTGTCGTCACAGCTATTTTAGCAGTAGCCTTGTCATTCGGTAGATATCCCATCATGCTGATATATTATCGTCTGTATGCATAATAAACATAACTCCTGCCATCAACGATACATTTACCACTTTATATGTAATTAATTATAATCCAATAAATTTGTTGTTCCCAAATGTAGAAACTCTTTCGAATTATGCTCATAGACATTATATTTCTATGATAATGTTTTAATTGAATCAATTTTTCCACGATATTATTGATATGAGAGAATACTGCAACTATCAACTAAAAGTAAATGTAATTCTGAGCCCTAGAAGCACGAAAATGAAACAAACCCCTCAACTAGAAACTAGAGCGTAAACAAGATATTGCTAATTCTAATTTTGAGTTTAACAATTCAGGTTTGAAGTAATTTAAAATTCAAACAGTCGAAATTCAAATCGATAGAACTCCATTGTGCGTGATGTCCTATTTACGACGTATCGGAGACTTGACCTACAGTAAAAAATTGTTGTTCTCTAGAGGGCGGTTCAAGATTCTCATTCAGGCGTGGGATCGATAAGATTGCTTTGTTAACATCAATTGTTTCATTAGAAGCATTCACTCGGTTTTTTTATTGTGCGAGAACCCAAAGAAACAGTTACAAAAACCACTTGGATTCTTCAACTATTATCAATTCTGTGGGAAACGTTACCGAATAAATCAGGTTTTGGGATGAAATACACAGTGGACCACCGATAGTCCATCAAGGTATAGAGCTTGTTTCGTGAGTATTAAAAAATGCCAGTAACCCTCAATTTTGGGTTCCAGTAGCAAAGTGAATAAGTAGTTGAATGGTTGCTATCTACGTATCCTAAGACATTTTTTACCCTATTTTGCACCTAGTATTATCATTCCCATCGCTGCTGGCGTGATGTGTATATTACTTGAAGTGAAAGACACTGCAACCCTATTTTTTAACTTGACGAAGTATTTTGTGAAAAATCATTGAAAATATTGAATTATCTATCAATTGCTGCTTCGTTGGTGGAAGTTGGGATACAGTGTGGATCTCTGGAGTACTACTGAATTTATTTATGTTTCATCAAATGATTGTGTGATTTTACAATCAGACGAAGCAAATCTCTGATACTTAAATAATATTTCGGTACACCAACCGAAAATTAAAAAACGTAAACTCGAATTAGGTACATTTATATACTTCTTTTTTTCTTCTATCAAAATGTAGGTTGCCATTGAAAGGAAAGGGTTGTATCGATGATCTGGAGCTACATAATCGAAACAATCGACTGTGTGTGTAAAATTATTTTCAAGACATATTTAATATGTTCTAAACTTTATTTGGACATGCCATTCAATATTCTCGTTACATTTCACTCGACAATGCTTAATGAAACTGTATTGCGCTCAGATGTCCCATCTGATCAATCTTCGCCCAATTTCGTTTTCCTCGTTTCTGTGTCACATTAAGGTCTCTGTTGTCTGATTATATCCGCTTGCCAAGATAAATCCAGCCGTTGTTCGAGTCGATGTTACATAAATACAGCCCGGCGCCCGAGAAAAGAAGTAAAATATAAATAGGTTCCGATTCCGGCAGACTATTGTAGTGAAAATGCTCAGAAACATTTTATTTTATTCTCTCCCAACAATATCATCTTTGCGCCAGATTTGGTAATTTTTAAACTATACACTGGGAGTTTCTTGTACTCAGTTGCTAGTTTCTATTGTTTCTTCATGTGTTTGTTTCCTTTTTACACGCTTCACCTGATTTAATTGAAATACTGTACACTTATCAAGAACGGGTGACAATTCGATAGATAATTTGATGAGTTTATCTCATTATCCTGATCAGGATCGCCAGAATTAAATGATTTCTTTCTCATATTCTCTGCGTGAGAACCTTCGCCAGAATTTCAAAAATCCGCGTCGTGGATGGGCCGCTATTTTTTTTCAGGCTTTCTGCGGAGAAAATATTTTTTTTTTATAAATTTAGAATAAAAAAGTGAATAATAATTGTTTATACACACAAGAAAATAATAATAAATGAAAAATATCAGAATCACTGTGAAAAAAGCGTGGGCCCTTGGTTTCATAATTTCGTATATCGACACCCCACGCTTTTTTCACAGTGGTACTAATATTTTTCATTTATTATTATTTTCTCCAAATGAATAATTATTTTTCACTTTTTAGTACAATGTGTTTGAGGCTTGTAACATATAGCTTCTAATTTATTTCAACTAAATGCGGTCACTGTTGCTAAGCGTAAATCACTAACTGTAAAATTATGATATGTCTGTGTCAGTATAAAACTACCCTCTCTAATCAAGCGTCCTGCATTTACACTCACGATAGGCTTCTGTTGTATCATTCCAGAAAGTCTAAAGATAAAGAACTTTCGAAACACTCGTTAACTCGTCTAGATGTGTGTGAGATGGCTCTCGTTCATGCTTCGGTGTGATTAGAGCATTCTCGAGTGATGATGTCATGCGTCGTTAACAAGCCGACCTCGATTATCCCGATAAGCGGTCAAGTCCGGATCCAGGGGCGTAGCAGTAATTACTCAGTGTTATATCAAATAACGGGTGGATTATTTTAACAAACCATCGAGTGAACTGTTTAGCTGCCTCAATAGAATGATTTTGTTGCACACTAAGTATTTATATCCAGTGAGTTTAAATTATCTGTCAGTAATGTAGTAAAACTGCACTAACTAATTTATCTATTTAATTTAAAACACTACTCAAACAATTATTCACTAAAACATTTCAAATTTATATCTACTGTGGCTATCTCTCTGACTACGACTATATCGCCATCTAATACCCAGTGGCTTATATACTAGTATTTACAGTTCTCGGCCATTTGAGCCTTTCGGGCGAGTTCTAAGATGTCCCCAGAACCTTCGTTAGAAGGTTCGCGATTCTTCCACGTGATTTATTTGTTTGTCAGCAGAGAACTTGTTTACATTTCGAGTTAACCATGATCAGGGCCGGACTCGAGGCCGGTCTCGAAATGGTTACGTTAAATAAGGCGACATTGTAATTTTAGTCAAGGATAGATTATATCTAAGACACAGCTGCCACTATAGAAGGTCATCTACTGGGTATAAATAAAAAAAAATCTTAGGTCTAGTTTAAATCTTTCCTTCCGGAAGATGGTAACTTGGTCGAGGTGTAAAAATAGCGGTTTGATGTCGGGATGAAACTCCAATGTATCTGTAGAGCCGTAAAAAATTAAACTTTTCAAATTTACGTACTCAGTTGCGGCTTTTTTCCAAGACATAGATGCAGACAAGGAAGTCTGTAGTCGTATACAACATGGTCGATTGAGCCTAACGAGATCATTAGATAGCGTCCTCGTTAGGTATTTTCTATTGTTTATCGATAATGAACAGTTATCGTTATTATTGTAATTTGATTTTAATTTTGCTCGTTCGGCTTGGCCGTGAAGTGTATGAAGATACAGATATAAATGAAAAATTTGATTGATGTCAAGTTGGCGCAGTTCCTATGTAATCAATCATTAATTAATCGAATATTTGTGCGATAATGATTGCTATTTTAACGCGATAAATTCCTGCTTCATTTTGTTGTTTTTGAGTACTCGAGAACTACCTGATCGGAATTATTTTTAGTATGATTTCTAAGGGGAGTCAAACCAGCAAAACGTACAACGCTACGCTTCGATAAAGTCGTATCATCGTTTGGTTTTAGTCCAATCATATGAAGTTTTTCCTATGAAAAGATGCCGGAAGGTTTTTTCCCAGCAGTTATACAGGGTAGAGCAATGGTGCGTCAGAGTCCGATTGCTTGAGTTCTAAGACAGTTAGAAAGATAATTCAAAAACCAAATATAACTGGAGAACTACTACTTGAATTCGTAAATAAGCATAATATCATCAGTGACAACCATGTCGATTTTCAGAATAATGAAAATAAACATCATGCAATATTCTCATTCCTGAATGAAGTTTTTTCAGCGATAAATGCCGGTGAAAAAACAACAGCACTGGTCTGTGACCTGTAAAGGCAAAACACTGCTGAGGAAGCTCCAACATTATGGATGGAAAGGATTGACTTTCGAATGGTTTTAATCTTTCCTGGCAGGGCGAAATCAGATGGTCAAACAGCGGAGCTTTCAGAGAAAAGCGAAATCAATTCAGGAGTTCCACAAGGATTTGTGTTGGGTCCTATACTTTTCTTATTGTTATTTCTGGAAAGTTCACCTTCATTGCAGATGACACAACTGTGGAGTAATAAATTAGACTTGAGTAGCATATCGGCCGATTTTAAAAATAGTGAAAAACTGGTGTGATGCGTTTATCTATTTCAATTGGTCAAAAACTAATTTAATATCATTTAGATGTTCACTCAGTGAACTTTTTTTTGAAGATAAATCATTGGAAAATAAAAATCACACCAAGTTTCTAGGAGTGTTCCAGAACTTAAAATTTCAGTGTCATGTAAAGCAACTTACACGTAAAATCTCCTCGGTATGTTATGCTATCAGGGTAATTTCCAACTCAGCCAAAATGGCTTACTATGCACTCATTGGCTCTCAGTTACGTTACGGAACACTGTTTTGGGAAGCACGCAGTCCAATTATATTATTTGAGAGTTAACTGATTTTACAAAAAAGGGCTATTAGGTTCATATGTAACCTCAGACCAAGAGAATATTGTAGAATCTTCTTCACAAACAACAAAAACTGCACTACTCATATTGGAATCTGTTAGAACGCGCTAAAAATGGTTACTTTTTGTCACTTAGTGAAAATCGTAGGAAATGCCGAAAGTGCGGGCGAGTCCGCCAATTTTTGAAAAACTACAAAGCGTACATTTTAGCTACATCTACTAATGATGAATAAATACAGATGAATAAATAGGCACACATATAGAATGAAATGTTTTATTCAAACTTTTATTGTGAATAAAAAAAGAAAATGAAATTGAAAATTAGATTTCTTTTGCTCTTTTGTCTCTAACTTCAAACGAAGTGTGGGTACTGTTTGGAATGCTTTCTGTGGTTTCTATAGATGTCTCTGTTGCTCACTTTCTTAGAGCGGCTTTACATTATCCAATTTTCATGCAATTTTTGTGCAATGCAAGACTAAATTTTACATTGCGCTTGCGCCCATGCAAGTTATGTGCAAGCCCAAAAAATTTCGACTGGTTGAAATTTTCACGCAATTCGTGAGCAATTCTAGTGAGTTTTCTGGTGAGAAATTCAATGCCAATAGCACACCAAAGTACCTGTAGATATTGTTTTTCGAATGTCTCCCAATCTTTAACTCCAACTTAAAAAAGAAATAGAAAATTTGTCAAAAGCGTTAGTGATAGGTGGAATGTAAATTTTCGAATTTCAGTTAAGTACAAACCAACAAAATATCAAAATATTTTATTGAGGTTAGATTTTCTCGAAATATATTTATGTTGGTATAAACTGCTGGCAACACAACAATAATTGCATAAATGTAAGACACAATTTCTACATTGCCTTGCAATACCTGTCTTGCATTGCAAATGCATTGCATAAATGTAAAGCCGCTCTTAGTAATTACATATTATGGTCGGGTCTGCAACGATGAGCGGGTGAACTGTGAAAAAAGGCACATGTTTTCGATTGCAGGTTGATGGTTGTTACAGGAAGTATATTTTTGTAGAAAAACTTTGCCAGGCGTTGGGTAGACATGATTTGGCGGTCGTATGGGGGTGTTGAATTATATCTGTTCAACGTTTGCTGACAATCCTATAAAAGTATAGGAAAATATGCGAAAGGCTGAATTATTTTTAAAATAAAATTTTATTTTGGAGCATGATAAACCGTTGAGAAAAAAACTTTTGACATTTTTTTCCTGAAAACATCAACTTCGGACCTCGTATGCTCGTATTATCAAATTCATCACGTTCATATTATGTCTTCGTGTTGCTGGAATATTTTCATATAAAAATGCTGAGAAAATTAAAACGTGTCTATCTATGAGGCGCTGAGTTAAATAGCTACAAAGGAAATCCTCTACCGCTTAAAACAAGTAGGAAAATTAAATGATGTGTTCGGCCTTGATTATGATACTGACAAAACCAGATATGTTTTCTTAGGAAGCACTGAGAAATGATTCATTTAACATGTTTCAAGTTGAATTTGAATCCGTAGCATTCATTCGGGCCACCGCCACCCTTCCAAATAATGAAACAATGTTTGTTGTCATTTTGACTTGAAGAAATTTAAAAGTAAGCTGTAGAAGTAAATCGTCAACAGAACATGAGAGTTTCAGTAAAGCTGCACACCATATATCGCAACAGTATTCTGAGACATGTCGGATCTAATCATTAATCAGTTATTTTTTCATTGGATTGCATTACCTACTGTAGTTTCTTGAACGATGTGGTCATGAATCGGAGCTGTCGGAATTCACTTCATTTAACTTTTTGAGTACATTTTTTTTATAACAAACCCAAACTGAAGGTGTCAGCTGGGTACGAGAAACTGTCCATTATTATTATGAATGTGGGAAGATACTACCTAAGTTTTGTTTGCGATCAATTAACATTAACTCCCACTGAGCGTATCAATAACTCCAGAAATCAATAATGACAACAAATTGAAGGTTGGTGGATATGTAGGTAGCTTTATATCGTTTCCTCATGCAATATCAGCTGTTTAATTACGCGTTATAGTGCGTGTCAGTTGAAAGGATCAATTTTTTGTCGACGAAAGTGACACAATTTTTGGTTGAATCATCTGTTGGGTACTTGCGGAAGATTGGTGTACCTAATCCTTTCCTCAGGTAGTGTCGTCTACTTTTCAAAATCGTTTAAAATTTTGCCTTAATATCAAAGTTGGTACAATAGTCGTAGTGCTTTTGGAACCTAGAGATGGCGCTGGATACTTATATAATTCAGTGTTTGTCTTAGGAATTCTTAACAAGATCTGAAAGGATCTTTCGATTTAATTGGGTTAACTGGCGTTTACTGATAATTGGCAAGAACCATGAAACCAATGCGTTGGTAACGTTCCAATCAAATCGAAACTTAATCTTAGCTATGGTATTGAAAAGGCATTGTAAGCCGTTCTTGTAACAAAGTTTTCCAATTATCGATTCGATATAATTCAGCGATCGTAGACTGCAGCAGTTGTTTTCTGTTGAGTACTTGCCAACGAAAATAGCCGATTTTATAGTTTTCTACGGAAGATTGGATTACCTACCTACGGGCCGTGATGGTCGTGATGGTAGAGCGCTTGTCTCTTAACCTAAGGGTCATGGGTTCGATTCCCTAGCTCGGACAAGTCTTTCGAAGACTTTTGAGGGTTGCACTCTTGAGGGTGTGTAGCTGGTTGACGGAAATAACAATAACAATTTAACCTAATTTTATGACTGATCTTTCAACGAATAATATAGAACTTTCCTTGATATCTTTGAAATTGACCGTAATTATCTACCAAGTACTAGTATGACTAGTTTCTTCCAACTGATTAATTCATTGTCATGTTTTTGCTCTAAAAATTTGTTTGACCAGCTAATAATGAAAATTCGAAACGAAAACCAGCTGATTTGGTCGGGACAGTAATGAAGATATATACTTTCGGAGGTGCGGCCACTTTAACAGACAGGGTTAGACCCAGAAGGACACGGACATCGATTAGTTAGTTCTCTGCTTATAAATAGAAGTACATTTTCGATGATGCAGGTAGGTAGGGAGGAGTTGATCGCAATGTTGATATAAAAGTTTTGATAATGGATGCTTATGTCATCACCACTTCACTCAAAATTGCATTAATTATATCTATGGAAGTCATCAATAATTTTTAGATGACCAATTATTTCGAATTTGAAACTGGACTGACTTCCGTCTTCTTTTCGTTTCTGTGGAGATATGATGGTGAATTGAGAAGCAAAAAGCAAAAAATAAACCATTGTTGGTAGGTTTCGCTGTGTGGATGACAAGGTAATGGAAAACCAAGACATAAAAATAAACCAATGCCGAATATGACCTCAAATCATGACTCATGACTCGCCTGGCTGATTTGAAGTATCTAGCGTCATTCTAGAGTGATGGTGTCATGCATTGTTTACGAGTCGAGCGCATTTATTTCCAACAAGCGGTCAGGCTCGGCTCCAGTACATTAACAATATGTTTCAATAAGAATTTTTATCAAAAACATGAAGCCAGCTATTTTTTTCGTAGTTTCATTTTATTTTGTCAGTCATCCGTAACGAGCTAATCTGATATTTCAGTTGTAAGTAATATTTCACTTCTCAAGGTCATTAATATCTTCACACTCTCAGAAATTATGTAAAAAACTATGTACAGTTTGCTGATATTTTTATTACACGCAATTCAAAAACTAACAGGCCTTTGATCGGTACCAGAATGTCGTTTTCGCTATTCAATCAATTGGCAGTATTCAGTTACCTTTCTGTAATCTCTGTCAGACATAGCACAGACTATAATCTAAGGATTCCGTGATTTGAAACTCTGAATATCCCTCACTTTTTTGCCATTTTATCCGAAACCCCATAAAATTTGACCTTGCTGATTCGCTAACACGAACGAAACATTGAAATAGACTTTAATCAATCTCGTCGATTTAATTTCGTGGAACCGAATGTAGGAAATCAATACCTGATTAACTATTATTGTCCTAGACGAATTCCACTTTTGTATTATTGCTGGTTGAACGACGAAGATGGATTTCTATGATTCGTGTGAGAAAGTGAGATACCAATGATTGGTGGGTAATAAAAAATTTGCGGGAGACTGGCTGATGAAATAAAAAACAGCTTCAATTTTAAATGTGCCTCCACTTACTGAAATACTTTATCACCATACTCGATGACGTTTCGCTAACAAGGTTAGCTTCGTCAGGAGTAACGTTTGTTTAAAAGTTGTAGATGTAAGAAGTTTTGAGTTCTTTCACTATTTTCACAACGTTTCAGACGTTGAGTCTACTTTTTTATACCATCAATCTCACGAATAATGCTGTGTTGGTCTCTCCGAAAAATCTCCACTTTCACATGGGACCTCGTAGATACAGTTGCTGCTGTCTTCTGTTATATTTTCTGGTTTGTTTTGGGGAGGAAGCTTTACTGCCAGATTGAAAGCAGCTCTTTTGATGTTATATTTGTTTCGGATCCTCCTGATCTTCTAGGTGATACCGCTGGTGTATGGAAGGACGATAACTACAGGATTTTTTGGTCGATTTTTATTATTCCTGAGAAGAATAGTGACTCAAGGACAACTGGCGTCTGCAATCGTTTGGCTTAGATATCTGCCATTTTACGGCAAGCCGGTATAATTTGCTTTCTCCACAAGATAATCAATATCCCCTGGAGCATAAAGCATCATCGGTGCTTCGTCTATACCGTATGAGAACGCATTAGCTTGACAGGAGCCCCACGACACGCTCTGCATCTAGTGTCAGGGACCACTAAGTGTTGAAGAACCATTCTGGCAAGACATTCAGCCCTATGCTGTATCACTTCCGTTAAAAATAACGTCACCGTTATTCGCCATTTCCGTTATTTTGCTATTACCAAGCAATAGCAAAATAACGGAAACAGCATAGGGCAGATTATCAATCCTTGAGTTTCCGACTTTTGCCCATCGACCTGAGGATTGAGAAGGTCAAGTTTTCGGATAAGCCAAGGTCTTTAACATTATTGAAGAAGACCCCATACGCAGGGTTATCCTTGTACCTCAGTCTCCGCAGATTTGATGGGAGCTTTTTGCTGAACGGGTTTTAACTCGATGACAGAGAGCTTACGTCGTTTAGTGTCGAACACGAGATCAAGTTCGTTGACTGCACTGGTTGTTACCTTGAAAATGAATTATCCAGTTCCTGCTCCTTTATGGTCGTGGACCATGCAGAGAAGAATACCTAAACTCTTGATGACCTTATAGGCTCCAATCGGGATCATTCTATTATGTAGACACTCCAAACTCAGAAGTCCACAGCCTTCCGTTGAACGGGCAATTTGGGATGCAGGCTCCTATGAAGATCTTTTCGCGAGTTTTCACGTCGAGTTGTCGCGCAGCTCTTCCTGATTACATTTATCCATTCCAGTGGCAGCAACTTTGTTTTTCCTCGACAGTTCTGATGATCAGTTCTGGTTTATGCTGATACTTGCCGCGGAGAGTTTTTAAATGTGGTTTCACCCCTTGGTGAATATACGTCTCTCCGGCATTCAAATGATGTAGGATGCTTTCGTCTACGAGCTAAACCTCCTCTCCGTATTCCTTGGATCGTTCTCTTTTGAGATGAACCGTAGGACCTTTACACCACCCTTGAGGACTGATATAGATCCTTTCTTCATAGGCATATTATTTTGATTTTATTACTATTACTATTACCTGAGTTCCTTTTGATACTTCAGGCGAATGTTTCCCTCTTTGACCCTCGTGTAAGACTCTTCACCATCGGAATTTAGTTTGGAGATAGATTGGACACGCGTGAGAAATAGAATAACTCAATCGGGTCAATTTTGTTTCTCACTAGCAATATTGTTATCATAGCATGGCAATTTTCACAGCAAAATATTTCTCGATTTTGTAAAAGGCATGATATCTCTCTTGCTTTATTGGCAGGAGATGATGTGGCAGCATCTCCTGCCGATATTTTTCAAGCCTTCTACAAAATTGAGATATATTTTGCTGTGAAAAATGTATTGCTATGATAACAATCTTGCTACTGAGAAACAGAATTAACCCAAATGTAGGATTGAGTGCTAACATTTTCGATATTTCATCGAATTTTGGCCAAATTTCATTAAAACCATTCAGACAAAGTATGGCCAGAGATTTTGTTTTCATTAAGAGAACTGCAATGATCCTGGAGCCGGATCTGACCGCTTGTGTTCGGAAAATCGAGCTTGGCTCGTTAACAATGCATGCATGACATTATCAATCGAGAGTCCTCTGATCACATCGAAGAATGTAAGAAACATGACAATAAGAGAGGAAGTCCTGCTATCGTATTTCTTAAATTCGAAGAAGGAGTATGCAATTTCATCCATGTGGTCAAAGTATTTGATGCTGAAGGCTGAAGGCCGCTGTAAAGTTCTATAGAAACAAAGATATAGTAAGCTCATTGCATATCTGAAGAGTGAGTTAAGAGGATAGATATAAGGTGAAGAAAGCTGCAGTAATGGAAAGAGCACACGAGGAAGAATTTTCGACGAGAGCTTGCTATAAAGAATATGTTTTGATGGTTGAAGTAATAATACAAAATACGAAGAGCGGCATTTCACGAAAATTCACAATTATTGAAACAGGATTCTCTGTCAATACTGTGGAGACGTGTAGTAAATACATGTATTGTTACGAGATTGATAAAAATCCCCTAGCTACGCCGCTGAGTGCTGAACCATAAAAAAAGAAACTCATTTGTTTAACAAATGAGCCGACGTCGCAAGCGTTTTAATTTCGTCGATTAAGTAGTTCCTGAAATGTAGATTTTTTTCTGTATTGAGTAATCTCGAAATAATCCCGAAAAGTGTGGCCTAGACGAATTGAATATATAAGGCGACACATTTCACTCGCAGAGGAAGTTGTATGAAGAAGTGATAAAAAGTTTTTGATGAACTTAATAAGTGTTTGGAATATTTAGCTAGTTGAAGAGATCTAAGTGTTTTATTAGTCAGTGAATTATAGTTGTTTGTTTATAGCGAAGGTAATAAAAACAGTTCAAACAAACGACAGATTCTTTTTACGATACGCTAATCAGAAATGTGCTTCTCAACGTGTTGGAACCAGCACTTTGTCGGAAGTTCATTCAAGAGTTACTTCACTTTTGCATCTGGCAAACGCAGAAGTTCAGAGGAGCATTTTTATGAGACCTGCTTCAAGAACCTCACTGGCATTATAAAAGTGCTGATCTTACATTTAACACGTTGCATGCTGACAGTGTGTAGTTTTGCGAGATGCTAATGACGCCGCAACTGGCGTTTTCCTAGTATTTGAGAATGAGTGAATTTTTTTCCTCTGAATTGAATAATGATCTCATCCTCGAAAACTCGATGGTATATTTTTCAACTTTGATAACGGAAACTTCGTATTCATCGATTTTATTGTGAAAGGAATTATTTTTTACCACGTTTCTACCCATTCTTGTTCATATGCACTTTTGCAAGAGCACTCTGACCCTCTTCTAATACTCCGAATGACATGAAATTTAACGGGTGTTTATAATTCGGGTGACAGTGCATTATGGAATTTTTGTTGAAGCAAAAGCAAAATGGCGGTTCCATGATGGTAGAAGAAAAGATTATGAATGTTTTTGTCAAAATTCATTAATTCAACGTCCAATATAGTCCAATTATTTTCAAAATGGATATGTGGGAGTTTCTTGTGTAGGAGATTAGACATTTTTTGTCAAAATTTTTCAAAATGGTGGACGAAATTTGTGAATTCCGATTCTATTCTATTCTCTTTACCTTTACCTCAATCATTATTCAAGGTGGCGGACGAGATTCGAGGATATGGTCTGATTATATTCAAAACGTGTAATTTCAGTAATAAAAATTGAAAAATTGTTTGATCATAATGTAATTGATACGCATTTTTAACAAAAACAAGAATATTTAAGGCGAATGAAAGGTTACGGAATACCGTATCCTTTCTCAATTTGTTCTGTGAACAAATCTTACATCTCTGTGTTTGGCCACGATGGAGTTATTTTAGTTAATTTATGAGGTGTACCTTGTCTTGAATAAGCTGGTGGTATTGATGGTGTTTCTGTAGTTCTTGGCGCTTCTTGTTGATCTATAATACACAGGGTGTTCCATTTGAAATTTCGAAGATCGCATGTTTATTAAAAATGTTTGTCAAGATGTTTTTCACAGGTTAATATTTGAATCTCATTAAAATTAATTTCAATGGGACTTGGCACAACTGTATTTTTCCAAATAAAATTGTCATGCTAGAAATCTCGAAATCAGTCAATATTTTCGATAAAAAGATTATCATAAATAGGTACCTTTTATTCTTCATGTTGAAAACGAAAAACAGATAAAAAATACAGGTTACCTGAAAACTAAGTTGGGACCCGCCCAGAAAAAACAGAACACCCTGTGTAAGTGCCATTATTTTCATTTTGTAGAGCTCAGAAAATAGCATACTTTTTCTGATAAAATCATCCATCTATCTAAAAAACAAAATGGGGTATTGAATGCCTCTGGTGTCACTCAATGAGAACAAAAGAAGTTTTTCCCTTCACAACACTAGTAATTTGATTTCTAGAAATCCTAGATGCAGTTTAGTAATCCAACTCGTTAACTTGGTTAACGAAATGCGCATCTAGGAATGATATTACTAGTGTGGTGAAAAGGAATACTTCTTTTGTTCTCATCCATCTAACTATTACCATAATAGAATGTCTCTCTAATGGAAAACTTTGTTATCATTAATTTTCGGAGACAAAAAACTTATTCTTCATAAAAAGTTCTGCATGTTCTGAAATCTGACATACAATAATCAGATATCAAGTTTTTTCAGTCAGTCAGTCAGTCAATCAGTTTGTCAAAAAAATATGAATTTCACAAAAAAATAAAGTAATTTTATATTCGACGATATCGAAATTTGTTATTGCAAAAAGTTGTTCAGAACTGAAAACTATTTAAATATGTAATTACATCCATTTGCAATGAAAAATTAGGTTTTGTTAATTTTTACTAAATTTTCTATTTGGAATGAACATGTATCTCTTGTGATTATGAATCACATGATAACCTTTTCGATTCTAAATGTTTTTTATCAATTTTGTAATTTAACATGTTAATAACAATTTTCAATATTGTCAAGTATAAAGGTATTCTAGTCCTGAGTAAAATTAATATTTTTGGACAAACCGCGTATAGTATTGAAAAAAGTTGATATCTGATAATTGTATTCTAGATTTGAGAACATGCAGAAGTTTTTATGAGGAATAACTTTTTTTCCTATAATTGATAATAAAAAAGTTCTCCGAATGGTTCCAACTTATTGAGACATACTGTATCAGCGATACTTTAACGTAATTTACCGAAACAGAAATCGGATTATGAGGGAGTTTAGAAATGAGGCAGAAGTAAATACCATTTTTTTGACAGGTATGAGTGAGACCTGTCTCGATACTCTTGAAAAGGTGCATAGGTAACAGTTCCTGCTTTTGTGTAATTATTCCATACCAAACAAAATTTCGATGAATTTTGGATCCTCCATAAACCGCGCCGAAGGCTTAGGAAAAACTTCTGTTTTCCAAAATGAAAACAGAATAAATATTTTTTCATCAACATTTGTCTTGTGTTTCATTTTCGGTTTTTATAACAATTTTTTCTTGGTTGGCCTAGTGCTTGGTTCCTTTTTGCCTATTTTGGTGGTGCTATAAACCTAACTGGACTGGATTATTGTGAGAATCGATAATACACTGAATTCCTTTCGAAATCACTGTGACTGAAAATTGAGTTGTAGTCATCATCTTTCATCACCACCACCAACACACAAAAAAACAATCAATGAAAGTGCAAATTTTTGCTCTAAGATTTTTCAACAGCTGTATTTACTAATAGGAGAATTTTGCTATCTTGAAGCCGCCATTTGTGTTTCCTTCTACATAACTTCCATAATGCAGTACATGAACACCCTGCCAAATTTCAAGTTATTCGTAGTGGGTCAAAATGCACTTGCCAAATGTGCAGACAAACAAGAAGGTGAGTTTATAAAAACCGTGTTAGGTAAAAAACATAATTTCATCCACAATAAACTCGATCATTATAAAGGTAAAATATAGCTCTCGGGGATGAGGATGAGCTAATCAACCAATTCTGAGAAAATATCTTCGATCAGAATTGTTTCCGTCCCCAAAAACTAGGCAAACGCCATTTGCGGCGTCGCTAGCATATCGCAAAATCATACAATGACGCCGATTGGCGTCATTAGCATGCAACGTGTTTGAACGACGTGGGGGGTGGAGAAGCTCAGCTGTAGCCAAAAGTTGTATCGAAGATTCTATATCTAACAAGCTTGATATAGAAGGAAAAACTCCAAGGTTCTTCGACAGGCACTATTCGTTCTGGAACCGATAACAACTACAAGCTTGTTACTTATGGAAACGAAGAGAAATATGATGAAACAAAGAACGAAATGTTGATGTTAATATTAATAATAAATGAGCAAAATGTGATTGATTCATGATTGTGTTTCTCATTAATCCGTTAGTGGAATAAAGTAATTTTGATATTTCATTAGTACATAAAGTGGTCGTTTATACGGTTCATAAGTGTGGATAAAACTTCAATTATAAGGTGGTGGCATATGGATAAAATGAATTAGCGGATTATGCATTTTTATCAGAGTACTTACCAACTATTTCGAGCTCTTAAAAAATATCTCATGAACTTTTATTGTCATATGATAGGAAATGTTTTTTATTGTTGCATCACTTTTTGTGCTCTTCATCAATTTGAGATGTTTAGTTACGCTTGGGTAAGGGCCAGAGATCGTCGGTAATGTTTTCGACTCGAATTGTATTGTAACGTTGGATGTTTCGTGTCCGTGCAATCCGTGCGTGCACACGGAAATATTATGATCAGTGATTCGTGTAATGTAGGTTAAGCGAGTAGACGCGGACGTATGTGAAGTTTGGGTTTTATTTGTGAAATACCGCGGCGGTGCCAAGCGAGCAACGGAAATAAATGGCTCGACCGGCTGAACTTTGTCTGCGCGGTAACGGGTGCATTTTTGACCCGCGAATACGTGGGTGTCTGCAAATGTACAGGAAGTCTCGTTCATGAATGATTGTCAATGAGCGGTGATTACCTACACGTTTGACCAGGGGTTTTAACAGTTTGGAGTACCTTAACTTGAAGCGTAAACCGAGTTTTTTTTTTAGTTGGGGCACGGCGTGGGCCTAGACCAGCGCCACGAATGTGTGCGAGTAACAATAAAAACACTTTTAATCAAATTTTTCATTAGAGAGATTCGCGCTTTTTTTCAGATCCACACAGTTTACTAATTTCAGAATTGCTCTATTTTTGACAGTTCTCGAGTTGAAAAATTCATCTGGAGTTGAGAAGGGTCATTTCCCCCAGAAACATTTTTGACATAATTTTTCTCTATTCATAATCGTTAAACTCAATTTCTTTTGAATATGCACACCAAATCTGAAGTCAGTATCGAGTCAAATAAAGATTTCATAGGCTTTTTACGGAACCTCTACACTTTCGAGTTGACAATTTGAAAAATTGGCTCACGTATTCATTCAAAAATGTTTGTTCGTTGATATTTTCATTTCGAATATAAATATCAATATGAATCGATTGGCGTTCGCATAATTGGTTTATTTTTGACCGTTCCCGAGGTGAAAAGTTCATCTTGAGTTCAGAGCGGTCATTTCCCCCCGAAACATTTTTAATTTTTTTCTCTTCTTATAATCGTTAAATTCAATCCCTTTTGAGTATGCACAACAAATCTGAAGCCAATATCGAGTCAAATAAAGATTCCATAGGCTTTTTATGGAACCTCTACACTTTCGAGTTGAGAATTTAAAAAATTTGCCAAGGTGTTCATTTAAATTTTTTTATCTGTTGGTATTCTTTTTCCTAGTTCACAGTGTATACTAATTTCATCATTTTGATTCGATTGCAGAATTGCTATATCTTTGACCGTTCTCGAGTTGAAAGTTTAATCTGGAGTTGAGAGTGGTCATTTCCCCCAGAAATATTTTTGATATATTTTTTTTTCTATTCATAATCGTTAAACTCAATTCCTTTTGAATATGCACACCAAATCTGAAGTCAATTACGAGTCAAATAAAGATTCCATAGGCTTTTTACGGAACCTCTACATCAGTTTCGAGTTGACAATTTAAAAAATTTGCTAACGTATTCATTCCAAAATGGTTTGTTGATATATTCATATCGAATACAAAGAGTATACTAAATGCATCAGTCTGAATCGATTGATTTTCGCATAATTGGTTTATTTTTGACTGTTCCCGAGGTGAAAAGTTCATCTTGAATTCAGAGCGGTCATTTCCCCCCGAACCATTTTTATATTTTTTTTCTTTTCATTATTATTAAATTCAATCCTTTTTGAATATGCACACCAAATCTGAATTCAATATCGAGTCAAATAAAGATTCCATAGGCCTTTACGGAACCTCTGCACTTTCGAGTTGAAAATTTAAAAAATTTGCTAACGTGATCATTCAAAATTTTTTGTCTTTTGGTATTTTCATTTCAAGTCCACGGAGTATACTAATTTCATCATTCTGAGTCGATTGGAGTTCGCAGAATTGCTCTATCTTTGACCGTTCTCGAGTTGAAAAATTCATCTGGAGTTGAGAGGGGTCATTTCCCCCAGAAACATTTTTGATATATTTTTTTTCTATTCATTATCGTTAAACTCAATTTCTTTTGAATGTGCACACCAAATCTGAAGTCAATATCGAGTCAAATAAAGATTTCATAGGCTTTTTACTGAACCTCTACACTTTCGAGATGAGAATTTAAAAAATTTGCTATCGTATTCATTCAAATATGTTTGTTCGTTAATATTTTCATTTCGAATATAAAGAGTGTACTAAATGCATCAATCTGAATCGGTTTGCGTTCGTATAATTATTGGTTTATTTTAGACCGTTCCCGAGGTGAAAAGTTCATCTTGAGTTCAGAGCGGTCATTTCCCCCCGAAACATTTTTAATTTTTTTCTCTTCTTATAATCGTTAAATTCAATCCCTTTTGAGTATGCACAACAAATCTGAAGCCAATATCGAGTCAAATAAAGATTCCATGGGCTTTTTATGGAACCTCTACACTTTCGAGTTGAGAATTTAAAAAATTTGCCAAGGTGTTCATTTAAAATTTTTTATCTGTTGGTATTCTTTTTCCTAGTTCACAGTGTATACTAATTTCATAATTTTGATTCTATTGCAGAATTGCTATATCTTTGACCGTTCTCGAGTTGAAAGTTTAATGTGGAGTTGAGAGTGGCCATTTCCCCCAGAAATATTTTTGATCTACTTTTTTTCTATTCATAATCGTTAAACTCAATTTCTTTTGAATGTGCACACCAAATCTGAAGTCAATATCGAGTCAAATAAAGATTTCATAGGCTTTTTACTGAACCTCTACACTTTCGAGTTGAGAATTTCAAAAAAAAATTATCTGTTGGTATTCTCATTCCTAGTCCACATACTAATTTCATCATTTTGATTCGATTGACGTCCGCAGAATTGCTCTATCTTTGACCATTCTCGAGTTGAAAATTTAATCTGGAGTTGAGAAGGAGTATTTCCCCTCCGAAACATATATTTTTTTTTTATTCAAATTCAATCCCTTTTGAATATGTCGTACTGCAATAATACATGAGTCATGAATGACTTTAAACATCTTCAGATCATCAGCAAACGAAAGAAATTCACTGTAGAGAATAACATCATTCAATTCATTAACAAACTGGTTAAAAAGTAAAGGTCCCAAATGAGATCCTTGTGGCACACCAGATGTCACTGTAATCGAGGACGACACTTATCTCCAATTTTGAAGGTAGACGAATAGGATAAGCCAAAATGAATACCAGAAAAATTGAGATATTTATATTACAGAGTATGAAAAGTGCTTTAGATTTAGAAAAAATAGTTGTTACCTATCAATCTTCAAAACACTGGTTTGTTTTTATTTGTGATTTCGCATGCTTTTTACTTCATCTGACATGAATTATGATACATAATACACCAGGTCATTATCTTAAATTCTCAACAATAGGGGGAGAGAAATATTACATTTGAAAATCTCATTAACTTAAAAGCGTAAAAGTATTGCACTCAATGACTTTTTGGTGCAAATTCGCGATGTAGTACATGATTTATACATTTTTCTACACTAGCCCAAATGAAACAAAAACTCGCAAGTAATCGATGGTAGCAATATTTATTTGTTATTGAAAACACGGTCATTAACCCTAAATACTTTTCGCTCAATGAATGTCATTCGAAAATATTTCAATTCTTCTGGAATATATAAGATTATTTGCTTGACCTTAACGATTCATCACTTTTCTTCAATCAAAATTCCGGCCTGTACCTGCGTTAGCGATTTCATTGTCACAACAAAGTTAATTGTGTTTGTTATTCATATACCTACTGGACAAAAGTGAAAAATTTTCAGTCAATGAACTCATTATCCCTGAACAAAATCGTTATCAACGAAGAAGGCGATCACTACAGATAAAACAAGAGTAAGTAGTACATATTTATACTCATGAAACTTTTTGTTGTGAGTGTTCTTTACGCACATGCACGTCTGCGTCAGTGGATAGATGACTATTTTTGAGATTTTTGCAGAACAGCTTTCTTGGCCTCGGGAAACTGCCGGAATGTCGACGGCCATTCAAGACAGGGAGGTCTCCATAAACTTGGACTTGTACAAACAAATTATGAACTGAAATTGATGTTGATGAAAACAGAATCACGACTGTTATGATGTTTGTTCTCTCCATTAGCATTAGTTGTTGTTTTTTTAACTGAAGAAGCTATTTGCATACCAGCTGTCTAGGCCATTCCCATTAATGCTTATCTCAACATGATTGAGGTAATTGAGATAAGCAGTATAGCTAAATCCGTGTATCTCTGACTAATTAATAGGTATAAAGTATCTTTGGAAACTAATAATTGTGTTTTTACTTCAAACATTGCTTATTTACAATAAGGATTGAAGAGTTTTTGTTCTGAATATGTCTGTCTATGTTTGCATCGGATGAAATCTATTCTGCACAGAATTTTTGAACAAAAAATAAAATAATATATCCGTGAATCGTTTCTCCAAATAGTGCCTCACCATGCAATTCAAATTTTATTTTAATAGAATAATAATAATAGTCGGTGATGGGCCTTCCACTTGACAGCTTGGCGTTAACGATCGCCAAACTGTATGGAATAGACCGTGTCGATTCGATACGCTTCTAGAACTTGTAGTCCATATGCGTGCAAAGGGGTAAATGTAAAGGGTAAAAATATGACGATACGTTGTCTATCGCCTTGAAAAGATGCAGCAAGTTTACCCACAATCATTCATTGCTATTGCATTGCGTCTTTCAATCCGTAAAGAGCTAGTAAAATAATAAATAGTGAAAAAGGCGTTTTATTTAAGTTTTCATTATGTTTTACGAAAGTTCAAATTGGAATTCGCGTAAGGTGGGCGCTTTGAGTACAGCAAGTCAAACCATATTAAGTTTTTGCCGCTTTCAGTAGATTAAAAGACTGTTTTGGGTCTTTCGAGTCTTGAAGCTAGTTCCAGTCTTTGTGGTACTTTCGAATCTTGAAAGTACTTTCTAGCCTTGAAAGTACTTTCGAACCTTGAAAGTACTTTCGCATCTTAAAAGTACTTTCAAGTCTTGAAAGTACTTTCTAGCCTTGAAAATACTTTCGAGTCTTGAAAGTACTTTCGAGTCTTGAAAGTACTTTCGAGTATTGAAGGTACTTTCAAGTCTTGACAGTCGTTTCGAGTCATGAAGGTACTTTCGAGTCTTTAAGGTACTTTCAAGTCTTGACAGTCGTTTCGAGTCTTGAAGGTACTTTCTAGTCTTAAAGGTACTTTCAAGTCTTAGTGGTACTTTCAAGTCTTGGAGGTATCGACAGGGGTTTCAAGTGTTGGATGTGCTTTCGAGTCTTGGAAGTGTTTCCGAGTCATAAAGGTACTTTCGAGCCTTGAAGGTTTTCAATTCTGAAGTCATCTTGAGAATGGCCTAAAGATTAGATCACTTTATTAATCCAAAGTCCTAGTTACATATCAGATTATGATTTCAGAAAATCGTAATAATTTCTTTACTAAATCCTGCATGACTTCTGATGTTCCCAATTTCCTCATAGAGCCGGACCTGTGCTGAAGATGTACTAATAGGAAACGAGTTTCTTGGGCGAGAAAGTCATTCCGAACACGCGGGATATTTGTTTGTAGTAACGACCACGCCGTTTATTTTTTTCGCCTCGACAATTGCTATCAAAACGTTAATAACATTAACCTAGCTAGCGAACCTGAGTTACAGTCTAACAGCTGTTGTATTAATTTATCTGAATCGTTCTGAGGTATTTGATAGGTTTTGATGAACTAGTTTTCTCCGGAAAAATTTATATTCATACATGTTCAGAATAAATCTTTGTTTTTTGTTCACACAACAAGACAACTAAGAAAACTTGTATTTTTTCAAGAAAGATCGTAAGAACCAAGCTTCTCACGATAATTTTTTTTAAATGTGTCGGTATTTGTTGCACATATATTTTTAATTTAGTATAATTTAATCGAAATTATAGCGTTTGAATAATTGTAGTTTTTTTGTTTATTTCTGGGAGGATTCGGAGATTCGTATGAATTTCTGGATACGATGGTTCGTATTTCTTGAAAAGCCTCAAACGAAATATCTTAGATAGACTTGTTATGATCATGTTGCTTGTGTAATTTACGTCTGCCCTGTCCCTACTGACAAATGCAATATTTGTGTGAGAATATTCTCCGTTTGGCAGCAAAATACCATTTTTGAAGAAAAATATCAATCAATAAAATATCACTTCTCCTGCCAAAATGAGTGTCCTCTATAGTAACTATATTATTTTATAAATATATTGATATTTTTTCACAAAACTCACAAGAACTTTAATAACTTGTTGAACTTTGGAAATATTGGTGATTATTGTTATATCCTGTTCTTGTTAAAATTGTCTCTAACGGAAAAATATATTATGGGGAAGGGGCTTTTTCGAACCCCGCAAAAATTTTCAATCTATTTTTAATTTTTGTTAATTTGTTACAGGCAAAGCAGAGAGCATCCATGAAATGGCTTCTTTCGAAGGCATTCAACAACAAAATTCCAGAAAATCTGAAAGAACCGTTTTATAGAGATCATGAGGTGAGTGAATGTAGGGTAAAAATACGTATAATGAAAAACAAACTATGCCATTGATAACAATATTAGGAGGTTCAGTAAATACATTGCACACATATGCGATTTTGACTTTTCTGATGTAAATTTGTAGTATTCCTTTGAAAACCAAATATATGTTGGTCTATTTATATGTTTTACATCGATATATCTGATGAAGTACTGGAAGAAATGAAAGATGAAGTATTAGAATGACAAGCAAGACATCTTAATAAGAATTATAACAGAATGGACACAAGCACGATGTAGAGTTGAATTGAATGAAAATTAAGAAAGTAATGAAAGTAACCATAATGAAAAAAAGGAGAGGATATTGAATAAATTTCCCGATTTATTCAATTTATGCTAAACCTTGTGTCTTAGCACATACATATCATATATTTTCGGAATCAGCATGAAATTTTGCGTATATAGTGCAAATTTCAAGTTAATCTGATGATTCTTTGTTTTTATGACTTTTAGGTGTCAACCATCACCTTGCGACTTTTTTCGGATAATTTTTTTATTTTACGATTGACTTGAAATTTACAGATTATACTAATTTGATTATTCTGAATCGATTGGCATTCGTAAAATTGCTCTATCTTGAACCGTTCTCGAGTAGAAAGTTCACCTAGAGTTGAGAGGAGTAATTTCCCTCCAAAACCTTTTTTTTTTATTATTTTTTCCCAAAATTCGTAAAATTCAATCTCTTTTAATTATTCACACTCAATTTGAACTCGATTCTGAGCCAATTAAAGATTTCATCTGCTTTTTACGGAACCTCTGCAAATTCGAGTTGAAAATTTTCGAAAATTAGATTTTTTCACGTGTTATACAATTTTTATGCTAATTGTTGTGTCTTGAGCATATACCAATCATATATTTTCGGAATCAGCATGAAATTTTACATATACAGTGCGAATTTAAAGTGAATCTGATGATTTTTCATTTTTCATGATTTTTGGGGGTCTACCCCTTGCGAATTTTTCGAATAATTTTTAATTCAACGATTGACTTGAAATTTACAGAGTATACTAATATGATCTTTCTGAATCGTTTGGCTTTCGCAAAATTGCTCTATATTAAACCGTTCCCGAGTTGAAAAGTTCACTTGGAGTTGACAGGGGTCCTTTCCTTCCTAAAAACTTTTAAATTTTTTTTTCACTTAAAATTCGTAAAATTCAATCTCTTTTAAATATGCATACTCAATTTGAAGTCGATTCCGAGTCAATTGAAGATTTCATAGGCTTTTTACAGAACCTCTGCAAATTAGAGTTGAAAATTTTCGAAAATTACATTTCTTGACGTGTTATACAATTTTTATGCTAATTGGTGTGTCTTGAGCATATACCAATCATATATTTTCGGAATCAGCATGAAATTTTACATATATAGTGCGAATTTAAAGTGATACTGATGATTTTTTATTTTTCATGATTTTTAGGGGTCTACCCCTTGCGAATTTTTCGAATAATTTTTAATTCAACGATTGTTTTGAAATTTACAGTGTATACTAAATTGATCTCTCTGAATCGATTGGGTTTCGCAAAATTGCTCTATCTTGAACCGTTCTCGAGTTGAAAAGTTCAATTGGAGTTGATAACACTTATAAACATTTTTTTCTCCTAAACTCGCATAATTCAATCTCTTTTAAATATGCACACTCAATTTGAAGTCGATTCCGAGTCAATTTAGGATTTCATAGGCTTTTTACGGAACCTCTGCAAATTCGAGTTGGAAATTTTTGAAAATTAGGTCTGACGAGGGAATTTTTCACGTGTTATCCAATTTTTATGGTAATTCTTGTGTCTGAGCATATACCAACCAGATATTTTCGGAATCAGCATGAAATTTTACACATATAGTGCGAATTTAAAGTGAATCTGATGATTTTTCATTTTTCATGATTTTTAGGGGTCTACCCCTTGGGACTTTTTCGAATAATTTTTTAATTCAACGATTGTCTTGAAATTTACAGAGTATACTAATTTGATCTCTCTGAATCGATTGGCTTTCGCAAAATTGCTCTATATTGAACCGTTCCCGAGTTAAAAAGTTTACTTGGAGTTGACAGGGTCCTTTCCCTCCAAAAAACTTTTTAAATTTTTCTCTAGTAAAATTCGTAAAATTCAATATTTTTTAAATATGCACACTCAATTTGAAGTCGATTCCGAGTCAATTTAGGATTTCATAGGCATTTTACAGAACCTCTTCAAATTAGAGTTGACAATTTTCGAAAATTAGATTTGACGAGGGAATTTTTCACGTGTTATCCAATTTTTATGGTAATTGTTGTGTCTGAGCATATACCAACCAGATATTTTCGGAATCAGCATGAAATTTTACATATACAGTGCGAATTTAAAGTGAATCTGATGATTTTTCATTTTTAATGATTTTTAGGGGTCTACCCCTTGCGAATTTTTCGAATAATTTTTAATTCAACGATTGACTTGAAATTTACAGAGTATACTAATATGATCGAGTTGAAAAGTTCACTTGGAGTTGATAGGGGTCCTTTCCCTTCAAAAAACTTTTAAACATTGTTTTCTCCTAAACTCGCATAATTCAATCTCTTTTAAATATGCACACTCAATTTGAAGTCGAGTCCGAGTCAATTTAGGATTTCATAGGCTTTTTACGGAACCTCTGCAAATTCGAGTTAGAAATTTTTGAAAATTAGATCTGACGAGGGAATTTTTCACGTGTTATCCAATTTTTATGGTAATTCTTGTGTCTGAGCATATACCAACCAGATATTTTCGGAATCAGCATGAAATTTTACATATACAGTGCGAATTTAAAGTGAATCTGATGATTTTTCATTTTTCATGATTTTTGGGGGTCTACCCCTTGCGAATTTTTCGAATAATTTTTAATTCAACGATTGACTTGAAATTTACAGAGTATACTAATATGATCTTTCTGAATCGATTGGCTTTCGCAAAATTGCTCTATATTAAATAGTTCCCGAGTTGAAAAGTTCACTTGGAGTTGACAGGGGTCCTTTTTATTTTTTTTTTCTCCTAAAATTCGTAAAATTCAATCTCTTTTAAATATGTACACTCAATTTGAAGTCGATTCTGAGTCAATGTAATATTTCATAGGTTTTTTACGGAACAAGCTCTGTAATTCAACGTCCGTCGTGGTATTAGCCAGGGAACTAGTGGTTTTCCGTCAGATATCTGCCTAAATTAGGGAGAGAATAAGGGTTTTTTACTGAAATTCTGTCTCTCTCCTGAAGTCATCAGACTTGTCTGATATTTTCATACAGAAGATTGAAATCACAGCAAACTACAACGTGAATATACCTATGAGAATCCATATCCGGCGATGCCTTCGGTAAATAGCAGTGCGTTGAGTGACTTGTCATAAACCGATGTTTGCTGAAGCAAATAAAAGCCAAATAAAAGGCATGCGGTATTTGGTCGCATAGGAAATAATAAAACATAATTATACCACATGTTTTGCCGTGGTTGGATTTTTTAAAAGTATATTTATTTCTGACCGGAATATTATAAGCTTATATCGTCATAGTTACGCTATCAATAAAGAGGGTCACCTAAAAGTTTTATTGGGATTTTTGTTCAGGAGGCCAAGATACCGAAACACTATTCAAAACAACTTTCTAGGTACAATTTTCAGATATTTCTTGAATTGTAAACCCCAACAGCTAAAATAATACTTTTATCCTTCCCCGTATGATATGCAAGAATTAAACTTTGGAATTGAAGCGCTCTTAGTTTTGAAATAAGCAGAACTTTTTTTCAGGAGTACATTTTTGTGAATAAATTGAGTAATAAACTTGCAACAACACATTGAAATCCAGAGATCCTGTTTGTATCTTATATACCTCGTAAAAATTTCATTTGTTTCAGAATCAAGAACACCTGAAACCTCAGATAGCCGGGGGATTAGCGAGCGCGGAAATCTATTGCTCAGCTCTCGGCAACATCTACTCGGATCCCAATTACCACAACCTGAATCACTGGGCCATTTTGCAGACGTTAGCGCGGAAGGGGGTGAACGAACCGTCGGACATTCAACTCACCGAAACCACCCTCATTCAGACGAATCCGCTTCGAATGGTACGAATGAAAATGTTTTTTTGTTCTGTGAATTTGTTGCCGAAGTCTACCGGGACTTCTTTGTTTTCGTACTGATGCACCTTTGACTTTTTACTAGTTGCTACAATATAATTAGTTATATATTTATTTATTAATTTTTGTCAATCATTACTTCGCTGAGGTCAACCTAAATATCAAACGCAGTTTTTGAATCAATTTCTGATACACGAAATTTGCAATTTGTTATCTATTATTGAAAAATTTCACGAAAAATTAAACTTTTTTCCATCTTTACCTTGTGTAATGAGCTCTAACAAAGATTTACTTGAAAAATTACACTCAAATGTTATATTCCGAATTTTTTTTTAGATTTTGCTACTTTTGAAAAATTATTTTTCCGAGAAACCGATAATCACTCAGTATATAGGGGCTAGTAGGTTTCAAGACGAGCTTGAATTGATAACATTTTGTTTTGAAAAGCCATTAATGAAGATTGTTTAATTGTTGCGTACTTCTTGAATGTCATTGTATAAACCATATTTATTTATAATGTATTAAAAATTCACTATAATCCACTAATTTATTTTAATCTTGTAAAATAGAGCTGTTAATTTATTTGCAACAAAAACTGTAATTTACTTATATCACTACCGTCAAGCTCGCTATTTTCTATCTGCAAACTCAGATTGTGACTGACTAAACTGTAAAATGCCTTCTCTGGTCAAGGGTCCTGCATTTACACCTGCAGTAGGCTTCTTTTGGATCATCTCGGAATAGATCAGAGACGATGAAAGAAGTCGTTGTTATTAAGAGAATTCAGAAGAGTTCTGCGACTCATCTGGATATTTCTTCGAGTGGCTAACGCCATTCTTGAGTGATGACTTTGTGATTGTTTTCGAGTCGAGCTCGATAATCCCAACAAGCGGTCAAGTCCGGCTCCAGGATCGTTACAATAACTCCTTATTTCATTTTGTTATTACGTATTTTATACAGTGTAACTATAATATTTGACCTGAAACAAGTATTAAATTACTCAACTGGTTATGGATTTATATACGTACTGAATTTTATTTTTTTTGAACTATCAATGATTTTTTTTGGTAGTAAATAAATGTTATTATTGTTATATAGACAAACTTTGAATTTTTAACTCGTATTTCATTCATCGCTTCATATTTGAAAGATTTCCGGAAATGATCTGTAAATAATGATCTGTCAATCCCAAGACCTGGTTCTACCCCCAAGAGATGGTTCAATACTAACTAACTGAAACAAAATAAAAGCAAAACACAATTCATGTATTTTTTTCAAATTAGGAAACGGCGATAATGCTTGGAAAAAGTCCTAATCGAGAGCCTTGTAGAGATTGAAGTAATATATATTTATTATATACCCTTATTGAGTATGATACAATAGGTTGAGGTGTAGAGGGTCCTTTAAGGAATACCGACTATTTTGAATTTTTTTTTTGTAAAATCTACCAGCATGTTACAAATCGTTCGAGTAGTACTGTTTGATATGAATATTTTTACTCACTTGCAAAGGCGATTTTGTTGGCTGATTATAGAAGAATTCGTTTTCGGTATTTGAACGGCTTGTCCAAAAAACATCTCATATCTAGAGACTTTTTCGAATCGTTCTTTTTGATTACAGGCCGCCCACATGGCAGTCATAGAAATGATAATGTCGTTGTACACCAAAGAAGTGGTAACGCCAGATAGGATTTTGGGGGCGGTGCAGAGGTTCAGCCACGGAAAATCGCCGACCCCTTCCGTTTCGGAGAACCACGAACAGGGTTTGCTGTTGTGGGTTACGCATGCGTGCGATGCCCTCAGGAAACGGATAGAGCAGGAGACTGAAGACAAGGGGATGGTAAACGGAGGAGAGGTAAGGAACTAACAGATATTATTATCATTATTAGTTTCGAGTTGTAATTGTAATTTGGATAAAAATAATGTTTTCTGACCCACTACAATGCGAGCCAAGTCATATCCACTTTTTGAGAAAACTTCAACTTATAAAAAAATTGACTTAACCCCTTTGAGGACCCGACAATGACTTTTGATCATGAGAAGTTGAAATTTGGACAAAAAAGAGTGTTTTCTGACCCACCACAATGCGAGCCAACTCAATTTCTATTTTTGAGATCACTTCAAAATATAAAAAATTCGACAGATCTCCTCTGACGACCCGACAATGACTTTTGATCATGAAAAATTGTAATTTGGACAAAAAAGAATGTTTTCTGACCCACCCCAGTGCGAGCCAACTCAATTCCTATTTTTGAGATTACTTCAAAATATAAAAAATTCGACCGATCTCCTCTGACGACCCGACAATGACTTTTGATCATGAAAAATTGTAATTTGGACAAAAAAGAATGTTTTCTGACCCACCCCAGTGCGAGCCAACTCAATTCCTATTTTTGAGTCACTTCAAAATATAAAAAATTCGACCGATCTCCTCTGACGACCCGACAATGACTTTTGGTTATGAGAAGTTGAAATTTGGATAAAAAAGAATGTTTTCTGACCCACCACAATGCGAGTCAACTCAATTCCTATTTTTGAGATCACTTCAAAATATAAAAATTCGACCGAACTCCTCTGACGACCCGACAATGACTTTTGGTCATGAGAAGTTGTAATTTGGACAAAAAATAATGTTTTCGGACTCACCACATGCGAGCCAACTCAATTACTATTTTTGAGATCACTTCAAAATATAAAAAATTCGACCGATCTCCTCTGACGACCCGACAATGACTTTTGGTTATGAGAAGTTGAAATTTGGATAAAAAAGAATGTTTTCTGACCCACCACAATGCGAGTCAACTCAATTCCTATTTTTGAGATCACTTCAAAATATAAAAATTCGACCGAACTCCTCTGACGACCCGACAATGACTTTTGGTCATGAGAAGTTGTAATTTGGACAAAAAATAATGTTTTCTGACTCACCACATGCGAGCCAACTCAATTACTATTTTTGAGATCACTTCAAAATATAAAAAATTCGACCGATTTCCTCTGACGACCCGACAATGACTTTTGGTTATGAGAAGTTGAAATTTGGATAAAAAAGAATGTTTTCTGACCCACCACAATGCGAGTCAAGTCAATTCCTATTTTTGAGATCACTTCAAAATATAAAAATTCGACCGAACTCCTCTGACGACCCGACAATGACTTTTGGTCATGAGAAGTTGTAATTTGGACAAAAAATAATGTTTTTTGACTCACCACATGCGAGCCAACTCAATTACTATTTTTGAGATCACTTCAAAATATAAAAAATTCGACCGATCTCCTCTGACGACCCCGACAATGACTTTTGGTTATGAGAAGTTGAAATTTGGATAAAAAAGAATGTTTTCTGACCCACCACAATGCGAGCCAACTCAATTCCTATTTTTGAGATTACTTCAAAATATAAAAAGTTCGACCGAACTCCTCTGACGACCCGACAATGACTTTTGATCATGAGAAGTTGAAATTTGGATAAAAAAGAATGTTTTCTGACCCACCACAATGCGAGCCAACTCAATTCCTATTTTTGAGATCACTTCAAAATATAAAAAAATTCGACCGAACTCCTCTGACGACCCGACAATATCTTTTGATCATGAAAAATTGTAATTTGGACAAAAAAGAATGTTTTCTGACCCACCCCAGTGCGAGCCAACTCAATTCCTATTTTTGAGATCACTTCAAAATATAAGAAAATCGACCGAACTCCTCTGACGACCCGGCAATGACTTTTGATAATGAGAAGTTGTAATTTGGACAAAAAAGAATATTTTCTGACCAACCAAAATGCGAGTCAACTCAATTCCTATTTTTGAGACCACTTCAAAATATAAAAATTCGAGCGAACTCCTCTGACGACCCGACAATGACTTTTGGTCATGGGAAGTTGTAATTTGTACAAAAAATAATGTTTTCTGACTCACCACAATGCGAGCCCACTCAATTCCTATTTTTGAGATCACTTCAAAGTATAAAAAATTCTATCGAACTACTCTGACGACCTGACAATTACTTTTGAACATGAGAAGTTGTGATTTGGACAAAAAAATATTGTTTTCTGACCCACCATAATGCGAGCCAACTCAGTTCCTATTTTTGAGATCACTTCAAAATAAAATAAATTTCAAACCCTTCTGACGTTCCTACAATAACTTTCAATAATGTGTATTTTGGACAGGAAATTTCTTCTGGCTCCATCGACCCCGATATTAAAAGAAAATGTCCTAATAAACTTTGAGCTTTTTTGAATTTGGTCATCCTTAACTATCAACAAGCCTTCTCCCAGTGCAATGAAATTTCCCTCGTAGCGCCTCTGCCAATCTACCCTAGTTTTAATGACTTTATGTCGCCAGGGTGACAGGTTGAAAGTACCGGACTTCCCGCCACTGAGAGAACTAAAAGACTTGTGCGATGGAGTCGGTCTGGCGGCTCTCATCTCCTACTACTGCCCCGACGAACTGCACTGGACGGAGATCAGGATATCGCGCGTGCCCTCGGTCCAGGACAGCCTCTACAACCTGAGGCTGCTGCACGATTTCTGCTCTAGGTGTCTGCCGACTTCCATCTATCACCTCATGCCAGAGGATGTCACCTATATGAGGGGGTGAGTATATTATTATTATTGTTTCGGAAGTACCAGTCATTTCTATTTTTCAAATGGGATATTCTACTTTGTCCATCACCTTATAATTGCTTTCAACATTTTCTGTCGGTGATGATATATCACACTTGAGCATCACCATTCAATTTAATAAACAAACTATTCAAGAGAATTATCAATATTCAACTCCTGTTTATATTGTTTTGGTCAAGTGTGTCATGGAAACTGAAGAAATACCGCGATCATAATGGTATCTGATCATTTCATCAGTAGAGCAATATTATGCAAACAATTAAAAAAGTTCATTAACCTCACGCCCGTTTGTTTTAATTGATTATGATCACCGTCTTATCACCTCACTGAAATTCAATAATAAAATCGATCATCCGAAGTGAAATTAGGACGTAGATGGTAAATTTGAAAGATGTCATACATTTTTGAACAGATGGACAAAAATGTAAAACAGACCCTGGATAATGAATTAGAAAAATAATACAAAATACATTTGGTACACCAATTGAATGATGATGATTTTGTATGGCGACAGGAGTTTTGTGAAATTATGACTAGGAGTCTAGATGCTGATGATAATTTCTTTTTCAACATCTGCTTTCCCGATGTAAATTTTTTTTGAATTCGACTGTGAATCGTCATAACTGTCTTTATTGGTCAGGTGTCAATCCACATGTTTTCGACGAAGTCCATACTTAAACTCCCCAAAAACTCAATGTCTGGGCTGGTATGTTTTGGGACCAGTATTTCCCGACGGTAACCTGACAGGAGAAACTCATTTGGAATTATTGAATGAATTTGTTTATCCACAATTAGCTGACATCATTGAAAATGACGATCGTTATCATTCACATTATGCACAGCCTATTAGGGCGTTTTTGGATAGAATGTTTCCTGGAAGTTGAGTTGGAAGAAGAGGCTCTATGGAGTGCTCAGCAAATCTCCAGATTTAACTCCACTCTACTTTTCGCTGTGAGGTCACTTGAAGAACAATATCTATGCAACCGAACCAGAATCTCTGGAAGATTTACGAAGCAGAATTATTGAAGAATGCCGTCGAATAACTTGTACTATTGTATGGAAATGGCTGGTAGACAATTTGAACATTTAGTTCATGGACAATAAAAAATTATTGCGACAGTTGATTTATCAGATAATGTTTTTATTGATTGAGTGAATGAAAAATGATTTCCCAACTTCAAGTTATTTAATCAATTATCTAACCGTTTGAAAAATATAAAACATCTATCGAAGTTCAAATTACAACTGAAAGAGTATTTCTTAGTTTCTTAATTTTTTAGAATTTTATCAGATTTGACAATTTAATTTAATTTGTATTCATTTATCCTTTATACATATTATATAGCCAATTAATCCTTCCTTCCCTAAAAACACATTTAATGTTTCTTGGGTGAATAAATATCGAAAACGAATCGATTTATTTTTGTTGTTTGTCATTTAGAAGGAAAATGCCTTTCAAATGAGGTATCACTTGCCATATGTTGCAATTTAAAAATTTAGGGGTGGCGGTCACAGTTCTGAGGGTGAATTTTATCGCGAACGATGTCCCCCTTGAAAATGTAGTTGACGTGTCCGAGAATTTTTATATAATTCGGTTCTGCCGACCTACAGATCCGCTGTTTCGTTTTCAATAAATCATCATACAATTATCATATTTTTATTGAAAATATGTTCATGATGTTCATAAAGTCAGGAGTGGAATTGTCTACACATATTCTCAATTGAAAATTGTTGGAAAAAATACACAGGGTGACCCAGGGTTAAACCGCCAAACGTTCAGTATCGGGTTTTTAGGTGAAAATAGGATTTTTTCTTCATATAAGCATGTGGCAAAACTTGATTCGTTCCAAGATACAGGGTGTCAAAGTTATTTTTTTTTTATTTATTTTTAT
The DNA here is from genome assembly GCA_958502065.1 of Chrysolina americana. Lineage (NCBI taxonomy): Eukaryota > Metazoa > Arthropoda > Insecta > Coleoptera > Chrysomelidae > Chrysolina > Chrysolina americana. The sequence goes on from OY293410.1 coordinate 8,011,815, forward strand.
TCCAGGTACATTAAAATAAGCCTTCCATCACCGCAAATAAACATGCTGAGTTTTATCAGAATCAACCGAAAGGTTATTGAGTAATGAATGAAAAACTAATTTTTTATGAAAACTTTGACACTCTGTTTCTCGAAAACGAAACAAGTTGGGACATATGCTTATATGAAGAAAACATCTTATTTTCACCTAAAAAATCGATACTGAACGTTTGGCGGTTTAACCCTGGGTCACCCTGTATATTGTTTTGAAAATATAAAAAAACTACGATAAAAAAAGAATATAACTTGGGAAAATTCGTATTCTATAAAAATTGCTTCGATGTTGATATAATGTAGTATTTTTTGATATTCTGTAAAATCGTGAATAAACCGAGTAGGTCGCAAATTTTCAAAACAATCTGCAGTGGGTTATAAATTTGTATAGGGAGAGGAAAAATTGAGGCTATGAGTGCAATAACGGACTAACCCACAATAATTCAACAAATGGTTTTTTCGCAGAATCTCACTTTGCTTCTAGGAATTCACATCTGTTATGAAAATCCAAAACAAGGTCCCAGTGATGGGAAGAAAAAGGTTGGTTGGTCCATTTACGAGTTAATGAATTTTGACATGGCTATTGAGATTCTGCAAAAAAAACCATTTGTTGAATTATTGTGGGTTAGTCCATTATTGCACTCATAGCCTCAATTAGTTTATTCTTTTTAGTCCACATATTAAATTTTTTTTTTTTTCTGAAATCGTTCAAGAATGCCCACTTTCTCGGAGCAAGTTCAGGCCTCAAAATACGCTCATCTAGTATTTTAGTCCGTTGCTAAGCAACGAACTTTCCCGGACCGTTTTCGGCACTAAACTGTACGGGAAAGTACTTTTTCTACAAGCGTGCGTGTTCCGCCCTATTCCCGCACGCAATTTAGTTTGAGAGGTGTCATATTCCCGCACTAGTGCGGGAAAAATTTTCCCGCATGCTAATGTCACTTCAAGTGAGTTTTTCCCGCACGTAAAAGTTTGTTCAAGAGCATCACATAAGATGTTTCAATGCTCTTATAGAAAAAATCTTGATCCTTACTCATACGGAAAGGTACTATCCCGCACTCGACTGCTTACCCGCACTCGACTGCTTACCCGAACTCCGCTTTGCGTCGTTCGGGTAACGGCAGTCTCATGCGGGAATAGTACTCTTTCCGTACTTGTTAGGATAATAACTATTCTTGTATCGTAAACGATCCGGGAAAATTTTTGACGGCTTGTATATATTTTAGACGGCTTGTATACATTTTAGACAGTAAACGAATGCACGCAAACAATAAGTATAATTCCCTAATTCATGATAATGCTGATTGCGATTTCAGAAAAAAAAATAGTATGTGTACCTCGTAGTAAAAGCACATTCCCAGACTTCAATGCTTGTTGGGCTCGGCTTATCGCCTCGGCCAACAATTTACATTGTCGTCCGGGAATGTATTGCTTTTACTACTAGATACACAATATACTATTATTTAAATTATTTATTATACATAAATGATACCTCATTCAAATTGCACCCGTGAGAAGGCAGGTCGTTTCTCGTCTAATAAATAAATTAGAGGATTATTAAAATTTGTTTTGCTCAGAATTCCGCCAGAAATTCTTTCCAGGGCCTCTGGAGGGCCAAATTTACCCAAGTAAACTGTTAGATCGGCTTAATCAATGAAAATTATCAATAAACATTCAGAGATAGTGTTGTTATCGTCAAGAACCTGGCGCACACTTATCAAATTTATTATTATCAGTCATTTATTGAATTCAGGTTAGGTTTGTGCATCGACTGTGTCCAACGATTTGTCATTGTGCGTGTATGAGAAAAATATTGTATTTGCGGAAAAACAACTGTATACTTCAGAGTCGGAGTGTCCTTGGCCTTTTTCCCCAATGATATACTAGTGTTTGTAATCTACGAGCCATATTCAATAAATTTTTTCCAGTTCTATGACGCAAAATCTCATAGTGTTCCTGGCCGACCTTTTCAACGTCATTGAAATCAACCCCGCCAAATGTGTGCGCTACCCTGGGATGGATACATTTAGTAATGGTAAGTGTTTGATCTTTCTTTAATGGTGCATTCTGCGCTCTTTTCGTTTTTGTTTACTCGAGCTTTGTTATTTTTGTTTTGCTATTGTACCCTCTGTCTTTTTTTGTTTCGCTTCAGTTTTAAACTTTTCAAATAAGCAAATTCAAGAAGAATATGTCAAAGTAAAACTGCGCTATAAACGTATTTATTACCCTTATTTAGACAACCATAAAAAAAATTTGGCAAAGATTTTATTGTATCAAATGGTTCATTAGGGTGTGATTAGCCAAAATCTAGGTTTTCCCTATACCCCCGGGGCCTGTACCGATATACATGCTGCTGCAAGGATACAATTTTGTTGTTTTTTTTTGTAATATCTCGTTTTCTCTTTGTCGTACGGCTAAAATGGTCTTAAATGTACATGTTTTTGTTCCTAAAAACAAATTTCTAGAATATTGGTTGTACGTACATATAAAATATAATTTTAGCAAAAACACAACAGGCTATTGGTTACAAGGCTGTAAAAAAATCGCATAAAAAGTATTTGATCACTGCTATGATAGCCTGAAATGATTCAGTTGCTGGATCTGATATATTCATAAAAAATGTTTATTTGTTGATGTATTTGTTTAGCGTGATCACTCATATTTTCACAAGGGCATATTCATGGGGTGGTGTGGTAATGGGGGTCAGTGATCCTCAAAAGCAGAGCAAAAAGCAGAATCAAAACAAACAAATTCAGTTGTACCAAATTACCACAAAAAAGACTGACCTTAAACCTGATTTAGTAGTACTTTTATTATTATCCCAAGCAACAGTTTTGTTTATAATAGGGATATAAAAAAAATAATCACCAAATAATTATCTAAACTTATTTGACAATAATACATAAAATTAATAGAAGTATAATTCATAACTAATAAAAATATAAATAATGTTACCTAACTGACTGACAGCTAAGAGACATTAATGAATGGAAAAAGCTAGTGTCGAAATCAATGGCATGTATTCTGGCAAGTTTAACGTAGATGGCGCAATTGTTAGTGGAGGTCAGATTAGAGTAGTTGATAAGTGCATAACGGACATGAAACGTTTATTCCTATCATAATTGAGTAATCTGAAAGAATAAGATTTATAGCCAGTAAACGAATTTCACCAAATATAGACAAGTTAACCTACAAACTGACGTTTATGCACCGATTCCATCCACTCATTTTCGTATCAACTGTTCTTTACGGCTGGAAGTTTTTGCTTTTCCTTTTTTCAATTCATAAATGAGGCTATTTACACTTATAGGGCCGTATTTCTCCATAACAGCAACTAATTAAAGTGTTATTGTATATTCTTACTTGTTATTACTGTCACTCATTACCTCCACTCACACTAGCGCTCTCTGGCGGGAGCGATATCGTCCATGCCTGCCATTGAAATTCAACGAATATAATATTGTAGCCCTAGGTTAAGTTCTTGTAATAACAACTTTATCTTCATTGAAAATACACCTTCCTAACAGAACAAGTTCCGGTGTAAGGAAGATAATACATACAGAAGTTTGAATAATTTCAAAATGAATGAAAAATAACAAATTCAACTACTTTGCATATTTATAGATTGATTAACATCAGTATTACAGCTAATTTTGTTTGGGTTTAAAAAAAATATTTATTGACTTTGATTTTTTTTTACGTTTCTATAGAACGAGAAACAGGATTGTTTTTGCCTTTATTTGAATGAATGTCGTTCAAATGGAAGTTATTTGCATTTCTGATACTATGGTCATGCAATTTTGATTTATTTTTAAACTACTATTACTTTTTTTGTGAATTATTTGTCAATTTGTATGCAAATTTTGCTCTTCCAAATTTTATTAGTTTATCCAATGTCAAATTTTTAGAATTCTTTTACGTTTTTGCTACAAGATGTTATTTAATATCTAATATGTGAAACAATATGGGCACTATAAATGAGATTTTGAGTTTGAGTATTCAGAAGATCAATTCTTTTTATTGCTCCAATTAAGGAAAAATTGATTTCTTGATTTTATTTACATGACATTCAGAAGTTGAATTCGTATCAATCATCAGGTCTAGATATATGTGTTCTTCAATTCTTTATTTTTACTTTTAATTATATTTGGTTTATGTTTTTTTGTTTGAAAATCACACAAACAGTTTTTTTTTTGAATTGACAGTTGAATTCATTTCATCTATCTAGTTTTTTTCAAACAAGTGAATATCTTCTTCAATATTACTTGTTTATATTTTTGCCCCAATAATAAAGTGCATTATCATCTGCAAAAGAAAAATGTTTACCAATGTCAATTTCATTTTGGATATATTATCTACATAAATTAAATAGAAAATAGGAGCCAGTACTGAACCTTGGGGAACTCCAATGGTGGATTGTTTTTCAATACTTTTACTCTCATCAATAACAACATAATGAATACGATTTTCAAAATAATTTTTGAAAAGTTTATAAGAGTGACCTCTCACTCCTAAGTTATTTGAAATTTCTAGTAATATTATATAATTTACTGTATCAAAAGCTTTTTTTGTATAAAAAAATGATAATGCCATATTCACTTTCATCTGAAGTTTTGAAAATATCATTCATGAAATCAGTTACTGTTGATTGTGTATTAGAATTTGACATGAAAGCGTATTGAAATTCATCAAAACCAGAATTTTCATTGATAACATTTTTTAGTTTTTTTTTCAATACTTTCTCAAAAATTTTGGAATAACATTCAGAAGAGCTATGGGGTGATAGTTAGGAACATTATTCTTTTTCTCCTTAATAAATTGGTTTTAAAATTGTTCTTTTTTGGTAATTTGGAAACACACCTTCTTCAATACATTTATTAATAATCAGCATGCCACTTCTTGGTGAAATAAAAAAAAAATAAGTTCAAATCCTGGATACAATATGAACAATTTCAATTTATTATCCTTCATCATTACATGAGAAATTAACAAAATTTATTATGTACAAAAATCGCCAGTTTATTATTCGGGATATTCATTCACAAGATTCAGCGTTTTATTTTATATATTATATGTGAAATTCGAACGAGTTCGAATATATTGTGCCAGAGAGGTATCAACAATGTTGAAAGAATACAGGGGTATCCTTCTCTCTAAGCGTTTCCACCAAGTGGAAAATAAAAGGCAAACATCTGTCAGAAAACAACTACTTCCCTGGCTAATACCACGACGGACATTGAACTACAACTGACAGATATTTGTGCAACGTTCTTTCAAGAAGACCCAATTGCAAGTGCTTGTCTCGTAATTAAACAGAAAATTATCCTTCATTTGGCTGGGAATGACAGATGTTTGCCAAGGAGGAGGGCTCTTTCGACAAAATATGAAAATAACCGAATGCAGTTTTTTTTACTGACAACATGCTTGAATGGAAAATTATCAGGTTTATTTTGATGCACGAGTGTAATTTGGTAGAATATTTCCGGAGTCATTAATGAAATCCATAAACTGTTTCCATATATATTGATGGTTCAACATTGTATTTTTTGGTTTGCTCTTGGTGATTTTTTCTTGAATTACAGTTATCGAATCATTCCCGAAACGTGACATTTCAACGACGTTTAAAATTCAGTTATTATGCCTGTCAAGATGACAAATGTACATTTTAACAATCGTTACTATAGATATACGGACCGAGCGGGTAATTTTCGATACCTACCGGTAATTTTCAGCCTGAAAATGTCCCGCCGGGAATTTTTTGGAAAAAATATTCAGTTTAATTACGAGACGAGCACTTGCAATTGGGTCTACTTTGAAGAACGTTGCACAAATATCTGTCAGATGTAGTTCAATGTCCGTCGTGGTATTAGCCAGGGAAGTAGTTGTTTTCTGACAGATGTTTGCGCCTTTCATTTTCCACTTGGTGGAAACGCTTAGAGAGAAGGGTACCCCTGTATTCTGTCAACATTACATATTTATATGAATAAGATAATGATGGCTATGGTTTATTGATAACCTATAATGTAAATAGCTTTGGTGGAAAACTATCGATTGGCTACCTGAGGTGACCTTTGCCACAACGCAATCTTAGTCTGGTCATTTATCGAATTTCTGATTTGCATAAGTGCTGTACAGTTCGCCCCACATACAATCTTAACGCTGTTTTTATAGGTTCTTTAGTTGTGTCGCAACCCTTTCGCGAGTTGCGCGTTTTTCAAAGACTTTTCCGTCCGCTACTTCGTTTTCTTCGTTTTCTGTTTTGTTTTTGTTTGCTTGTTAGTGGTTTCTTTTGCTTTTTGCTGAGCGATACACGGCGCTATGTGGTGGTGGTGGTTTTATTATATTGGTAAGAAACACACTTTAGGTAGCATGGATTTTGATTTGAAGTGCTAGGAATAGTTTTGTCATTAATGATTTTACCTGATGACGATGGAATTAGCAACAATTTGATTTGGAGAGGCAGTGAAGAGAACTTTCGAGATGAACGACTGATATTTTTTCCCCTAACTCCAAATGAGTAACATAAATTTTGCAGACATGACATAATTTTTAAATTTGCTGCAGTAACACAAAATAATTAATAGTCTTTCTTTAACACTTGTATGTCTTCCAATCCCTTTTACTTATTTTTTAGTTTTCGCTTGTTGATTCGGCGTTTTTATACAGACATTTCACTATTTCATCACGGAGAGTAATTGGAAGTAAAAACTCAGTGATGAATAGATACAAAACATGCTTATTTTTATTGTAATTCAGAATTGACAGTCTAAATGTCGTTTCAAAAAATGCAAGGAATAGTTGAAAATCAGAAAAGTTGTGCAGTTGATAATCATAAAGATACCATTACAAATATATTGAAATGTTCTTCATATAATGAGATAAGGTCTATTTGGAGATAGTGATTTCATTATTTCCCGAATTTAATAAGGATAGAATATTAAAACACTTTTCATTTATAAGGTGTTGATAGAATTAAAATTCAACTGTCGTGTTTCAACATTTCCATTAATTTCATGTACCAAAGGAGGTCTTCTTTCTTCAGTATAATGATATGGTCAAGCTTTGGATTCATTGAAACTGTTCAGCAATACATTTCGTTCTAAAATCAACTTTCTAGAGTATCGTGGATTACATACCTAATTAAATGAAGTTGATATTGATTGATCAATTGAATTGAATTTTATTAAGGCCAGGTGGGGTGAGACCGAAACCCATAATTTTAAAAGTACTTGATAAGTAATTTCATAGCGCTGTATTCAAGAGCCAAGAAGTTTTTTTTTTCAATTTTTTTTGGTCTTGTTTACTGTTGGTAGTATACATCTTCTCATCGACTAACACCAAAATTGTTTCCATAAAAATGTTTATGATCTATCAATTCACCTGACCTTATACAATTGTTGGTTGGACCGTTGAGGACGGAAAACAATAAATGATCCTCTAGAATGTCGAAAGGAATGGGGGTGGGGTATAGGATAAGTGAAAGATCCACAATGGGCCATTGAATATTTTGTACATATCAGTATCAATACATTAATGACTTTTTTAAACAAAATGACGAATTGATGTTAATATGCCAAATCCTCAGAATTTTTTGGCAGACTGTTTTTATGAATCTGAAACGTGATCGCAAGCTGTACATGATCGAATCCAAAAATAGTTCTTATTGACGGAATGATGTTGATGAAAAATAAACCATTGAATATTGTGATGACATTCACAAGTTCTTGTGAGAACGTGCTTTTTATTATCGAACTGTTATAAATGAACATAGATTATTTTTTTGAATATTTTGATAACACCAAAAAATATTTAAGATTTTCTCATGGAGCTGCCTAAATTGATTCTGAATAAACTATCCTCCTTGGCGTATTGATAAAGAAGAATGGATATAAGAGGTAACTACTATTGTCTATCAGATTTGACTTTGATTACTGTTAATTTATTTTCTAATGTAACATTTGTTAAGTCAATTTGCTGCCGGTGAATCAAAGAAAAGAAATGAAGAGACAATTTATACATGAATGAAAAGAAAACGATTGAAATATTTTTTTTCTCCAAATAACATTAAAAGCGGCCTTTTAATGACACTTGGCAGGCTTAGAAGTTGTACTTTTACTGCCTAGGCAGAAAAAGTTCGTTGCTAGGCAACCTTCCAAGTAATAATTTAAATCAAACTGGTTATTAAAATTGACAATGACAAAGTAAACAGTAAACAAACAAATTCAACGAACGTCATCAGCGGTAAACATAGTAACGCAGGGCCCAGTTACCTTTGATGAAATAATTTAGTTATTTGGATATTGATAATGAAACGCAATTTAAATATGAAAAAGTCGATTTTGCGTGGAATTGGAACAAATTTGAAGAAAAAATTATATGTTTCACACGGCAGAAAAGCAGATTTAATGCCTTGGCCAGCCGCGGCATTAAACCTTGTGCTTTTATGCCTAGTAATACAAATAACTATTATTCTAGATTCATTTCATATATGTCTGAATGGCCGTGAATATATATATTTTTATAGTGTTTCGAAAACACATTGAAACAAAAAAATGCGTTCGTTCATTAGCCTCCTCCAAACCTACGATGGCTCTGAAGGGACATAGTGGATTTTTTTCTATCACATAATTATGAGTTAGCTATCTCATTGTAATAAGATAGTTAACTCATTATATTGACTTACGGTATCTCATAATGAAATTATGAGATGATTTAACTCATTATAATGACTTGCGTTATCTCATAATAATGAGATAACCAAGTCATTGAAATTAATAAATTATCTCATTATAACAAGATACCATAAGTCATAATAATGGGATATGAGAAAATTGGGAAAAATATTTTTGCTAGTGCTGCGTTGCCATAGTTATTGTGCACTTTTCTCGTATGTTTCATTAGGTAATGTTTTAAAGACCTGTGATAGGAATAATAATTTTGTATGTCCTATGTTCTAAGAGGTAACTAGGTGTCATACTGATATGTATATCTGCCGATATATATGTATATTTCAATTAAAGGAAATAATATGGCAATAGAAAATTGGAGCAGTTAACAGATGCAGTTTATTTTGAGAGCGAAAATATCTAGAAATTATATTTTATCCGCTCATCTGTATGGGTCAAGTTAAGTTTTAAACAAAAATCCTGAAAAATTGAAGCTGCAGTTATGAGTTTTATTAATTATTTACTTGCTTTTTCCTTTATCCAATTATTTAATGCTAGATACGTGTCATCCAGGCATTGAAAATCTAAAATGAAATATTAACCAATCTAAGAAACCTACATGCTTTTTTCCTGCTTATAAATACATAACGAAACGGGAAAATCAGCGCATGTTGGCAACGTTGCAGAGAATTACAGTGAGGGGCAATATTATGGAATAAATTCATTTTTACGAGAATAGGCAACTTTTGAGACAAATCCCGAAACACGTCGATTTTTATTTCCAAATTATGATTTTGTGGCAGATATGTCATACTAGTGACGTCATCCATCTTTGCGTGATGACGTAATCGATGATTTTTTTAAATGAGAATAGGGGTCGTGTGATAGCTCATTTAAAAGGTTATTCAATTCTCTATTCAGTGATATGAACATCAACATAATTATTTATACAGGGTGGCCAAAAAAATATTTAATTTGTAAATGAAATTAATTGTCACAAAAAGAAGTATTATCATTTATTTAATACAAAATTACATTGTACTACTGTCGGAAAACAGAAAAACAAATTAGTTGACAAATAAAAATTGCTTTTCGCTTAAATTAAATGTTCAAATTGCCACCCACCGGCCTCTTGGCAGTAATGGAACCGACGAATACATTCTTCTTGAACATTGTGGATCATTTCTGGAGGTATATTACGAATTTCCAATCTAATTCTATTTCTTAAATCTTGTAAATTCTGTGGTCTATCGATGTAAACTTTTGATTTTAAGTAACCCCATAGGAAAAAATCAAGTGGTGTAAGATCTGGAGATCTTGCGGGCCACTCTATTGTTCCTCGTCGACCAATCCATCTCCTAGGGAAACATCTGTTTAAAAAATCACGAACAGGACGTGCAAAGTGCGGAGGTGCACCGTCTTGCTGAAACCATATGTTTTCATTTGGCGAATTACGATCATTTTCATTTGGAAACATGTCTGTAAGGGCGGGTATAAGTTCATTTTGTAAAAAATCAAGATATATTTGCCCCGTAAGAGACCCATCGAAGAAAAAAGGACCTATAATTCTATCCTCGACTATCCCTGCCCACACGTTTAGTTTTTGAGGGTGCTGAGTGTGTACCGCAGTCATCCAATGGGGATTATCTTGACTCCAATATCTGCAGTTTTGCCGATTCACTGTTCCATTTAAACAGAAGGTTGCTTCATCAGAAAAAAGGATTTCACGAATGAAGCGTGGATTTTGATTACATAAATCTTGCATTACTTCACAAAACTGCATTCGGCGATCTGGATCATCCTCATTGATTTCGTGGACATTATGAATTTTATACGGATGATATTTCTCTTTTTTCAGCACACGTAAAACAGACCTTTTAGAAATGTTTGTATCAGCTGCAATTTGCCTAGAATTAATTTGAGGATTCTCTGCCACACTTAATAATACAGACAGTTTCACATCCTCATTCATTGGTGGACGACCAGCATTTGCAACATGTTTCACGTGTCCAGTTTCTCTAAATTTCTTCTCAATTTTACTAACAGTGGATTGTGTGATAGGCGTATTAGGATATTTTATGGTAAATAAATTACATACTTCTTGTTGTGTTCTGGTTCTATCTCCATATCCAACCATAATTAATACTTCGATTCTTTGTGTTTCAGTTAATGGGGCCATTATTTATTTATTTCATGAAATAAACTAGTCCTTATGAGAAAATGTCAAGAACTGACTTACATTTGACCCAAGCCAACTCGATTTGTAAAAACTATACTTTTTGCTATCTTTTTAGTTCTCATTATTTATTTGCCTAATATCGGAATTTATTTTTGTTTCTTCATAGTAGTAGAAAGCACAGCAGTTCTAAACATTTATTTATAAACTGTTTCAAGTGTTTCAATAGTAGACAAAATCAATGAGGATGATCCAGATCGCCGATAGACCACACATTTCCAAGATATGACAAATAGCATTACATTGGAAATTCGTAATTCAACTCCAGAAATGATCCACAATGTTCAAGAAGAATGTATTCGTCCGTTCAATTACTGCCAAGAGGCAGGTGGGTGGCAATTTGAACATTTAATTTAAGCGAAAAGCAATTTTTATTTGTCAACTAATTTGTTTTTCTGTTTTCCGACAGTAGTACAATGTAATTTTGTATTAAATAAATGATAATACTTCTTTTTGTGACAATTAATTTCATTTACAAATTAAATATTTTTTTGGCCACCCTGTATAAATAATTATGTTAATGTTCATATCACTGCATAGAGAATTGAATAACCTTTCAAATGAGCTATCACACGACCCCTATTCTCATTTAAAAAAATCATCGATTACGTCATCACGCAAAGATGGATGACGTCACTAGTATGACATATCTGCCACAAAATCATAATTTGGAAATAAAAATCGACGTGTTTCGGGATTTGTCTCAAAAGTTGCCTATTCTCGTAAAAATGAATTTATTCCATAATATTGCCCCTCACTGTATAATGACTTATGGTATCTCATAATAGTGAAATAATTTAACTCATTATAATATCTTATAATAATGAGATAACTAACTCATAAATATAAGATAAAAAAATCTACCATGTCCTTTCAGAGCCATCGTACAAATCGTTGTTGCTAATGATAATAATATCTCTCGAAAAAATTGACATAACTTAGCACGTAGAAGTAGACTATTCGAATATCATACAAGTACTTGAGTTAACAATTGAACTGCTTCTGTACCGATGCGGCCGTAGAAGGTTCACCCCCGAGCAATGTGCACGGGGTGATGCATAAACGCAACCTGCTCCAGACCGTGATGGCCCCAATTCCGGATCTGCGAAGCGGTATCGATGACCCCGCAGATCCTACCGCTTTCCAAGGTAATCTCTACTCTACTACTTGCGATCATCGGTAGCCTAGATTGATCACCCTAATACATTTCTTGTCATCGACCTACCAGAAGTGCACCTAACAACACGGAATGACTCGTTGAATCCGGCTGCGTTTTGTTAGATCGCTTTGTACGAATGCCGTTTGGCCTAAAAAACGCCACGTATGCGTTCGAACGTAAATCTCAAGATACTTCACGTAATTTAAACAATTCAAGTGACTTACGACTAGTAGAGTTTGAACAATCCGGACTTCCACATAAATCTATAGTCTAGTTCCTAAATTGTAGATAGTGACTCATCGTACATTTTCTGGTTTTTACGGGATTTGAAAGTGCGGAGTGGATGTACGAAATTGACAAAGTAAAACTTGATTTGAAGCCAAAGTACCTAGTATATTTCTGTTCTATTTTTTGACCTGCTTTATATGAATTAAGAAACGTACAACCGATGAGTCATTATCTACAATTTAGGAACTAGACTATAAATAGAGATATTCTTCCCTCCAATATCAAACAAATACTGCCTCCTTGGGCCGTTGAATTACATCGGTTACATTCTTGGCGAATGCTCTACAATAACTACTTTGCAGTGACCTGTGAATGTCATAAGACAGCAAAGTAGTTCTTGAAGATGTCAAGAACCTTACTGATATAGTTCAGTGCCTGTAGGTATAGTAATTGTTTTCTCTTGGAGAGTTATTGTAACTTGCTGAAGGAAAGTTCCAGTTTCTGGTTAGTGTTTATGTTTTAGTGGCTAGGAGAAGTGAAGTATTTGTTTAAATACTGAATAGACAAATACTTGGAATTTCCACATTTGTGATTTGAAAAAGTGCCCCTAGTTGACTATTGTTTCAGCTATTTGATATATTTTAAACCTTGTTGGTTGATGAGTACATGATCTTTGATCTGTTCCTTTTTGAAATCGAAATGTGGTAGCTCCGAAGATTTGAATATTTATTTTATACACATTTTCAATTTTTGAACGTTTTCAATTTCGGTGATCTGTTTTTCGAGGCTAACAAAACGCGGTTGGTGGATGAGGGTCAGTTTACAAAATGGAAGAATTTCAATGATCGATTGAAAGCGACACGTTAGTATTGATATTAAGTTTTTCTTCAGACCCTCACATCTTATCCTAATTAATAGTGAAAAATATTGAATTGCAAAATAAATTTGCGGAATTCACTTACAATTTATTCAATTGAGAAGTAACCATTGAGTAAAACCAGGACATATTTCAGACATTATAAGCACATTCATCCCTTAAGAAGATATTCAGATTTTGGAAGTGGGTCTTCATTACACAATACTACGAATCTGATTCATGATTATGAATGTCACAAAAACTATTAATCCCATACATACATATCTACCAAAATGTTCTAGTACTTTTCATTATTATTATCTTCATTCGGTTTACTTTACATACGTGGCTAGTGATGACTGTATTTATTTACGAAAGGGCTGGGAATGAAGAATAATAATACATTTGAACCCACCTGATCTTTGAAGGGATCAAGATCTTGGACCGCCTTTTTAGTAGCTCTAATGTGAAGATGCCATGGTCCTAATCTGGCAACTGCAAGAGTGCCGACTTTTCTGTGGCATTTTGGCCGAATGTGTCTCAAATCAGTGATTCAGCTCCAAGAAAAAAATACTAATTTATTACTGTCCTTATTAATAACTCTTCAAGGAATATTTTGTAACGACAGTAATGAGGTGACTTGTAAATATATTTTCGGTTTTGCTCTAATCATTGAAATACTAACATTTTGTAATATTGCACCTGAATTATTTCAACAGTACCAGCTTATTAGTTTTAGTTTGCCAGTTGCATGATGAAAAATTATTTAATTCATTCTCATTATTTAACGTCTACTAATATGCATGTTTTTCCAATTTACTTTTTTCCTTCGCCTATTTTCACTAGATATATCGTAGCTTTTAGCAAACTTGCCTGAGGCATTATCTAAATGAAAAAAAACTCGAAAGTGAAGAAGACATTCATATAATTGATATCAACTCACTGCCTTAGTCTTGAGAACGCACCTATGAACAATGTTGATGGTTATTATTTGATGTATAGCGTCTTTATTGTAGCACATACTATATTGATTCAAACAACCTTATCTTCGATGACATTACTTGCACCATTCTATGCCCGTCTTAGAACGGTGGATGGAAAGATTGACATTTGAAAATGCACCTATATATTTATTTCTTCTATAAATATCTTGCGTGAAAGAGGTCTTGAATAGCTGAAGTAGTTTTATTCGTTTGGGTTTTCATCCGATTCATAAATTCTGCATCTTGAGGATAATTCCGGAATATTAAAATGATGGTTTAGCTTTTAACTATCAAAATTTGATTTTCCCAGTTTCAAGATCAACTCCGACTCATCAGCCTCTCAGAAAAACAAATTCTTTGCAACAGAGCGTCTCAGAAATGACAGAAGATAGTTTACGACGGGGTTCGGACGACTCATTTGTCGTTCACAGAGGCAAAAACATCCCGACGCTCAGATCTGTTGTACAGGAGGAGCCGCTCATACCTGCCCGACTCAAGGTTTGCATTTCAAAAAATTTATTATTTTGATTCCGATGTACTGTATCTGTATTAAACTAGTTCAGAGACTTTGTCTTCAAGGGTTTACTTGGAAATATAGAGTCAGTACTGATTTTTATTTTATTTGATGTTTTGAAAATGATCGATGAATATTTTTGTTATCAAGGTCAGCAAAGAAAAGCACAACAACGACAGTAAGGCCGACGAAAGGGGGGAAATACCGGCGGGACGTCCTAGCAATTGGGAAGATACAAGGAAGGTTACCTATGCCGGGAGGAGGAGCAGGCGAAATTCTACTTCTGATGATTCTCAATTGACTATTGAGAACTTTGGGGGTAGTCAGGATAATTTGAATTTCATTGGAAGGAATCCAGATAAGGAGGTGAGCTTCAAGTATAGAGTCTGTAAAAATGATTCACGTTTCAGTTATATGATCAAAATTTGGGAATAAGGAGGATTGAATATACAGGCTGATTCACGGTAGATAGCACAATAGACATATTCGAACATTCTCATTATATTGCCCCGTACCTATCTGTTATCATTTTCGAAATGAAAATTAATTTACATTTTTTTCTTCGGAAATTATGACCTCTAAAAATGCTGATATCTTTGAGTTGAGAAATATTATGTTATCGAAATTTGGTTCGGAGTTAGTGATACTTGGAGGCTTCCCACACTTGAGCCCAATCTCCGTTACTTCAATACAGGGATTTGTAAAAACACAGATTTCTCGTTTGCTTGACAAAGTGACTGAAAATTTATTATTTCGAACGTAACATCCTGTATATTATTGAAAATTCGGAAAGCTACTAAAATTAGCTTTCTTTCTGTGTATATCATATCTATATCTGACCAGTCAAGTTTCGGACTTATGAGCATTTATTTGTGAAAATGTCCCATCAGAATGGTATACCCATTAAGTATTTGGTAAGAAGGCCATGATTATTATTTGACAGTGACGTTGTGACATTGTTCTAATGATATCGACATTTTCGTCACTTCAGATGGAAAAAAACTATTCAAACGAAATTCTTATGAATTTGTTTATTATTTTTAGACAGTGTTATCAAATTATCATCCTACCGCCAATGAACGTCAAGAAATTTATACGAATTCAGAACAATTTCAATGCATTTGCATCAACTTTAAAAGCACCAAGAAACTTGCCTCGACCCGTAATTTCTGAAGACAACCAGATTAATGTCTTAGCACATTTTCACGCATTTCCCGAGTCATCAATAAGAAGTACTGAAGTAGATTTGGGTATAAAATATTCATCGGTTCAAAGAATCTTGCGAAGACATAAAATGCATGAGAATAAATTCACCAAAATTAAAGCAATGAAGGCTCAATACCCTCATCAGTGGGTTGAATTTTGTGAAATGTTGTTGATACGCAATCAAGAAGATCCGTTTTATTTTAAATAAAATTATGCGGACTGATTAATTAAAATTTTCGAGAGATACGATTTTCAATAGTAAAAATTGTCAATATTAGTTCAGTGAAAATCCTCACGTCATAAAAGAAACCGGATTAAAAAAAAATGTTTTATTGTAATGTCTTCTGCATGTTAATGGACAATAAATTGTGGTACGTGATATACGAGGAATCATTAACATCCAGAAGCTTCCTGAAAAATTTGGAGAATTTTGTAGGGAGCTTCGTCGATAATCTGCCTCTCAAAGAATATCAGTACTATTGGTACCAACTAAACGGAGTTCCTGCACATTGTACAAGAGAAGTGAGCGTAGTACTGAGAAGATTTTTTGACGATCGGTGGATAAGGCGCTTGGGACCATGGAATTGGCCAGCGAGATCATCCGATCTCAATCCATTGGATTTTTATTTGTGGGAATGTTCTAAGAAAGTGTTAACAAAACATCCGTGCGTTCGAGAGATGAATTGTTAGAAATGATTACCCTAATATGTGAATATTTGGATTCCAATGAAATCAGATCTGTCACGACGAAAGCAGTCAACACCCGCATTTTGAAGGGCTTGGAAGTTAACGGCCAGCGATTCGAACATATTTTGAAATATTCCACATGATTGGTTTACTTTTTTATAATTATTCGTATCAATATTTCCACTTTCTTGGTGCTTTTGTGCTACTTGGGAATGTTTTGTCTTGTTCCGTGCGGATGGCGCTTCGATCAACTTGATTGTAGATCGTGGTGTTATCCGTGGGGAAATATTCGTTAAACAGTTGATTATTATTCATTCGGCAGGGACAGGACAATTATAATGTTGTCCGACCTACCCTGTCACTGATGAGAGGCAATAAACCTCGAAACATGCATGTCTGCAGGTGGTCATTTCCAGCCAGATGAAGGATAATTTTCTGTTTAATTACGAGACAAGCACTTGCAGTTTGGTCTTCTTTGAAGAACGTTGCACAAATATCTGTCAGTTGTAGTTCAATGTCGGTCGTGGTATTAGCCAGGGAAGTAGTTGTTTTCTGACAGATGTTTGCCTTTATTTTCCACTTAGTGTAAACGCTTGTCGCTATTATCAGGAAAATGTCACAAAGTTAGATACTGTCAAATAGTAATCATGGCATGCTTACCAGATACCGAATGGAAATATCATTCTGAAGGGACATGGTCACAAATAAATGCTCATAAATTGACTAGTTAGGTATAGGTACGATAAACATAGAAAGAAAGCAAATTTTAGCAGCTTTCTGAACTTCCAATAATATACAGAGTGTTCCATTTGAAATAATCAACTTTTAGCCAATTTTTCAAGCAAACGAAAAAAGTATTTTTTTACCACCCTGTATTGAAGTAACGGAGATTAGGCTGGAGTGTGGGAAGCTTCCAAGTATCATTTAATTTCCAGCCAAATTTCGATACCATAGTATTTCTCAACTCGAAGATATTAGCATTTTTAGAGGTCATGATTTCAGACGAAAAGAACTAAAATTAATTTTTATTTCGAAAACGGTAACAGATAGGTACCTACAGGGAAATATCAAGAAAGGTTGTCAGGCAATTGTTGGAGATTCCAAAAATAATATTATATACAGGGTATTCCATTCGAAAAAACAAAGTTGCTAATACTTTCTAATAGAAGTGGCATCACCGCATTGTCGAAAATATTTTGGTTGGGTAGAGAATGCTCGTATAACCTCTCCATTAAATTTTTAAAGTTATCCGTGTTCTGGTTCATTAGAAACGTCTAATGTGCCATCCACCGTGAATCATCCTGTAGAAAATCGCCGCTGAGTTAAATATCAAAAAAGTCACTTTTATTTATTGTATAAGTCATTTCGCTGCGACCTGAATTTTGTGTTCTGTTTGATTTCCCTTCTGCAATGGAAATGCTGAGGATATTTGATTACATCTAATTGTTGAAGGTTGCCGTTCATGTGGGTAGGAAAATCTCCGCCCCGTCTTTTCCTGTACCGATAGAAAATGCTCCAACGAGATCGACCTATCAGGACGCGAGAGGTTCCTTCCAACTAGGGTACGATAACGGCTTTGAAGAAAAACAGGACAATGGTACCGAAAAATTTAAACTAAAAAGGCAACACAGCAGCGATGACATTGCCTTTAGAAACATCGGTGCGAATCTTAGCGCGAATAAAGAAAACATCATGAAAGACCTGGTGGATGGGGAAGTATCCAGAAAGATGAGTTTCGCCGACTTGGGGAAGCAGAAAGTTCAAGGGGAGAGCAAAGCCATTCAACTCGTTTATATGAACGATAAAGAAGACTATCCTCCGAAATCTAGTTTTTATAATAAATTAGGTGAGTTTGAGTTTTGATCCGTTCGCTAGTAATATAGAGTTGAATAAAAACGTGATTGATGAAAGTAAAAAATAATAATTCCTCTATAAACAGAAATGTTTCTTGGGATCAATAAAGTAAATAAATAAATAAATAAATAAATAAAATAAATGAATTATGGAAAATGGATTTAAAATCCAATAAGTTACGAACTTCTTCAAATATTATTGTGTACTCGGTCAAAAACGTTGTATTTCAAGAGTTAGCAGTTGTAAAACGTTGGACATTATTAAGCAAATTTGACTTGACTTTGACATATGACATGACAGCATTCTCAAATAAATACATCATCGAATTAGAGGAGACTCCTAGAGGATTTCTTTTTAAAAATTGCACAGTAGAAATAAAAAATGTGTCTTTGAATGAAATTTGATAAGCTTCACTTAGTAGTCCAGGAATATTAGTTTTCACCTCGGAATGAGAGATAGTCAGTTATAAACTTGTTCAAACCTGGAAGGCGGATTTATCTCATAATGCATAATTTATTGCATACGCCTAATTTTATTGCACAATTCTTAAAAGTTCAACACACAGACTCAAATGAAATGGTTTATCCGTTTCATAATTTATAATCGATATTCACATTTCATAATGCATAACTATGAAGTCCCCAACTTTTTACTTTATGCACTAATGAAGTGGAAATATAAGTTATGAGCCTGCGTAGCCTCAAAATTTGAGAATGGCAACATATTTAACATAAAATCCCGAGGTCTAGAGGCAACATTTTGTTTTGTCAGTGTTATATTTTGAGAATGAGTATGTAGAATGGCTTTTTCATCAAAGAAGTCGGAAATTGTTCTACTGTTGAGAAATTGTTAACTGTCACTTGTCAATACTTATGCTTATGAATTGAAGAAGTAGTAAACCAGATTTTTCTAATCTCTTATGCATTAATCAAGTTTAAACATTTATGAATTGTACATTATGTACACCAGAATTTCGCAAAACAAAGTCCTGGTGTGCATGCCAAATTACCTTCTATTAATTAATTATACAAATGACGTATCTTTCTAATGGCATGCAGTTTGGAATTACGCAAAAATTGTATTGAATTTTTACAGGGTTTTCCCGCAATTTTCCACTGTTCGTCAGACGAGGAGCGCATGCCAATTTTTCCAGAGTGTTTTCGTTACTAAAACTTCAATTATTCACATCGGCATGCAATTTGAAAACACGGAAGTCTCCTTTAATTTTTTTTCAGTTTTTTGTAACCCTTTGAGCACTTTCGGCCGCTGCGAATTGCATGCCATCAATTAGAAGCGTTTCAATTTCTTTGAACTTCCGTATATTACAACGACAGGCAGTGTAATATCGCGGAAGAACACGAAAATTCTCCACCAAATGAAAAACGATTTTCCTTATGAAGTGCACACGTGCGGCGGCCAGGAACCCGTCTATTTTTCATAATTTAGGGTTGATTATCAAGCCTTAAAACGGCATGCAGTGTAAAATGGGAGAACGTCACCTGTCACCATCTCCTGGTCTAATAGGGTGTCAGCGACTACAGATATTCCAAGGTCAAAGGTCAAAAAATCGATTTTTTACATATTTATTGCAAATATCTAGTTTCTTATGGGGTTTATGCTATTTGTATTTATTATAAATATCGTAGAGGATTAAATTCTCGACCACTTTTGTATAAACATTCTTTTCATGTCTTGAACCATTTTAGAGATAGAGGGCAGAGCGTGCGCGGTGTTTAACTATTCGAGTACCATTCGAGATCAACCTTTAGTCCTGATTAAAAATACGCCATATAGAGTTCATAAATTATTGATAAATATATAATTCTAAATAATCTGTATTTTTTATCAACTATTATGTTATAATTATAAATTTTTTCAATAATGCAGTATCTATTCATTTAATAACAATCAACTTGTGTAATTATAAAGTTATTAAGGGAAATACTTCAATATAATTTTAAGTAGAAAATAATTTAGTACATCTTCATGGTTCAAGATATAAAGAAAAATGTTTAAACAAAAGTTGTGAAGAATTCAATCTTCTACAATATTAAATAGCATAAAACTCATAGAAAACGAGATGAATGTTAAAAAAAAGTCGATTTTTCGACCTTTGACCTTGGGATATCTGTAGTCTGTAGGTATTGAGACAAGTTTTACAGTTCCAAAATAAAGATTTATAAAAGTTTATAGCTGAATATCTTTTTTATTATTTGACTTACGAAGCTGGGCTATAATACTAAAAATCTCAGTGAACGAAGTTGCTTCATTCGACTTTCAATTGTGAATGCGTGTAACTTTTCACATCTGGATTTTACTCAATCTTAGGCAACACAAATGGCAACGAAAAGAAAACAACATTCGCCACACTGCCGAATACCACGACTTGGCAACAGCAAAGCACTCAGAATCAGCAGCTCGGAGATAATCCCGGAGATGAAACCATTTCGCCAAGCAACGTCATGAACGTCCAACTTACGGACATACGAATGAAGCTTGAAGAGAAACGAAGACACATAGAGAGCGAAAAGAGGCGAATGGAAATGGCGATGAACAAGCAGAGGCAAAAAGTCGGAAAAGCCGCTTTTCTCCAAGCCGTCGTTAAGGTAATTATTGAATTTGAAGGTTGAGATATTTTTGTGTATCAAATCAGTGTGTCATTTGGTGTTATCATGCATTGGTGCTTTCATTGTCGTCCTCTTTTGGTTTTAATTTTTCATTGTGTTTTTTTTTTGTTTTTTCCTTTTGTTTTTGTGTTGTATTATAAAATGTAATAAAAGGTGTTTCTTACAGTTAACTCAGTTGGTAAGGGTGCTGCTAGTTTTGATACAGAAAACATTTTTTACTTTTTATCGGGCCTGTTTCTTATGGTTTGGCATTCCGAAATTCTCAGATATTCATCATAAGAAATATAGAATTATTAGTTTTGATGATGATTTGATTTTTTAATCAGCCAATTTGTTTGGACATATGACGAAATATCTGGGAGTTTGTGTACATAATGTACTATAGGGATTTTTTTATGCTCATGGTGTTTATGATTTTTTTATATGCATGTTTTCAGATATTCCCCTGTGGTTATTCTTAATACTTGAAAGGAAATGATGAACTAGAAATAATAATCTAGTCTAGTATAGTTGTTCGAAAAACTTTTTTATTGTAAATGCTTCAGAAAACAATGTAATATCAACTCTAAGTATCATATTAGTAATGAAATAATTTTTGAGAGATCAGCTACTGGTTTATTGAAAATTTATAGTATAAGACAGATTTATCAGTATATTTTGACCAACAAGGGCTTCGGACAATATACCAAAACAAAATAAAAAATTGATAAAAAAGTTTCACATTCATACATAGAAAAAACAATTTAGTTAGTTCATTAATGATTCTGGTAAAGTTTTTCATATAGTTTCTAGTCAGAATAGTCATATTCCATATCATTGATCAAATATATTAGAGAGTTATCTCTATTATAAAAATCAGTGAAGCGTTGTGTTAATAATTATTTAGTTTGATTCATTAAAATAGAATAGAATTATAATTAAAGGATTCTGCGAATGGCGATTACTAGAAAATAGTAAATTAATACCCATTAGGAGTATGATAATAGTCATTCATATACAGTGATTGGCAAAATAGTAATATTCAAGCAATGCCTTTAAAAGATGTTTGTTTTACTAAAATATATACAGTGTGATGCCAAAATTGGAGCAATAAATGAAATGAGTGATAGAAAATGAAAAATTAAAGGGGAATGAAAGAATAAATTTTTCTCAAAAAAACGTTATTTTGGATATTATTGGACTTTGAAGTATTCGGAAAACTCTGCCAAACTTTTTGGTACCTCTGGCCAGAGATCAACGGCCCTATGTAACCGAAGCGGTTACAAAAAAAGACCGGCGCGTAATAAATGACAATGTTGCCGACGTTAAATGTTGAAAGATGGTATGATGAAGTAAACGATATTCTTTCTTCGAACAGTTCCCTTTTAAGCTGGGGGGGTCGCTGAGTTGGCTTGGCCTCGGCCGCAACAACTCTCATCATCGTCAGTTCCCCTTAAGGGGCGAAGCTCGCGAGCGAATCGATTTAGAGTCGTATATTGTTTGTCGTGGTATTCTTCGATCATATCGCTTCTTGCATTCATTAGGATATTAGTGACTATTTTATGTGCATATCAAAGATGAATTTTGTTAAATCGTTTTATGTATGAAGTTACCTAGATTCTTGTTGTGTTTCGACATTCGACTGCATTCGTATTTTCTTTACCAACATCTCTGTTTTTCGAAATTCCTACAATCCCTATTGGACTCACCACTATGGAAAATGTCAGTGTTGTTAGGATTTACGCACACGTTATTTGCAATCGCGGTACTTTTCCAGGAACTCAATATTTCAATCGGATAATAGACGAAAATTTCAAAGCAATTTGGAAGGTAGTTGAAAGCTAGGTAAAATAACAACGCCGTTCAACAGATGTGACAACAAGGTAGTTTTCAGCGTGCTTGTGACTCGTTACTTCGTCGTGCGAGAGACTGCATAGAAATTGGTGGCGGTCATTTCGAACAACTGTTGTGAAATCAAATTCCGTTTATTTTCAGTAACTTTTTAATCCCCTGTTATGGAATGAGAATGCCTCATTGCCCTTATTTTGATTTAATTCAGTAGCCAAATGTAATAACTAAGGTTCAAGAAATAATAATAAACTGGCAACGGTACGGGAATACGAGTAATGAACACAATACTAGAAGATAAGCGCCTTAGGTACTAATGAATGAAACCAGTGCTTCCCAAATAATCGTGAGTAAATGAGTCTATTTTTGGGAGATTTTTAAGTGCTTAAGAAAAAAAGTAGGTCAATGCTTTTTATTGTGTCATTATGCCTCATAGAACACCCCATTTCATTTATTGCTCCAATTTCGGAGACACCTGTATGATGGTGCCAGTAAATTTGGTTCAGAATTCAATGCAGAGTTATCAGAAAAATCTTTGCTGAATAATTTTCTGTATCCCCACTCAAGAGAAACTTGTTATAGTTTTGTATTCACCTCCTGGTGTGAACCAACTTAAAGGCAGTGAAATGTAATTAGATATGAAGGATTGTTGGAAAATATCTAGATGATATAGGAATTAATTTGAAGATATTTTCGAAAATACGTTAAAATGTCAATAACGTCAATGAATCACCATTTTTCACTCTTTAAAATTCACAAAACATGAAATTCAGTCTTCAATATTGTTTTTGAAATATCTGATTAGTATAGAATATTAAAGGAAGTAACATTTTTCACAATGCAAACGAAAACATTCCATTGAATGGCAAATGTTTTTTGGTGAAAATCACAAGCTGTTTTTTTGAGATCTTTCCCTTGGTTCAGATCCAATGTAAGCATCTAAAATGTTTCACTTTTTTGCCAATCACTTTATAGACTATGGAATCTACGTATTATTCTCATTTAATTTGAAAATGATCAATTTTGGCAGATGTGATCAGCTATAAAGGAATACCGTGACGGCACTCTTCTTATTTGTATGTCACGCAACATCACAAGAGCACAATTCTAAATCAACTTCTGTCGTTGAAATCTGTTTCTTGGAATGCACTGGTGACGGTAATAGTTTTATTTACTCAACTAACTTTCAGGGAAGAGGTAATTTACTTAAAACTTCAACCGATGCAGAATCTAATTCTAACTCTGCTGAGGGCTCTGAAACACAAAGCCCCTCATCGGAGTCTACTCCCACACCAAAACCCCAGAGGCCAGTAACCTTAAAGGTATTTTCTTTCGATTTTTGTTTTTTATTTTTTATTCTCCCGTTATGTTTTGAATTTTCTTCAAGAATGACTTTTGCTTTTTGGTATTACTAGCGATTGTGAAGTAGTTTGGACATTTCTTTAGCGTTGGGTACTGTTTTTGGGAGTTTTAAATTATTTATTTACATTTTTTACATGTTTCAGTTTCTTTTACAGCTCTTGTAGCTGATGTAACTCGGCTTGGATGTGCATATCTCTTTGGACTTGAGCCTAGAATATATGCCCAAGTGAAAATCAATCTAAATACTGTTTTTACGTAATGAAAATAACAAAAGCACAATTTATATTCTAAGTTATCGATTCTCGCTACCTACTTGATTAGACAAAATCATGACATATGTTCCCCACGACATTGGCTTTTTCAGAGTTGAAGTGGCTAGTTACAAGGGAAGGGATAATGTAAATTTATTTGGGTTTTATGCCAATGGAAATTTCATTCTTGAGTTCAGAAAAATTAAATTTTATAATCCTTGCTTATTTGTCAAAAAAATCAAAAATGGGGTAATTTAAGTCTTATTAGTAATAAAGTAGATTCAATAAAAAGTATTTCCAAACTCTCCAAGGCATTCAGTTTGGTTACTTAATTTTCTGTTGGTGAAATATCAAAATTATGATCAAATGTGGTTTCATTCTAGGGTAATTTTTATAGTTCACAAATTCAAAATGAGGGACAAATTGGATATTATTGAAATCAAATAATTCATTCAACAAAAGCTCTCATGGAATTACATAATTTACCGATTTTGAATTTGTAGCAAAGTGCCTAACAAAAAAAAATATAATTGATGCGTGTTTTCAGTTTTTCTCAGTTAATAAATTTCATTACTTTCAAAATATGGCACATGTTCATGATTACAATAAACTTCTCACTTTCGAAAACATCTTGTATTTAAACAATTGCATTGCAAGGCGCCCTTCAGTTTATTTTTACTCTGAACAGATCAAAGTTTATCAAAATAATAAAGGATTTTGTAAAGAGAATCGTTAGTGTATTGGAATTTTTGTTGTTACATTATTTTTTTACATATTTGAAGAAATTTCATCAAGTATCTGCCAAGTCAATTGAATTATTAAATACTGTCTTGATTACTCATTGATGTGCTGTAAAAATGAATTGAAAAGTCAAGCTAATATGTTTTTATGATACTATTTTAACGATTCTTATATATTCAAATAAGAGATATGGCAACATCCCACCACTAAACAAAATTGCTTCGCAAAGTTTCTTTTCCAGAACATTTTATTTCCTTCATTATTGAAAAAAGACAAATTGATCACAGTTATTCTAGGAATGTATCGATTGTTCTATTTTTCCAGAAGATACTTGATTCTTCTTACAAATCAATACTTATAATGTTAAAAAGTTTGAATAACCCATTTTTTCTGAGAAAAGTATCCGAAATGCGACTGAAACGATGGTTTCCCTGCTGTATTTCTAAAATTCTAACCTATTTTCTGACTTATAGGAAATTGACGACATCAGCATTGTCGAGGGGACCTGGCCAAACGATGTCCAACCGTTCGTGGACACAAGGAAGACTCCAGACCTGGAAAACATGGACTTGGAGCAGTACCAGAGGTCCATTGCTCAGTGAGTATCAGAAAAATACTTTTTCGCCTCGAATACGAGATATATCTCCAAGCTGAATGCACCTCACTTGCAGAATGAATTCTAGTCTACACGATATCCAGTCAGATATGCAGAGGTTAGCATCGCAACAGAACCACGCCCAGCAGCAGCACCAACAGAATCTCATAACCCAACAACAAAGGCAGATTCTCGCCCTCCAGCAGCAGCAATATCAGAGCATCCAGTCTCAACCGCTGTTGGTGCCTCAGTATACTCCTCAGCAGTCTTACCAGCCGCCTATGTATCAGCCTCCACAACAAGGTAGCAATACAGAATTAAATAAAAGAATGATAGTTCATTATCTTAAGTTATGTTAAGTGTAATAACGTCCTTTTAGCAATTTTTTTTAAGTACAGATTGCCATTCAAGTTGTGCGGGTAGAATAAATGATTTTTCAGTTATTGTAAGACAAATATCAATCGGATTGATAATTTTTCTTGAAATTTTGAATATAGTGCATTAAAATCAGGAGTTTTGAATGAAGATGCATCTATTCTAATTCTTACTATTCGTTTTTACCGACCCTCAGGTAATTACAAGCCAATAAGCCTAATGTAGTTCTTCAAACGTCATCGCTGGCCTGATGACCTGCTTATAGATCAACACTTTGGTCTCCATTGCTAACTTGGAGTCTCTCGCTAGTAACTGGTGTGTTCTTTTAATAGCAACCCCTGCGCGTCGTAACGCCAAGCTGATATGTCGACCAATGGTTAATCCTATGTCCAGCTGTACCTCCAGGTACCACACAGTCTCGCCTTGACTAATCTCTGCGTCCAAAGCCCTAATTTTACTCGAAAATTCCACGTATTCACGCTCCCTTCTCTTGGTGAAGTTGATGAGCTAAGTTAACGCCGAATTCATCACTATTCTGTTCTTTGCCATATACAGCACGAATTCCCTCTGCTAGTGGCTCTTTACCTGCACGGCGGCTTTGCTCGTCACGGTTGACTGTGCGTAAATTGCCGTGTCGTCAGCATAAATTGCCGTTTCGTCAGCATAAATTGCCGTGTCGTCAGCATAAATTGCCGTTTCGTCAGCATAAATTGCCGTGTCGTCAGCATAAATTGCTGTGTCGTCAGCATAAATTGCCGTGTCGTCAGCTTAAATTGCAGACGGTGTCGAACGCCTTTTGGATATCTAGCAGGATCATCACTGTGTTATGCTACCGATTGAAGCCTTTTTTCACTCTATGGACAATCCGTGCAACCAGAGAGGTCGTTGAAGGCCCCACCCTGAGGCCGAAATGCTCCAGCTCTTCTTTGAGGGAACTGAACTTGGTTTAACAGATGTAGATTAAAACAAAAAATAAAAAAAATTATATAAATAAATAAATATAAATAATATAAATGCATTTATTATTATCATTATTTATTTTGAGTTGTCCCGTCTTCATATTCAACATGTTTTAGTGTATGCGTCGCCATTGCAATCATCAGCCAGTGCACCCCACATACCTCAAGCTCTCTACGCTCAGCAAAGGATACAAGATCAACAGCAATTCTTTCTTCATGAACCGCCCGCTCCCATATCCCCAGCGCCTCCCGCCACTCCACAGAGGAGAACGTGGGCTCAGCAGCCACAGCCTCCTCCCATCCCCATTGAATCATATCATCAGCCGGAGCTGAGAACCTGGAACAAGCCTCAAAGCACCCCGGGAGGGTTTGTCTTGCACGACACAGACAGGTGAGGATCGTTCGATATTCTGATACCCTCTAAATGTGCTATTTATTCATCCTGCATTTACTCTGAGCGCAGATACGACACCCCAAGATATCAAGACCAGCCCAGATACCAAGAAAGCACTCGTTATTCCGAAAGCCCCCGTTACCAGAACGGCGGCGGCGAAGAGCACCACCCTCTCCAACATTCGAACAGCTTCACGTTGAGTCAGCAACACCATCATTCGCATTACGGCACCTCGCACAGCACCCCCTCAGCTTCGCCGCAGCACAGGAACATCCACAGGCAGATCTCTCAGCTGCTGGACGACAGTAAGCGGGCCCCTGTCAGTTTGCAACAGATCGACTCGCGGGAACCTCCTCCTCAGCGAAAAAGTAGCGTCACGCACGCTCCGATTCCGGCGCCTCCGCCAGATGATATGGAACCACAGAATATTTCTTTCATAGGGAATGCTGCGGACAAGCTAAGTGAAGGTAGATTGATATACAGATAGTTTGTATTGAATTTGTACGAAGGCGTAAAAGGGCCACATAATTTTTTTAAAATATTTTCCACTAATTCCCGACTTAAAACTCGGAATCTAATTAAATTCCTACTTCAAAGTCGGAAATTAATCAGAAATATTTTAAAATTTTATTAAATTTCGGCTTTAAACAGGGAATTTTATTATTTTCCAACTTTAAACTCAGAATTCTGTTAAATTCCGACTCTAAACTCTGAAAGTAATCAATTCCGACTTCAAACTTGGAATTTAATTAAATTCCGACATCATGAATTAGTGAAAAATATTGAAAAAATTGGACCTTCCACGCCTTCGTAAATCTGAATTTGAAGGCAGCGTCGGATCATTGGCAAGGGGGCCTACCGGGAAATTCACGAATGGGGCCTTCCATCGGGCTTTCACTACGAGTCGCACAATGAATTTTTGTTGTAGAGCTGAAGAGTGACTGACGAAAATTGCACTAAGCCATAGCGCCCTTATTTTCTGTCCGATTTAATGATGATATTTCCCTAGGGCATAGCTCGTGCGGGTAGAGGACGGTTATTATTCTAATTATTTTTTGTAGGTGACCATCGAAAATATTTGCTAATAATCGGCACTGATTTTCAAATGAGTACTTCAGCTTTTTATTAAATTTTTTTCGATTGTTTTTTCCTGAGTTCACTGTTGGATAAATAGATTCCCGTGCAAAATAAATAAAAACATATTTTTCTCTTTTAATTTTTCATATAATGAGAATCTGACGATATTTAACGAAATAATTTGTTCGTTCATTTCACATGTTTCATTGAAATTTGTAACATAGATGCATTATTGAAACACAAAATGAAAATATTATGTTGATTGACTTCATTGAGATCATTTGGAGGGCGAAAGGAGTAATTTCGTTCTACTTCTATTCGTGACATTTTTGACCAGTGTATTCTTTTTATACGCCAAACCTTGAATCTGAGCATAAACAAATCTTATATTTTTGGAATATGCATGAAATTTTGCGTATATAGTACGGATTGTATGTGAATCTGCCGAATTTGTATTTTTCGAATAATTTTGTTTTATATCGATTGACTCGAATTTACCAGGTAATATTAATTTGATCATTCTGAATCGATTGGCGTTCGCAGAATTGCTCTAACTTTATCCGTTCCCGAGTTGAGTTCATCTGGAGTGGGAAGGAGTCATTTTCATCCATATTTTTTTTCCAGTCCTATTCATGCCTTTTTTGCGTTCAATTCCTTTTATACGCCAAACCTTGAATCGGAGTATGAAAAAATCATATATTTTCGGAATCTGCATGAAATTTTGCATATACAGGCCGTTTCTTTTATCATCTTGCTATATTCTAAACCGTAATAGATACAAAGACGATTAAATGGGAAAAAATGTAACTATTTTGGTGAGCAGTACATTGGTCAGAGAAAATCTACAGGGACTCTCGCCCTTCCCGACTTATACAGGGAAAACTAAAAATGCTGATTTCGGTTTTTTACGAATAGAATGGTTATTTCAGAAAATATAAAAAAATGAAAGAGGAAAGTTTTATTGTATTCAAAATGTACTAGAACTACGTAATGATACATTTTTAATTAAACGTAAAAAACCGAAAACAGCATTTTCAGTTTTCCCTGTATAAGTTGGGTAGGGCAAGAATCCCCATAAATTTTCTATGACCAATTTACTGCTCACTATAATAGTTACCTTTTTTCCTATTTAATCGTCTTTGTATCTATCACGGTTTAGAATATAGCAATGTTACCACATGATAAAAGAAACGGCCTGTATAGGCGGATTGTAAGTGAATCTGCCGAATTTGTATTTTTCATGATTTTTAGGGGTCTACCCCTTTGGACTTTTTTCGATATTTCAAATAATTTTATTTTATATCGATTAGTGCGGATTGCAAGTGAATCTGGCGATTTTGTATTTTTCATGATTTTTAGGACTTTTGTTTTTGTTTCATATCGATTGATTCAAAATTCCCAGTTTATGCTAATTTGATCATTCTGAATCGATTGGCGTTCGCAAAATTGCTATAACTATAACCGTTCCCGATTTGACGAGTTTATCTGGAGTGGGAAGAAGTAATTTCTCTCCATATTTTTATTCCAATCCTATTCATGACATTTTTTGCGTTCAATTCCTTTTATATGCCAAACCTTGAATCTGAGCATAAACAAATCATATATTTTCGGAATCTGCATGAAATTTTGCGTATATAGTGCGGATTGCAAGTGAATCGGCCAATTTTGAATTTTTCATGATTTTTAGGGGTCTACCCCTTTGGACTTTTTTCAATTTTTCGAATAATTTTTTTTTCATATCGATTGACTCGAAATACTCCGATTATACTAATATGATCATTCTGAATCGATTGGCGTTTGCAGAATTGCTCTATCTTTAACCGTTCCCGTGTTGACAAGTTCATTTGGAGAGAGAACGGAGTAATTTGCCTCCATATTTTTTTTCTACTTCTATTCGTGACATTTTTGAAATTGTATTCCTTTAATATGCCAAACCTTGAATCTGACTATAAACAAATCATATATTTTCGAAATTTGCATGAAATTTTGCATATATAGTGCAGATTGCAAGTGAATGTTTATTCAAAGTATTCACATGTCTATCGCGATTATTAAAATGTTTACTTGAAAGCCACCAAAATTCTAGCAGGAAGCATATGGGGTTGTACTTTTGAAAATGGTATGAACACAATTGCTCTTGTGTGAGAGTGCCGAAGGCTATTTCATCTTGACTTGCACTGAACTTTGTGTTTGCTGATTGACAGTTTTGATTGATTTCATCTCATTTATTTCACAATTATTACATTATTTATATTTGAATTTTTTCTTTTGCAAAAATTCACATGCGACGCTACAATATAAACAAGGCATTGTTAGTTATCATACTAGAATAGAGATAGTCTCATGATAATATCAAAGTCAAAGTCAAAGTCAAAGTCAAAATATACTTTATTGTCGGAAGTAAAAAAAAACTTATAGACAAAGCTTTTTGGTTTTAGATTAATATTAAAATTGAATTCAATTAATTAATGATAAAAAGTATAATGGTGATACTCCCCACTATCTGCATATCATCACCATTCAGTCCTTAGGGAAGGAGGGAATGAAACAAAACATAAAAC
The DNA here is from genome assembly GCA_958502065.1 of Chrysolina americana. Lineage (NCBI taxonomy): Eukaryota > Metazoa > Arthropoda > Insecta > Coleoptera > Chrysomelidae > Chrysolina > Chrysolina americana. Next base: position 8,043,005 of record OY293410.1, read on the forward strand.
ATGCTCATCCATCATTACACAAGGACTTCTTCATCTCTGCATCTCTATGCAACACCAGCTCGGGATTTCCAGTTTATGAACAAATGGAGAGTATGTACATGAAAGCAGAAAAAAATGTTGATCAATAGCAAAAAAACAAAAAAAAAATATTGTAACGATTACTATGCTCGATTCATGATATAAAAATTATGATTTTTAGATATTATCATCATAAAACTCTTGTATACTACAATAAGCTTTTTCTTATATTTCAATAACTTCCCATGTTTGATCATTTTGAACTCAAAAATCAAAATATCCGAAAATACTGATGTAATTAGTGTGCATATTGAAAATTCTGTCAGGTTTTGGATATTGTCGAAACCAACATTACTTTTAAATATCCTTTTTCTCTCGAATCCATCCAACAGTTTAATGTTGGATACATCTACGCGTCACTTTATATTCTGCTTTATATAATAATAACAATGATACCTCATAAACAATCTAGAATAAGGTGAGGTTAGAGGACGGCTATTATATTGATATTATTGAATTTTGATGGTATTTTCTTTTCAGCTGTTGGAAAACTTACAGGATCGCCCCCGCTGTATGTATATTTTGTTTTCAGGTCTGAGCAGACTCAATATTACTTCCGGAAGCAGAACTTACAGGATACCGTCCCCTACGCGACCCGCCATCACCCGCAACTCGTTTCAACCGTCTCCCTCACCTCCTAACCTAGAACCGCCTCCGATAGCCGAAGTAAGCAGTCTGGATAACGATTCTTCCAATCAGAAAGGTTTCTACATCAGCTTCGATGATGATCAACCCAAACGGCCTAAGCCTCCTCTGAGAGCAAAACGGATGTCTCCCAAGAAAGAGAGGAGCTATATTGAGTCACCGGAGGAGGCGATAGAGAGGAGGGTATGTATTTTATGACTGTGATGTAATGCCAATATATTGCATGTATTTTGCATATCTACGAAATCTGGTAGTTCAGTAGTGGTACAAAGCCGTTTCTAGCGCATTAGTTCAAAAATCGCTGCTGGATGGCGTTGCTGGCGGGGCAGCGTTACAAGTTGCAGTAGAGAGGCGCCAGTGAGTGAGAAAGAGACATTTATGATAAAATCGGTGCGGAGAAAAACTGAGCAACGGAGCGATTCAGTTCAAAGATAGTGATTCGTCCGTGGAGTATATGTCTGCGGTACGTATGTTTCAGAGCGCTACGTGTCATGAAGTTGACGTTACGTTTGCGAGTGAGCAGATTGAGATGGGGTGTCACCGGTTGTAAAATTAAGCATTGGGGTGGGGGCAAGGCGTTATAGGTTACACGGACGAATCACTATCTTTGAACTGAATCGCTTTGATGCTCAGTCTATCCTCCGCACCGATTACGTCACACATGTCTCTTTTCCACTCACTGGCGCCTGTCTAATGCAACTTCTAACCAGCGCCATCTAGTGACGATTTTTGTACTAGAGCGCCAGAAACGGCTCTGTACCTCTACTGAGTTCATGATTCAAATAAAGATGGATGTCTGATAGCTCTTTTACTTTTATTTTGTTCAGTTGTCACTATATGTGTGTACACAGAAAAAGTATCTCATGGTATTGTGTAATCGATCTGTATATTGTTCTGTGAATGAGAAGTGTTAGTAAACATTATTATTTGCAGAAAAACGTTAATATAGAAATCGAGGAGCAATTTGAAGGTGATAGACTTGTGAAAATATCGTGTGTAATTTTTGATGAAGTTTGAAATATTCGATGGAATTTATTACGAATATGTTTGTTTTATCTGAAGGAAGAACATCAGAGACATGAGCTGAAGAAACGGCTAGAGAGGGAATTGGAAGACGAGAAGATCAGGAAAGAGGACGAAGACCGTAGGCGGCAGGCTCTGATCGAGCAAGAGAGGGAAAGGTTAAGGGCGAAAAGAGAAGCTAGTCAGGAAAGGCAGAAAGTCAGTGCTGCCAGTGCTATTATTATAGGAAATGATCTAAGTAACCCCGATCCGGTAAGTTAGTTCTGATAATAATGGAGGGCAATAACGAACGATTAATTTTTGACAGGATTTGGATTACGAAAGAGAGCGTAAAAAGGAGAAGATCATGCTGTTGTCTCTACAGAGGAGGCAGCAGCAGGAGGAGACGAAAGCGCGGAAAGAAGCGGAAGCGCAGGCCAAGAAAGAACAGGAGAAAATGAAGGAGGAAGAGAAGGCTAGGAAAAAAGAGGAACAGGCTGCTAGGCGACAAGCCATTTTGGAGCAATACAAATTGAAGAAGGCAATAGAGGAGGCAGAAAGGGAGGTAAGTGAAAGATCTCAAAAAATGTTAAAATCGATAAGTAGGCTGCCTTCCGAGTACACGAGTAATTTTGTTTGAAACTTGAATTGGTAATTATTGATACTGCAATAAAAGTTAACCACAAGTGTTATGATTCATCAAACTGAACGAGTAATGGCAATAAGGATTTTGAGCAGAAACAGCAGAAATAGTAGAAATCAAAAATGATTTTGGTTTACTTAGTTTCTACGAAATTAATTCGATTCAGGTATCCTTTCAAAAAGGGCAGAATTGATGTACAAAATTGCAACATTATGTTGTATATTGCCCACCTCTTGAAGCTTTACACTTTGCCCTTCACACATTTCATATCTAACTTGGTCCTGTATAAATGTATATTAAGTTGCCTTCATCGTTTCAACAATTTGTTTCAAGTGTTTGTCAACAGATATTTCATATTTCCTTAGGAACTTGTACGTTTATCTGTCTGAAAGGAATCACTCCGGTTATTTAGAGGAAGCATGTAGTTCACAAAAGACTGTACTATGTGGGGTTCCACAGGGATTTTGGGTCCTATTATTTTCCTTATATATGATATGAATTCCGTAGCTAATTTGGATATGAAGGGAAAAATCAAAACGTTTGCAGATAGCATAACAGTATTGATGCATACATAAATATTTATATTACAAGGCATATATAACAGTATTACAAAATTAAAATATAATATTTCCAAAGAAATAACATGAAACAGTCAGACAGTTACGTGAAACTGGTATGGAGACTGTTTATGATTGAACATTTCAACAATTATTGTTATGTAACAATAATATACAGTGGAAAACAATTGCGTGAAATTAAATGTAATATGACCGGTAATTTAAAAAAAAATCATTATAGTTTATATCACATAAACTAACATTGAATTTTGAAAAATCTTCCTTCATGTTCATCACAAAAAATGTTTCAATACTGACTTGAATTAAATAATGGAAGTGGACCATACTCTTCCACATTAAAATTTCTAGGATTTTATGGAGATCAAGTTTTATCGTGGTTAAAACATATTCAGGTATTGAGGAAACAGATTTCTCCAATTTTTGGAATAATTTTCAAGATAAGAAATTTGTGGCCCCTTAAACATTTAAAAAATCATTTATTTTTTGATAGTTTATTCCAAATTGCAATACAATACATTTCTATTTGGGATGCAGCAACACATTCATTGCCAAGAACATTAAAGATGCTACTCAAACTTGACTATTATGAGTCAACTGCTAATTTGTATAAATCAAATAAGCTTCTAGATATTTAATCAGTATATACAATGAAATTCATTCAGTTGAAAATGATATGAAACAATCTGATTCAATATTCAAAATTATTAAATAACGGAAAGGGCGAATAACGGTGACGTTATTTTCAACGAAAGTGATACAGCATAGGGCTGAATATAACAATGCATAAAACTAAGACAAATATTGGTCGCAAATGAATACTATGTAACAGAATAAAACTTTACAATGAATTACCAAACCATTTGAAAAAATATGATAAACTACGGTTCAAAATTTCCATCAACTGTTTGATTTCTTCTTTTTTATGTATTGTCATTATTCAGTGCATGTATTATTTTTTTATTACTATATGAACAGAAATGTTTCTTGGGATGAATAAAGTAAATAAATAATATGAACGGAACCCTGTGGTTCTTCTCAAAGATTTCAAAACTATGAAAAAACTTTACTCCTTATATATAGTGTACGTATACGTAATATTTTTTTCAGATATAAAAACCGTACTCACGAAAAGTTTCAACTAAATCGGCTGAGGGGTTTTTCTCAAAGATATCAATAACATTTTCAAACATGTAAAATTATTGAAAATATGTTATTTCTCTGGTGCGTTTCAACTTGAAATACCGTAGGTACTATTAATACAAATTGCACTGCTTATTGAGTATTCACAAATCGTCGAGTCTACCCCTTCGAACCATTAAAATATATAGCTAGAAACACCGTGGTCTTGCCACACATGTGTAATCTATTTTTACCCTTATGAATTATACGTGATGAAATCACCGCGTGCCTAAGGTTTTTCTTTTTTATTTTTATGGCATATTCCCGACTATTCTAAGAGCTCTTTCGCTAGGACGTTCACTCCTCAACAGTAGTCAATATGCCGTTTTATACCGGCAACGGGCAAAGTAATACGTGAAGTGTTATAATAGTTTACTGGGGATATAAGTGATGATTTAATTTTTTGCAAATTGGCTATATCTTTTGTTGGAGTGGAAAGGAGACAATGTCTTTCATCTATTGGTCACTGGTGAATATTTTTTAATATTGTTATGATAAAGTTTTTATCGACAATGCATGAATAAAAAAATACAATATTATCGAAATAATATATAAAACATGTAAAATTTACGGGGTTCAAACTATAAAGATTTCGATGTATTCAGATATATCAAAATATTAGTTGAGAATAAATAATAATGGTCCCAATACATTACACTGTGGTACTTCCGGAATGACTTGCGATATCACTTCTTTTACGTTTGTTGGTTGAAAGCGATTAGTTGAATAGTCAGTAAACCATTTCAGAACATGTCTGTGTTTTTTTTTATATCGTTAGTTTTAATATTAATCCAAAACCAAAACATTTGTTTATAATTTTTTTATAACTTCCGACAATAAAGAATATTTTGACTTTGAGTTTGAATACAATATAATGATTTATATCTATAAACATAGTCAAAACTAATGAAAAATACATACATCATATTCATAATACAAGAAATAATAAAGTTAAAATACTTATGTCTCAGAAAAATTTCAAATATTATTTGTCATTTTACTGTGATTTTATTTCAAATCGTATAAAAATGATCAAGTCATTATTCTCTTTCAAAAAATGAATAAAAAAATGGATTCAAGAGTCTCATCGAAATTTATTCCATGTTATTTTTGAGTACAGTTAACTAATTTAATTTATTTCATATTATCATTTTGTTCGATTTTAAAAATTTATAAAACATATGAATATATGTAATTCTTACCTGTGATTTTCTCTCAACAAGTTTTAAATTTCGCGGTTATAATTGCAACGTTTATTGACTTTTTTTTACAAATTGATATACATATGCTTTTTTATTGAATTTTGATTACCCTTTATTATTATTAGTAGCTCACTATTTTTCGTAAGTGTTGTGCTTTCAAAATATTTTCAAAATCGTTTGAATTATCAAGAAATGGAGAAAAAACGAAGGGTAAAATGGTCAATTTATAAAAAGATTTAACATCGATTTATCACTTTAGATTTAAGAATCTATTAAACCTATTGGTTGTATCCTGTTGTATTATTCAAGAGAGCCAATCAGCATTCATAGGTTCTTATATGTTGAATCTTTTTATAAATTCACCCTATTTCAATATGTTTCAACAAAAATTGTTTAACTTAACATTATACAACAAGATGATTTTGACTGATTTAATAGACTTTTCATGACATATATTTAGTTTTCCCTCTTATAAACTTTATGTTTCTTGGAAAATGAACAAAGATATTTTATTTTTATTTATTGAAGAAATAACATCCATTCAGAACATGTTCTGGTGTAAGGAAGTTTGAAAGTACAATAGTTATCAAATATAGTAAACAATCTCAAATTAACTTATCTAATAATAAAAAATATTTAATGGAGATTTATTTTTTATTTTTATGAACATCATTTCAATAGTAAATTTTCTTCTAGGGCAAAACTTTAGATAGGCCCGAACATTCATCACTCAAGCCTGCACCCAAAATGAGACCCAAAGGTAGTACTAGGCCCCGTCCAAAAACGATCCATATCGATAGCGGTTCTGTTCAGATGGCGGAGGGAATGTCCAGTAGAGGGAAGAAAGGATCGTCATCAAATCTCACAGGTAAGCAACTGTTTTTTCATCTGCAGTAATTACATTGCTTTATTTTTTTTTGCGGCTACATCGCAGTGTATATTAAAACTATTTTATTATATATATATTTTTTGATTTATTTTTGAGAAAATGTGTACAAACCGAAAACGTCTGCATGTTTGTATTTCTTTTATTATTTAGCTTATGCTCCATCCACCATGAAACGAGATTACTATAGAGGCTCACAAGACAGCTTAGCTGACAGAAGCATGAGCAGCGGCATGTTGTATAAAGGTGTGTTCTTTCTCTCATATTTTTAATAGTTTCTTTTTTTTTTCGAATTTTGTTTGTTCAGTAACAGATTCGATCGAGCTCGTAGGATGAATGAAGAATACATTCTAATGAAAAATGAGATGTAAAACTTTCTATGTTTGTGTACTCTAATATACCATGTAGTGACGGCTAAATCCATCAATTTATTTAAATTAGTTCTGAATAATCATACGAATTCAGTTAATTACACAATCTTTAATCTCGATGAAACTATTTTTCAACATGAATTCATAATTTTGAAACAGACACATTTTGTCGACTATAGTCTTATGTATAAAATTGTTCATGTACGAAATCAAGTACTTGCTTAAAGAAAATCGTTCATGAGGAGAAAACCAATTTTCAGTGACAGATATGTAATCGTAGCTACATTTTCTAAACTTACTCATACTCATACAAAATTATCACCAGACAAAAAGAATATTAGGAGATTATTGATTCAGAGCGAGAACAACCAGAATATTTTGTTGAGAAAAATCTATAATGGATAAAATTCATTAACATGGCTATTCTTGGGAGAATGATAAATAGTCAATCAATCAATAAAAAAATGCTTTATTGTCGAAAAAATTTCATTTTTATCGGTGTAGCGAGTACTTGAATAAAAATATGTCACAATCAAGTAGATAAATTAAATAGAAGTATTACAAAAAATTATATGAACATACAACAAATTTATGTGTAGAAACAGTCACAATTCAAAATTATGAGTTGATTCAAGATACGAAAAGTCGACCAACAAAATAAATGAGCTTAATATCCAATATCAAATCATATAAAAATTAACAGAATTTGGCTAGTCTTGAGAAAATTACAAGATTTTGGTATTTTAAATAATGAAAACTGTAGATAAAATACATCATAACTAAACATAAAAGTAATAAAATCTAGGTGTTAAGTACAACATGTAAAGTCGAATTCGTCATAACAATAATGGTGGAAAACATGAAAGATGAATATGACTGCTGTGATAATCACTATTTTATATTCATACCTACTTTATCCGACAGAAGACTTGATCACACATTATACGCGATCATAATAATAATAATAAAGTTTATTCAAAATTCATAAAAAAAGTATGTACATCAATTTGTAAAAAAGGTGAATAAACAGTTCAATTATACTCGCGAAGTTTGAAACTTGTTGCGAGAAAATTAGAGGTGAGAATTATATGTATATATATTTTATAGATTTTCAAAATCAAACAAAATGAAAATAAAAAATAAATTATCTGACATAGCTAATAATAATATAATGGTAATATTAATTCTATTGATATCAGATATCACTGAGCTCAGTTCTCCTATTCAGCTGGTTTCATACTCTGCCATTACTTGTAGTATTTTATTTGGATATTTCAAAGTACCCAAAATTAAAACCAGCCCTAATATTATTTGATATCAATCTTTATGTTCATTTTGATTGTCACCTTTATGTTTTAATGTTCTGTTATATGAGCTTTACTATAGCTATTACTATTTTATTGAACAAACATACAATTTGAAATACATGAATTCAGTAAACAATTTTAAAATCTGGAAAACTTGCGAAGTTGCAGAATATTAACATCCGAGTTGAGAAATAAAATTTGGATCAGAACATATTTTGACTTATTTGAAACTATTTAAGAAGAAAATAATTCCACTGATGAAATGATATTTGGTTCATTTTGACTTCATTAGTTTTGTTTTCTGAATTTTTGTCAGCCGTGTAAGCTTTGGTGATATAAGGGCAGTGTTTTTCATCAGCTTGTGATAGGTCCACTGCTCAGCTTGGGTTGAAATGTACACGGGGTGTGGGTGTATTTCAGATTCGCCTGATGACAGCAGGGGTATGTCGCCGTGTCACAGTGCCAATCAGACTCTGGGAAGGAGGAGTTCATATAAAACCAGTCGAGGTGAGTGCTGTTCCCCTTTACCCGAAGCGGACGTATCCCAATGTTTGTAAATGTGTTTGTAAACGGACGTAGAATTCGAAATATACCTACATATTTATCGCACGCTACTATTACTGTCCAATTGGTTTCATTAAGATTTGGTTTTGCATCCATTTCTATACCGTTGAAATTTGTTTGTTGTGGTGTTTCCTTTCTCGAAAATTTAGTAATAAGCTGCAGGGTAGATGGGCTAAATACAATACAGATTTTGGCGCAAGCAAGGTGAGTCGATAGCTTTTCCATTGTAGATGCTGACAAATTACTCTCACCCTTCTTTGTATCAATAGTTGTGTTGGATTTGTGTGGAAAAATAAACGAAATGATGCTCGAGAGTTCATTTATAAGTCTAAATATGTGTAATAAGCCTCGCTGATTTTTTTCAAGATTATGTCCTAGTTAACAGCAGCCGCCGTTCCGCTTCAATTGACAGAAATATATACGAATATCTACACTTTCGATAACTTTGTTTAAATTTTTCGCGAAGCCCCCCTCGATACCTAGCGCTGCCTCTGATAATTTTAACTATGTTACAGCCGCCTTAATTCTCCGAGCCGTGGTGAAAAAATCGGCAACACCGCATGGTAATCGTCCGACTCATTTATTCGTTAATGTCAATTTCTTGGTTTATTTGAAAATCTAGGAAAATACATATGAGAATTAATTTGTAGAGAAAAGAACGTGGTTGTTTCATTTTTTTCATCACAAACTGGATTCGCAATTTATTCGTAATCGTTCGATAATTCATCAATTACAACACAAATAATTTACCCTCGAATAACTAAACTTTCGTTAAAAATCACCATTCGACAATATAATGACTAATTTCGTGGCATAGTCGGACGCGATTACCGTGTTGTCAAATTCCTTCACTAAGGCTCTGAGAATTAAGACGGCTGTGAGTATATTCAGGATATTTCTGCAATTGGTGTCAGATGTGGACATGATTCGATGTTCAGCCACTCCGGAATTTCGTTGAGAATGTGACTTTATCAGTCGAAGTATTTTATCCAGCACAAGTTCAACTACAATGCGAAGTGTATTTCACAACAACACTAGTTGCTTCAAAATCTGTTTTGTCTGAATTGGGTTGAATAGTGTAAGCGGAACAAAAATCTGAACTATCCAAACCACCACTTGGCGAGTAGTGTATGTATGTTAACGATATTTTTACAGACCCCTCTCCTGCTCAGGTACGCGGCAGACCTAAGTATTCGGCTTATCAAAACTTTAAAGGGCGCAAGTCTAGCTCTATGATGAATTTGTACGGTAAGACATAGAACTCTTCCGTGGTTGCAGGTATTCACGTTCACATTGCTAGATGTCTTGAGCTGTGGGGCATGATGGTCTTACCTTATTTTTTTCTCCCCTTTTTAATTTTCGTATTTATCATTACCTGCTCTGTTCCCGATACCAATTTTCGATTTATTCCATTAGCTGAAAATTGAGTCAGTTGTCTTTTTTGACAACTGAAAGTTTTCTTAATATTATCAACTCACTCAAACGGTCATGGATTCTAAGGCTATACAATTCTGTTACTCAAACTAGCGGAATAATTTTTACTTCCATCAATTTTTTTCTTACTAAGAAAAAGTTTTGATTGACATTATAACAGTCATTGTTGAGATATTTCAATATCATAACTCAACGTTCTAAACTAAAACCTGACAATTTTAGTAGATAAAAACAATTTTGTTTTAAATTTCATATGATTATAAATATTTCTCTAAGAATATAATTCGAAAACTGGTATACACCCCCCTGTCTTGATAGGTTGTATTATCATTTATAGCTGGTGATGGTTTTTATTTGGTTGTAAATACAAGAGCTCGTTAGTATAGTTGATTTTTTTCACAATTTTTTTCACGACCCGCCTGTTTTTATTCGTGTCAAGTGGTAATCGTTTTGTACATTTTCATATACATTATTATCCTACAATGGATCTGATTGACTTGTTCTGTGAGAGTTATTTTAATTTTTCTAGCCTAGAAAAATGTCATCCGTTCAACCGATTTCAACATTTTGAAGGACTGTAGTCTAACTGAATTTTTTTGTTGTACATGCCGTAAATATGAAAGTGCAACACGACATGATCCAATTAGTTTTTCAGTTGCTGAAATGCGGTTGGATTGTTACTGTTTTCGATATTCTGTACTTTTGGACTTATTCGAAAGATTGTGCATTATTCCGTTGACTGGATTTTTTCCTTTTTAAACGATGATAATTGAAAAATTTGCTTCTTTACAAACATTTTTAGCATCTTCCAAGTTTGCTTATTGTTGCGGCTTCTGATTCACTCAATCATTCATTTTCGTGTCAGTCATCAATATTTGTTAAGTTTTATAATTACTGAAAATTTTGTAAGGAGGCAGTATTGACTATAGTGAAGCTACAGGAAAGAGAATGCTCGATCAGATTAAAAGTTTAAGAAAATCCTTATCAATACATTTGATCAAATGTTTTTCCTGTCAAAATCAAAGATAAAGTTATCGTAAGTTATAAAAATTTCATTTATTTAATGATAATGTCAAGATTGAATAAATTGTGCAGAATAAATTCAAATATTGTGGTTATTTAAAATTGTATAGCATTCTTTGACGAATAGTATAATAATGAAAATTAGCCATCGCTAATTTGACAAATTTGATGTTTATTTTGAATAATTTCAAACGAGTAGAATAATGTTTTTGATCAGACTATCATATTTTTTTAGTATTAACAGGGAAAATTGAAATTCCCGAAAAATCCTCAAATGATTTGAAGAAAAATTCAAATCATGTTAATTTTCTTTGAACGGGCCAATATCATACCGAAAATTATGAATAATTCTGAAATTTTCGAGAATTTATGAGTAATGAGAAATAAAAATGAACTTGTATTTTTTGTATAAGAAAAATTGCCTTCATTTGAATCAACCCCATTCAATACTTTCAGCCATTAAGGAAAACTCAATTATATCGACTTCCATCTTTATTTTATTAATTTTACATTGTCGCACATAAACACATCTCTAACCGAAAATTAATAGAGTCGACATTCTCTTAGTCTAACTAATTTTTGTAATTTCAAATTTTAATTAATATAAATCAGCCGAATCAACACTTCAACACCCTTTATACTGGTACATGGTATACACAGTTAACATACATACAAATAACACAGAATAATCAACACAAGTTTACGTTCTTCATTACTTTTCAGGTGAATCAATTGGGAATGAGGCCTTTGAATGAGTTCAAGAACTAATGGACCTTTACATTTACAAAAAAAAATGCCACTCTACTTTTTTTATTTCAGAAAAATATCACATTTCAGAGTGTGCCTGTGACGTCACGTTCATCGGAAACATCCCCCACCATAATCCACGTTCCGAAATAGGGAATATCGTTCTGTCATAAAATATAGCTACTGGCTGATTATAAGCCATCGAGAAATGAATGAAACTTTGTCACTGGATCAACACATCAAAAAATTATACGTAAAAGCAATTTTTTATATTATTTTTAACTTTAAAATTTTCTGAACGAACCTGCCTTTTGATGTAGAACTATTGTTGGCAACACCGCAAATTATAATGTGTTCTTTATGGCACAAAAGTTGTTATTACCACAGAACACATACGGTTTATTTGAATTTCCACTGGTGTTCAGACAACCGGGTACAGAGCACTTTGTAAGACATTTTCGCGGTTATAAGGAATACAGAAATTACTCAACACAAACAACAAAACTTTGAATTTGAAAACCGCTTTAAGCTCAGAAAATAAAGTATTCAAGAGTCTGTTAGTTTCCAGCATACAGATTTGATCTACTAGCATCTATCTTTTATCACATAACGTAAGCAAATGAGTTAAACAGAGAAAAACAATTGTTATTGATGTGCTCCGTGAAACAGACAAACAAACCCATCTGGTATCAAATGACAACTATCATAGAACACAATCCAGATGTAATGATAATTTGAGATTCCATGGTGTACAACTTATACGACGTTGCCAAGTTTAATTTCGATGAACGTGATGTCACGAAATCCCTTTTTTTTCAAATTATAGAAAAACTGGCGCCAGAAAAAGTAAATAAAAAATTCCAAGTGATATTAGATATATACTTTCTAATTACAGTGTTTTCTCATAGTCCGTGGAAAAGTCCATTGGTTTAGCTTCCTTTCTATCTCCCAAATCAGGTTGTCAAGTATAAATTAAAACCTTTTTCTACGCATTCAGTGTCTTCATTTCCCAAATAATTTACCGATGGGGAATTAGTAGCTAGTCGAAGTGTATATTCAATTTAAATTTTTTCGCAGGGTCTAGTACGGATCAAGATAGCTTGGCGTATCGATTCGGTGATACGGATTCGGGCCTGGGTCGTGCTACACCGCCGAGGAGAGCGCCATCTCCTGGCATGAGCATGAGGCATCTTACGTCACCTTCCGGTCCTGGTAGCTTACCCGGTCTCATGTCGAAAGGCAGGAGGATGTTCGACGATGGGTCTAGTGATATTAGTTCAACGCCTAGTAGTATGATGGATTATAATGGTGAGCAATTTTATATATATATAAAAAAAATAAAGTGTTCAGTGGAGTTCAACAAAGCTTAGCGAATATTGTCGACGACACAAGCTATCTAGATACAAATAGTTTTCTTGGCTAAGGACATTGAAATATTTGGAAGTTTCGTCAATCTGATTCAGTTATTTCATCACCTACTCTAACGTGGAAATTCTTGATTTTCCTATTTCTACTGGGGAAAAAATGCAACAGAACACTTTTCTTGTGATTCACCAGTAGTGAATTTTTATACTCAACACTGATTTGTAAAGTCGAGACTCAAGTTGTCCAATTTTTCTTGAGTTCCTCTGGATTATCGACATTCGCTGCGATCGTTGTGTCATCTGCATACAAATCCATATTATCTGTGCTTATATGATTAGGCATTTCGTTGATGAATAGAAGAAAGATGAGAGGACCCAATATAGAACATTGAGGAACCCAAGTATCATTATTCGGAGGTCGCGGTTGACAATTAACCCATGTTTCGTTTGGTTTTTGATTCGATGAATCTAGAGTTCCATTTTGAGGAAATTTATATGATGGATGGCACACTGTCTCCTGAAGTCAAAACGTCGGTCAAAATATTTTCGAGATCAAAAATAAAATTTTGCAAGCTTGCTGCTGTCCAAAATAATCTCCTTCATCTACAATATCAACAATGTACATATGGTTTAACGATTTAAACAAACTGTTCTTTTTTATTGAAATGCTGTAAAAATAATTATTTGATAATAATAATAATATATTTACCAATTCGAATAAAATGATACATAAATATGAAATATTGTAATAATAGAACAGTAAATATAGGTAACCCACAAATAGTCTAGTCTACAAGTGCCATTTAGACCAACTTTTTTCAGCAGTCTCCGAAAATTATGATTGAGGTGTCATTCGATTCGGAATGACATCCAGATGATTTTTGAAAAAAATGAAGTTCCGCATGAAAAAATTGTAAAAGTTATTAACAATTAACTAAAAAAAAAAGATGGCTTTAGTATTTTGTAAATATCTCAAAAACTAATTAAAATTTTTTAAATCTAAAAAAAGATTCAAAAAGAGGAGGAAATTTCCTAAAAAAAAGCTCAATTCCCGGAATTGTAGCATCAATATTTATAATTTTCCCAGAGGGATGAAAATACGGCCGAAAACGGGTACTCTGGCTCGGGCAAGCCACACCCACTTTGGACACTTTAACAATAAAAATTATTTTAAAATACTAAATATGAAAATAAAAAATTGGAAAAATTCAGGCACTAACTGAATAGATTAATGAACAATAATCCGCTTGAAAAAAATTTTTATCACAATTTTTCAATTAGTTAATCAATAGTTAATTAATAATTTTTTTCTGCTTGAACATGAACATTGCAAGTGTGATAATTGTTAAACTATAAATTTAAGATTTTTTTCCTCTTTTGGAGCAATTCTTGAAAGGCTTCAGAATAGAACCCCGTTGGAAAAATTAAAAAGTTTTTATTTTTCAGTTTTTTATTAACAATTTTCGTTGTTGCAAAATTAAATACTTAAATTAATCATTGAAAAAAATTTTTTTTTTTAAATATTATCAATAATCCGTTTTTATGTTATCAGGAACTACATAGAAATAATTTTTTTAAATTTTTATCTCTAATTGTTTAAAAAATTGTTATAAACAAATGCGTTGTTTATAAGATAATTGAAAATTTTTTTATGGAATTTCAATCTTTAATACAAATAATGATTTTTAAAAGAAAAATTGTTCCTTAAAAAAATTTTTTTATTGCTTGAAAACGCATTTGTTAATTAACAATTATTTTCTCCCGCTTCTAATTAATATTAAGGAACCATTTTTTTTTTTAAATCATTATTTGTCTTTCTTTCTGATATAAAAAAAATTCCATTTTATTTAATTTTTCATTGTTTATGCAATAAACAATTTGTTATAAACAAATAAATTTTTACCTTATATTTTTTTTTCTATTCTAATTTCTGTCACAAAAACAGACATGACATTTAGAGAGAGAGAACTTATATTTAAAAATTAAATAAAAAATAATAAAAAAAATTTTAAAAAAGAAAAAAAATCATTTCTGTTTTTGTGACAGAAATTAGAATAGAAAAAAAAATATAAGGTAAAAATTTATTTGTTTATAACAAATTGTTTATTGCATAAACAATGAAAAATTAAATAAAATGGAATTTTTTTTTTTATATCAGAAAGAAAGACAAATAATGATTTAAAAAAAAAAATGGTTCCTTAATATTAATTAGAAGCGGGAGAAAATAATTGTTAATTAACAAATGCGTTTTCAAGCAATAAAAAAATTTTTTTAAGGAACAATTTTTCTTTTAAAAATCATTATTTGTATCAAAGATTGAAATTCCATAAAAAAATTTTCAATTATCTTATAAACAACGCATTTGTTTATAACAATCTTTTAAACAATTAGAGATAAAAATTTAAAAAAATTATTTCTATGTAGTTCCTGATAACATAAAAACGGATTATTGATAATATTTAAAAAAAAAAATTTTTTTCAATGATTAATTTAAGTATTTAATTTTGCAACAACGAAAATTGTTAATAAAAAACTGAAAAATAAAAACTTTTTAATTTTTCCAACGGGGTTCTATTCTGAAGCCTTTCAAGAATTGCTCCAAAAGAGGAAAAAAATCTTAAATTTATAGTTTAACAATTATCACACTTGCAATGTTCATATTCAAGCAGAAAAAAATTATTAATTAACTATTGATTAACTAATTGAAAAATTGTGATAAAAATTTTTTTCAAGCGGATTATTGTTCATTAATCTATTCAGTTAGTGCCTGAATTTTTCCAATTTTTTATTTTCATATTTAGTATTTTAAAATAATTTTTATTGTTAAAGTGTCCAAAGTGGGTGTGGCTTGCCCGAGCCAGAGTACCCGTTTTCGGCCGTATTTTCATCCCTCTGGGAAAATTATAAATATTGATGCTACAATTCCGGGAATTGAGCTTTTTTTTAGGAAATTTCCTCCTCTTTTTGAATCTTTTTTTAGATTTAAAAAATTTTAATTAGTTTTTGAGATATTTACAAAATACTAAAGCCATCTTTTTTTTTTTAGTTAATTGTTAATAACTTTTACAATTTTTTCATGCGGAACTTCATTTTTTTCAAAAATCATCTGGATGTCATTCCAAATCGAATGACACCTCAATCATAATTTTCGGAGACTGCTGAAAAAAGTTGGTCTAAATGGCACTTGTAGACTAGACTAAAAAGGATGAATTGCTGTGCGTTCGTATAGTATCGTAAAGTCTATGTTACACATATAAACATATATACTTATTAGGAGTAATACCACGAGTGATTGAATTTTTGCGATAAGTCGGTCGATTTATTTCTGAACGAAACTGAATTGCTTCGTGAAAACACCACGAGACCGCAGGACGAGTGGTGTTTTCTCAAAACAATTCAGTTGAGTTCAGAAATAAAAGACAGACTTATGAGATAAATTCAATCACGAGTTGAATTTTATTAGACTATTTCACGAAAATAAAGTTTCTTCATTAATATGAATACGAACAATGTATAACAGTCATAAACAAATTATTAAAATCGTCAATATTATAATGTTTCGTTTCATAATTTCATTTGATTTTGCACCGAAGCGACTCATTTTGACACAATCAGTTACAATTAATATTGATAGAACTGCCAAACTTTGTGTTGCCATGGTTACGTCGTTGAAAATACCGAAGCCGATCCTCCAATCAGAATTGAAAGACAGCTGGTGTTATCGCGATAACACGAGTTGTCTTTGATTTGCGATTGGTCAGATTATGTGAGAATTTTAAGATGAGAGAAATAGTCACATCAATACACACCTACACACATAAATTGTATATATAAAACATATTTGAGGATAAAAAAAACAAAGAAATACATACATAGGTGAACAGAGGCAGCATATATCACAGCAATATCAGTTATTATAAAATCTGATTGTATCCTATCCATTCCTTCATTTAAGTGAATTTACAAGTGTAATAAGTATTTTTCCTGTCGATTTGGCTGTGGATTTCCTTTCTAGGGACAGAATAAAGCCAAAGCGTGATTTAAAAAAAAATAGATCGTATGCATAAATCTGTGTGAGTTCAGTAGGAATCTTAGCATAAAGAACGGGACCAAGGTAATTGTAGCATCTTTGAGTCGAGGTTTTTTCAATTTTTGGTATAGCTCTTGTTTTGGCTTTATGTCTTGTATTAAAGTTATGATACTTGCAGCTAGTGAAAAGAAACCGTTTAAATACTTTTGGCAGGTAGCCTTTAGCGAATTTTAAAAATAATTTAATTCTCTTTGCATTTATGAAACACATTGAATATATATTTTGCCCCCGAAAATTACCAGTTCTTTCTCACGAATTAAAAATTTATGATTATTTCTAAGTTTTTTCATTTGAGTACCTCTATTTTGTTGAATCGCATTGTACACTCTTCATTCACAGGAGTACAGATTAATCACGTTTCCTGACAATTACATTACCATTAATCTGTGAAATTTCCCAAGTCTCTCCTCATATTTTAAAAACCGAGAGAACGAATTCTACCCTCTGGAGAAAGCATGAGCGATACATACTCAAGAAGAAGCCAAGAAACTGTGATTCTACTATACTATTGTCATGAAATTTGTCCGGTAATTTGTTTCACGATACTTCGACTGAACGTCTTTGTTTTTTCCAGGTCCCCGATTATATAAACAGCCTGCCATGAAATCGAACCGTAGCATAATGCTGAATGCTGTAGAATATTGCGTTTTTCCCGGCGCCGTGAACAGAGAAGCCAAGAAACGGGTGCTAGAAGAGATCAACCGATCCGAGAGCAAGCACTTCCTCATCCTGTTCCGAGACGCGGGTTGTCAGTTCAGAGCTCTCTATTCGTATTGCCCCGAAAGGGAGGAGATTACGAAGATGTATGGAACCGGCCCCAAGCAAGTTAATGACAAGATGTTTGATAAATTTTTCAAGTGAGTATAGTGACAAAAAGATGACCTTTACCTTTACTTCTTTGCCCCCTCATAGGCTAAATAGAAAACGCGGAATAATTTGCAACCGTCTCGAACTCAAATAAATAAAATACCGACAAAATACTAACAATTTTAACATTTGCCTATAAATGGGATCATTCTCAGCAAACCTTTATTCATGGCTACAATACACGGGGCACATTAAACCAGCTACTGGTTATACCATTCAACAACGAGAACATTAGCCACCGATTTGTATGGTATATCAAAACTGAGTAGACCAGATTGATGTATATTATACGTGTAACCGTTCGCCGCCTGAAGACCAATCTCTGACCGCCTGTTGCATAAATTACCATAACTCACCACTCAATGAATTCGCCTCTTTGAACGTACTTTCCGACCATAGACGGAAATATTTTCTCTTACTTGGGTATAACTTTGCGTATTGCTGCATAAATATTCCGTCATAGATCAGCGTCATCTTCAATAATAATTATAATATATGTCTCTTCGATTCCCGATGTTCTTTTATTTGTTGCAAGTAATCTTGCCGTTGCAGAGCGAGCCGGGGTGATTCCATTATTGACAAGGTCTTCAATGTTCTTGAAGAAGACCCCATGCATTGGCTTATTCTTATGTCGCTGTAGGAGCCTCTCACTCTCCGCAGCTTTGATGTGGGCTTTTTGCTGAACGGGTTCCAACTCGGTGACAGAGTTTGGGTTCGTCCGTTCAGTGTCGAATACAAGATCGAGTTCATCGGCTGCACGGGTTGCTGCTTTGAAAAGAACTGCTCCAATCCCTGTTTTTTTATGATCGCATTCCAAACAGAGAAGGGGATCTGAACTCCTGATGACTTTGCAGGCTCCATCCAGTACCATTCTGTTAAGTAGATACTCCAAGCTCAAAAGTCCACGGCCTCCCCATCGTCTGGGGAAGTATAACCGTGGAATGGACCATTTAGAATGCAAGCTTCTATGGAGTTGCATCATTTTTGCGAGTTTTTACGTCGAGTTGTCTCAGCACTTCCTGAGTCCATTTTATGGCTCCAAAGGAGTGGAGTAGAATCGGAACAGCAAGCATATTACTTGTTGCAACTTTATTCTTCCCCGACAGTTCTGATGACCAGATCTGTTCGAGCTTATGCTGATACTTGTCGCGGATAGAGTTTTCAACAGTCTACTAACTTTTCGTTACTATTGGTGGTTTCTATAAGCTTTTACGTTGGTTGAAGGCCTCGGACTCTCCTCCTACGCGAAATAAAATCGGAATAATCTATAAAAATATAAAAAACATCGGATGGTTGAATAATGGACCTTTACATTTACAAAAAATTTATTGCAAAACTCGATTCAATCGATTGTTAATATTCTAAAATGTCTATTTATCAACGAGTGCCAGTATCACATTTCAAAGTGTGCCTCTGACGTCAGGTTCATCGGAAACACCTCCCACAATAATCCAAGTTCAGAAATAGGGAATATCGTTCTCCCATAAAATATAGCTACTGGCTGATTATAAGCCATCGAGAAATAATTGAAACTTTTTCACTGGATCAACAAATCAAAAAATTTTTACGTAAAAGCAATTTATTATATTATTTGTAAGTTTAAAATTTTATGTACGAATCTGACTTTTGATGAAAGACTATTGTTGGCAACACCGCAAATTATAATAACATCTTATGAAACAAAAGTTGTGATTACCACAGAACACATACAGTTTAGTGTGGATTCATGCAGCACCAATTAACAATTATCAAGTAGCAATTATCAATCAACAATTATCAATTAACAAGTATTGAAAATTCTGCATTCATGCACCCGAATTAACAATTACCAAGGAACAAATGAGCATGCGCACAAAGCAGATCCGTGCCATTTGAGTTAACCTTACTTTGTCGTGAAAACTGTTTAAACATTCAGATTCTATTCGTTTTCCAAATGTTTATAATCAATTTTGTGCATTCACGATGGTCATTGAAATGGAAGATACTCAAACATTTTTTTTGTTAATTTTGATTGCTTTCCGTCATTATACTGACCAATCCACGATCATCTGCGTACTAGTTGCGTACTAGAGGAAAATCTCGTTCAATTAGAGTAGAAAGATGAAAGTTGGCCAACTTCTACTTGTTACTTGATAATTGTTAATTGTCTGCATGAATGCATTCATTGTAATACAAGTAGTTCAACTTGTACTTGTTAATTGTTAATTGATAATTGTTCCTTGATAATTGTTAATTGGTGCTGCATGAATCCACACTTATTTGAATTTTCACTGGTGTCGACAACCGGGCACTGTTAGACATTTTCACGGTTATAACCTTTGAAAATAAAATATTTAAGAGTCTGTTAGTTTCCAGCATACAGATTTGATCTACTAGCATCTATCTTGTATCACATAAGGTAAGCAAATGAGTTAGACAGAGAAAAACAATTGTTATTGGTCTGCTCCGTGAAACAAACGAACGAACCCATTTGGTATCAAATGACAACTATCATAGAACACAATCCAGATGTAGTGATAATTTCAGATTCCATGGTGTACAACTTATACGACGTTGCCTTTTTTCATATTATAGAAAAACTGGCGGTCAGAAAATATAAATAAAATCCCAAGTGATATTAGAATATATACTTTCTAATTACAGTGTTTTCTCATAGTCCTTTAGAAAGGTCCATTCGATTTAGAAAACTTCTAACACTCTGTACTCCTGAAGGCTAGATAGATAATGCGCACAAAATATTGGTAGGGGGCTCGGACCTCGTACTTTATAAAAAGTTGCTTAAACTCACGAAAATAAAATCGGAAAAATCCGTACAAATTGAAAATCATCGAATTGTCCAATAATTTTCGTAGCATGACCTACAGTATGTAGCTGGGCACCAGATATAGTCAAAATTGGTCTTATCGTACGTGTTCAAAGGTCAGCAAGCATATGAATTAAATCGAAAAACCTGGTGGTAACCAAAAGGTTTTATAATAATTATTTGATGGGGTATATGTCCAAGATATAAACGTATGATTCAAAACAATTGAATGAGATAAAACTAAAATGTTAGTCGATGATTAAAATTCCACACCCGCACGTTATGGCCGATTTTTCCTATATTCAAGCGATTTCTAATTATGAAAAGTAATAAATGAAATGAACGTAAACACTTGGTTCAAAAAAGGTTTTAGTTAATTATGCTAAAAAGAATAAAATACATTTTGGAGTCAATCAAACCCATCATTTTGTTACATTATGAAACTTTTTATGATATCTAAAATTGTACTCGCGAGAATAAATCTGGTCACAGATAATTTTGGATTCAATTAAAAATAAATAAGTAGGTAGTTTTATCGTCAAATTTGCATATTATATAAAAATTCATAATGCAAAAAATAAAGGGTTTGATTTACTTCCATATTCATTTTCTTCTTTTTAATGTATTTAAAAACAAAAGCTTTTTTACATCTTTTATGGTTTTAAATCTTCGTTGATGTACATTCATTTATATTTTCTTTCAATCGAGTTGAAAATTAACTTGAAAGAACTGAGTTTTTAGTAATTTCATACATTATATTTCGTTGTACTTGCAGATACAATTCAGGAGGAAAGTGTTTTTCGCAAGTCCATACAAAACATTTGACTGTCACCATAGATGCATTCACGATCCACAATTCATTATGGCAAGGCAAGAAGGTCAATCTTCCGAACAAAAAAGATATGGCTCTGGTTATTTAAGCGAATAAAAGTCTAAAAGTTGTTGTTAATTAGTCATCTAATATTACGTATTATTTTTTGTTAATGCTTTATTAAATGTTATTCTTTTTTGTTTTGAGCATTCGTCGATTTGCGATTTCGAACAAATTTTACATAATTCTGAATCATTGATATTTTTCAAGATATTTGCTGCGTAAATATTTATCTGTCATGCCAATGATGCAACGTCTGAGATATTAGATGTATCCCCTTTTACCAGAATATCTGTTGATTTCTTTTTATTTTCTTTTTTGTATTATGTGCCTTTTCGTATGTATATTTAGGTATTTCTTCTAGTATTGTTTACATTTTCTTTTTTGTAAAGAAGGAGCTTTTTATTTGTGCCAATGGAACACCTCGAAATTCTTATCGCCCAAAATGGATTTGTGCTGCGTGCTTACTGTAAGCTATTCTGTCCATGGAGAGAAACAATAAAATTTTCTTATTAGTGTCATTCCAGTTGTATTTATAATGAATAGATTAGGCAAATGCAGGGCTGTTTTTCGGTAAAAGTATCGTTTCGCCGTCACCTTTCAACCCATCCCGTATATTAAAGTGTACCTATTTTTTGAAAATGAACCGTTGAAAGTTGACCGCGACGTTTTACCTATTTTGTAAGTCACTTCGCTTAGAATGATTGTAAATTTATTGTTTGTAACTGAGCACCGATATAGGATTCTGTTGCATAGTGACGATTGATTTAAATAAATGATGAAGTAAAATATTTGTCAGTGTCAAATCAAGATTGCCCTAGACTTCTGATTTCCGAAAAAAAATTGCAGTGTCTATAATATTTGGATAATGGAAATGGAGAAATTAGCTTTGATTCATTCTACAATTGAAAAGAAATATTAGATAGAAGATAGATTCAAGTTTGGTCAATAAACTTTCGTATATTTCTGAAGTTCTCGATAAAAATTTCGTTTATAATTTTGGTCACCTAAATTAGAAAATTATCAGCCGACTTGACTGAGCTTCAATACCGAATTCAAATTTATATCGAACCCTAAGGTTTGTGATCCTAAATATATTTCTTAAGCCTTAATTTTTTACCTAACAATACGTCTCTGTAACATTTTTTCCTTAATACAGAATTACATTAATCATTTCATGTCTGTAAATATTATGTTTTTATAATATATGGAATATTTATTAATTATACACTTGTACGAGTCAAAAACACTCAAAACATCAAATAAAAATTTATAACCCATGTGTATTTTTTGGAAGGCCATATTTCCCATATAAACAAATATTGGTTTGCAGGATCATAGACGAAGCTGCTTTTTTGAAGTAAGTATATTAAAATTAAGTTTAATTGAAATTGAATTTATAAAAAAATTACATACTGAATTATAAATTATTGCTACGAAAAACCCTACACCGCTGCATGTCAATTACAGCGGCCGGAGAAACCGTTTTATAACTTTTTATATACTAATACCATTTGTATTTTTATTATTATTTATTATGTTCTCTATTCTTTGTTTCTATAAGTAATTATTTTAAGCTTTGTCAACAAAATTCTGTCTTATGATAATCAAGCATATTTATTATTATTATTCCGACGATATGATTCTAGAAAGCAGTCAATGTAAATGAATACAATGCAAGAAGAAATTCCCGTGATGTCACCATCGAAGCAATACGTGTGGGGCAACAGAAGGAGATTCGGCACGCTTCGATCAGCCAAGATTTGGACGTTTATATGCGTTCTAGATGCTATGAGAGTTCTCGATGTTTCGAAGGAAGTACATAAGGAAATAATTCCGAGCAGCCGCACAATATTGAGTTGGAGGACACGTGAGTTGGGGTCGAGGTATTTCAGCGGAGTAATGGTGTTATCGGAATTTATTTTTCATGCGGCGTTGGGCGATAAAATCAGTAAGTTGCCCAAGGCGCCATGGCAAATAATAATAGCCGTCCTCTATCCGCACACGTGGATAGAGTGGATGAGGGAGTATTATTATTAGTATTGTTATAAAGCTGTGAATAATCTCCAATATCGTAACACTATAATGGTGATAGTCCTATAATCCTAGTATATGCTTCAATGAAACGAATAAAATCGACGACGTCGAAGTACCCTTTCTCTTCGCACGTTTCCAAGTGGGAAAATATGGCTTACATATACCAGAAAACAACTACTTCCCTGGCTAATACCACGACGGACATTGAACTACATCTGACAGATATGTGTGCAACGTTCTTCCAAGAAGACCCAATTGCAAGTGCGTATCTTGTAATTAAACAGCAGATTATCCATCATTTGGCTGAGAATGAGCACCTACTGACATGCATGTTTCGAGGTTTTGCCTTTCATCAGTGCCAGGGTAGGTCGGACAACATTATAATTGTCCTGTCCCTGTCAAATGAATAATAATCAACCGTTTAACAAATATTTCCCAACACTCGACCCACAACTAAGTTGATCGCAGTGCCATCCGCACGGGAAATCAAGAACAAGACACTCAATATTAGTTAAACGGTGGATTATTATTAATTCGGCAGGGACAGGACAATTATTATAATGTTGTCCGACCTACCCTGTCACTGATGAGAGGTAATAAACCTCTAAACTTGCATGTCTGCAGGTTCATTCCCAGCCAAATGAAGGATAATCTTCTGTTTCACTACTAGACAAGCACTTGCAATTGAGTCTTCTTGGAAGAACGTTGCACAAATATATGTCAGATGTAGTGCAATGTCCGTCATGGTATTAGCCAGGGAAGTAGTTGTTTTCTGACGCCTGTTTGCCGTTATTTTTCCACTTGGTGGAAACGCTAAGAGAGAAGGGTACTCAGTATCCATTTCACTTGATACATATGCGTCATACATTTGTATAACTTAAAGACAAATCTTCATTAACTAAGCATTTCAAAATCAGGAAATAACCCTCGATTGAATACCGCAAGGCAGTGTGTTGGGGCCTCTTTTATTGATTTTATATTTGGATGACATATGTTTGAGTAAGTAATACAGAGACGACACACTGATTTCAGAAAGTGTTACTTATCCAATTGAATACAAAAATTGGACACGTTCAATGTCGATAAAACGAAGGCAATAAATAAGTATAAATATGGTCAAATAAACATAAATAACATCGAAATAAAAATAGAAAATACTAATACTCAAACAACATCAGAATTTAAATACCTTCGATTCATACATTTTCATAAACATGCCCAGGACATCAAAAACAAAATCTATATAAAATGTTTTTCTTTTCAACAATATCTAGTCGGCTCTCAATCAATCACAGTTTGATTTCTGCAGCTCATTTTTAGTTAAACAGTTGATATTATTCATTTTTGGCAGGGACAGTACAATAATAATGTCCGACCTACCCTGGCACTGATGAGAGATGAAAATACTGTATTTTTTTTCGTAGAAACGAACGAAAAAAACGCATTTCATCTCGAGTATGAAATGCTATTTTTTCTACGATAGATGTTGTTTATAAAATACGAGAATTTTGCTATCAGAGTCCATATCAATTATAGTTATAGAGAGGAGTTCAAATATAATCGTGAAAATGTTTATAAACTGTCAAACGAAGTGACGTTCGTTTGCTGATTCAAGTACCAATAATAATGTTCATTCTCTTCATCTCTAGAGTGAAAAACTATCACTTTCATGTAGGGTACCCGGTTGAAAAATAATCATTTTCATATACATGAGTAGAAAAAAAAAAAAATTATGTTTATTATACTCTTTCATAAAACTCAAGTTTTAACGTATCGCCTTCATTGATGTCTCTGCTGAAATGAAGTTTTCCACAATACTTGATTCTGAATAACTACAAAGGACTTTATTGGGTATCCTACTAGACAACCAAAATTTGAATTCCAGACATAAAATGGGACAAATTTTCCATTGATGAAATTTGAATTTCCCAGTTGTACCTATCTTGTGTCACTTCTCTTTTGATCAACATAAAATTAATGCGTCCACCTACATTTCGATATAATTTTTAAACAGTCTGTACACAAAAACTTGGGATCCATCCTCCAAGCTATCTAGATGTTTCACATCATTGTTCAAATCACGCATAATGTATCTACTAATCAAGAAGGCTGAGGTGAGTTTCTTCTTGATGAGCCGTCTGTGAAAATTCTGTCCAGTGAGCTGTGGTTTAGCACAATGAGTTGCCGATCTGATGAAAAAGTTGACGCCATGGAAAAAATTATGATGAACGTTTGTGAAGTTTTCATTTCTTTGAAATTTGAGTGTGGAACTTATCCCCAAAGGTGTTGAAAATGTGTTTGTTTTTGTGAGTTGTGTGTGTAGATGGGTGATACAAATATATTGAAAAGGCGGAGATTCCGAAACTAATCAAAAGGTATTTCAATGGATAGATACTGTTGCGATTGAAATTTTGAAATACTTTTCAATTTATAGGTAAGTGAATATATGTTCCAACATCCATTTGAACACTTGCAAGCACTTGCAAACATCAAAATCCTTTGTAAGTATCTCCTTTCATGTATATAACTATTGAATTATGACTTTTTCCGTCAGCAAAACGTAATACGTATGGCAATGATGAGGTTTCAGTATCATTCAAGAATAACATGTTAGCGAGGTCCATATAAAAATAGATGTGTTGGATTATAATATGCTTCTGGGTGTTTGCCATCAATGATTTTTTCCCAGCCATCTACAGAAATATAGAGATGAAATTATCATTTAATTCTTATTATGAAAAAGTTGATAGTGAATCTGAAAGCATGGCATTATATGGAAATATATTTCAAAATTTAAGTAAAAAATGGTATTAAGTATTTGTATTTTTGAATTCAGTGATTTTTACGATTGCATGCAATAAAAAATCTTGGACAAACTGTTCATTTAAGAAGTATTTATTTTATAGTAAAAAATGACGAATACAATCTGTCAATATATGATAAAGAGCAATAAATTGCTCATGGAAACATGATCATGTGAAATAATTATTAGAATAATTAAATATCATATGAGTAATACATGAAAATATTGAAAACTAATATATACATACAAAGAAATATAGTAGAATGAAAAAGTTGGTCACGTACTGAATAGAAAAAAAAATAATGACAAAAAACTGAGAATATACATATTAAAATAATTTTCCCATGCAAATAATTTTCCAAATTTTCAGAATTATCAATCAACCAGTAGGTAAACGATTTTATCTTCGCATATTCAGAAAAAATAATTTTTTTCAAGAAACTGGTAACTCATTAAAAATCTTTTTACCAATATAAATGGCATGTTTTTGCATCAAAATTGTAGAGACTTTTACAGTTGATATCCATTTTATTCATTGTTTCATATTTATGTACTATATTCAGCGAATTTAAAGTTGATCATGAAAAGTATATCCAAAATTTCATGCTGATTCCGAAAATTTATTATTTGGAAATACTCAGATACAAGGTGTGCCAGAAATTGTTTTAATTGTTGTTTGAAAAAGCGGAAAAGGGTTAAAAATTCTCACACACTATCAAATTTTCGAAAATTTAAATTTTTCGAAAAAAATTTCCCAACATTTTAACAAGCTGGTTTCGAATATATCCTTAGTCGAATTCAATTTTTGAGAAGTTATTCGAAATCAGCTCGTCGATATATGATCGAGTTGAATTTGAGATTTTTCGAAAAATTAATAATGAAAATTTTCGAAACTTTTGGCGTTTTTTCACTTTTTATGGTACACCTCTTATCTGAACATTTTCATATCATATATTTCCGGAATCAGCATGAAATTTTGCGTATACAGTGCGAATTTCTAGTGAATCTGATGATTTTGTACTTTTCATGATTTTTAGGGGTCTACCCCTTTGGACTTTTTTCGATTTTTCGAATAATTTTGTTGTATATCGATTGACTCGAAATTACCAGAATATACTAATTTGATCATTCTGAATCGATTGGCGTTCGCAGAATTGCTCTATGTTTAACCGTTTCATAGTTAAAGAGTTCATCTGGAGTGGGAAGGAGTCATTTCCCTCCATATTTTTTTTCCAGTCCTATTTGTGATATTTATGACTTTGCACTCCTTTCATATATCAATCCAATCATAATTCACAGAGTATACTAATTCCATCATTCTGAATCGACTGGCGTTCGCAGAATTCGTGTATCTTTCGTTCTCGTTCTCGAGTTGAAAAATTCATCTAATGTTGAGAGCGGTAATATCCGGGAAACAATTTTTTTTACTCCTTTTTCATATTCTTGAAATTCAACCTTTTTTGTTTATGCTCACAGAATTTGAAATCGATTCCGAGTCAAATAGAGGTTTGGTAGGTTTTTTACGGAACCTCTGTAATATCATGGTGAAACTTTTTCAGAAATTTTTATTATTATTTTATCAAAAAATCGAAATCAGCTTATGAAGATGTTAAGGTGATTTTTTATCAAAAATATATTTTTTTCAAAAATTCGATGGTGAGAATCGCTTTTTTATGGTACACATCGGAGCATTTACAAATAATCTATTTTCGGAATAAGCATAAATTTTTGTATATATAGTGCTAATTTCAATAAAGTAAATCTGAAGATTCTGTACTTTTCACGATTTTATTTTGTGCCGATTAACTTTAAATTCACAGAATATACTAATTTCGTCATCCTGAATCGATTGGCGTTATATTTGCTTACGTCAAGGCCATCTGTACAATATTTTCTCAAGGATAGGTATTTTCAAAATGATTAAATTTATGTGTATGATTATGAAAGAAAAGAAAACATCGATATTGAAAATCCAGCTTGATATTTATAATTAGAATATGCATTTAGGCTTGTTTCGGATATTTTGTCAGTGAAAGATATCTGTTTCAAATTTATCGATACATATCTTATGGATTTTCATCTAGAGTCGAAGAAAAAACAATGATACGATCTAGAAATTTGTTGAAAGATAAGATTTTTGTACGGAAATGGAAGATGACAATAAATATAGGTTGAAAACTGATTCTGTTATATTTTGTTTATTCGATCAATAAAAAAAAGTCAGGGGTGCTATTTTCAAATCGTTTTGTATGAGAATTTGATTAACTGTATGTATGTTTGACTCTCTTTTTCGCATACGAATTAAAGCCGAATGATTTGGAAATAGCATCCCTGATTATGCAGCTTAGTATAATATGCTGACAATGATAATATTATCATTGTCGATGAATCAAATGTTCAAACTATCTAATATCGATTGCCATACAATTATACACGTTCTGATCAAAATTAAACCTCACATCTTGATCTTGCAGTATTTCTAGCGTAATATCTGACAGTGTTCTTCAATAATTCGATCTCACAAATCTGGTAGAGATCCAGGTTCCGTTGAATATATCTCATTTTCCAAGAAAAAAATCGAGTGCGTTTAGGTCTGGAGATCTGGCTGGCCACTCTAAAGGACCTCTTCGCTCAATTCAAATTCCCTGAAACATCTCATCCAAAATTACTCTGGCAGACTGTTGAGGTGTCCCGCCTTTTTGAAAAAATCAAGTGGTCTTCTTGGTAACGATCGTCATTCTCAATGATGTGTGTTAATTGTGGATAAATGAACTTAATTATTATATATTTATTCACCCAAGAAAAATTAGATGTTTTTACAGGAAAGTCAAGGATTAATTCTAAATAAGTTTACCTTCGTGAAAAATTGGTCTAACAATGGTCTCCAAAAATACCGGCCAGTTTTTGAGGGTTTGAGTGTGGACTTGGTGGCTTTCAGGATTTGGCAAATACTAATCGGCTCCAATTCGATAAAAAGTCTTTTTATCGATTCCTAAGAACTTTAAATTTTTTCTGTCAAGTGTGTGAGAATGGAATGGGGAGGTGAAAATGGATGTCATCTAGTGATAGTTGGTACATTTGATTTCTTGACAATGATGATATCATACTTAGTTGCATTATTAGATCTTGTTTTTAGTTATTCAGTCACAAGGAGTGATATTTCCATTCAACATTAAATATCTCAAAAAAAAATCGACATAATTCAATTTTTGTCTGTGTCAAAATTTTATTGAGTATAACATTTACTTCTTGAATGAATAATGTACTTTTTCCACGTATGGATGGAATCTCAATGATGATCCCATCCTGCACATCCACAACGGATATAAAACCGTGGAGAGGCGAAGAGGAAATTAATTTCAAATAGCAATTCGTTGGTGTCGGTTCTTATTTGAATTTCAAATATGTTACACCAGTCGCACTTTTGCGTGATACTTTATTCTCTCAAACGGGACGGATATGTTGAAATTTATACATATATGCTTAAATGTATTGTGTACGTGGTGATCGAAAATCAGGTGAAGGGAGGCATAGAGCTGTATATTTATGAAAACTTTTTACTTGACAATACCTCTGCATCATCTTACCTAACTCAAAAATTAATTACAGCATAAACTATCATGGTTAAATTGTTAAAATTGTTATTTCTTTCAACCAGCTGCACATCCAAGAGTACAACCTTCAAAAGTCTTTGAAAGACTTGTCCGAGCTAGGGAAGACGCAGCCCTTACCTTTTAACGTGTGATGCACAATAAGTATGTTGAATTATCTTGCCATTCACTGCACTCTTCATATAACGTGAAAAAAAAACTAGAAATTATGTAGGAGATCATCGGGGTTTGTTTTTTTTTTCTGAAATCTCATTCCCTGGTGAAGTGTCGCTCAAGTATTTCTTGCGCTTAGCCAATTAGAGATCGAAAACAAAATTGCGCCAACTCCATATTTTCTTTATTCTAACTTGGATCTGGCTTAAGCAAAATATAGCAATTTTAATATGGCCACATTATTGAAGTGCTTGTCTGTAAATGAAACCAAGCATCCTATTTGCTTCTGCAACCGTCTTTCTAATTAATATGTGCTTTGAATGTCATATGTCATAGTAAGGTCTTTCCTCTCTTGTACATGGTTAATTACCTTATTGTCGATTGCGTCATCATAAATGAAGGTACTCGATTTTTTTGTTAATGATATTACATGTTTTTCACATTCAGTTGCAGACGATTATCATTACTTACACCAGAGTTTAATTCGAACCGTACTCGCTGACAATCAGTAATGTCGTCGATTTTATCATATAATTTAAGATCGTCTGCTACGAAGGCATAGAAGGGCCATCTATTGATGAAAAATCATTTTTGCTAATTCTGAGATTAACTTAGTATCTCAGAATTTGCTAATTCTGAGATACTAAAGCTAAGTTTTCATGTACACGAATTATTCGTTTTTCGTACGAAATCTTTTCAAAGACATTTCGTGGCGGCAAATTTTAACTGATGCTACGAATAAATTCAAGAAGTTGAAATAAAGTCAACTTGTCCGAAATTTTAAAATGAAACAATGATCAGTGCGGTTGTTTGTTTCCAGGCATACCTATTAAAAAATTTAATGTTAAATATGGACAGCAATATATCATGATTAATAATATAAGGATAAGAACAGCCGTAATATTTTATATTTTACTCGTATTTTACTGATTTTGTTGACGTATTGGAATTTTGAATTGAACAAAAAAAAGAAAAAGGGCTCCAAAACGTTTTTGGGTGAGATCTATTTTCAAACTACGAAAATTACATGGCAATTATCACAGCTTAATTAAAGAGCTGAGGAATTTACTTGAGAAAATAGACGGTAAATTAGGGGGTTGACGTTGAATATTTCATTCATTCCGTGAAGGCATTTGGCACAAATGAAAACCGCTCAAAATATCATTCGTACGAAAAAGTGACATTTCTTTAAAATTTCATACGAAGAACCGAAAATTCCGATGCATGAAAACTTAGCTTGAGTCATAATTCCAAGATGTTAAGTCAGAATTAGGAGTGACAGAACATGTTCTAATTCGGAATTCTGACTTAGTATCTCGGAATCAGCTAATTCTGAGTTACTGAGACAGAATTCTGACTTGGTATCTTGGAATAAGCTAATTCTGAGTTACTAAGTTAGAATTCTGACTTGGTATCTCGGAATTAACGCCTTCGTAGTCTGTAGCTAGGAATATTCAAAGTGGTCATTAATAAAGATTAAAAACAGAAGAGGCCCTAGATTGGAGCCTTGTGGCACACCGGAGGTAACTACGTATGAGGCAGATTTGAAGGATTCGTATTCGTATTGTTTTCTTCCTACTAGATATCCCATTGATGCAGTTGTCTGGAGAAACTCGGTTTTGTTAATTTATCAAGAAAAATGTAATGATCTATTTGATCAAAGGTCTCCCGGAAGTTTAAGTACACACTATCAATTTGTTTTTGTTTATCCAGATAAGTGCAAAGATGCAGGATGGGCACGCATATATCAGAATCGGCCTTTCGGCCTTTCAAAAGTCCATGTGGTACAACTTTCGTCATCTGCCTGTGAATCTTTGGGAATAAAATCTACAAAAATGAACGGATGAACTTTTTCGAAGGAAATAGTATTTAAGTAACATACAAATATTTAAGAATGCAATCAATAATCGCTAGGATCTATGACGCGAATACTGCTATACGACGACCTCTCTGTGACGGTCATGGAATTGATCGAAGGCCGCTTGGAACTGGCTGGCCGGGAGCTAGCATGATTCTTCTCGTGCATCCTTTTTTTGAGCTTAGACACTTCGATTTCCTGCAACCAGGCACCAGTCTTTTAATATCCGGCTGTCTATAAAATATTGTGCCGAGATAAAAGTGAACCAACTGTTCTATTTTTTAAAATTTGTATGAGTTCAAGCGTATGTACTTGTCACAGAAAGGGATAGGGTGTTGCCGAGGTAAATTATAAATATTATTATTGTATTGAGTAATATTGTCGCGGCAGTTCGGACATGGAAAGCAAAAAATGTAAATTATAAAACTGAATGAAAATTGCGGACCAGGTGGGATTTGAACCCGGGCTCCAATGTTTAGTTGAACGGTCCGGGTTCAAAGCCTGGCTGGTCTACTTTTTTAAAGTTTTCCTGTTTCAATTTTTTCAAGTTTTCACTCTTACTTTTTTCATGCTTTTTTTAAATAATGAAATAGTATTTTGATATTGAATGACATACTCGATCTAGGCACACAAACTGCACAAAAAAATCTTTTGTTATAGTCACAGAAAAAAACTTTTGTGTTGTATTCGGAATCTCATTTAACCCTACAGATTCTGTTCTGTCAGGTTACCACAGAGAATAGATTAAGAAATTGTCGAAATCGCCTTTACGCGGTTGAAGGTAATTGGAGAAAATTCTTCCATTTGTCTTCGTTGGCCGTTTATTCCCCATTAAAAACAAACGAGGTTTCAACTTTAGAGCCGTTTTCAGGAGTAATTCTCCTTTTTCGATTCGAAAAAAATGTATATTCGTTATAAGTGGCATTCTACTTTACGATTTTAATCGGCTTTCATTTCGCTGCGGAGACAATAATGCAGCGTTTTCAATTACGATTCAGTTTCTAATCCTGGGTAGATATTACCCAGGATTTATGTTATGAAAGTTCCAGACGGGAAAAAGTGAAGATACGGTAAAGACTTTAGTTATGTGGGTCGTATTTCAATTTCATTTGCATTTGCTCACACCCGTTCGGTCTATTTTCCATTTTGTATGATTAAAGTACGAGAATATATGGTGGTGGCGTCTTTTGTGATGATAACTACCATAACATATCACCTGACAAACTTTTTACTTATATGTACAAAGTCAAAGTCAAAATATACTTTATAGTCGGAAGTTATAAAAATCAATCTGCAGATGAAGTAGGGAACACATTCAAAATTGCCAGTGTTTGTGACGGCTATAAATTATGCGAATTCATTTTATTTTATTATTTTTGTTCATATAATCATAACATTCTATTACACAATTTTGTAGCATAGCTGAGTATGTATTGCATTACATCGATTCATTTAGGGATTAGATTAGATTAGTTTGGGGCTTCTGTGCCATAAGTATCTACACCGCGACCTTTGCAGATCTATTGTGTGTGCCATCGAAATCGTTCAGAGTTCTTTGTCTAGCCCTGTCTCCATACGCTAATTTTTAGAAGACCCATATATAGTTAAGTCGACAGGTAGTTTCAGATAGAAAAAGGTCGGAAGTTAATGAAACTTCAAGATGTTGTTCAGGGATGGTTGATTAACATTTTCTCAAGTTTTGGACCTCGAGGACCCTGTGCTAAAAAAGTAGGGGGGGGGGGAAACTGCAAATTTTTCGACCTTGGTGTGGTTTTTCCTCAATAACTTTTTTGTAGATCGTCAAATTCCCTACGAATTTGTTGCCTCAAACATGTTTGTATGTCAATTTGTTACGGAGATATGGCGCTTCGAAGAAGAGGTAGTTTTTCAAATTTCGCCACAAAATGCAGAATTCCACCCTATTTCTTCTGTTATACAAGAATTATCATGAAATGTAGTTGCTGTTATAATTCCTACATGAAATCACCAACTTTAGATAACCCAAGTGTCAAGTCGTTCATCCCAGGGACAAGAGAGTGTCGGGCCGAGGGGAGTGTGTGATCAGCTACAGCAGTAAAAAGCTGGAAAACAATAGATGTTAGAACACTGATCCTGTGGAACTGCGGAATGCAAACGATGAGCCAATATTCCACATAGAAGGCTGAAATTTGTCTATTCTACCTGCGCTATTAGATCACTTTTCATTTTATTCTTTCAACATGACTCTATTGTTCATTAATTCTATGAAGATGTGAACATACTTATTCTGTTGACAGCATTAGCTATACGTCCACAAAAAAACATCTACCTTCAAAAAAGTGAAAGAGGCAGTGGTTCCAGTGTCCTCTACTCGCCAGGTTCCTGTTCCTGTCCTCCCAAGGACATACTTTTCCTTCTTGCAGTGAGTGGTTGTGATACCACTTCAGCACCGTTTGGATTGGGGAAGAAGAAAATTTGCAGTACCTACATGAAGAATACCTCCCTCTCTGCAGTAGTGGCCCCGTTTCTCACACCAAACGCTACTCCTCAGCAGATCAGCGATGCTGGAGAAAAGTTCCTGGTAGCAGTTTATGGAGGCAACATTGACAGAGACAATTTCGACGACCTAAGGTACCAATTATTCACACGATCAATGACGAAGGCTAAATTACAACTAGCCCGCCTGCCACCAACAAGGGACGCTGCCAAGTACCACTCCCTCCGCACTTACCAGCAAGGACAGGCATGGTTGGGCAATGATCTCCTCCCATCAGTATCACACGAGGGGTACTACCAATCCCTACAACCAAAAATGCTGCGCCGGATGACATCCTCCATATTGTTTCCTGCAAGTGCAGCAAAGGCTGTAGCAGCGGAGCTTGCGGCTGCAAGAAAGCAGGTCTCCGATGCTCAGCGATGTGCAAGCACTGCACAGGCCACTCCTGCGAAAACGCCCCCGCAACTGATTTGATCGAGGAAGACTCACCAGAAATATTGGACGAAAACGACGACAGCGACATCATTGACAGCCTCCTCAGGAGGACGACGAGCTGTTACGAGCAGAACCAGCGGCTAAGAAATCTCGGCAGGAAATGTAATGAGTACAAATGAGTACCTACCCACTATGATTAGCTATAATATCTTTATTCCTCAATATAATGTATGCCTTGAGAATAACTTAATATTGTTAATTACATTAATTTTTTTCACGAAAGGGCTACGTCTTTTTTTCTTCCTGTCCTGGGATGATTATGTAGGGGAACGGGGGGATATCGATCCGAAAAGTAACTGATATCAATACCAAAATGATGGTTGGCTTTGCAATGGTTCCTTAGTTTGAATAGTTTTAGATAATGAATACTCTGTATAACGAAGCTCTTGAAGGGGTTGCCAGGGAAACGTAATAAATAAATAGACGATGGAACTGAAAACATATAGAAAAGCTTCTAAAATTATTGGAGTTAAAATATCTATCCAAAATCAATATTATATTGGAAATCTATGAAAACTATTATCAACAATCAAAAATAGGAAGATCACTTCATTGAATCTGACTGAACGTGTATTTGATACCAGCGACTTATGCAATAATTATCATATAGATGAATCCTTACATCAAAAGTATCTGGAATATTGGAAGAAATACTTATATATATTAAAGGAAAGGGTCATTCTGGAATGAAATATCAATAACTAAGAGCAGGTAGGAGAATTTACATTTAAAAACCGACATTTGGGAAGGGCAGTTTTGCGGCTTCAAAAGAAAAACGGTTATTTAAGCATTAGAAACCTCAGACTTGACAAGCCCTCGCAGTGGCATAGTATGTGTGCTGATGTTTCCTCTTCTTCCTGGCAGAACCTGCATAGCATTTCTTCTGCCAGATCGAGTATGCTCATATGTTTATTGAGCCTACTATGCCATGTGAGGAGTCCAACTATTATTCTAGTAGTGCTCCTTCTCTGGCTTAATAGATATTCTGTGAATGTTGGCAGCGGTTTTTCAATAAACTCTTTGGCCTGTCTCATTCCTGGTGAATATTCCACCATTCTTGAGATTTCTGCTGAATCCATGATTGGGTGCTGGTTTTTAGTAAAGCTTTTGCTATCCCGCAAAACGGTTCTGGGCCATTCAGAGCCTGACTTGCTCTTTCTCGAGCTAGTGAATCAGCCTATTCATTGCCTCTGTAACCTGTGTGTGCTGGTACCCAAGCTAGTGTTAGTCTGTTCTAACTGACCAGCTTTTTTAGGGCTACTATGCAGTCCAAAACTAATTTTGAGGTAATTTGCGTAGAGTTGACTGCTTTTATTGCCGCTTGGTTGTCTGAGTAAATGACAATGGTTTTTCCTGAGAACTCTTGCCTTATTAACTATGCAACGATTTCCGCTTGGAATATCGTCGCATATTTGCCTAAGCTCAGTGAGATTCGTATCTTCGTCTTGGCTCCGTATATGCTGGCTCATGAACCTTCACCGGTTTTTTTGCCGTCAGTGTAGACGGCGATTTTTGCATTGATGGGAGGTCTCTCTTTCCACGCATCCCTGTCCGTTATGCTTATCTTGAAAGTTTTGTCAAAGCTATATCTCGGGAGTATACCATCTGATGGCATTCTGATTATAGGGTCGTTTTCAAACTTCTCATATAGCTTGTTGTAGTCTCTCCCGTGCATCTTGCTTATGGGCGCTTGATCTCTAAGTAATCTGCTCGTGACCGACCTGGCTTCGTCTTGAATGTGTATGTGTAGTGGTGGCAGGTTGAGCAAGACTTCTAGTGCGGCTGTTGGAGTAGTTCTCATGGCTCCGGTAACACTCAGACATGCTTGTCTTTGCAGTCCTTCCAGCCGTCGTACTACCCCTGTCTGCTTTGTCTTTGGCCACCATACCACCGACCCATATGTTATCATAGGTCTGATGACTCTGGCATCAAGCCATGTGGCCATTTGGTTGTAGCCCCCAATTTTTCCACACATTCTCCTGCATAGATTGAAGACTACTGAGCCTTTTTCTATCACTTTTTGTAGGAAAAACATTGTACCTAACTCTTGCGGAAAATGTTTTTTCCACCCTTGACGGCTTACCCGAACTCCTCTTCGCGTCGTTCGTGCAACTGCCATCGCATGCGGGAAAGTACTACTTTCCGCACTTGTTAGGTAAATAACTATTTCAACATCTAACTTGTATCGTGGTGTGCAGTAATGATTTTGAGTTCAATTTCATTAAAGCAGCAATCAAAGCATCACATTTGGTGTCAGGTGTGGGGTTCACCTTGGGATGTTGTTTAGTCGAGCAAGAACGTGGCCTTCCTGGTTGCTGCTTAGGTGGAAGTAAACTCAAAGTCGTTGATTATTTATTTCATTATAGATCATATTATCGATTATTCTCAATTCCTGAGCGTTTTAAATATTTCATGAGATTGATTGTCGAGCGTAGACGTGTCAATACGTTTTTTCTGGTGTGGAATTGATTATAAGTACTAGTACTACAGCGTTTCTGACAGAAGAGAATACAGTTGAAGGAAGGGGGAACTGTCTCCCCAAGAAGGGTACTAGCCTCCAGTGTCCCCCCGAACCCATTCACCATATCGGACGCTAGTGGTCGAGCAGCAATCTAGACTTCTGCGCTCTGAATCTACAAATAGCTCTGAGATATACCAGGTGTAGGAATTATTGCAGTTTTTGTAGACTTGAACTATTTTTGGTAATTTTGTTGGCAAGTTGGCAGAAAACAACTGCTGCCTCTAAGACCGTTGAATTATATATATATCAGAGTCTTGGCAAGTCTCCTAAATTGAGAAGAAGTACGTATAGGTTTCATGGTCATTACCTTTCACATGAGAATATTCAAATGAGCAAAGGTTTCAATGGATATGAGCATGTCGAATGCATTTCCAGAAAGATAGGAAAAAAGACTTAACCGTACTTAATACCTACGGCTAATTTCATCTAACGTTGATCTCTGATTCACGGTAAATATATCAAAATTAATCCATGAGAGCACTTCTGAACTCGAACAAGTAGAGGAGTTTGGCCTTCAATGCCGGAGGTTGTGATCTAGTTGGATATTGCATATTTTTTTTGTGATTGTGATATAAATTAAGATGATAATTCGGCTCAATGAATGAGAAACTCAAGTAACCTATTACCTATGAAGTACTCTAAGTTCCACGCAGAATGAACATATTTCTAGTTTGATATTTTTCACTTGAAGTGTTCCTCCTCATGTGAAATCGATAAAAACACACCCATACTTATTCAGCGATATTTTATTATCGGTATAGAACCTTTTTCTCGAAGCCCCAGATAATGATTCCTGTTTGTTTTATTCATGTGGTTCCTAGGGGAGACCTTCCAACCATGGAAGGGTCGGATGATTAAATCATTCCCATTATTGTTACGGCTTCGAAATATGATTCAAATGTTTGATAGCTAGGTAGGAGATTGCGGTCGTCTACTATTCCCAATTGTATCCATTCACTGCGCTTGAAGGGGGTTCAGGTCGTTTTCGATTATGTGATATTGGACTGAACTGCCCAGTAGCGTACCATCTCAACTATTGGCAAAATACCGATAAAAATTTTGTATAATAATTTTCGTTTTGGATGCTGCAATAGAGTTATTCCCTGTTATTGATGTAAAGCGAGCAGAGATCATGCAATACCCTGATTTGGTAATGATTTTTAAAGTTGGTAGAAAATAAATTTCAAAAACTTTCAGAAGAAACAAAATAAAAAAAAATACCTGAGACAGCAAAGCTTGAAAAACTGATGGAATATCTTATTGACAAAAAACTCATATATTCATTTAGAAGCACACAGATGCAAAATATCAAATCATAGTTACTTATTTAAATTTAAAAAATCAATTACGATGATAAAAATAAAAAGACAATCGTTACTAGGATATTTAATTACTGGAGACGCCTAGAACATCATTAGAACCCGTATTGACCGATAATATTAAGTGATTTCTATTAGAACTCATTTTGTCTCGCCGGATCGTCTATCATCCATTCTTTCTGATATTTTTCGTCGAAGTAGCTGCTGGATTTCGGCGACACGGCTGGCCGCCAACTTCCGTTCTGCCGCCGTAATTCACTGCCTTTCCGTTTCTCCTTATTTTTGTCCGTTGCAGCGGCTCGTCCTCAGGAAATTAACGGCCATTTGCGAGCCGCAAGTGGATTATTAAGCGTGACCGGAGATTTATGCGTTTAAATACGTGGAAAATGTTCCTATTTAGGTAAACGAATGTTTTTCTTCGGTAGAGGTGGGAGCGTTCCGGAACCGGGTATTTTAGAATTAATTAGCAATGAAAATGCGAGTTATAATATGGAAGAACAAGTGCACTTGTCAACTTTGACATATGTTTTCCTCAGTTTCTGTCAGCAAGAATATACAAACACCGACACTTTTCTATTCATCAAATCATCAGATTCCATTCTGGAGATCGAAAACTCAAATATACTGCCCGCTAAATATGAACAAAAATATGAGGAACAATATAAATATTTTGAATACTGGTGCCACTACAAAGGGATGAATAGTATCGAATAGGACGTGTTCCTAGAATAATTTGCAGATTTAGTCAAATACCTACATAATGCAGTGAGTACAGTACTTAATCTCTCAAAATGAAATATTGTTCAAAAAAACTGAAAAACACGCTTTCATAACCCATTGAACTAAAAAGTAGGAAATAATAGTTTATACAGGCATAAAATAATAATAAATGAAAAATATTACTATCACTGTGAAAAAAGCGTGGATCGCTTTGCTTCATATTTTCGTATATCAAGCTTATTATTGCACTAGTGGAATAAAGTAATATCATTATTCCATCAGTTGATAAAGTGGTACTCTATTCGGTTCATAAGTGTGGATGAAACTTCAATTATAAGGTGATTGTGGATGAAATTTATTTATATATGCTGTGCCTCTAAATCTTCCCTCTGAACTTATAAACGTATTATTGATCATTTTTACTGCAAATTTCACTCTTAAGGCAGCCATCACACTTAGAAACCATGACTTGTATTCTTATCGGACAATTCACACTGAATGATCGTTCTCGACCGGTTTTCAAAGACCATGTTTGAAATTCCAATCTGCTGAAATTTTTGGTTTATCAGTGTGAGCTTGAGAGTTTTTATTGATCCCTTTCAATTTTTATTCGTTTCTGGACGGTCGCGGACGGTTGGTCCTGGTGGGTCAGTGTGTTTTCTAACTCAATTGTGGGTGAGTACTTGAAAAAATCATTTCAGTTTCGATATGTTTTGAGTTTTGAGACCTAGACCTGGGTGAATAAACAATTTTTTCATGAATTACGTTCATATCTGTTCATGTATCATATCCCTTTATTTGAGTAATTTACATACGTATTTTTATTTTGCATCCTTTAAATATATCTCGACGAATTCTAAACAAAATTTAGGAGAAATTACCTTTCTCAACCCCAGATGAACTTCTCAACTCGCGGAAGGTTGAAGATACAGCAAATTTGCATACGCCAATTGATTCAGAATGATGAAATTAGTGCACAAGCTCCAACTTCAATCACTTCTGAATGGAGTTGAACCTGTCAGAAAGTAAACTTTGTGTAACCTCATTCATATGGCTACTACCAGCCCTAGTCAATCTTTTTCACCTCGAAACCGAGGGCAATGTCTGTACGTGTTTCCCGTTCAAATTATGGCGAAGTCGCTCATGTGAAGGCGTCCATATAAATCAACAAAATATTTTTTATGACTGCTCGCTCAGACAATTCGCGAAAACTTCCAACTATCAACGAAAAAATACAATAAGACAAGAAGAAATAAATCACCAGACGTAACATCTGGCCCATTTGAAACGAGAATGGAATATAAATTGACATCGTAAAAGGTAATAGTGCGCAAATAAAATTTGAGTCGGGTTCTCAGGTGTTTAATTTTCAACTATAAATTCTCGTTCAGTTCCAAATTCGATTCCGTTTCCATTTCAGAATTTCTCGCTGAACAAGCATTAATCGACCTATTTAATTAACTTTGTTTCCGATTCAATTATCTCAACGGACAAAAATTAATCGGAAACGAGGAGAGCTACAGTTTTCGCGAAAAGATTACGAATTACGAAGCTTTCATGCAACGGTGAATTCGGAAGAGCTGTCGAACTCATTGGCGGAGAAAAAGCGTTCTTGATGATTTCAGTCAAGACCATTATGAGTCTGTGAGATTAGCATTATTTGGTTTCGAAGCGCTGAAATATAGATTCGTCTTCGATTATATTTTTTATCGCGGAAGGATTTTTGTATATGTTATGTCTTCATATCTCTCAGCATATCGATGCAAATGTCATCAAAAACGTTTTCTGCTCTCAGCCAATTAGTCTTGGTCTTATACATCTTCATGGATATTGATCTTCCAGGAAAATAGTTATTTCAACGATATGTTGAACTGGTGCATGGCCATGAAAAATCTGTGTCTGATATTCAGAGGGATGTTCTTCTATATTTATTAAAACTTGAAATTGCTTATCTTTTGTTGAAATTTTAAATATCCGCATTTGGTGATCTATATAGAGAATTCACTCTTATGGATTTGCCGCTTGAAGTAATTATTCTGACGATTAATATTTTGATATTATTTCGAAGAATTGAAATTCCATATTTATAATTGAGATCAGATTTCACATAAGCAACAACGCCATCATTTTGATTCAGTTTATTATTAATATGAATTATATCGTATCCTGTAATATTATGAATGTAGAATAATTGATTCACTGTATTTTATTATAATAACAAGCTGTATACAGGGTATGGCAATAGTGCATCAAAGTTCGACTGCTCAAGTTCTAAGATAGTTGGGAAGATAATTCAAACCAAAGATAACTAGAGATCAGTGTCTCTATCTAGAAATTATTGCCGGATATACAGGGTGAACCAAGAAAAATCTACAGGATCGATTGCATTTTTTTAAAGGAAATGCCATTATTTCAATCCACTTTTTCGAGCCATCCACTCTTCCCAATATCATTTGCTATCTCCCAACCACTTGGGAGTTATAATTTTTCTTGTCAAATTATTGCTATCTGCAGATGCATACCGATAAAATTACCGTTCTCAAGATTATGGATTCGTCAGACAAATGAGTGATATTTCTGAATCACTTTCATTCCCAAAAATTATACATGGTGGCTGAAAATGAGTTTTCAAGAAG
Organism: Chrysolina americana; assembly: GCA_958502065.1. Taxonomy (NCBI): domain Eukaryota; kingdom Metazoa; phylum Arthropoda; class Insecta; order Coleoptera; family Chrysomelidae; genus Chrysolina; species Chrysolina americana. Next base: position 8,085,288 of record OY293410.1, read on the forward strand.
TTGGGATTCGTTAAAATAATTGAACTGATGTGTTTCCACAAAACTTATAAAAGGTGTCAGTAAAAATAATTTACTGAAAATTGTCCAAGTGAATAACTCGAAAACGGCTAGGAACAGCCTCAGGGGTATACATACGAAAAACATTCGCATCTCAACCCTACATTACATGGTCGAAAAATATATGGAGTCTTCCATTTGAAAAACTCGAGAAAATTCAATTAAAAAACTTCCGAATTGAAAAATCATGAATGAATGAATGATAGTGATTCAGAAATATCACTCATCTGTCTGACGAATAGGATTATAATCATATCCTCCTGCATTCCATAATCTTGAGAACGGTGATTTTTTCGGTATTCATCTGCAGATCTGCATTATTTTGCAAAAAAAAAAATTATAAATCCTAAGTGGTTGGGAGATAGTAAATGATATTGGAGGGGTGGATGGAGATCACTAAAATGCTTGAAAAAATGGATTGAAATTTCTGGATGTAGACAATGATGTCTAGTTTACTTTGGTTTTTGAATTATCTGCCTAGCTACCATAGAAGTCGAGCAATCGGACTCTGACGCACTGTTGCCCTACCCTGTATATTTGGATCCCTATTTTTAAAAGAACTTTTCTAAAGCTTCTGAATCTTTGTCTCAGCTTTAAACTATGTGTTTTGATAATAATGATGAATCTCATATATCCACACGATGGTTTACGATAAGTACTAGTTATTTACCTAACAAGTGCTGAAAGTAGTACTTTTCCGCACGGGACGGCAGTTGCATGAACGACGTGAAGCGGAGTTCGGGTAAGCCGTCAAGGGTGGAAAAGACATTTTTTGCAAGAGTTAGGTACAATATTTTTCCTACGAGTGTTTTTGTCCATCTTATTTATGAAGAAAAAGGTTTTCAATGAACAAGATTTTAAAATAATGCTACAAAATCACACATAAGACAGAATAGTTACATAGGTCCTTAATATTATAACGATTTCGAGACCGGCCTCGAGACCGTCCCTGATCATCCAATTAATGATGCACACTCGAAATGTAAACAAGCTCTCCGCTGACAAACACGTAAAAGAAGCGCAAACGTTCCAAGAAAAAGAAGCTTCGAGAGAGAGCCATCTAGATGAATCGTTCTATTATCCTGAACAATCGAGAACTGTAAATGCGACTATATACCCGCTGGATAGTCAGAGACAGTCACAGAGAGTTACAAATACAGTTCGAGAGTTCGCTGATAGATAGCCACAGTAGAAATAAATTGAAATAGTTATTGAAGTCTATGTTTCATTGTAATAATTGTTTCAAGTAGTGTTTTAAATAAATTAGAAAAATTAGTGCAGTTTTACTACAATATACTCATTTTCAACAATACGTACAAAAATTGTGCGGAAAAGTAACTTTTCAGCAGCACTAGTACGGAAAAATTACTTTTCCACACGATTTTTTTATGCAGTGAAAAGTACCACTTTCAAAACAAAAAAATCGTGCGGAAAAGTTACTTTTCCGTACTCTCGTAGGAAATAATATATGTATTATTTGCCCGTGAACTGATTCATTCCGGACTAGAAGAGTTGATGTTTCGAAAACTAACGTGACAGCGTTATTGTAAATGTTTGCGACATATGGAGTATTGAATCATTTCGGACAAAAGGGGTCTGACAGTTGTCCACGTTGCGGATTTGATGCACATCCAGCTCGAATTATCATTTTAAATCCGTAACCAGATGATGTACGAGAATTTCGATTATAATTTCACTGTCAGGCTGCCCTTTAAAGCTCCAATATGGCATTGGGGATTTGTTCGATTTAGAGCTTGTTTCGAAATGTGGCAGTTGAATGTCGAGTTCAACACGATGTTTGGTTTGTGTATACCCTTTTGATGAGAATTGCGATTTTGGTTTGAATTCGGAGTAATGAGGTGTTCAGAATTTGTTTGTCATTCATTTCAATTGTTTAATTCGAAGAAATTACAATAAATGGATAGACATATCAAAACTAACTCCCTGAAGGGGAGTAGTTGACAGAGTGTACCTCTAAAAATCTCGGCTATGCGCACGGTGGTACCAAAAGTAAACCATCAATATATGAATCGTCCAGCAAATGTTTTTGGAACTTGTGTAATCGAAGATTTGGTTCGTCTGCTCTCAAACAGCGAAAATATGTGACATTTCTCGACTTCTAACGTCTGTTTTTTGAAAATAAACGACTGTACTGTCAAGTTTTGGGTTTGTTTTAATAGCGAGTGAATACCAAGATAATTTTTGTAATCTGTATTCCAGATGTTGATGGCAGATTAACGAAATAACAGAAAATATCAGAAATATAAGTATTTCTTAGGGAAATGGCCCCTCTCCATAGAATCAACAAATTCCAAGTGAAATCGCGTCCTGATTAGAAAATACGAGCTTGTGTCGCTTTTAACAGACAGACGATCAAAGTCGAGTGAAGCAATATTCGATATCGAAGGAAACTCCAGACTGCAGATTGGTAGATATCCCCTGTGAATTCCAAGTCAAAATATGTGATTTGTATATCCTCAGATACAAGGTTTAACATAAAAGAGGAATAAAATAAAAAAAACTGAAATTATAGATATTCCGTAAAAGTCCTATAAAATCTTTAATTTTCTCTGAATCGACTTCAAATTCACTGTACAAAATGAACAAGTGTTGAATTTTACATACATGAGCGAAATATTTTTTTTTCAAATGTTTCGAGCGACATGACTCGTATTATCTTCAGATAACCATTCCAACTCAAGAACGGTTGAAGATAGAGAAATTCTGCGAACGTCAATTGATTCAGAAAGATGAAATTAGTAGATATCCCTGGTGATTTTCAAGTCGATAGGCGAGAAAAAGTTACTCGAAAATAGTCCCAAGGGAAAAATCAAGCAAATTGAAAAATCATCAGATTTACTTGAAATTGTCACTTGATACGTAAAATTGTATGATGATTTCGAAAATCTATGATTTGTATATCTCCGAATATAGGGTTTAGCATAAAAAGGAATTAAACTAAAAAAAAAAATTTTATTGTTGAGATTACGTAAAAATCGTATGAATTCTTCAATTGATCCGCAATCGACTTCAAATTTATTGTGCATAATGAGAAAATGTTGAAGTTTACGAATATGATCTTCAGATAACCATTCCAACTCGTGAACGATTGAAGGTAGAGCAATTCTGCAAACGTCAACCGATTCAGAATGATGAAATTAGTAGATATCCCCTGTGAATTCAAGTCGATAGGTGAAAAAAAATTACTCGAAAAAAGTCTTAAGGGGCAGACCCCTAAAAATCAAACAAATTGAAAAATCATCAGATTTACTTGAAATTGTCACTTGATACGTAAAATTGTATGATGATTTCGAAAATCTATGATTTGTATATCTCCGAATACAGGGTTTAGCATAAAAAGGAATTAAACTAAAAAAAAAAAATTTATTGTTGAGATTACGTAAAAATCGTATGAATTCTTCAATTGATCCGCAATCGACTTCAAATTTATTGTGCATAATGAGAAAATGTTGAAGTTTACGAATATGATCTTCAGATAACCATTCCAACTCGTGAACGATTGAAGGTAGAGCAATTCTGCAAACGTCAACCGATTCAGAATGATGAAATTAGTAGATATCCCCTGTGAATTCAAGTCGATAGGTGAAAAAAAATTACTCGAAAAAAGTCTTAAGGGGCAGACCCCTGAAAATCAAGTAAATTGAAAAATCATCAGATTCACTTGAAATTCTCACTTCATATGCAAAATTGTATGCCGATTTCGAAAATCTATGATTTGTATATCTCCGAATACAGGGTTTAGCATAAAAAAGAATTAAACCAAAAAAACTTTAAATTGTAGATTTCGTAAAAATCGCATGAATTCTTCAATTGATCCGCAATCGACTTCAAATTTATTGTGCATAATGAGAAAATGTTGAAGTTTACGAATATGATCTTCAGATAACCATTCCAACTCGTGAACGATTGAAGGTAGAGCAATTCTGCAAACGTCAACCGATTCAGAATGATGAAATTAGTAGATATCCCCTGTGAATTCAAGTCGATAGGTGAAAAAAAATTACTCGAAAAAAGTCTTAAGGGGCAGACCCCTAAAAATCAAACAAATTGAAAAATCATCAGATTTACTTGAAATTGTCACTTGATACGTAAAATTGTATGATGATTTCGAAAATCTATGATTTGTATATCTCCGAATACAGGGTTTAGCATAAAAAGGAATTAAACTAAAAAAAAAAAATTTATTGTTGAGATTACGTAAAAATCGTATGAATTCTTCAATTGATCCGCAATCGACTTCAAATTTATTGTGCATAATGAGAAAATGTTGAAGTTTACGAATATGATCTTCAGATAACCATTCCAACTCGTGAACGATTGAAGGTAGAGCAATTCTGCAAACGTCAACCGATTCAGAATGATGAAATTAGTAGATATCCCCTGTGAATTCAAGTCGATAGGTGAAAAAAAATTACTCGAAAAAAGTCTTAAGGGGCAGACCCCTGAAAATCAAGTAAATTGAAAAATCATCAGATTCACTTGAAATTCTCACTACATATGCAAAATTGTATGCCGATTTCGAATATCTATGATTTGTATATCTCCGAATACAGGATTTAGCATAAAAAAGAATTAAACCAAAAAAACTTTAAATTGTAGATTTCGTAAAAATCGCATGAATTCTTCAATTGATCCGCAATCGACTTCAAATTTATTGTGCATAATGAGAGAATGATATGATCTTCAGATAACCATTCCAACTCGTGAACGATTGAAGATAGAGCAATTCTGCAAACGTCAACCGATTCAGAATGATGAAATTAGTAGATATCCCCTGTGACTTCAAGTCGATAGGTGGAAAAAAGTTACTCGAAGAAAGTCTTAAGGGGTAGACCCCTAAAAATCAAGTAAATTGAAAAATCATCAGATTCACTTGAAATTCTCACTACATATGCAAAATTGTATGCCGATTTCGAAAATCTATGATTTGTATATCTCCGAATACAGGGTTTAGCATAAAAAAAGAATTAAACTAAAAAAAAACTTTAAATTGTAGATTCCGTAAAAATCGCATGAATTCTTCAATTGATCCGCAATCGACTTCAAATTTATTGTGCATAATGAGAGAATGATATGATCTTCAGATAACCATTCCAACTCGTGAACGATTGAAGATAGAGCAATTCTGCAAACGTCAACCGATTCAGAATGATGAAATTAGTAGATATCCCCTGTGACTTCAAGTCGATAGGTGGAAAAAAGTTACTCGAAAAAAGTCATAAGGGGTAGACCCCTAAAAATCAAGTAAATTGAAAAATCATCAGATTCACTTGAAATTCTCACTACATATGCAAAATTGTATGCCGATTTCGAAAATCTATGATTTGTATATCTCCGAATACAGGGTTTAGCATAAAAAAGAATTAAACCAAAAAAACTTTAAATTGTAGATTTCGTAAAAATCGCATGAATTCTTCAATTGATCCGCAATCGACTTCAAATTTATTGTGCATAATGAGAAAATGTTGAAGTTTACGAATATGATCTTCAGATAACCATTCCAACTCGTGAACGATTGAAGGTAGAGCAATTCTGCAAACGTCAACCGATTCAGAATGATGAAATTAGTAGATATCCCCTGTGAATTCAAGTCGATAGGTGAAAAAAAATTACTCGAAAAAAGTCTTAAGGGGCAGACCCCTAAAAATCAAGCAAATTGAAAAATCATCAGATTTACTTGAAATTGTCACTTGATACGTAAAATTGTATGATGATTTCGAAAATCTATGATTTGTATATCTCCGAATACAGGGTTTAGCATAAAAAGGAATTAAACTGAAAAAAAAAATTTTATTGTTGAGATTACGTAAAAATCGTATGAATTCTTCAATTGATCCGCAATCGACTTCAAATTTATTGTGCATAATGAGAAAATGTTGAAGTTAACGAATATGATCTTCAGATAACCATTCCAACTCGTGAACGATTGAAGGTAGAGCAATTCTGCAAACGTCAACCGATTCAGAATGATGAAATTAGTAGATATCCCCTGTGAATTCAAGTCGATAGGTGAAAAAAAATTACTCGAAAAAAGTCTTAAGGGGCAGACCCCTAAAAATCAAGTAAATTGAAAAATCATCAGATTCACTTAAAATTCTCACTACATATGCAAAATTGTATGCCGATTTCGAAAATCTATGATTTGTATATCTCCGAATACAGGGTTTAGCATAAAAAAAAAATTTAACTAAAAAAAAACTTTAAATTGTAGATTCCGTAAAAATCGTATGAATTCTTCAATTGATCCGCAATCGACTTCAAATTTATTGTGCATAATGAGAAAATGTTGAAGTTTACGTATATGAGCGAAAAAAAAATGTCTTCAAATGTTTCGAGGAACATGACTCCTCTCATCTTCAGATAACCATTCCAACACGAGAACGATTGAAGGTAGAGCAATTCTGCAAACGTCAACCGATTCAGAATGATGAAATTAGTAGATATCCCCTGTGACTTCAAGTCGATAGGTGGAAAAAAGTTACTCGAAGAAAGTCTTAAGGGGTAGACCCCTAAAAATCAAGTAAATTGAAAAATCATCAGATTCACTTGAAATTCTCACTACATATGCAAAATTGTATGCCGATTTCGAAAATCTATGATTTGTATATCTCCGAATACAGGGTTTAGCATAAAAAAAGAATTAAACTAAAAAAAAACTTTAAATTGTAGATTCCGTAAAAATCGCATGAATTCTTCAATTGATCCGCAATCGACTTCAAATTTATTGTGCATAATGAGAGAATGATATGATCTTCAGATAACCATTCCAACTCGTGAACGATTGAAGATAGAGCAATTCTGCAAACGTCAACCGATTCAGAATGATGAAATTAGTAGATATCCCCTGTGACTTCAAGTCGATAGGTGGAAAAAAGTTACTCGAAGAAAGTCTTAAGGGGTAGACCCCTAAAAATCAAGTAAATTGAAAAATCATCAGATTCACTTGAAATTCTCACTACATATGCAAAATTGTATGCCGATTTCGAAAATCTATGATTTGTATATCTCCGAATACAGGGTTTAGCATAAAAAAAGAATTAAACTAAAAAAAAACTTTAAATTGTAGATTCCGTAAAAATCGCATGAATTCTTCAATTGATCCGCAATCGACTTCAAATTTATTGTGCATAATGAGAGAATGATATGATCTTCAGATAACCATTCCAACTCGTGAACGATTGAAGATAGAGCAATTCTGCAAACGTCAACCGATTCAGAATGATGAAATTAGTAGATATCCCCTGTGACTTCAAGTCGATAGGTGGAAAAAAGTTACTCGAAAAAAGTCATAAGGGGTAGACCCCTAAAAATCAAGTAAATTGAAAAATCATCAGATTCACTTGAAATTCTCACTACATATGCAAAATTGTATGCCGATTTCGAAAATCTATGATTTGTATATCTCCGAATACAGGGTTTAGCATAAAAAAGAATTAAACCAAAAAAACTTTAAATTGTAGATTTCGTAAAAATCGCATGAATTCTTCAATTGATCCGCAATCGACTTCAAATTTATTGTGCATAATGAGAAAATGTTGAAGTTTACGAATATGATCTTCAGATAACCATTCCAACTCGTGAACGATTGAAGGTAGAGCAATTCTGCAAACGTCAACCGATTCAGAATGATGAAATTAGTAGATATCCCCTGTGAATTCAAGTCGATAGGTGAAAAAAAATTACTCGAAAAAAGTCTTAAGGGGCAGACCCCTAAAAATCAAGCAAATTGAAAAATCATCAGATTTACTTGAAATTGTCACTTGATACGTAAAATTGTATGATGATTTCGAAAATCTATGATTTGTATATCTCCGAATACAGGGTTTAGCATAAAAAGGAATTAAACTGAAAAAAAAAATTTTATTGTTGAGATTACGTAAAAATCGTATGAATTCTTCAATTGATCCGCAATCGACTTCAAATTTATTGTGCATAATGAGAAAATGTTGAAGTTAACGAATATGATCTTCAGATAACCATTCCAACTCGTGAACGATTGAAGGTAGAGCAATTCTGCAAACGTCAACCGATTCAGAATGATGAAATTAGTAGATATCCCCTGTGAATTCAAGTCGATAGGTGAAAAAAAATTACTCGAAAAAAGTCTTAAGGGGCAGACCCCTAAAAATCAAGTAAATTGAAAAATCATCAGATTCACTTAAAATTCTCACTACATATGCAAAATTGTATGCCGATTTCGAAAATCTATGATTTGTATATCTCCGAATACAGGGTTTAGCATAAAAAAAAAATTTAACTAAAAAAAAACTTTAAATTGTAGATTCCGTAAAAATCGTATGAATTCTTCAATTGATCCGCAATCGACTTCAAATTTATTGTGCATAATGAGAAAATGTTGAAGTTTACGTATATGAGCGAAAAAAAAATGTCTTCAAATGTTTCGAGGAACATGACTCCTCTCATCTTCAGATAACCATTCCAACACGAGAACGATTGAAGGTAGAGCAATTCTGCAAACGTCAACCGATTCAGAATGATGAAATTAGTAGATATCCCCTGTGACTTCAAGTCGATAGGTGGAAAAAAGTTACTCGAAAAAAGTCTTAAGGGGTAGACCCCTAAAAATCAAGTAAATTGAAAAATCATCAGATTCACTTGAAATTCTCACTACATATGCAAAATTGTATGCCGATTTCGAAAATCTATGATTTGTATATCTCCGAATACAGGATTTAGCATAAAAAAGAATTAAACCAAAAAAACTTTAAATTGTAGATTTCGTAAAAATCGCATGAATTCTTCAATTGATCCGCAATCGACTTCAAATTTATTGTGCATAATGAGAGAATGATATGATCTTCAGATAACCATTCCAACTCGTGAACGATTGAAGATAGAGCAATTCTGCAAACGTCAACCGATTCAGAATGATGAAATTAGTAGATATCCCCTGTGACTTCAAGTCGATAGGTGGAAAAAAGTTACTCGAAAAAAGTCTTAAGGGGTAGACCCCTAAAAATCAAGTAAATTGAAAAATCATCAGATTCACTTGAAATTCTCACTACATATGCAAAATTGTATGCCGATTTCGAAAATCTATGATTTGTATATCTCCGAATACAGGGTTTAGCATAAAAAAAGAATTAAACTGAAAAAAAACTTTAAATTGTAGATTCCGTAAAAATCGTATGAATTCTTCAATTGATCCGCAACCGACTTCAAATTTATTGTGCATAATGAGAAAATGTTGAAGTTTACGTATATGAGCGAAAAAAAAATGTCTTCAAATGTTTCGAGGAACATGACTCCTCTCATCTTCAGATAACCATTCCAACTCGAGAACGATTGAAGGTAGAGCAATTCTGCAAACGTCAACCGATTCAGAATGATGAAATTAGTAGATATCCCCTGTGACTTCAAGTCGATAGGTGGAAAAAAGTTACTCGAAAAAAGTCTTAAGGGGTAGACCCCTAAAAATCAAGTAAATTGAAAAATCATCAGATTCACTTGAAATTCTCACTACATATGCAAAATTGTATGCCGATTTCGAAAATCTATGATTTGTATATCTCCGAATACAGGATTTAGCATAAAAAAGAATTAAACCAAAAAAACTTTAAATTGTAGATTTCGTAAAAATCGCATGAATTCTTCAATTGATCCGCAATCGACTTCAAATTTATTGTGCATAATGAGAGAATGATATGATCTTCAGATAACCATTCCAACTCGTGAACGATTGAAGATAGAGCAATTCTGCAAACGTCAACCGATTCAGAATGATGAAATTAGTAGATATCCCCTGTGACTTCGAGTCGATAGGTGGAAAAAAGTTACTCGAAAAAAGTCTTAAGGGGTAGACCCCTAAAAATCAAGTAAATTGAAAAATCATCAGATTCACTTGAAATGCTCACTACATATGCAAAATTGTATGCCGATTTCGAAAATCTATGATTTGTATATCTCCGAATACAGGATTTAGCATAAAAAAGAATTAAACCAAAAAAACTTTAAATTGTAGATTTCGTAAAAATCGCATGAATTCTTCAATTGATCCGCAATCGACTTCAAATTTATTGTGCATAATGAGAAAATGTTGAAGTTTACGTATATGAGCGAAAAAAAAAGTCTTCAAATGTTTCGAGGAACATGACTCCTCTCATCTTCAGATAACCATTCCAACTCGAGAACGATTGAAGATAGAGCAATTCTGCAAACGTCAACCGATTCAGAATGATGAAATTAGTAGATATCCCCTGTGACTTCAAGTCGATAGGTGGAAAAAAGTTACTCGAAAAAAGTCTTAAGGGGTAGACCCCTAAAAATCAAGTAAATTGAAAAATCATCAGATTCACTTGAAATGCTCACTACATATGCAAAATTGTATGCCGATTTCGAAAATCTATGATTTGTATATCTCCGAATACAGGATTTAGCATAAAAAAGAATTAAACCAAAAAAACTTTAAATTGTAGATTTCGTAAAAATCGCATGAATTCTTCAATTGATCCGCAATCGACTTCAAATTTATTGTGCATAATGAGAAAATGTTGAAGTTTACGTATATGAGCGAAAAAAAAAGTCTTCAAATGTTTCGAGGAACATGACTCCTCTCATCTTCAGATAACCATTCCAACTCGAGAACGATTGAAGATAGAGCAATTCTGCAAACGTCAACCGATTCAGAATGATGAAATTAGTAGATATCCCCTGTGAATTCAAGTCGATAGGTGAAAAAAAATTACTCGAAAAAAGTCTTAAGGGGCAGACCCCTAAAAATCAAACAAATTGAAAAATCATCAGATTTACTTGAAATTGTCACTTGATACGTAAAATTGTATGATGATTTCGAAAATCTATGATTTGTATATCTCCGAATACAGGGTTTAGCATAAAAAGGAATTAAACTAAAAAAAAAAAATTTATTGTTGAGATTACGTAAAAATCGTATGAATTCTTCAATTGATCCGCAATCGACTTCAAATTTATTGTGCATAATGAGAAAATGTTGAAGTTTACGAATATGATCTTCAGATAACCATTCCAACTCGTGAACGATTGAAGGTAGAGCAATTCTGCAAACGTCAACCGATTCAGAATGATGAAATTAGTAGATATCCCCTGTGAATTCAAGTCGATAGGTGAAAAAAAATTACTCGAAAAAAGTCTTAAGGGGCAGACCCCTGAAAATCAAGTAAATTGAAAAATCATCAGATTCACTTGAAATTCTCACTACATATGCAAAATTGTATGCCGATTTCGAATATCTATGATTTGTATATCTCCGAATACAGGATTTAGCATAAAAAAGAATTAAACCAAAAAAACTTTAAATTGTAGATTTCGTAAAAATCGCATGAATTCTTCAATTGATCCGCAATCGACTTCAAATTTATTGTGCATAATGAGAGAATGATATGATCTTCAGATAACCATTCCAACTCGTGAACGATTGAAGATAGAGCAATTCTGCAAACGTCAACCGATTCAGAATGATGAAATTAGTAGATATCCCCTGTGACTTCAAGTCGATAGGTGGAAAAAAGTTACTCGAAGAAAGTCTTAAGGGGTAGACCCCTAAAAATCAAGTAAATTGAAAAATCATCAGATTCACTTGAAATTCTCACTACATATGCAAAATTGTATGCCGATTTCGAAAATCTATGATTTGTATATCTCCGAATACAGGGTTTAGCATAAAAAAAGAATTAAACTAAAAAAAAACTTTAAATTGTAGATTCCGTAAAAATCGCATGAATTCTTCAATTGATCCGCAATCGACTTCAAATTTATTGTGCATAATGAGAGAATGATATGATCTTCAGATAACCATTCCAACTCGTGAACGATTGAAGATAGAGCAATTCTGCAAACGTCAACCGATTCAGAATGATGAAATTAGTAGATATCCCCTGTGACTTCAAGTCGATAGGTGGAAAAAAGTTACTCGAAAAAAGTCATAAGGGGTAGACCCCTAAAAATCAAGTAAATTGAAAAATCATCAGATTCACTTGAAATTCTCACTACATATGCAAAATTGTATGCCGATTTCGAAAATCTATGATTTGTATATCTCCGAATACAGGGTTTAGCATAAAAAAGAATTAAACCAAAAAAACTTTAAATTGTAGATTTCGTAAAAATCGCATGAATTCTTCAATTGATCCGCAATCGACTTCAAATTTATTGTGCATAATGAGAAAATGTTGAAGTTTACGAATATGATCTTCAGATAACCATTCCAACTCGTGAACGATTGAAGGTAGAGCAATTCTGCAAACGTCAACCGATTCAGAATGATGAAATTAGTAGATATCCCCTGTGAATTCAAGTCGATAGGTGAAAAAAAATTACTCGAAAAAAGTCTTAAGGGGCAGACCCCTAAAAATCAAGCAAATTGAAAAATCATCAGATTTACTTGAAATTGTCACTTGATACGTAAAATTGTATGATGATTTCGAAAATCTATGATTTGTATATCTCCGAATACAGGGTTTAGCATAAAAAGGAATTAAACTGAAAAAAAAAATTTTATTGTTGAGATTACGTAAAAATCGTATGAATTCTTCAATTGATCCGCAATCGACTTCAAATTTATTGTGCATAATGAGAAAATGTTGAAGTTAACGAATATGATCTTCAGATAACCATTCCAACTCGTGAACGATTGAAGGTAGAGCAATTCTGCAAACGTCAACCGATTCAGAATGATGAAATTAGTAGATATCCCCTGTGAATTCAAGTCGATAGGTGAAAAAAAATTACTCGAAAAAAGTCTTAAGGGGCAGACCCCTAAAAATCAAGTAAATTGAAAAATCATCAGATTCACTTAAAATTCTCACTACATATGCAAAATTGTATGCCGATTTCGAAAATCTATGATTTGTATATCTCCGAATACAGGGTTTAGCATAAAAAAAAAATTTAACTAAAAAAAAACTTTAAATTGTAGATTCCGTAAAAATCGTATGAATTCTTCAATTGATCCGCAATCGACTTCAAATTTATTGTGCATAATGAGAAAATGTTGAAGTTTACGTATATGAGCGAAAAAAAAATGTCTTCAAATGTTTCGAGGAACATGACTCCTCTCATCTTCAGATAACCATTCCAACACGAGAACGATTGAAGGTAGAGCAATTCTGCAAACGTCAACCGATTCAGAATGATGAAATTAGTAGATATCCCCTGTGACTTCAAGTCGATAGGTGGAAAAAAGTTACTCGAAGAAAGTCTTAAGGGGTAGACCCCTAAAAATCAAGTAAATTGAAAAATCATCAGATTCACTTGAAATTCTCACTACATATGCAAAATTGTATGCCGATTTCGAAAATCTATGATTTGTATATCTCCGAATACAGGGTTTAGCATAAAAAAAGAATTAAACTAAAAAAAAACTTTAAATTGTAGATTCCGTAAAAATCGCATGAATTCTTCAATTGATCCGCAATCGACTTCAAATTTATTGTGCATAATGAGAGAATGATATGATCTTCAGATAACCATTCCAACTCGTGAACGATTGAAGATAGAGCAATTCTGCAAACGTCAACCGATTCAGAATGATGAAATTAGTAGATATCCCCTGTGACTTCAAGTCGATAGGTGGAAAAAAGTTACTCGAAGAAAGTCTTAAGGGGTAGACCCCTAAAAATCAAGTAAATTGAAAAATCATCAGATTCACTTGAAATTCTCACTACATATGCAAAATTGTATGCCGATTTCGAAAATCTATGATTTGTATATCTCCGAATACAGGGTTTAGCATAAAAAAAGAATTAAACTAAAAAAAAACTTTAAATTGTAGATTCCGTAAAAATCGCATGAATTCTTCAATTGATCCGCAATCGACTTCAAATTTATTGTGCATAATGAGAGAATGATATGATCTTCAGATAACCATTCCAACTCGTGAACGATTGAAGATAGAGCAATTCTGCAAACGTCAACCGATTCAGAATGATGAAATTAGTAGATATCCCCTGTGACTTCAAGTCGATAGGTGGAAAAAAGTTACTCGAAAAAAGTCATAAGGGGTAGACCCCTAAAAATCAAGTAAATTGAAAAATCATCAGATTCACTTGAAATTCTCACTACATATGCAAAATTGTATGCCGATTTCGAAAATCTATGATTTGTATATCTCCGAATACAGGGTTTAGCATAAAAAAGAATTAAACCAAAAAAACTTTAAATTGTAGATTTCGTAAAAATCGCATGAATTCTTCAATTGATCCGCAATCGACTTCAAATTTATTGTGCATAATGAGAAAATGTTGAAGTTTACGAATATGATCTTCAGATAACCATTCCAACTCGTGAACGATTGAAGGTAGAGCAATTCTGCAAACGTCAACCGATTCAGAATGATGAAATTAGTAGATATCCCCTGTGAATTCAAGTCGATAGGTGAAAAAAAATTACTCGAAAAAAGTCTTAAGGGGCAGACCCCTAAAAATCAAGCAAATTGAAAAATCATCAGATTTACTTGAAATTGTCACTTGATACGTAAAATTGTATGATGATTTCGAAAATCTATGATTTGTATATCTCCGAATACAGGGTTTAGCATAAAAAGGAATTAAACTGAAAAAAAAAATTTTATTGTTGAGATTACGTAAAAATCGTATGAATTCTTCAATTGATCCGCAATCGACTTCAAATTTATTGTGCATAATGAGAAAATGTTGAAGTTAACGAATATGATCTTCAGATAACCATTCCAACTCGTGAACGATTGAAGGTAGAGCAATTCTGCAAACGTCAACCGATTCAGAATGATGAAATTAGTAGATATCCCCTGTGAATTCAAGTCGATAGGTGAAAAAAAATTACTCGAAAAAAGTCTTAAGGGGCAGACCCCTAAAAATCAAGTAAATTGAAAAATCATCAGATTCACTTAAAATTCTCACTACATATGCAAAATTGTATGCCGATTTCGAAAATCTATGATTTGTATATCTCCGAATACAGGGTTTAGCATAAAAAAAAAATTTAACTAAAAAAAAACTTTAAATTGTAGATTCCGTAAAAATCGTATGAATTCTTCAATTGATCCGCAATCGACTTCAAATTTATTGTGCATAATGAGAAAATGTTGAAGTTTACGTATATGAGCGAAAAAAAAATGTCTTCAAATGTTTCGAGGAACATGACTCCTCTCATCTTCAGATAACCATTCCAACACGAGAACGATTGAAGGTAGAGCAATTCTGCAAACGTCAACCGATTCAGAATGATGAAATTAGTAGATATCCCCTGTGACTTCAAGTCGATAGGTGGAAAAAAGTTACTCGAAAAAAGTCTTAAGGGGTAGACCCCTAAAAATCAAGTAAATTGAAAAATCATCAGATTCACTTGAAATTCTCACTACATATGCAAAATTGTATGCCGATTTCGAAAATCTATGATTTGTATATATCCGAATACAGGATTTAGCATAAAAAAGAATTAAACCAAAAAAACTTTAAATTGTAGATTTCGTAAAAATCGCATGAATTCTTCAATTGATCCGCAATCGACTTCAAATTTAT
Organism: Chrysolina americana; assembly: GCA_958502065.1. NCBI lineage: Eukaryota > Metazoa > Arthropoda > Insecta > Coleoptera > Chrysomelidae > Chrysolina > Chrysolina americana. The sequence continues at coordinate 8,100,860 of OY293410.1, forward strand.
TGTGCATAATGAGAGAATGATATGATCTTCAGATAACCATTCCAACTCGTGAACGATTGAAGATAGAGCAATTCTGCAAACGTCAACCGATTCAGAATGATGAAATTAGTAGATATCCCCTGTGACTTCAAGTCGATAGGTGGAAAAAAGTTACTCGAAAAAAGTCTTAAGGGGTAGACCCCTAAAAATCAAGTAAATTGAAAAATCATCAGATTCACTTGAAATTCTCACTACATATGCAAAATTGTATGCCGATTTCGAAAATCTATGATTTGTATATCTCCGAATACAGGGTTTAGCATAAAAAAAGAATTAAACTGAAAAAAAACTTTAAATTGTAGATTCCGTAAAAATCGTATGAATTCTTCAATTGATCCGCAACCGACTTCAAATTTATTGTGCATAATGAGAAAATGTTGAAGTTTACGTATATGAGCGAAAAAAAAATGTCTTCAAATGTTTCGAGGAACATGACTCCTCTCATCTTCAGATAACCATTCCAACTCGAGAACGATTGAAGGTAGAGCAATTCTGCAAACGTCAACCGATTCAGAATGATGAAATTAGTAGATATCCCCTGTGACTTCAAGTCGATAGGTGGAAAAAAGTTACTCGAAAAAAGTCTTAAGGGGTAGACCCCTAAAAATCAAGTAAATTGAAAAATCATCAGATTCACTTGAAATTCTCACTACATATGCAAAATTGTATGCCGATTTCGAAAATCTATGATTTGTATATCTCCGAATACAGGATTTAGCATAAAAAAGAATTAAACCAAAAAAACTTTAAATTGTAGATTTCGTAAAAATCGCATGAATTCTTCAATTGATCCGCAATCGACTTCAAATTTATTGTGCATAATGAGAGAATGATATGATCTTCAGATAACCATTCCAACTCGTGAACGATTGAAGATAGAGCAATTCTGCAAACGTCAACCGATTCAGAATGATGAAATTAGTAGATATCCCCTGTGACTTCGAGTCGATAGGTGGAAAAAAGTTACTCGAAAAAAGTCTTAAGGGGTAGACCCCTAAAAATCAAGTAAATTGAAAAATCATCAGATTCACTTGAAATGCTCACTACATATGCAAAATTGTATGCCGATTTCGAAAATCTATGATTTGTATATCTCCGAATACAGGATTTAGCATAAAAAAGAATTAAACCAAAAAAACTTTAAATTGTAGATTTCGTAAAAATCGCATGAATTCTTCAATTGATCCGCAATCGACTTCAAATTTATTGTGCATAATGAGAAAATGTTGAAGTTTACGTATATGAGCGAAAAAAAAAGTCTTCAAATGTTTCGAGGAACATGACTCCTCTCATCTTCAGATAACCATTCCAACTCGAGAACGATTGAAGATAGAGCAATTCTGCAAACGTCAACCGATTCAGAATGATGAAATTAGTAGATATCCCCTGTGACTTCAAGTCGATAGGTGGAAAAAAGTTACTCGAAAAAAGTCTTAAGGGGTAGACCCCTAAAAATCAAGTAAATTGAAAAATCATCAGATTCACTTGAAATTCTCACTACATATGCAAAATTGTATGCTGATTTCGAAAATCTATGATTTGTATATCTCCGAATACAGGGTTTAGCATAAAAAAAGAATTAAACTAAAAAAAAACTTTAAATTGTAGATTCCGTAAAAATCGTATGAATTCTTCAATTGATCCGCAATCGACTTCAAATTTATTGTGCATAATGAGAAAATGTTGAAGTTTACGTATATGAGCGAAAAAAAATGTCTTCAAATGTTTCGAGGAACATGACTCCTCTCATCTTCAGATAACCATTCCAACTCGAGAACGATTGAAGATAGAGCAATTCTGCAAACGTCAACCGATTCAGAATGATGAAATTAGTAGATATCCCCTGTGACTTCAAGTCGATAGGTGGAAAAAAGTTACTCGAAAAAAGTCTTAAGGGGTAGACCCCTAAAAATCAAGTAAATTGAAAAATCATCAGATTCACTTGAAATTCTCTCTACATATGCAAAATTGTATGCCGATTTCGAAAATCTATGATTTGTATATCTCCGAATACAGGGTTTAGCATAAAAAAAGAATTAAACTAAAAAAAAACTTTAAATTGTAGATTCCGTAAAAATCGTATGAATTCTTCAATTGATCCGCAATCGACTTCAAATTTATTGTGCATAATGAGAAAATGTTGAAGTTTACGTATATGAGCGAAAAAAAATGTCTTCAAATGTTTCGAGGAACATGACTCCTCTCATCTTCAGATAACCATTCCAACTCGAGAACGATTGAAGATAGAGCAATTCTGCAAACGTCAACCGATTCAGAATGATGAAATTAGTAGATATCCCCTGTGACTTCAAGTCGATAGGTGGAAAAAAGTTACTCGAAAAAAGTCTTAAGGGGTAGACCCCTAAAAATCAAGTAAATTGAAAAATCATCAGATTCACTTGAAATTCTCACTACATATGCAAAATTGTATGCCGATTTCGAAAATCTATGATTTGTATATCTCCGAATACAGGGTTTAGCATAAAAAAAGAATTAAACTAAAAAAAAACTTTAAATTGTAGATTCCGTAAAAATCGTATGAATTCTTCAATTGATCCGCAATCGACTTCAAATTTATTGTGCATAATGAGAAAATGTTGAAGTTTACGTATATGAGCGAAAAAAAATGTCTTCAAATGTTTCGAGGAACATGACTCCTCTCATCTTCAGATAACCATTCCAACTCGAGAACGATTGAAGATAGAGCAATTCTGTAAACGTCAACCGATTCAGAATGATGAAATTAGTAGATATCCCCTGTGACTTCAAGTCGATAGGTGGAAAAAAGTTACTCGAAAAAAGTCTTAAGGGGTAGACCCCTAAAAATCAAGTAAATTGAAAAATCATCAGATTCACTTGAAATTCTCACTACATATGCAAAATTGTATGGCGATTTCGAAAATCTATGATTTGTATATCTCCGAATACAGGGTTTAGCATAAAAAAAGAATTAAACTAAAAAAAAACTTTAAATTGTAGATTCCGTAAAAATCGTATGAATTCTTCAATTGATCCGCAATCGACTTCAAATTTATTGTGCATAATGAGAAAATGTTGAAGTTTACGTATATGAGCGAAAAAAAATGTCTTCAAATGTTTCGAGGAACATGACTCCTCTCATCTTCAGATAACCATTCCAACTCGAGAACGATTGAAGATAGAGCAATTCTGCAAACGTCAACCGATTCAGAATGACGAAATTAATAGATATCCCCTGTGACTTCAAGTCGATAGGTGGAAAAAAGTTACTCGAAAAAAGTCTTAAGGGGTAGACCCCTAAAAATCAAGTAAATTGAAAAATCATCAGATTCACTTGAAATTCTCACTACATATGCAAAATTGTATGCCGATTTCGAAAATCTATGATTTGTATATCTCCGAATACAGGGTTTAGCATAAAAAAAGAATTAAACTAAAAAAAAACTTTAAATTGTAGATTCCGTAAAAATCGTATGAATTCTTCAATTGATCCGCAATCGACTTCAAATTTATTGTGCATAATGAGAAAATGTTGAAGTTTACGTATATGAACGAAAAAAAATGTCTTCATATGTTTCGAGGAACATGACTCCTCTCATCTTCAGATAACCATTCCAACTCGAGAACGATAGAAGATAGAGCAATTCTGTAAACGTCCACCGATTCAGAATGATGAAATTAGTAGATATCCCCTGTGACTTCAAGTCGATAGGTGGAAAAAAGTTACTCGAAAAAAGTCTTAAGGGGTAGACCCCTAAAAATCAAGTAAATTGAGAAATCATCAGATTCACTTGAAATTCTCACTACATATGCAAAATTGTATGCCGATTTCGAAAATCTATGATTTGTATATCTCCGAATACAGGGTTTAGCATAAAAAAAGAATTAAACTAAAAAAAAACTTTAAATTGTAGATTCCGTAAAAATCGTATGAATTCTTCAATTGATCCGCAATCGACTTCAAATTTATTGTGCATAATGAGAAAATGTTGAAGTTTACGTATATGAGCAAAAAAAATGTCTTCAAATGTTTCGAGGAACATGACTCCTCTCATCTTCAGATAACCATTCCAACTCGAGAACGATTGAAGATAGAGCAATTCTGCAAACGTCAACCGATTCAGAATGATGAAATTAGTAGATATCCCCTGTGACTTCAAGTCGATAGGTGGAAAAAAGTTACTCGAAAAAAGTCTTAAGGGGTAGACCCCTAAAAATCAAGTAAATTGAAAAATCAACAGATTCACTTGAGATTCTCACTACATATGTAAAATTGTATGCCGATTTCGAAAATCTATGATTTGTATGTCTCCGAATACAGGGTTTAGCATAAAAAAAGAATTAAACTAAAAAAAAACTTTAAATTGTAGATTCCGTAAAAATCGTATGAATTCTTCAATTGATCCGCAATCGACTTCAAATTTATTGTGCATAATGAGAAAATGTTGAAGTTTACGTATATGAGCGAAAAAAAATGTCTTCAAATGTTTCGAGGAACATGACTCCTCTCATCTTCAGATAACCATTCCAACTCGAGAACGATTGAAGATAGAGCAATTCTGCAAACGTCAACCGATTCAGAATGATGAAATTAGTAGATATCCCCTGTGACTTCAAGTCGATAGGTGGAAAAAAGTTACTCGAAAAAAGTCTTAAGGGGTAGACCCCTAAAAATCAAGTAAATTGAAAAATCATCAGATTCACTTGAAATTCTCACTACATATGCAAAATTGTATGCCGATTTCGAAAATCTATGATTTGTATATCTCCGAATACAGGGTTTAGCATAAAAAAGAATTAAACCAAAAAAACTTTAAATTGTAGATTTCGTAAAAATCGCATGAATTCTTCAATTGATCCGCAATCGACTTCAAATTTATTGTGCATAATGAGAAAATGTCGAAGTTTACGAATATGATCTTCAGATAACCATTTCAACTCGTGAACGATTGAAGGTAGAGCAATTCTGCAAACGTCAATCCATTCAGAATGATGAAATTAGTAGATATCCCCTGTGACTTCAAGTCGATAGGTGGAAAAAAGTTACTCGAAAAAAGTCTTAAGGGGTAGACCCCTAAAAATCAAGTAAATTGAAAAATCATCAGATTCACTTGAAATTCTCACTACATATGCAAAATTGTATGCCGATTTCGAAAATCTATGATTTGTATATCTCCGAATACAGGGTTTAGCATAAAAAAAGAATTAAACTAAAAAAAAACTTTAAATTGTAGATTCCGTAAAAATCGTATGAATTCTTCAATTGATCCGCAATCGACTTCAAATTTATTGTGCATAATGAGAAAATGTTGAAGTTTACGTATATGAGCGAAAAAAATGTCTTCAAATGTTTCGAGGAACATGACTCCTCTCATCTTCAGATAACCATTCCAACTCGAGAACGATTGAAGATAGAGCAATTCTGCAAACGTCAACCGATTCAGAATGATGAAATTAATAGATATCCCCTGTGACTTCAAGTCGATAGGTGGAAAAAAGTTACTCGAAGAAAGTCTTAAGGGGTAGACCCCTAAAAATCAAGTAAATTGAAAAATCATCAGATTCACTTGAAATTCTCACTACATATGCAAAATTGTATGCCGATTTCGAAAATCTATGATTTGTATATCTCCGAATACAGGGTTTAGCATAAAAAAAGAATTAAACTAAAAAAAAACTTTAAATTGTAGATTCCGTAAAAATCGTATGAATTCTTCAATTGATCCGCAATCGACTTCAAATTTATTGTGCATAATGAGAAAATGTTGAAGTTTACGTATATGAGCGAAAAAAAATGTCTTCAAATGTTTCGAGGAACATGACTCCTCTCATCTTCAGATAACCATTCCAGCTCGAGAACGATTGAAGATAGAGCAATTCTGCAAACGTCAATCCACTCAGAATGATGAAATTAGTAGGTATCCTCTGTGATTTTCAAGTCGATAGGCGAGAAAAAGTTACTCGAAAATAGTCCTAAGGGGTAGTCCCCTAAAATTCATGTAAAATGAAAAATCATCGGATTCTCTTGAAATTCTGGCTACGTACACAAAATTTCATGCTAATTCCGAAAATAAATTAATTGTTTATCCTCTGATAGAATGTTTAGCATAATAAACGAATAAAACAAAAAAAAGTCAATATTTTCAATTAATTGCTAGGACCTCCCAAATGTATCCCGACGAGATCACTTCGAATAATAAAAATAATTGGCAATAAATTACACCTCTCAACTCGCTAGAAGGGATTTTTCAATACAGCCCAAAATTAGTAATAATAAAGAAAAAACAAAATAATTGTTTTCCGTTGGGTATTTAAAAAAAAATCTCCAATTTCATTTCAGATTTCTCCATCTTTGAAAAAATTATAACTTTTCAGTTTTTTATTGAGAATGTTTCACTTTTCAAAATGAACATCTTCCAAGAAGTCATCTTGAACGATGGAATAGCGACTAGTTTGTTTTTAAGCAGCTTTTCAGATTATCTACGTGTGATTTCATGAACATCCTGCCCATATTAAAAAAAAATTACACAATTTAGAGGGCCTAAAAATGAAAAAGAAGAATATTTCTCTGAGCATCACCTTCCACTTGAACCAGAAATGTTTCATCGGCTATATTTTTATCTACAACAGATATAACTTCTGGATATATAAAAGATCTCGGATTTATTTTCAATTTTTCGAATCCTAGCTCAACTCTGTCAATAATCCCCGTGTAGATATTACCCGGAATGAACAAAGGAATCGGGCGCTACGTTAGCGGAAAAGTGTGGAAGTGAGATTACACGGTTCAAAGGAAGTCACAGGGCAGTTTTATTCCGCCTTTTATACCGTTTTTGGTGGGCTGGCAGCGGGCAATACGAGATTGTTTTCCTGTTAATGACTGTGACTGTGTCTCTGTGATATGGATTGCTGGCGGCTTGGCGTTCTGTATTTCGGTCTGCTTCGCCTTTTATTGAAAATCCACCGAGCCGGGGAAGGATTCTTTCTGATTTCTTTGAAGCGTAACAAAGGTTAACACTATTGAATACTATTGCTGAACGTTTGTAAGGTACTGAAACTTCTTCTAGGACAACAACCAACAGTAAAAGAGGTGTTTTACGGATCAGGTCAGTAGTTACAGTAGTATTTATACAACACATTACAGTTACGACTGTCATTATTAGTCATTTAAGACAACTAAATTATCAAATAACACACTAGTGTGTTATAATCCAACTCACTAGTGAGTTATGGATTATAACTCAAGTAATATTCTATTTATTTATTACTATTCCAAGCAGAATTCACATTGATATTGAAATTGAAGGAAGCGGTTTATTCGAATTTGAAGTCACTCTAAAATTCGTTGGTTCATTGGAACCAGACGCTCCCATATCGGTACAGCTGCTGATAGTGCTGAAAGACGTCGACACATTAGAACCTTGTATTTTTTCTGCAATTTGTATTTTGTTACACATCGATTCTTCTAGGTATCCTTCCGCTACCGTCGGGGACTTCAATCCTCTGTGACGCTTCAAAGTAGTCATGTTAGCCCCTGCATTGGTCAAAAGAGTCGCCGAAGACCTTCTCAGGCAGTGACCGGTGTAGAGCGCTGGTTCCTCAAATTTCAAAAACATTGCAATTCTCGAAGGTATCTTCGACAACATATTTATTCCCACGCACTGATTGGTACACCTCCCATTTTTGTGAAAATCAAAAAAAGCGGATAGAACTAGTATTCTTTGGTCTCAAAGACATCTATTTTTGAAACAAATTGATCGAATTGACTTGAAATCCTCGCCTGACGGCCTCGTGGTATAAATCTTTCTCGCGTGACTTATTTTCAATATAATATTCTAGTACCATAAATAACTATAAATAGTTTTATTTAGTTGTTATTCTCCGGAAAACTTCTGGGACTGTATATCCAAATCCTTCGCATTATTCTAAAAGTAGGTAATCTTTTCTTTGTAGGAGTTCTTCGATATTATCTAATCCACCCTGGGGCACTAATGAAAAAGAAAACCTAGAAAACGTCCAGTAGGTGGTTACTTCACTGAATTGAAGCATGAGTTTAGCCAAATTTCATCATGAAAAATATTTAAAGATTTCTCATGTGGAACTGAGAGTACTTGACGACGAAGGGAAATTATTTCAAAAATAAATGAAATTTGATTATAAAAATAATCCAGCCTTTTGCATATTTTCCTATACTATAAAATTGTCGGCAATCGTCGAACAGAAATAATTCAACAGCCTCATACGACTGCCGAACCACGTCTCTCCAACGCCTGGCAAAGTATTTCAACAAGAATATACTTTGCAATACTTCCTATAACAACCATCAACTGGCAATCGAAAACATGTGACATCATGAATTTAGCCTTTTGATTCTATAGAGTCAAATTTATGATATTCATACTCTCATTGCCACATCTTTATTGCACGTTCGTCATCCTCTCACATAATCCTGTCAAAAATTTCTCAGGGTAGAATAAATTTATAAAAATATATCGTTAATTTTTTTATCAGGGTAGTAGCTTATTCGGTTCCTATACAATTTTAATCTGTTCGAGACTTGTTTATAACTTCTAGAAGTTGTTCGATATTTGAATCGGTTCGATAAGTCGACATTTTGTCGGTTAAGATTTGTGAAGTTCAGATGAACTTTCAGAAACTTCTTGGAGAGGCTACATAATTATGGATGGGGAAGTTATTTTAATCGACGAGTTCATTTTCCACGCTCCCTCTGGAATTATGAATATTTAATAGTAAGATATTGGTAGAACTTTGTTTCTTTCGTCAATATTTTAAGCGAATATACACAGTCTGTGGAACAATACAGTCATCCCACTCCTGTAAAAATATGACAAATATATTAGACCAGGAGATGGTGACACAAAATATTAGGTAATTTGTACCAGTAGTCAAGTAAGGCAGCACTTTTTTATAATAACGGTCACATTTCATCGTATACTTTCCAAAAATCCAAATGCAATACTCGTACAAATCGTTTAGCAGAAAAAAATTACTCCATTGCGGTGGTATGGCGGCCATTGGGAACCGTGGGGAACGTATGGCAAGGTGATTTCCGTGAATGGCTACTCGACGATGATTAGCTGCGCAAAAATTAGCCTGGTACAAATGGTTGATTTGATTTTTTTTTTATATAATGTATTCGTGTCGGTACGGCCGGCTGTAAGCCACACCGGAGAAGTTTGGCATTACGCTACCGCCTACTCCTTTTTTTTATCTACTATTGGAAAATACAGTGTATTTAAGGCTAACAAGAACTGAATTACGAATTTTGATTTAAATTTTTTTAAATATGGTAGACAGAGGCTATTGCATATGTTGGTCAGCTTGGTCGGCGTCTAGAAACATTCATATACAAGTAAAGCAAGCTTTCATTTTATTCATGAGAAGGTAATTTTTCTGACAATTTCATAGTTTCACTTGCTAATACAGAGTGAGTGTACGAGTTCATCCGATGAAGTTCACATTAGGCTTAATTTTCTTCACAAATATGAGTTATTTTCATGTTACACATCTGTGAATATTCGCCATCTTCTTGCTTTGATGAAAAAAACTACAATAAGCCATTCGAGATGATAGTGAAATAGGAGAACCAGAGCGGATTCAAACCTATACTCTGGTCTAACGATAGCAAAAATTCAACATCAAATCATTACACTACATTCAATTTTAGGAGAATAAATACGTCGTAAGGTGGGCGACCTTAGCATTTTATAACATCTCAAACTGCAAGACCTTTTCATGCAGCTTACATTTTTTATCAATTAAGTATATCCTCTTCGCCCATACAGTTTTCTACTATTTCATCATTATTAGTGTTCTTTTGGAATAAGATTTCTCTCTGTTATATGTACAAAAGGAATATTCATTGCAGTTATCACCGCACCGAAGTTTGATCCCCACGTTTTTGTTACAGTCACTGTCTATTACTATTGCACTTTGATAAGGAAATGCAATTCACCCTCTCATAAACAGATGGTTTCATCCTTCATATTCCAATGATGGCAACATAAAGCAGACCGAATGGTGAAATCGGAAATTCAAAACGTCCTTTAATTTCCTGCTGCCATTACGCCTCAGCTCTTTCTCTAGTATGGAGAATGGAAATAAATGATTCAATATCCTTCAAGAGTTTTTGGATATGCATCACAATACTATCAGCTTGAAACAGGCATGTACTATTACTTATTCCAGATCAATGCACGTCATTGACGAACTGATGTATGAGCTCACCCTGACTACTAACTTGTAGATATTGATAATTTTCCAGAGAACTGTGAAACAAGACCAAATATCACATTCATCGTTCATCAATTTTATCAGAAATGAAGCAAAAATCAATTATTTTGATTAATCAGACATAGTAGGGTTTTACGGCTGATAATTTAAAAATTTTCAGTTGCTTCTGGACTTATTAGTCCTGGTCTAAAAGGAACTATGCTTATTTACCTCAGCTTCATTTGTTTTGAAGGATCCGTTTGAAAATATTTTTTCTTGTTTTATGAAGTCCTATACCCATCTAATAACTGGAACACATTTAATCTGAGACAATGACGAGGAAGGAATTATGAAGTTTCAGTATGAAACTATCGCTTGTATGTTTGAATTTAAAATAATAGTAATAGGTAGTATGAGGGATACAAATTACATATTATGAATGTGATGAAAAGTTACAATGACTGAATGCATATATAAATAAATGAATAGATGAATACTATCCTACATCTGATAATCAATAATCCCAAGTCATAAAATTATCGAAGAGAAGGGTGTTCCTACATTTTTAAATTAATTCGTAACTCTCTTGACAAAAGTCGATAACACTTTCTACTTCTGAGATTTTCCCCACCCTCTCTTTCCATGAAAAATAATCCAGCCGGAATAATAGGAATGAATGTGGGCCGTTATTATGCAGATCCTTTCCGTGATCTGTTCGTTCCGCATCATTAATGTTTTTTTTTTCTCCTGGGAAATTCTCGATTTTCCCTTTGGAAAATATGAGTATGATCTCGGTTGAGTTTCTGCGAGATTAAAGAGATATGTCACTGAAACAATTGTGTTGTTAGCATTTGAAACTGGTTGCAGTATTAGGGATATACTTTTTCCTCCTACCCCTATAGAAAGTACATACTTTCCTCCCTCAAATCAAGGAGGAAACTCATACTTTTCCTCCCTAGGGAGGAAAAGTATTTTCCTCCCTAGGGAGGAAAGTATTTTTCCTCCCCCTCATTTCAAGTAAGTTGTAAACGATGAAACTTGTGAATTCATTATATTCATATTGTTTCCATAATTTCTAGAACATCCTGTGTATCCTGTTTTTGGTAAAAATCAAACATTAATGTTACTTCAACGTAGTTCAATACAAAATTTTTCTTCAGGAATCTTAGACATACGTTTTTTGAGTTCAGAATAAGAAAAGCATATTATGCTGTGGCTCACTGACAGTAAACACGGCGATTGACTTTTGAGGTGCAAAGTCGCTACATTCATTAAACTTAGTTGAATTTTTGAAAAATGGAGAGCGATTCAAATGATTTTGAATTTCCAAATACACCACCTTATATTAAGGGACAAGCCAACATAGCGTCATTAACCTTACTACCACAAAAATCTAAAGACAGGTATGAGAATCAATATGCACAATATAAGCAATGGACTGAAGACAACAAGATACATAAATATTCAGAGAATGTTTTATTGGCATATTTTTCACTACAAGGAAAATCATTAAAAGCTTCAACACTTTGGTCTAAATATTCAATGCTACGCCCAATGATACAAATGAAGGACAATGTTGATATTAAATATCCAAAGTTGATTGCATTTCTAAAACGTCAAAATGCCGGATACAAATCAAATAAAGCTACAACTTTTACAAGAGAAGAAATATATACATTCGTGATGGAAGCCCCCGATGATGCTTTTTCATTAATGAAGGTAAGAAATGAAATCCCATGCAAATAATTTAATTTTTGATATAAAATATTCATAGGTAGTCCTTGTTATTGGAATTTCTGGAGCATGTCGATGTGATGAGCTTATTAAAATGACTATGGATGATATTGAAGATAAAGACAATCTTTTAGTCATAAATATCCCCACTTCAAAAACGTATAAACAACGAACTTTCGTTATCAATACTACAATAGGTAACGGCCTAAATTTTGTTCAAATCGTTAAAAAGTATATCTGTCTACGTCCTAAAACTGAGCATAAACGATTGTTGGTATGCTTTAAAGCAGGCAAATGTATAAATCAAGTGGTTGGCAAGAATAGTATATCCAAAATACCACCAATCTTCCAAATGCCGAACATTACACAGGGCACAGTTTCAGAAGAACTTCAGCAACTCTGTTAGTAAACGCTGGTGGGAATATTTTAGCTCTAAAACAGCATGGCGGTTGGAAATCAACCAATATCGCAGAAGGTTATGTAGAACAATCTTACACAAAAAAAAGAAAAATTTCTGATCAAATTATGGAAAATAATGTTGAACCTGAACTTGATCAAAATCAGCCAAGCACTTCTAGAAGTTACCACCATTACAATGTGCTAAGCGAAAATATTTCAAATACTAAAGCTCCTGTTCAAACCCTATCTTCTTCCAATGGTGTTCATATAAGTGCTGCTCAAAACTGCACATTCAATATTAACATAAATAATTCTAAAATATAGTTAAACAATACTATGTACTTAATTGTATAGCATATATTGATAAATTTGTTTAATAAATAATTCTTGTGTTCTTAATTATATTCGTTACCTATTTGTGTCGTAAATGAATTTTCAAAAAAAGGTGGGTAGGAGGAAAAATCATATGTATCACATGGGAGTAAAGTGCCTTTTCCTCCCTTGGATGTTTACTGCCCTCCGCTTCGCGTCGGGAAGTAAACTACATCCTGCAGGAGGAAAAGTGGCACTTTCCTCCCTAGTAATACAAATAGCTATTTCTTGTTGATTCATGTCACAAGTTTACAGTAATAAATTTGGTATTGAAATTTAATTTATTATTTACTCACTCGCTCTTAATTCCTTGCTGAACCACGCATAATTCAAAGGGAAAAATGTCCTACTAATGTACTAATTTTGTGTTAAATGTGACGTCACTTGAACTACAATTGAAAAATACAGAGTGGTTCATTATCGCATTCTGACGCACTATTGCCCCACCCTGTATATTGTTCCTCTTGAAACCATTTATTTAATTTTATGGTGTTCACTTAGTTTTATTGACCATTGGTGGGGGACCGGGGGCGATTCATGACCCAATTGTATATTTGAGCTGACTTGGCTAATTGAGGTAACAATATAATCAATTCCGTATGTCCAGCAAGCTGTTAAGAAACAGCCAGGCTGAAACCGTGCATTGCGATTACTCTGTCAGTGCTTCAACCATAGCGTTGCAATGTTCTTGCATGTAGAGCCATTCAGCCACATTTTCCTACCGCAACTAATCGCCTGAACATAAAGCGGAGTAATTCGAAATACCAGGAGATAATGCGGTGTTATTTATGGACGTAGGTGTTGAAACACTGAATGTCTTTAATGATACTGTAACTACGGCAAGAACATCTACAACATTCTTTCATTGGAATGAAAGGAAGTGGTAAGAAATATCACGAGAGTACACCATGACTCTTCATGGATTTGAAACGGATCAGAAAAGAGGAATTTACTTGAAATATAGGCACAAAATGGGCATAAACTACCTCTGACATACTTCTAGCATTAGTTGGAATGACAAAAGAGCAAATATTTATTTTGGATTACTGTAAGAACATTCCACTGCGATGAATCGTTTTTGGTAGACATCTATCGCAAATCAATTACTTTACCATGCAATGGAGATAGAAAAAATTCAATTCCACAGGAAAAACAGGATAAAATTAGAATATTCAATCGAAAGCTTCGAACAGTAACAATTCATGAAACAAACAATGTGATTCAATATCATTTATATGAATAACTGTATTCAAAATTCCTATTACTCGTTCAAAGTAAACAAAAATATAATATCTAGAGGAAACTTGAGAAAATTCAGAAAATAAAAACAGAAACAACAAATATCATAACCTTCCAGAGAGAAATGTAATCAATTGATTCTTTAGAATAACGAAGAGTTTGAACCCTCCCAGAGTTATACCAACCCTTGAAATGTTTCATAAAGACGCTACTGCTTACTGTTCACTGCCAAAAATAGCTGGTCGTTACTTATTTGATTGCAAATATGTATTGCAACATTCTTCATCATTTTAGAAGTAGTGTAAATAAATACGAGAAAAATATGATAACATCTCTTCGATTAGATGATCAAATCAAAATATTTCCAGCTGATTAAGGTAATGCCAGATTCATCATCAAAATAAAAGATGATGATAAACTGACCCAAGTCATCTCTGACACTACTTATGAAATAATAAATGAAGACACTACAAAAAGGGTTCCAAAAACTGAATAGCAAGAATAAATACTTCTGAACTTTGTCAATTCGCTATCGAAATTAATTTTTCCGGTATGATTCGAAATGAGATACATTTTAGGAACGTTTGAGATTTTTGGAAATGGAAAACAAAATTGAAAATTGGATCGTGCCAGGGGCATTTTTGACGTTTCATTCCTTTTTCATGCTGAATATATATTCGGATTCAGCATGAAATTTTGCGTAAATTGAGTGAATTCTAAGCGAATCTGATGTTTTTGTATTTTTCATGATTTTTAGGAACCCCTTGGAACTTTTCTCAAAGATTTTTTTTTCTGTTGATCTACTCGAAATTCACAGAGTATACTAATTTCATCATCCTGAATCGATTGGTTTTCGCAGAATTGTTTTATCCCCAACCGTTCTCCAGCTGAAAAGTTCATAAGAAGTTGAAAAGGGTAATTTTCTCCAAAAATAAAAAAAAATATTTCGAAATACTGTCAATTCGCCTTCGAAATCCATTTTTATGGTATGATTTGTAATGAGCTCGTCGAGAAACATTTGAGAGACGTTTTAAAGAAGAAATTTTTCACTTTTTATTCCTTTTTTATGCTAAACCTTATATCTGGGCCTATACAAATCTTATATTTCAGGAATCAGCATAAAATTTTGCGTATAGTGAGAATTGCAATCATAAAAATTTTTCACTGCAACAGTATTAAGATTTTTTCATTTAATCAGGATTAGTTTCGCTGATGCCATGATTAATCAACACGTTCAAATATGAATGGAAAACAATTATCTTCAAAGTTGAATCACATTTGACGACACACTTTTAAACGCCGTTATTTATTGGGGAAAATTGATTAATTTGCCTTCGACACTTGTATAGATTTTCTTGACTCTAGATTATTTTATTATAAGACTGTGAAATGTTGAACAACCATGTCAAGGAACTGAAATGTTTCCTTATGACACGTTGGGATCATTTATCATATGACCTCTCTCCACATCCGCAATGTTAATGGTCTCGAGATACATGCGTCCTGACTAATTTAATGAACAAAGAATAACTATCTACTGCAACAGCCTCACCGAAATATCTGCTGTTCGGTCTCATAACTCAATAAATGCGACGCCGAAACTTATGGCTCACCGTGATATGATAATTTTCCCCCTGTTTATCTCTGTTAGGAAATGAATTTTAGCGAGACTTAATAGTCTCGGAGGATGAATAATTATTATTCTTAGTATCTTCCTGCTCCAAATTTGCCTACACGCTTCATCATTATTCAACAGCCTGCAATTAATATTGAATTCAGTTACGGAACTCGTTTTGGCCAAATTGAGGAAATACAATCAAAATTAATTTCTCGTGCGGAACCGAAACACTAAAATAAAACTACCCTCGATTTCTAATCACAGAACGGAGAAAATCAATTAGAGATTTCGTTTGGGGCGAATAAATTGGTACTTTACGTGTCAAATTAGTTCTACGTGAGGAGACCGTAAGTTCGCGAACTTCGAGGCAATCTATTTCTGTTGGGAAGGTGTGGAGGCCTTCATCCCCTCAATTCTTCGGATGAAGGATGCCCTAGTCGCTCTCGACAAATCAAAAGTCCGTGAGAAACATAGCGAGGGGCTATAAAAGTCGATCCGGATTAGCCACGCTTCCGTTTCGATGGAATTCTCGTAGAAACTATGAAAATTTATAGTCGTTCAAGGAAATACTACTATATTTGAAGGAAATTTTGATAATCTTACAAAGTTTCTGTAGTTCGAAAAGTTGTGGGCATCAAGCAACATTTCTTCTGAAAGGTTACCTTTCGTTGGTTAGTCTCGCATGTTTTTATTCTGTCCTTGATTTGTTTGTTTGTTTTGTTTTTTTCGTTAACCAGCTGTCGTCCTACAAACGACATCCCATTTTTTTTCATTTTTACTGCTCATTCCATTATAGAACTATGTTTGAGAATATTTTTCACTGTTGGGACTCGTTCAGAAGCTTCATTTATAATTCTATCTTAACCCAAGTAAATACTTAGTTAAAATTGTTGCTGTTGTTTTTTCCGTTAACCAGCTGTCGCCCCCTTACGAACGACAACCCTCAGAAGTCGAAACTTGTGCGAGCCAAGGATTAACGAGGTCTTACCTTTTAACGTGCGATTCCTAGCACTTTCACAGGCTATCAGAAGGATAAAATGAAGCACTGGGATTGAACCAGTCACTTTAAAACCAGAATGATTGAAGGCATTGACTCTAACGACTCGGCTACCTGACCATTAACTGTTAACTAGTCATTTATTCTCATAGAATTTTTTATTTTTTTCATTTGTTTCTTCCTACGCAATTGAAATGGAAAATAACTAAACTACTTGAATTTTATCTGTAATTTGAGTAATAAATTATTTAAGTCAAAACCTCTGATGTTATCAGAAACATCAAGAATTCTAGTGCGTTGGGAATTTCGCGTAAGTGGGATGCTCGGGGGAGACCCGCCCTCGGCCAGAAGGTAACAGGGATAATATTGAGTAAGTATAACCAGTTTTAACGTATATCACGTAAATTATTTCAGTCAAGTGAATTTCCATACACCATTCAGAAGAGTTAGCAGGGTACTGTTGATCAATTAAAATAATTTATCGATAATATCTCTCGAGAAACCACAATGTATCGAGATATTGTGATTCTGTTCACATTCAAGGCATTGATGCAGCATCTTGAACACTGATGTCGTCCTATCTTATAAGTGTACATTTATGTTTTGTACAAAAGTTTCAGATGATGTATTTGTAAAGTAATCGGATAATTTCCTCAACTCATTCGTTCTACCAGCTTTCATTATCCAGCATAGATACAGTTTGAAGAGATCTGAATATATCTTCATCAACGTTGGCTTTCTAACTATGATAATTGGAATACTCGACAGCGCAAGTTGCTCCTCATACAGTATCTCTGGCTCAGGTTTCATAACTCATAAAATTCACGGAAATCCACTTTATATCGCAGAGTTTCCGACGTGTCGTAATTGAACTTAGGTGTTTTCCATTGGCGTGTCCATAATTTCACATTTAAGGGAAGTATAACGGTGACATAAATTCCCAGAATTCGAAAGATCAGAGAGTTGGATATCACAATTGCTTCAACGTGAAATGTTTTTTTATTCTGGTATTTCCAATGTGAATGTACTTCTATCTCGGATTCTTTATATTTGTTCATCCTGAATATATTTCCAAAAATTACATTAATTGTCTGACTGAAATGTTTCACTGCATATATCGTAAATAAACCAACCTTCTGAACCAAAAAGGAAAAATAGCACTTGTCAGGAAACAGAAAACCAAGTTAATGAGAGGCACTTTTGACAACAGAACTCAGATGTTTTTTATTGCTAACGATAATACCGAAGGACTTCATTGGTACACAATTATGCTGGATACTATATTATATTCTCAATACACTGCGACCTGAAAGGTCTATTGTGTCCTTATCTGCTACCAGGCGTTTAGGATGTCTCAACTTCAGCAGTTCCTTCAGTTCAATGGCTTTTAAAAAGTTCAGTTTCCCAGTAATATCTTGGCCTGCCTCATTTCTTGTAATTCTACTCAGTATTGGGATCTTTTCTCACATACTTCCGTTTCAAGTTCATTAAGTATTGATGAGTAATACTCAAATAGTACTGAAGATAACATATTTCCATAATGCTATCCCTCAAATCATGACATCGTTGCCATGTCGCAATTTTTTAAGGATACAATAAGCAAGTCAGCTAGATTTTGATTTCTGTCGGCTATATTCATGGCAACAAAAACCGAAAAATACTGTCTTGGATGAAATATGTAACAATAAGAAGACAATTGAAATGTTCAAAGCAGCTTGTTGGTATTGAACCTTAATATTTCTGAAAACAACGCACGACACTGACGGTGAGGGAAGATATCCCTTACAAACAAAGTTTGAGGCGTGAGTGGCGAGTTACTCACCTAGGTTGTGTTATTTGATCGGAGGTAGGTATCCTGCAGTAGGGTTCAAATCCCTGCTATAGTGATGCGTACGAGAGTCTCGTCTCGAGTATCTTGCATGAGGTTTCGCGTCTCGTATGAGAGTCTCGTAGGTGAATATTTTTACGTGCGGACTTGAGAACTTAATAAAAATCGGATTTTGTAATTGATTATTCCGACGGAGAATGGATGCAGGAGCATCAAAAATATTATTCTATGCCTCGGAGTAATGAAGAAACATATATATTTCAATAGTTGAAAATTCACTCTTCTGAATTTTCTATTATAGATATGTTTAATGGCACGAGATCTTTATTATGCCTAAACAACTGGGTGAAAAATGAGGGCTGCAACTTATTTCATTGCCAAAATGATTAAATAATGGTAAGTTTTTATTTTGTTTAGATGTATTACTCTCAAATACATGATGTTATGTTTCAACAATTGTAATCTTCTTTTCCGACTCTTACATTAGGGCAAGTATTTAAGCATTCCTTATTGCATTGAAAAAATAAGAATATGCATGTCGATAAGAATATGCATGACGATGTTTCGATTCTTTTACGAGACTCTCGTGCGAGAAGCAAGACGAGAGTGGAGGCTGCGATACGAGATTTATCATTTCATCGGCGAGACGAGACAAGACTTTATGGAAATCTCGTCTCGTTGGTCTCGTGCGAACCACTAGTCTGCTATTAGATCACCCTCCCCTCTAGTGTGTCCCGGAACCGATATGAGGTTAACGGTTATTCTTATCTAGTTCATTTAGTTCGGCTAGGCATTTCCAAATCCTCCTGAAGGTCACAAATAATATTGTCTTTGTCGCTGTACTCTCCACTACCATATGGAGAGGTAAGGCTCAGGAATATTTCGTTAGCGGCTGTTGAGCACGTTCTCATTACACATGTTATGCATACATCTTTGGATTTTGATAGATCGGCCCATGTACTAGCCAGCTCAACTCTGCTGGCCCAGACCACTGTCACCTTAGTGAGGGTCGGTCTCGATAATAATAGTAATACTCCCTGATAAACATTCATTTACTATTTGCCGTGGCGACTGATGTTTCTGATGGTGTATCTACTCTTCAGCTGCAGGAAAATCTGGAAAACCTACAGCACCAACCCGGGTAATCGGGATTGGCATCTCACATCACACTTGATTCACAACGAGGCACTAAAGAGACCCATGTACTTGAGAAGGAAGATTTTCACGTACCGGAGCCTCCAACGTCTGTCTGATGCGTGCCAGAAGTTCCACTGCTTCAACATCCACCACACAATCTAGTCTTTCAACAGCTTTGTCTGCATTAGCATTCATTTCATGTCAAGTGCTGACCCAAATCTTATCAGGTACAGATCTGACCTCTTTTGAATTACTGCTTTCATGTAAGGAAATAATAAAAAAAATTTCAACAATGTATGAGGTTTTGCGCCAAAATTTAGGATCATACGCAGAAAAAATCTTCTCAGGAATATCGACCTTCGTTTCTCTCTTAGCAGTTACGATAAGATTATCCCGTATTATGTGAATCTCGACACAATCAGCTATGTACCTCTTAACTTTTTTTGTTGTTGTTGTAGATCGGTAGAAACATTTCAGTCGCTATCCAATCTCAGTTTCTCAGAGCAAAAAAGTATCGATATTCAAGATTAGAGTATTATGAAAATATCAAAACCTCATATTCACTTTTTAATAGTGGTGGCCTTCGTATGGTGCTAACCCCAGAAAAAACTTACGAACCCCGTTGATGATCACACGGAATGCCCTAGAGTTGGTGGCAGGTGTCCAATTTTGTTGGAAATATATGTGCTTGGTGAACGTAATTTTATTTGACGCTATTCAGACGTGCCGAATTCTTAAGTGTATATGGAGAGTAGATGTATTGAGGTATTTCTAAAAACGGCCTCTCACAATTTTGCATAGTTTGACTGGCAGGTCCGCTTACTCTTGTCAATACTTTATTGATGAGAAATTCATTTTTAGATCGAATCCTCTTCAATAATGCTTGAATAATTCAAAAACTGTTTTCAAATATCATGAGTGGAATTGAATCAAGTATTTTGCTCTATGAGGCCGTGAATCGCACATCAGAATATTTATTCTATACCCAAATTCTTACTGGCGATCATTGAAAACTTCTCTTTGGTGTAATTTTATTGCCTCAAACTCAAAATTCCACTCATGAATATGGGTTATTCTACCGGAGAGGTTCGAGAGTACTCTCATTGTAAATGTTAATGGGAAAGTCCTCCAGATTGTTTACAATTTGGATTCAACAAAAAACAACAGAAAATTTCTAGTATCTACAAAGAAAGAACTACTTGAATTTTCAACTCTTCGTCAATCCCACTTCTGACACCATGTAACGTAGTATTCAGTTATGAAAATGTAATAAATGGGTATCAATAATGCAATGTGGGTGAAATGCAGTGTGAGAATGATGACATACTCCACATTTTTCACAAACGAGTTTTGAAATTCAGGTGCATGAAAATTCACCAATAGGACTTGTCACAAATATCAAAAAGATATGAAATCAGTCGGAATACCTGAGTGTGTAGACATCATGAATACATCTTTGGACAAGACTGGTAAAGTGAGATGACTCAAAGTTTCGACTATTAATAAAAATGACGAACGAAAGAGGCCTCAAAATGGACTCCTGCGGAACACCATTTTTTCTTTTGAAGATAGATTTCCTTTCACTCTTACAGTTTGTAAACTATTTTCCAGATAAGAGTTAACCAACTGCATACCGTTAGTTGGCAGAGAAATTGTAATCAATCATTACTTAGATCGCAAAATGTTATTTCAGTGTACTCTAGCTTTTCGAAGGTTTTTGTTATTTTATTACTGAGCTAATATTGCCATTTCAGAAATTTTTCTTTTCGAAATTCATACTGGCAATTTGTAAATGTGTTATTGTTTTCAAAGTGGTGATCAATTTTTTGAGCCATACATTTTTCGAGTATTTTTGGTATTATTGAGGGTACCTAATGATATTGGTCAGTAGTTTATTGGATTATTTGGATCACCAGTTTTGACTAGTGCTTCTTTTAGCACAGAGGAAAAACCGTGGCATTTGATACATTGGTTCAACAGTTTTGAATGCGGAAATAAAATTTAATTTTTTATCCTTTTGATAACTTCAATCAACAAGATCTATATTCCAATATATTTCATTACCGGTGTAAGGTCATATCACACTGAAGAATCGCAGAAAAATTACTGTTGTGAATCATAGTGTAAAAAATAAATCAAAATCCAAACAGATGCTGCTGAAAATTGGATCCATCCGTTTTGTTCGAAGCATCAATTCAGTTGATATCAATTCCGCCAGATGCTGTCGACAATTAGCATTCTCCGTATGATTCACTCATCTGCTAGGAATGCAATATGTTCCAGCTATTAGTTATCTCCATAAAGGAAGGGTCGAAATTCGGAATAAGTCTCTTAGACGGTGGCGTAAGGGCAGATGTTGCCACGTAATTGATCCCGGAATTCTGCACTCAGTTCATAATTACTTCACATTTCGAGAATCACCGGGTTTTCTGTAATTCAGCTTTTGGTACTTGCTGGGGGAAAACTGGATTTCAATTTCGTCCTGCCTCCCGTTAGTTTTCATAATTTCTGTTTGGTGCAGAAGATGTAGTTGGTAGGAGATGAACACTCCGAAAAGTTTCAGTGGTAACAAGAACAAGTAGAGTTTGTGGACTACGTTGACATATCTTTCAGGTATATTTTTAGGGAAGAAAACTTATCTTGAGAGCAATGAATGATGAAAAATTTGTTTAAATCATACAAAAATTGCGCAGGGACAATAAAATGTATTAAAATTTGAAATATCACGAACTGTTTTCGAAATACGCGAATCATAACACAAACTACGTCTGTTAAATTATGTACTGTTTTCTTCGCTGTGGTCCTCATTTCGAAGTCAGCCGCCTACGAGGTGTGGTACGCCTTACAATTTTCTATAGTTTTGAAGATAGCAGTTTGATATTTGGTATGTTGCTATGGTACCTGAATACGCTTATTTTTCCAACGGCACCTGTAAATTCTTCCTTATTATCTAAAAGGGCTTCGTATTTTTGACAAAAATGTTTTCAAAAATTAAAAATTGATTGGGAAATGGCAAAGGTATAGTTGATTGTTCAACCAAACAAGGTTGGCCATGAAAATCAATCTTGAATAATTATAACCAACGTAGAAATTCTCACAACTTCCATTTCTCAAATGGCTAATAGCTCTTCTCACTTCACCATATTGAAAAATTATCAATAATCAGATAACTCATGCGAAAATTTTTTAAGAATTCCGAAAAGAATCGAAGATACCAGATATTTCAATATGAGTGTTCTAAAAATTGAATGCTGTTTTTTGAGTCTTTTTCTGAGACATCGGCTGAATTATACGTGCTTTCGGTACCCCAGGCGCCAGCTTTGTTTGGTGTGCTCCAATTACCAGTATATCAACAGACAGAGATACGGCGGTATCAGGGGGCAGTTATTTCGACCGCTCACTAGAAAACTCAGGTAGTTGCAGGCTTTAATTGAACCACCTAAACATCTGAATACCGGTTACTATTACGCTCATAAATAACACTCGGAAATAACTGATAAATCAATCAATTTATTCGTCATGACATCAAATGACATATAGCTTAACAATTTAATCGAAGTTTTTGTTACTCATCAAAAAATAAATGCAGGAATATGATGGTAAAATGTTAACTTGGGGTTCTTCCAGGATAAAAAAACGAAGTTGAGGTTTTCTGAAAAATTTCCAAACGTTATCTTTTTATTTCGTGAAGACTTTTAAAAACTTTCAGCACTTCTTCGAAGCAACTTATTGTCGACTATCCAAATGTGTGAATAAAAATTATATGTAAAGTCACCGTCAACTTTATATTGTCAAATACGGACCTGTATTTCTGAAGCATTTTTTAAATGCTGAGGGTCATGTGTATTTTGGAAATATTGCACTATTACCTGTAAATTTTCAAGATTTTTGTAATTCCAAAACAGCTGTGATACAAAAATATCAGAGAATGAACGGTGAATTAACGAGAAGTTCACATTTTTAATTGAAGCTGTCATGGAATTCAAAAAATGTTGAAATTTTACTTGCAATTATTCGATATTTCCAAAATACTCTGTGATTCAGATGAAAATACTACGCAAATATAAAACATGACTCTGAGCATATGAAAAAATGCAATAAATAAGAAATGTCCGTAATTGAAAGTAAAAAGTTGCGGGTGGATTCATTTTTTACGATACTTTGTATATAATTTCCATTCGCTCATATGGCCAGCCTGGAAAAAATGCCATAGAAAAGTGGCAAAAGTTTGAAAAAAAATTATGGAATAAAAAGATATAAAAAACAATTCCGAAATTTTCAATTTTTGCTGTATAATTCCTAAACCAAAGAATCAAGATCATATTTTTTGGTTTCACGTATTCGAAATACACAATTTTGCACCTATTCAACCACCCCTCTATCTCTTACCGTTACAGAGATCCTGATGCATAGACTCAAATTTGAATATCCCTCTATAATTTCTCATAATAGGTAATTCATATTTTATCCTTCCTATATTTTCCAGGTAGTCCTCAGGATTCGGCCTGTACACACGCGAGGGGATCTGGACTTCAGTATCCCAACAAATTGTTATTTCACGTGGAACAAGCTTGGTTTCCTCAAATCACATCTTCCGTGCCCAGGATAAGAACATTTGAATTTCCTTTGTCTCGGTTTAGCCTCATGAAAACTTGATAACACAGTTCACTGTACGATTTCCAACATAATGAAACCGTAAGGAGTAGTTTGGGATCTCCCCGAAGATGCTTCACATTCACGTCAAAGTTCCCTGATACACCCGAGGGAATATTTCCCGCAATGCCTGTTTTGAAAGTAGATGAGGGTTGAGGTTTTTTCCCTTTCAGTTGGGATTAATTCTTACAAAGAATAGGAAAGAGCGTTCATAAAAGGGAATTCTTCAAAGCAGTTATTGTAATTGGTATAGAAGCCCCTTTCTCTGCCTTTGTTCCGTCTGTAATGTAATTTGTTACAGGATATTATATTCTTTCGTAAATCTACGACGTCGATTCGACGCAATTTATTTGTAATTCCGGAGTTCCTTTGTTGGGACGGATATTAATTGATTTCTTTTCATTGGGAACAGAGAAAATAATTTCCACGGGACGGATCTTTTGTCCGTAACAATAAACGTGAAATATTCTTTTTTTTTTTCGTTTTCTGCTGTCGGACACTGCAGAAAATTGTAGTTTCAGTGTCGAGAAAATGGTATAGTTTTCAACAAGAGATAAAAATACTGTTTTTTTCGTGAGTTGAGAGTTTGTTCACGAGCGAAGCTGTTCGTTATCAAGAACACCTATATTCCAAGTTCTTTGATAATTGCTGTTGGTGTTAAATTGGAATCGGTAAAAAAGCTTCAAGATGAGCATGAAATCATATATCTGGCACCCCCACATTTGATATTTTCTTGTCTTCAGTAGAGTTCAATCGTGAGCCTAGCCTGTTACCCTAACAGCTTTTATGTCATGGCCAGAAAAATTGGTGATAACTAAAAGGCTTGTCTCTGCGATAGCGAGCGGTAAGTGTGACCCACCAATTTTTCATCATCCATTCATCATCACCAGATTTGACATTGAGTTACAGCGCAAAGATACAACTTGTTATATTACTTGAAGAAGTCATCCTGAGCCGAAATAATTTTCACTATTTAGGTGATATCTCTAATTTGGTGAGGGTTTTCAAGGGTGTGCTGAGTCTATTCAATATTAGTAGCGCTAAATGAAACTCGAAATTCCTGAAAAATAGTATTATATTCGTAATCTGAAGTAACAGTTTTTATTACCTATACATGTATTATTACAGTGATATGATACTTGATACATAATATTCTTCGTAAATCAATATTCTTCGTTGAACGAATTCTTCAATTAATTCAATAAATGATGCATATTAGATCACTTTTCCAATTCTCCTCCTTCAAGAAGAATTCAGTGGAGATGATTATGTAAAAGAGATGAAAAAAAAAACTATAGTAGTTTCAATATGATGGAATTTTTCATCATGAGCTTCTATCTCAGTTTCGATAGCAGTAGTAACACTAAATTGAAAAAAACATTGGCGAGAAGAACTCTTACATTTCACTATATAGTTCTGATGATACTGACAAATATACCACTGAGTGAACAATCAACATTGTCGGAGTTGTTGCGAAGGAGCGATACCACTCATCCTTTAGCGGCGAACACAATTTCAAGAACAACAAATTGACATACCTAATGATTTTGAATATTCAGAAAATCCTGATATAAGTTATAATAATAGGAGTTTATTATGTAAATAAGCAGATCCACAGCTTTACTGGTAGCCAAAAATATCTAGGATGGAGTTGTAACACCTCATCTTTGAGTATTACGGAAAATGCCTTCTTTCACATTTTCATTTTCATGGGCTTTTATTCAAGACGCCGGCGCCGAGTTGGTTTTCACTTTGAAACAATTCTGATTTGATATCAATACCACCAAGTATTTTCAAAAATTGTATTTTCTACTTTTGTACTATTATCCATTTGGAGACATGGCCGATGAGACAAAAAACCCAAGTTTTTATTGAAATAATTACGTGGACTATATTTCTCAGAATTGTAACATGATTCAGTAGTGATGGGGAAAGATAATCTAGAATGTTTTAACTGACAACCTTAATGTTTATAGATATTTTTATAGATGTTGCTATTCTTTTATCAGCGATTACTATTACGTCATAAGATGTATGATTCACACCAGCTTCCAATTTTAGAGTTAACGAATATGGTAACATTCTCAACAATCATACTCAAATGAACACGGACCTCATTTAATCGCTCATTCAATGAAAATGAAAAAGTTGTTACTGCTATCGAAGATGATTTGAGAAATATCAATTAATTCACTAATATTTATTGTAACTGTCATGAAAGAAGAAATATTAAATAACACACAAATATCTGAAATACATATTTATGGCTCCAGACTAAAGAACGAGGCTGCTAAAAATTATATATTTGTGATAAATCATTTACAGATGGAAATGGGAAAGTCAGAGACCATTGTCATTTCACTGTATGAAAAAATATCCCGTGCTGCACCTTTCATTTGTAACTTAAATTTCAAAACATTTTCCGTTGGCAGCTTGACAGATAATATACAAATTTACAGCCTTGCCAGAGTGTTTCCTGTGACTTAAAGACACCAGAAATTTAAAAAAATCAACTCCCACCAAATCAAAAGATATGGAAACAGCCAAGTTGAGAATCACCTTGATAAAAATTAATATTCTGTGAAAACCCTAAAAAATTCATACATTTTCAGCTTCTCACAATATGTAACGTGAATCATTATAACACTGATCAGAGTGTTGTGAAAAGTTTCATAATGACACTCATACATGAACATGTTTACTGACTTTATGATGAACAGATGCATTTAAATTAATGGCGATCAATGATAGGTACATCCAGCTCGGTAGTTGTATGTTTCTGATATCATGAATTCAAGAATAATCAGTATTATTGATTGTAGATGAAATATTGTACAACATAACTATCCTAAATCCATAAAACGATAATGGATGGGTTCTCCACTTTGGCCTGAAAGCCTCTTTTGACAATTTTTCCATATCATGATGTGCACCTTTACGTTACTCATAAAGGAAATATTCATCACAACTTGATTTTGAATGCAAAGAATTTCGAATATTTTATGCGAATCTTGCATTTTGGAGTTGGGTGGAGCCCACACATCTCATTGATTTATAATTTCATGAATTGTGAGTGTGAAAATGTGATGTGTAAGTTCAAAATGGGATTTTGGTAGATCTATGTGAATATTTTACTTCGGTTCAAAATAAATCTAGATTACGTTCATTCTGTTGAATGAGCGGATCTTTCAGACACATGTAATGAACGCTTTCAAGAAGCTCTCCATATTGTCAATACACCTATCAAATAAAACAAAAATCTGAAATGCTCCTTAGACGGAATCCGGCACAGGATCCCAAGTCAGCAGCTGTAGGCTCGTCGATTTGGTCAAGGACGAGGATGTTTGTCCGGCACCAACGTAACAGGGAACGTGTCTGGAAGCGCGCGATTTGATGCTTCGCGTGTACAGCTTGAGGACCTGACAGTTGCAGGTAACGAGCAGTGCGACAAGGAAGCCCTGCATGCCCTGTGCCACGTTGTAAATTATCCAGAAGGGCTCCGAGCGGTTCGAGAGTTTGGAGAAGGCGCCCAGGCCGAGAACGACGCTGAGAGCGATTGTTATCTGAAACAACAGAAAGTTTATTCATTCGTCAATTAAATTTGCTCATTAATGGGGAGATTTCCACAAAGAATACATTTTATATGATAGAGAAATAATGGATATAATTAGTCTTTCAAATTCAAGGGGTACAGAAATATGGGGAGTTGTCTTTCTCATTTTTCATGATGATTTTCCACCACGTAGTAACGGATACATCCATCAGTTTTTCAAATAATACTTCATACTTAATGGAAGCTATCTCCGTTATAGAAACTCGCTGAAAACTCAATTTTGTGTCAGGTTTGTAGGAATCAGAATCTGTTTTTTTCGATAAGGTCGGAAGAAATCTGAAGACATTCTCTACACTGGCAGTGACTTTGTAAAGCATGTTTGACTTTTTCGTAAACAGAACTTAATAACTGCAAACCTGATCAAAGAACAAACGGTAAAAGGCTGGGAAGACTGAAATCGCCAGGTTATTCCCAATGAAATGGCGAGGAACATCTACATTGATAATAATATATTCAAGATAAAGACACAGAACCAACTTTTTTGCTGTGTTTGTAATACGATGTAATATTAGTTGGGGGTGTGAATTTTCTTCGACCTGAAATTTTGCTGTCTGCCGTCCAAGCAATCAAGATGTCTCAACGGTTGGAGCACTTCTTGTAGTCCTACAGTTTTATGATTTGGTCCCAAGCAGGGTAATGTCATTGGATCTATTCTGATTATAATATCTCGGTAATATCCTTAACTGCCTCATTACTTGTGATCCTATTTAGAATTGGGATATTCAATTGTGTACTTCGTTTTTACGAACGACGATATTCAAAGAGCTGTATAGGCTTTTATAAACTTAACAGACATAGAAATCCTACATTTTGATAATATATTATAAAAGTCCCTTTTTCATAAGAGATTTCGATTAATTTAACTGAAAACTTCCCTTTCGTTTTGTGCTTGTTGGCGAAAATATCATTGTATTCTTGTCACCTTGGAAGTTTTGCGATATTTGGCACTGAAATGGCGAGTGAAAAGATTACTTCACATAATTTTTATAATCCAAAATTCCTGTTTTAAGAATGGCCTGATTTCATTATAAAATTTGATATTCATACATCTTGAAATCATCTGATTTTGATACAGCATTGGACAAAATTTCAAGGATTTCAATGAAATATGATTCTATATTACTTTCTTTTCAGTATGAGCCATTCAACATATTTTCAAATTGAAACATAAGAGGTGGAACACCTTCGCATCTTTGGCATGCAAATGGTACAAATACCGGCAAATTGAACAATAAACTTTGTTATCATTGGAAAAGTGAATGTGATTTTCCCAAAGACTTTTCAGTCAATGTATCCTTACTGGTCATCGTAATTGTGTAGCCGGGATGAAAAATCAGTAGCAGTTTTGTTGAAAATTTTTCCTTTCCGTTAAGCAGCTGCATCCTTATACGAACAACCCTCAGAAGTCCTTGCTTAACCATTAATGAACAAAAATAATTTATGCAACTTGTCATTATCATAGCCACAATAATCATTATCACGGTCCTAGTTGATGCCCTAAAAATTTTTTATATTTACGCATCACAATCATAAGATTGGAAATTTAAAAAAATCAATGACTATTTTGTCTTTGTAGGTAACATGCATCCTTTTAAGCCCAAAGTTGAAGACATTTTTTCATCATTTCAATACGTAAATATAACAACAAATTGTAAAAGTCAATACATTTTTATGTCATTTGTCAAATAGGCTTTGATAAATTTTAAATTTTGGGATTTAGGATATCAATTTCACAAATATAAGAGGATGCAAACAGAATTGGAAAATAGAGCTCGAATGATACCTACAAATTTTTTTGTGGAGAGTTATCAGAATAATAATGGCAACTTCGTGTAGAAGAAAATTCAAAATGATAAAAACTAAAACCAAAAACATCTTAACTAATATTAAATACGACAGAATGACAAATAGAATTAGGTTAGGAAATCTCGATTAAACAACTTGATCCGTCGATGTTGAGCGATTAGTTTAAAGCTGGCTTAAGCCTGAGTTTCAGAGCGGTGCATGACAAATATGCGTTCTAATCGAGATAAGGTGCTTAATCTAGATTGAGTTTATATGGTGCATAAGGGCAATAGTCTTCCTCTACGAATGGTACCGCTTTGGGTGGAAGAAAACGAACTATCCTAATACTGATGAGAGGCAATAATCTCGAAACATGCTTGTATGCAGGTGGTCATTCCCAACCAAATGAAGGATAATATGACGGTATACAATTGCTTTATTACAATTACTACTTGTGTCCGTGAGAAACAAATGTAATTCAGTGATCATATGAGGAAGTAATTGTTTGGTCTGTTAGATATTTGCACAATTTTTCCAGTTCGTAGGAATGTGTGAAGAGGACAAATATTTTCGACTTCAGCGCATTTATGGCTACTTGGCTGTCTGACATGATGAACTCTTGTCAGCGGTAATTTCTTTTTACTATATTACTGAACTGGATACATTTTCCGATAGCGTAGACTCTCGCCTAGAAAATGCTCTGGGATTTGGCTACATGAGCTTTCACGGTAATTGGTTTGAAGTCCATACTCTGAGTACTATTTGATACCATTTGGGACGGTCTTTTTCTCCATTGACTGTTGTCACTGCCACTTATTGTGTTCAAGAGAAGTGAAAAGGTCTATAAGATATGTGACACCAAAGAGACGAATTCCAGTTTTCTTCAGAGTATGTTTAGATACTGGACTCCGTATATATACGAAGTATTCTAAAGGCTGAAACACAATGGAAGTTTTATGTTTTAAGTTTTGATTTTCATAATTTTGGATAATTTTTTAACATGAAACCATCATTGCCATTATTATTCTGATCACGCCTCATAAACAATCAGGTTGGTAGAATTCAAGCTTAATTTTTCTTTTTCAATACTGTTTTGCATCTTGTTTTACTTTAAAAACTGATATCCAAAATCCCAAAACTTAAAACTTATTACATAAAACATCCATTGTGTCTACGGCTTAATGTTGATAGAATTTGAGACTAAAAAATCATAAGGCGCTGACGGATAACAAGTTTTTGGGAAACGTTTTTGCCAATGAACCCATCCCAAGAAGTAATATTTCACCAGTGTTCATAGGTAGAATATTAGATGAAACTGCGTAAATTCATTTTATCCATTAATGAAGTCAAATCACGTCACGTCACTTTCAAATACCTACTCATTTACGGAGTCAATACGTACTGAATACCTGACAGTAATGATCCACGCAGTCTTTCCACACCCTTCTACCACACATTATGCAAAAACAAAGGACCGCAAATTAAACGAGGCCTTTGTGTCCTTTCGGAGTACCTGCTCGTGTGAAAAAATCATAATTTATATGAGAGCCTTTTGTTATATCGTAAACGAACGTGAGAATATTTTCTCTAATACACGAAACAAAAGGTATTTGCTGGCCTTGCCTCGCTTTGCCGCCTCTACAATGGGTGTTTGCACGTCGATTTTGTGGAAAGTCATTTCGGCAGTGTGGAAAATGATGCAGCGTTCTAGACCTTTTCATACTCTGGAAAATGAAGGATAATATGAGGCAAACGGAATAATTGAAGGATATGGAATGTTTGGCCAGAAATGACTATGAGTTGATCGCTCGTGCTACAATTATGATAATTACAAAGTAATCAGATTTACTTGAAATTTGCACGTTATACGCGATCCATGCTGTTTCCGAAAATATATGATTTGTATATGCTCAGATACAAGGTTCAGCATGAAAAAAGAATGAAATTCCCTGGCACGACGAAATTTTCGAAAAATTTTATTTTCCTTTTTTTAAAAAATTGCAAACGTTCCTCAAATGTATGTCGACGATCTAGTTCAATTTGTATCAAATCGATATTCATATCGTCCAAAATCAAACTGATATCACTTTTCTTTCGCAAGTTTGTAGGTTTTTTGTCAAGAACTTTAAGAAAAAAGTAAATAGCAGTAATGGGCCCAAGCATCACTAGATCATAGGACGAAATGTATCTAATTTATGATATATATTGAAATACCATGATCGGGTATAGATACTTGTGAAACCTTTCATGTGATGAATATCCTCATCTAGTGTCCTCCATCGACTCATTCATAGGGTCGAGGGGGAGATTAGATCATTGCGGCGCTACCCTGTGTATATTCATCGAGAAGAAGCATTTGACAATAAGTCATTTGATTCTATATGTCAATCAACAAGGAAAAGGGGCGTAAATCCAAACATAGAAACATGGATTCACGCCAGAGCAACTCTTAGAAGTAGTTCCAAGGAGGCCATACCCGTGAGGGGCTGTCAGCACGGAGGACTGTTATCCCATTTGCTTTGCTGCCTCATGATAGGTAGCCTCCTAGTGGAGATGAAAGACCTGGGTTACTTCACTCAGGTCTACGCAAATGACATTGCCATCTTGGTCGATGACTAGGGGCCCGGCCTCGTGAGAGGCACGATACAAAGGACCCCCACGAGGAGGATGAATGGTGCCAATCCTTAGGGCTGAGTGTGAACCCTGAAAAGGCGGAGCTGGTTCTTTTCACCAGGAAACGCAAACCAGGGGATCTCCGGAATGTCCAACTTAGTGGAAGGTCTCTGCAATACAAAAGCTCAGTCAAGTACTTTGGAGTCATCTTGGACTCCAAGCTGAACTGGAACGAGTTCGGGAAGCCACAGTTGCGTTCTGCAGAAGGGCATACACGACTGTCATTCACCAAATGATTACGTACGGAGCCATCGTATGGTGGCAAGGTTCACTATCTGGCAAATCAAAAACCCATTTAGATAGGGTACGAAAACTTGCCTGCCTTGAGACAAGAAGTGCGATGAGAACGGCACCCGAGAGGGCGTTGGATACACTCATAGGACTGCCTCTCCTGTACCTCTCCATCGAACACGAAAAGCCATTGCTCGCCTGAGAAGCTCCAAACAATGGCGGAGTGAGCGGATTTCTAGATATCCTCGATTATGGAATCAAACGGTTAAGGATTGTCCCCTCCTAGAGATGCCGAATGACAGTTTTTCATCTACCATACGATTTAGTAAGAGGCTGCAGTCAGTCATTCCTAGAAGGAAAGACTGGGAGCGGATCTGGTACCGCCTGATTTCCACCATCTGGTACACAGATGGCTCCAGGATGGGTGAATCTTCGGGAGTGGAACTATGTTACGCCTTGGGATATTATGCATCTATATTTCGAGCAGATATTTATGCCATACTCGCCTGTGTGAGAGATAATATCAGCAGAGGCTACTACGGCCAGCAAATCAAGATATGTACCGACAGCCAAACGGTCATCAAGGCCCTCACCTCATACAGAGTTAGTGTCTGAGTGCATTAACGATCTGCAAAGGCTATCCACTGCCAAAAAGGTGAGGCTAATATTGGTCCCCGATCATATCGGAGTGCTCGGAAACGAATGGGCCGATAATCTTGCCAGACAAGGTATAAAATCTCAACGATTGGACCAGAACCTATCCTATGAGTTTCTAGATCATGGAGCATCTCAACCATGAAGGAAATCCTGGAAGTCAAATTCCAGGATGCATGAAAAGAGGCCCCAGAGACAATCGGGACTCCACATTGAAGGCCCCTCTACTAGGAGGACCAAGACTCAATGAGCAGAAAGAAATAAGAGTAGTGGTAGGGATCCTGACAGGTCACTGCCATCTCAACAAGCACCTCAACTTCATAGGTATAACGGATGATACTGAATGCAGATGGTGCTTGGAGATGAGGAACTAGCCACCCACATACTTACGGAATGCCCAGCAGCGGCAGCAATACGAGAGGCGAACCTCGGGAGCATCGTTCTCGACCCGGAGAGTGTGAGAGGGGTATCGGTTAGAAGGTTGGCTTCTTTCGCTCGCGAAATATGCTGTCATCGAAATTGAAGCAGTTCCTAGCAGCGGTGGGCGCATAACGGGCCCGAATAAGAGCCCTACATGCTTATGGTTCTGTCCGCCCACAAAATATATTCTGTCCCCATTTAGTATATCGAAAGTCTATGTAAAAAGTTACTCAAAATAGGCTCTAGAATGATTGAAGCCTCATCAAATGTTTTTTAATACTTCTGATATTGTACTTGCTTATTTAGAAGTACGGATTAGACTGAAGATTTCAGCGAATGTTTCCAACCGTAAAGTGCTCATCGTATGTACTGCCTATGTTAATGATACGAGCGCCGAGTTTTCAATTGAAGCTCCGAAGTTCTTCAAAGCATCACTCCGAGCGTGTTCATAATCGCTTATCTGTCCGCGCGGCATACGGCCGTAATCATTTTCAAATTTGACCCGCCAGCGTGAAAGCACATACACTTAATCCTCTGAAAACAGATGAGTTGTGAAAAGACCAGTGCGCGGCATATAGAAAGCCCATTCGACCGCGAAATGGCGGCACGAAAGTAATCCTTCGGAGCTTTCGCAGACCCTTCGTCGAGGAATCTCTACATGTATATGGAATGGGGAGCGAGGAAAAAATGTTACGAATGCGGTATTCTGACATCGGGAAAGAGATGGACTTGTTTCTGTTGGATTTATTGCTATGCGCCAGCTTTATTTATTCCTTCCGGATTCAGGCTATGTATTTGTTCTGCGAAAGACGCATCGGGAATTGAGAAGTATGCGGTTATAGGGAGATTCCCTGATCTGTGGCTAATTTCAGATGAGAACGGTCCCGCGTGCAATTATTCCAGGAAACTTTCCATCGGGAGTTCTCCAAAAACTGGAAGTTACGTTTCGAACTCGAAATCCTCAGGGCCTTGCATATTCATTCGAATTGAAAATATTCAGGGCATTGCATAGCTATTGGACTTTTGTTTGTTTTTTCTCTGTATAACCAAACGTACAGATGAGATAATGAAACCAGAAATTTCATTAAAATAGAAATAAATAAAAGAGAAATATTGTCTCCGGTCCTAAAAATGATCGTAAAATGATATCCATAACGACCACTTGTCAAGATAATTTTAGTTTCCAACTTAGTCTTTTCAAAACTTTCCAAAATACATGTCACAAAGGATCCTTTGATAAATAACCACTGCAATCAATCAGTTTTTTAAGCTGAATACGCCTACACCTATAACTGAAAATAGCTGTAACTTTAGTAACGGCTTTGTTCGTTGGTGGTATCGATATGATTGTTGTATCATGAGGTTTTTTGTATCTCTTCTAAATTGCCTCATACATAATTAATCTTTAATGACTGTGGGCAAATAATTGTACATTTTGATGCCGTTGCAAATTATAGAATCTCTCACAAGATTATTAGTTGGTCTAGGTAAGTAATCTGATGAAGTTGCTCTGACGTGTGTTATAGTGAAACTCACTAGTTTCAAGGAGATTTTTGTTTTTGTGTATAAGGCTTACAGTTTCTAAAATATATGAAGATGTTACTGTTAGAATTTTATGATCCTTGAATAACTGTCTACATAAATGTCATGACCCTTTTTTACAGATATACTTCAGAGCTCTTTTTTTGGAGTCCAAAAACATTTTTGTTTAGGAAAGAGCTGCATGCGCCCCACAATGCAATCCCGTATCTCAAATGCGACCCAATTAGGGCAATATATGCAGTTCTAGCCGAGTAATCCAATTTTTTCGATATTACACGAATTGCGTAGCATCCATTCGGTTGAATGATGTCATTGATATAGAGCAAAAATAAGATGGGGCCGAGTACTGAGCCTTGTGGTACACCTAATGCAATGCCAGCAATGAGTCAGTGTTACAGAGCACTATTTGACTGCGGTCACTGCATTGATATTTCTGTATACCTACGGGCAGTAGTTAGATGGATCACTTGCATTATTACCTTTATGTATTGGTGTAACTACAGATGTATTATTAGGAAGGTTAAGAATAACATCAACTGATATGTCATCTATTCTGGAGCAGTTTTTGTTTTTCATATTACTCAAAATCTCTTGCAGTTCTGTAAGGAATATGCCGGTAAGTCGAAACTCAATAACTGAATAGATATTTCTCATGTAACTCGGAGGTGACTTTGAAACTGGAATATTGTCAGTGAGTTTGCGGGCAATATTGCAGTCGTATGCATTCAGTTCGTCGGGATCCATTGATATAGGGTGATGTGTTTAAGCTTTGACTTGTGAAATAATTTTAAGTGCTTGAATTGGTTTTCATATGTTGATAATTCTGTGAGTGGCAAGATATCTTAATAGGCCACCCCTTTTCTGAGAACAGAGGGATAGATTAAATTTCCAGTTAAGCTCATTGACAATTGTCCTGAAAGTCAACAACATTCCATGTACCTGAATGTAGAGGTTTCTGAGATATTTACAAGAAACTGAAAGCATGTCCTGGGAAAGCATCGTGTAAAGATATCATTTTCCGTATACCATAATCGCAGAGTAATTTGTTGTAATATATCAAAGTATTTGTCATCCTCCTGAATATGTTTCAAAGTTAGAAAAATTGAAAACATCGCGAGGGCGAGTCTGAAGTACATCCTCAAAATTACTTCAAAGTGAACAGTTCTTCAACGTGTGTCCAACCTGCTTGTGACAAGATGTTAGGTCCGACAAAAAATGTAAGCTTGCAATTTTTTTCTGGAATATAAGTGTACTAAACAAACTGAACTACTTTTGAGGTCAAGTAATATTTTATTCCTTTGAGGATTAAGGAAGATATAGCCCTCACCTTTTAACCTGTGTTGCCATGGAAACTTGTAAATTATATCTTCCGGGTACAATGAAAAAAGACCACTTTTTTTCATTCAAAATTTCGTGTATGTTTTATGCGTTGACCAGTGACGTACTGAACAGCCAACCACAAATTGCAAGACTTTGCAATAAATTATCAAGAATCGGAAAAAAAAATCAGGAAAGTATGGTCATATACGAGTGTATCTACGACACTTATCCTATGCTCTACCTAAGATAAGCAAAAAAAATATGAAAAATATTCAACATTATGCAAGTTTATCGACCTAACTAAAGCGTTCAAAACCGTTTGTAATCAACAACTACTAAATATTATAGTATAGATCGGATTCGAAGGAATACCCTATCGACTGCTAGAAAACTACTTAATGTTCTTAGTTCTAGTGAAGATGTTGTTTATGGGGTTCTTCAAGGTACCGCGTTGGGACCCATTTTATTCAATATCTATTGTTACTTGAGATTGCGGGTGATTTTGTTAGTTTTGCATAAGATACGATAGTAGACTACAGCACTGATAATTGGAGCTCCCTGAATAATACTGCTGAAAGTGATTCCATCAAAACAGCTGACTGGTTCAACAATCCCCTTCTGATAGTGTATATCCAGAATATTTACTTCACTTCTTATCCTCGATACTCGTCAGAATATGAAACGCTGACAATCCAAAACAACCGAACTCCGATCATAATCAACAAAGTATCAGATACTAAATACTTTGGTTTATACATCGACAACTACTTGAAATGGAATATTCACATAAGTTATTTCAAAATAATTGGATTTATATTATCAAAATTCAAATATCTGAAAAAAATCCTCACTTTGAACCAATTGAAAATAATTTACTACTTTCTAGCTGAGAGTAGTTCCTTACCCTATCGCTTTCAAATTTTTTTGTTGATAAATTGTAAAGTGTGTGTTAAATTCAATGTTAAATTTTCAAATATAGAAACGTACTGATGATTGTTTTTTTGAAGAAAATATTTTGAACACCAAGTTGAATTGGTATGGTAATAAAGTGTTTTCGAAGAGGTGAAGACTGTGGCTTACGGTCAAATAGATTGATCAAACTGCTTCAAAGTGGAATCATTTCTATTGATTTGTTTCACTTGAAGGCAGTTTGATCAAACCTTGGAGCTTAATGTCAGAACATTAAAAAACTAAGCATGTCATTTTCATATTTTCCGTTCCCATCAGTTACAATAACATATATTTTTCACGAGTTTCTGAGATACTGTAACGAATGCATAATGAAAGAACTTTCACGAAGAACTTAAAGTTTCAGCTTGCGAATATATTTTTCCATTATTGAATGAAAAAAGATTTTTTTCAGGTTGGTCGAATCCTGCGAAATTGAATTGTGGGATAAAGTAGTTTTTTATTAAACATTTCCAAAACTTTTTCATTTTTGAAGAAGTTATAACGGGAGTAGACGTATTGTTTTTTGCCAGCTGAAACTTCTATGCGGTAAAGATTGGTAGATATATTGGAAGAGAAACCACGAGTCATAAGTTTTGTTCAAGTACTCAGCTCCAGTTTTGGCAATTCGGACTGAAGTGACCCAGCACCTGATGAATAATAGCCTCTTTTATGTTTCGCGATTCGCGTCACTGTTTCTCCAATACTCTTTGTGGGGGATATTATCCAACGCTTTTCAGAAGTGAATTTATTGTTCAGTCCACAGCCTGGAACTGATAAGCAGGCTACGGAAGGGTCAGTCACATAATTTGTTTGGGTTTCATTCAGATAGATTTATATTAGTTGGAGGGTCACGTTGATTATAAGATAAAAAAATGGGATGGGAAGGTTGTTAACGTACTTCTTCGTGAATTCAAAAATCTTCGTTCATAAAATTATTAAAATCACAACTGAGAGAATTTATGGCAAATTGAATATTATATCTTATGTGGTACTTGGTGTCGGCAATTCTACCACAATATTACTTTTTACTTTAAAATGTATAGGTCGTGTGATATACGATAAGATTATATTTATTTATATATATATATATATATATATATATATATATATATATATAAATATAATCTTATATATATATATATATATATATATATATATATAAAAGTTCGGGTTGAACCGCGTCTAGAATTTGTTGAAATTCGACGTTTCGGCTCCGATTTTGGAGCCATTTTCAAGAACTGAAACAGAAAGAAAATTAATGAAAGGTTAAAACGTAATTCTACGCTGAGGTCTCAATCTGCCTACTCCTCAGGTATAATTACGTTAGGTTTTTGTGACTTGACGTCGGGGTCTCAATCTGCCTACTCCCCATGTCTCGTCACTGGTTCTCTCTAAGGTCTCAATCTGCCTACTCCTTCGAGAGAACTGAGGAATTGTGGGTTGAGGAACTGTATTTATAGTGGACGTGGCTGTAATGGCCGTGTGCAATGTATTGGCGCGAGGTAAACTATGGGCGGGAACTGAATTGGCGCTAGATGAGCTGTGTGCGGGAACTTGGTTGGCGCTAAGTGAGCTGTGTGCGGGAACTGGGTTGGTGGGAAATGAGTTTATGCGTGCAATGAGAGGCTTCCAGGTATTGGATTGGATTGGAATATTACTTTTTACTTTAAAATTTATAGGTCGTGTGATATACGACAAGATCATTTCTTGAATGAGGTAGATTTAAACCAACAACAAATAATTTTATTGATAATGAACACCGACATTTTCTAACAATTTCTTTATTATAAGTACATTATTATTCTTATTTTGTATCCGGTCAGTTGAAATGAAAATTGGAATTTGTGTAGGTCACAAAAAAGGAATAATTATGAATTTCCAAATCGATAATTTCACACAAAATATTACTGAACCGCGAATAAATTTTTGCTTAAGCTTCAAATACTAGACGTTTCAGAATCAATACTTTGTTGATGATGTTTGTTTATATATTACTTTGGTTACGCATCCCATCAATGAATCGAAGAAGCCTTTGCTGCGAATTCTGCATGTAAAAATTTCAAATTCTGACGTATTTTCGTTGCCTTATGTCAAAATATTTGTTTCCACTGATGAAAATCGTTATCAGGTCATTCAAACGATTAAAAAATTATTGGTTTTTTATAAACTGTTGCCAAGAATTGTAAAAACCCCTGAAAAACGACACAACGAAAACCAATATGGAGGATGAAAATTTAATCAAGGGTAATATAACAAGACCTTGATAAATAGTCGACTATTTTCATTGCATCTAAGTTTCGACTGTATTTTATAATAATTTAATTGGCATTAATAATCTGATGAAAACCCGAGAGCAAAGCTCGAGGGCTTTGATCTCTGATTATTAATGCCAAAATAATGTCGAGTAAAATTAATAAATACAAGAGAAATTTAGCAGCAATAAAATAGTCGACAATTAATCAAGGTCGTGTTATATTTATGAAGATTATTTCTTGAATCCAATTCTTTATAACAGTTATATGAATGAAACTGTATTGTCAGGAATTGTAG
Organism: Chrysolina americana; assembly: GCA_958502065.1. NCBI lineage: Eukaryota > Metazoa > Arthropoda > Insecta > Coleoptera > Chrysomelidae > Chrysolina > Chrysolina americana. Next base: position 8,140,827 of record OY293410.1, read on the forward strand.
CCTCGATTACCCTATCTATCTCTTCGTTTTTGGTTTCTCCAAACACAGCTTCAACACAATTGATTCTATTTGAGGTTTAAGATGTATTTATTTAGAGTACTGTCAGATGCACAGGTTCCTTGATATATAGGTAACATACTGAATAGTCGGTGACTATTGTGTGCCATGCAAATAGTCGCTGATAGAGCGTGTTGATTGGTCCTGTCAAATAGGAAACAAACGTATGATTGGTTGATGACTGATATTTATTTTAATAGACGAGATAAATAATCGCGATCAAACAGCTCTTGTGAAATAATCACTTGTTTAAACAAAATATATTCCAAAAATGGTGGTGTCCGATTAGTCTATTTCATCGTGAATGGAATAATCTTCATTAATTTTTGTGTTTTCGCCAGCGTAAAAAATAGTATATAAACAGAATGCTAGTTTTCCTCCGAGCTACAAATCGTACGTTGGGAAAATCTTGCATTTCTGTCCCTTGATGTATACTGTACTATTATTTATAGTTTTTGTTACAAATTAAAGTCACAACGTATTCCATGCTTATCCGCAAGTGCCAGGATTAAGCTCAAAGCTCATTTTGATAGTGGGAACTGGTAAACAAACCAGTAGTGAATTAACGAAACAATTCAAAACAACCGAGGAGGAGAATTCTCTTTGGTGTATGTATATGTTGACTACCACAATTCCGTATGAATAATAATAACAGCTTATACTGTTTTAATTGAGTATTTATAAATACTGGCGAATTTGCGATGTTATGATAGCTGAAGTGGCAATACGTGAACGAGATATTTATTCTGGCTCATGAATATGATGGCGGTAAATGTAGGAATAATACGTAATATCCAGTTTTAGTTGTGAAAATCGTGGAATGAAGATAGGTACAATGCCTACTTGCGTAAGTACAATCGTTTCTTAATAAATTTTTTTGACTATCATCTTATTCTTGTCCACTTTTCAGCGGCTGGCCATGCTCACATCACTTCCGAAATATTCTGCAGTTGTTCTTTTTCTTCTTGTCGTTTGTTACATCTTCTTGTCGTTCTTCATGCCATTTATGGCCCTATTTTTTCCTGGAGTCCGTTTCTGTACGTTTTTCTCTCTGCCTAAGAGAATGTTCTTTATTTCAGCAAATAATAAGAATGTGAGGGCTACGTGTTCCTTCCCTAGCCTTCACTAGTATCTGACTTCTGAGGTTGCTCGTAAAGGTGCAGCCGGTTGACAGATATAATAATTTCAACAACAATTTCAACAACAACAACAATTTTAAATGAATGAGTTTTTGAAATTTATGGTTTTATCCATATTAACTTACTTATTTCGAATTATACCAATATATCCCTCCCCCCAAGATTTTAGCCAAGGGTATTTTCCGATTGAACTTCGAATCCAAGTTTTTTCAAATCTCAAGGAATTATGCACAGATTTACGTCGCGAATGATTCCTGACCTCGACTATGACTCGGAAAAGGGAAAGTGGTACACGAAAGTAAAAGGCTTTCATAACGTGCGTTGATCCTCCAAAGAACGTCCGAACGAACTTCCACAAAGTTGGCAGTCTAGGGGTCGATGGAGTGGCTTATATACGAATTAGCTTCTAACCGGAAGAACACTTTGTTACCGGTATTTCATTCTCAAAGTTTGTGTGGGGAGAACTTACTAGATACGATATTTCTGAATAATACTCGAAGCACATTCAACTGTTTTAAGTAACTTCGCTATAATAATAAAACTACTGCACTGACTAATAATTCAAAACATGGATCGTTTTAAACTGCTCAACTGACTTCAACTAGCTAAATATATCAAGAAAAAATCTCTGCTGCATTTCATCCAAGGTCTTATTCACTCCAAAATGTCCATCTGATTTGATGCCATGAATATCCTCCAAGGCATCACTTATTCTCGACCTAGGCACAACCAATTATTGGGAAATCACTTTTTCTGCCTTCGGCTGATTCCCAAGCTCTCTTCAGTAGACCATTCTCAACAATCAGGGAAACCCATTGTTCCCAAAATGCCATGAAAGTTAGTGATTGAACGGAGATTCCCTTCCAGGTGGATCTTTTCTATCCACTTTCCTTCTATCTTAGGAATTCTGCAACGCTTGTATCACTTTCTTGATCTTGTCTCATTTTTGCTGTGGTCCAATTGTCGTCAACCTCTTGATTAATTCCTTTGCGATGTTCAATTCGCTCACAATGTTCACAATTATCCAAACAAGTTCTTCTGGACAAGGCATCTGCGTTGGAATGGTTAGGCTATCGGTTATTCTTCTCAGCCTGTTAACAGGGATGACTCAGCGGTTCTATCATTGCTAGACAGCATGCGAACCGATATGCTGGCTAATTCTAGTTTACCTGCCGCCCATTTGAGTACTCGCTGGAAGAACTTGTCCTCACAGGTGATTGCGAATATGGTGGCATTCTTACTCTGCAGTCTTCAATGATATGTCCCAATTTCCCACATCGATAGCATGCCCTGTTCTCCTGAGTGCTTATTCTGCTTATCAAATATTTGATCTCATCCAGAACCTTCTCGAATGAACTAGTTACTGCGCCAGATCGTTGTTCGGGTTCTTCTATTATTACCGCTCATACTTTTGGACTCAAGGTATTGGAAGCCGCCTTCACTTCACAACGTACCAAGGTATCGCTACTCCTCTTGAAGTGTGTTAGTCATAAAGTCCTTGGGATGTCGGTATCTCTCAGTCCATCTATGAATAACTACACCGCTAGCTGTTCCTTGAAATCTCCCGGCGCTTCTGAGTAAGCCAGCTGAATTAGGCGTCTCATGTCTGCTTCAAATTCTTGTAGACTCTCATCTGCCCATTTTCATTATTTGATCCCGATACAGCTGTTCTCGATGTTGATCGCCATAGCGCAACTCTAATGCAGTATACAGGTCTTCATATTTATTTTGATGTACGATGGGTATCGTCTGCAACATATCCAAAGCTGGCCCTCTCAAAGCTATTACGAGTGCCATAGCTTTTTCTTCTTCACCCCATTCATTAGCCAATACTGCAGCTCCAAATTGATGGCGATCCATGGAACAAGAGAACTGTCCATCAAAAGTCGTTGGTTTTACGAAAATTCCTGATGTGACAACCTGTTTCGACGATCTTGGTCCACTGTATCCACTTTCTTATTGAACCCATCGTCGATTTTCTTGACGTCTTCCTTTAGTTCTTCTTTCAGTTCATCTATTTGTACTTCCGTTTTTCTATTCATTCTAATTCATTCTTCTGTTGTTCGAAAAATTTCTGGAGTGCTTCTTCTCGTTCTTGTTTTTCATTTTCTCTTTCTTGTTTTTCATCTTCTCTCTCTTTTCTCTGTTCTTCGGGAATTTTCTAGAGTGCCTTTTCTCGTTTTTCTTTTCATGCAACCGTCGCGTTTTCTCTTCTTGTTTTTTCTCCTGACGCCGCTTTTCCTCTTCTTGTTTTTCCTCCTGGTGCCTTTTCTCCAAATCCGAAAATTGATTCTGAATACATTTCGCAATGTCTTCCATCCTATCGTACGATGTACTCCTCGTATGAGCAGAAATAGTTTCTGCTTTTCACTTTGGTCGGTCGTTGACTCAGTGGCTAAGGTCTCTAGCAGTGGAACTTCTAGCTCACATCAGACAGACGTTCGAGGCTCGGGCACGGAGTTTTTTTTCTCATGTACACGGGTCTCTTTAGGTGGCCACATGCCTTGTTGTGAATCAAGTGTGATGTGAGTTGCCCAGGTGCCTATTACGACATCTGGTGCTAGCTTGAAGTGCGCATCGACCAACCGGGGTGGTGCTGAAGGTTTTCCGGGTTTTCCTACAGCTGAAAAGTGAATGCACCACCGACAATATTAGTAAGTCACCCCGGAGCGCCACGGCAAATAAAAATAATAGCTGTCCTCTACCCGCACAGGCTATGCCTTTGGGTACACTCTACGAGTGTTTATGAGGGAGTATTATTATATCCTACTTCCGACACCACTGTTACCACTTCGCTATAAAAATGCAACTACTACATAAATAATGGTATGAGTGTATATAAACAGTTATAAAATAGACACTACGGTTGAAAGTCAGCTAAAAGCTAAATTCCTGCAAACTATAATAGGGTCTGTCGGATAGGAATTTTTTGTCTGCCTTCCTGAAATGGGAGTCATTCAGATCAGCAGATCACATGTACAGGGGTGAATGATTGTAAATTTTTTATTTTTGGTCGGCAGTGGGCGTTTCAGAAAGTGGCTGCTGTTGCGATGAGGATGCAGCAAAATTCAATTGATGTTTATTCATCATACAAACATATTCCTAAATAGCGCAGTTATTGTTAGAATATCATTGTTTGACTTCATATGTAAAGTGAAACTGATTTAGGTACTTTAAATATTATTTTGTACGACATATTTTTAAAATGTTACTTTGTTAACGAGATAATTCTCAAAACAATGAAGTATATTCTCTCTTTCCCTCTTTCATTAGTAATATCTGATATTGATTGAATAAATACCTCGAAAGCTGGAACATATGAAAATTTAGAAATTGAAAAAACAGTATGTGATCCTTTCATTAATCCTGTTCTCAGTCGCCCACATCTTTTACGTCACAAACAGGTGTAATTGGCTTAATGTATATTTGGAGTGTGGATGAAGTAATGAAGTTTGGAGCTGAAAAGGCTTTTTACATTTCATCACGTTTTTGTGATGGAGTATCACGTGAACGCCATACGGATTTTCATTCCATTTCGCTTGTAAACAACGAATACATTTCAATTAGCAGAACTGTTTGTTTCGCTGTTACTTTTGCTGCATAGAAGAAAAACAAACAAGGAGTGTTGAATAATCCGGATGGAAGGGTATGCTGTTCAGTTGTGATTCTGTTAGTGAATGCAGTATAATATTTCGTGTCGTATCAGATTAAACAAATCCGTGAATTGTTTTCGAATAAGATTGTTGTACACTATGACTGTTTGCTGGCAAGGAAATTAGTATAATTCACATTTTTTTTAAATTATATTCCAACTCGAAACATCCTAACTTAGATTATTCGGTATGCAGGGAATGTTGAAAAAATATGGAGAGTACAGTAATTAGGTAATTTTTTCTATTTCAGAAAAATGTACAGTGGTTTCATTTTAATTTATCCCACATTTGAAAGGCTATAGAATATTAATTTCTTTAGCTAGGACTCAAATGTGTTTTTCGTTGAGTTTTATGATGTCCAGTCGAAAATTTTATAAATAGTCCAATGTCAAAATTATTCATCATTGAATATTTGATAAAACTTCGTCGTTCTGATTATGAAAATATGCCACACTTGCCCTTACTTTTTATTATTTTAGCGCAAATTGGTGTAAATATGATTAACATAGTAATTTTTCTAGAAGAGCAAGATACCCGCGTTTATCATTTTGTTTCCAAGAATTTTCATGGTTTTTATACGGTAAATAATTTGAAACGATTAAAACTATTTTTAGCAATTATGAGTGCTGCACCACTTGACCTCCTTCATTTTCAATGCTCGTAATATATATTTTTTCTGTATATCCTCTAATTCTTAATTGTGTCTCTATTATTTTGCACCTGTCCAATATACAATATTTTTAACGTGACCCCACAAAAAACTCACACGAAGGCCATCTAATAGTAGTAGTAGAGGTGAATCGTCAATACGTTCAATTTCTGCTTTTGGAAAATTTAAATAAACCTGACAAGTCAATGAACCATAAAAAATCATGAGGATTTGAATTAGACTTATAGAGTCTATTTTGGCGATTGCAACCTCTGCTAGTGAAAAACGACGACTCATGATGACTGAATGATTTTTACGATATATCTGGAACTTTTGCACCCTTTTCAGCTTGTATGGGCAAAATTTGTATTTTCACTGCGTGGGCTGATTCAATACAAATTCTCTAACTACATTATTTAATGAATTTTGAGGATTGGCTCTAAGATATGCTAGAATATTAGTTTCTGTTTCTTCTGTCAAAACAGTTTTTTCCATTCTGGCTACCGGTTTTGAAACTTCTTCTCAAGTCAGATGGAGCTCTTCTACCTGGCAATTGCAGTCTATATCTTCTATCGAACATAATACATTTTTTTTTCTATGGAACATCTCATTTTGTTTATTGACCAACGAACTGTTATATATATTGGGTGTACCGTTTAAAAAAAAGGAAGTTGTGTCAAAAATTGTGACATCTGAGCCTTTATAAAAATTTTTACTGAACAGCATGAAATTCAACAGAGAACATTCCTTTTTTATTCGACCTTTTACCTCAAAAAATAAATATTTTACAGCCCTTTGAAAGTGGGATAGATTAAAATGAAAGCACTGTACAGAGCGTCAAAATTTGTTTTTTTTTCTTTATAGCCCTTTCTGTTTTTGGAATATCAAGAACAAATTCGAAAAATAAGTAACATTTCAGGGCCTAAATCATCCAGCATGCCTAGTGATCGTAAGAATCTACAGGGAGATTTTTTTCAGGGGTCAAGACTGTTTGTGCGAAATACATTTTTGCTTTGTTTATAAACTTTTTGCCACTTGTACTCAATTTTTACGCATCTGAAACCGTTATCAAGAAAAAAATAAATGTTTTTGTAATTCGCTACATTCAAGTCAATCTAAAGGGATCAGACCGATCGACTCTGAAGATTGGGAGTAATATTCAGACGTAAGAAGAAGAAGCTATTGAAAAATATTGGAATTGAATAACATATAGCAGTGTGATGAGTCTGTAGTTTTTGGGTAGGATCTTTCCTTGTTTGGGGACTGCTTGTTACCCTGCAATTTTCCAGTTGATCGGAAATACTCCCAGATCATAAAAGATGTTGAATAACTTGCAAATACCAGGTGTTAAAACGACAGAATTCCATTAGAACCGCTAGCTTTGTTAGTGTTGTCTCGAACAGAATAAAACGTTATGTTGATTCTGCTGAATGTGGACTGAATATAAAAAATAATCGTTTGGAAAGACCTTATAGAACCCAAGGGAAGATTGACCATCTTGACTGGGTACTCAGGTGGTGCTCTTCTGTCTTGGGTGATAATTAACACTAAAATGTTACAACTGGGGGACTGACTGTCCTTATCCAGGTTCGCTAGCTTACTGATACGCGTGGCCCATTCTTGCTCTGTGATCAATGCATATTGAATTCCAAAAGGGTCATTTTACAGGGTGGCACGCGAAAAGTTCAAGTAAAATGGAAGGAAATAAAATTGTAATTTCTTGAATCATTTATTCCAAAATAGTAATAAAAATAAAGGACAAGACTATACAGGTATTAAGACCTAACACATTATATGGTCAATTTTCATATTCATTACTTCATAGTGCCGCGATAACTCAAAACGCAAATATTCATTGTCATCGTCTACTCCACTATCAGAAATTATACCAACGTATGTAATAATAAAGCAGAGTAATTTTTCACTGAACAAAGGTAATAATACTCCGTCATCATTATAGTGTGCAAACAGAAGCTCGACGAGAGAATATTTTTCTTGTGCACTCTCAGCGATGCTTCCAACGTGTTCGCGAGGATAATGGTTTTAATCTAGGTGGCCATGCTGCCGAGTAATGAGGGCAATTTGTAGCCACGTCGGCTACGTTTTGATATTTTTAAACGCTATCAACGCGAATTACCACTGTTTTGTTTTCCCTTTTTACATGCGGTTGGAGCCAACTACTGAGTTTTTCCGAGGGAAAGTGTACTGTAAATGCGATAACTTTTCACTATTGATTTTCGTGTTTTCTGGTGTAATACAGTCAAGTAACATTGATGCAGGAAAAAAGTATCAATATTTATGGGCATTGTAACAACATATAATAGCTATTTACATACCAAGGAAGGAAAATAATGCTTTTCTTTCCGCGGATAGTTTGATGGAGCATTTTCCTCTTAAGGCATGTGTACAGGGTGTTCCAAATTCAGTCGGCACCATTGCCAACTCCGTTATTATTGATGCTACGAATTCGGTTAAATGGGCAAACTGGTAACATTTTTAATGGCCTTCTCGATGTCGAAAACAGTCGCGTTTTCAGAATATTTCATAAAATGATATTTCTTTCAATAAAACACCCTATAATTTTTCATGCATTTTGATTCGTAATAACATTCTCAACAACAAATCTCATTTGACAGTTTTATCAATAGGAAACATTTATAACAAACGCATTCTTGTTGAACACATATTTAGGCCCTTCTATTGATACTACGTGTGGCATTCAACACAGTTCGGCTATCAATTCCATTCATTATAGTTTCAATATAATTTTTCAGTTCATCTACATTATTATGTTTCATTTTGTACGACTCATTTTTCAGAAATCCCCAAAAATAAAAATGTAGAGGTGCCATGTCTGGTGAACGAGGGGGGCACTTAACAGGACCATTTGTAGCAATCCATCTATTTCCAAAACAGCCTCGCAGCATTCTTTTTACGCCACTGACATTATGTGCTGGAGCTCCATCATGCTGAAAATAGATCATCTGACGAGCCTCTAGATCAAGATCATCAAAAAACTCTTCCAACACTCTTGTTAATAAATTAATGTAACGGGGTCCATTCAAAGAACCATGGTAGAAAAATGGACCGATAATTCTGCCTCTAAATAGACCACATCAAACATTAATACTGAATCATCTTTGCGGACTGTGGGGATGGACTAGAAATGGATTATGTCTACTCCAATAATGAAAATTCTTTTTATTTTAATTCCTACGATTTTAAAAATTAGCCCCATCGCTCCATATAATATTTCTATAGGAGTTTGGATCTTGTCTGCATTTATTTATAAACCACCGACAAAACCCCAATCGTTTAGCTTAACTTATAAGGAGAAATCTTATGTTTCTTCACAATTCGTTGAATACCAGACAGTGGAACAGCTATTTCTCTAGATAAATCTCTAATGGAAATATTTGGATATACCTCAAAGTAGGATAAAACGTCAATTTCTGTATCTTCAGATTTTACGAAACGATTTTTTGTTCTCCTTTTCTCAAAAACTTTTTCATTGTTCCTGAATCGACGATGAAGCACAGCAAAAAAAGGCCGATTAGGTAATTCACGAGCGGGGAACGAATTGCTGTAGTGTTGAAGTGCTCTTACGCTATTTTTCTGTCAAACCAAGTAGAATTCTAACATATCACACTTTTCTTGATGGGAAAACGGTATTTCGAAAAATATTCGAACAGTAGTTGACAGTTATAATAATTTATTTCATTGTCATGATATACTTGAGAATATTTGACAAATAGTTTTTCAACAATGTTTCAAGGCAACTTGATTGCTCATAATAATTACCTGTGTTTTATCGAATCAAACACATTTTTTCCAACCACATTCATATGACCCTCCAGTATTTTCTGTTCTGTAGAAAAAGTTAACATTACAACTGACATATTTTGATTCACAAAATAAATGCGGCTAGCGGAATGGCTTTAAGATGGAAATTATCGTTTTGTACATTAATACCAAAAAGCTCAGTGGTGTCAATTAAGTGGTGCGACATGATGATCACGAGTTTCACGAGTTCACATCCCAGCGCAATTTTTTCTTTTTACAGTCTTATTTTGCTATTAGTAACAAAATATTGTCATTCGTATAAGTACCAAAATTGGGTGTTTGGACAATCATGAGGTTTTATTCGCCAAAACAAAGGAAATTTTTGTACTAGTGAAAGAAATAAATATTTCCACATAAGTCGCTCATTTTCCACTTTGGGAAAAAAGGTGATATGAGCTTTGTTGTTAAGAATGTTATTACGAATCGAAATGCATGAAAAAATATAGAGTGTTCCATTAAAAGAAATATCGGGAAGGCCATTAAAAATGCTACTAGTTTGCCCATTCAACGGAATTCGTAGCATCAATAATAACGGAGTTGGCAATGGTGCCGACTTAATTTGGAACACCCTGTATAGTTTTTTCTATTACCTTCGAGGTCGTCAAAGGTGTGGAACTATATACGGCTATACGACAAAATATTAAGTGAGTGCTGCGTCGCGTCATCATCGTGTTGACAACGCATTGATCCTATGACATTTTTGGTAATACAGTTGTCACAAGCTGTTACGTTGTTTACCCTTTTAAGTTGCTTTTTTAAGTAATTTTTATACATAATTTTGTATCGATATTTTGTATTTAGGAGTCCCAAAATACTTTTGGAACCCCGAGTAACCCGAGATTAGTAGGATATAAAAATGAATTTGGGAGAGCTCTCTCCAAATATTCATATAAGTGATTCCTCACTTATGTATCTCAAATTCATTCAACAGATAATTTTATTTTACGGTCCTTGTTCTGTATAATTCCACACCATCTCTCAAATTATCATATCTTCTTACCTCGGTAAGCGTATTAAATAAACTGATAGAATAGTAACGTGGTTGTAACAATACTCTCAACTCCGTAAAAAACTGTGTTCAACATAAGGAGTTTCGTTGAATTCTAAACTTCAACTTTAAACTTTTCACTTCTTCATTCGTAAATTGCGATTTCCATCATATCATTATTTATTCAACATACGAGGCAACAGTCATATTCACCATCTCGTCGAAATGCTGGTTTCTGCAGAATAACTATGGCAGTGCATAATGAAGACAATTTTCAGCATCGCCAGAAACGTTTAATATTTCATACGCCATTTAGGTTAATCACCAGCAAGTTACTTTTTCTATTTTTGCACAGAACCTGTTGAGTTTTCCCGCAAAAACACAAAAGCGTAGAAATTTTATTCAATTTTGTGCTGATAACTTTACCAGACTTTGTTTGATGAATGGTAATTGAATGTTTCGATAGAAGAAAATTCATGTTATTGAAAATTGATTAAAATTGTTAACGTGTGATTCCAATACTTTCAATAGAAATCTCTACTTGTAATAACCTCATTGAATAGCTGGTTAAAATTGATCTATTCTCCCTCCTCATCAAACAATTAACTAAATATTATTTTTGTGATCATCTCTGCTTATGGGAATGAAATGAAAAAACGCATCATCAATATTTTATTTACCTGAATAGGTATTTTCAAATTCTAATTATTTAGTTACAAAAAATATTTATTTTCACAGATACCTACTTGAAATAGCATTGAAAAATAAACTTTTAAAACATTCAAAATGAAAGTTTTTACATTATAGATCTATTGATTTTTTTCGCAGATTTATGTTCATTGGGACCATAAAATGATTATCGTAGATAGACGTAGAATTACAGCAAGGGTGGCTGTGATTGTGTAAATCAAGGGGGTGATGGGGTTGGCTATAATAGGGAGGGGGGTGATAGGAAGGATTATTTCATGAGTCAGTTTAACTTTCATTTCCTAGCAACAGTTATGGACAATTCGTAATGATATAATTTTATTCATGAGCTGTAGCATTTGAAAGCATTCAATTCTTCACCCTGTACCTGGAAAACTATATACTGTTGGACAAGCAATCATATGAATCCTCATGTATTTGATCAAGACCCATACTTTATAAAAAAATTGTCAAATTCTATCCGTTTGTTTTCTAATTTTAACGAAATGAGTGAAAATCAAAACGATTATGGTATTGATTTTTATCTATTTCTATGAACATTGTCTTGTCATGCTGTAATGCAACACCCTTTGTTAGATATTATTTTTCATTCGTATGGAGGGACTCATGAGTTACAACTTAGATACATTAAGTTCATTTCTAAGACAGTTCAATTTCGAACTAGAGCACAAAAATCAAATCGATGCATAATATGCCTCGAAAACTGGTCATAGGATCGATCTGGAATTGGACTATGTAATGAGGATGCCAAGATCTACAGTATATCAAAATCTGGGCAAAATTAGCCGAAAGCCATTTTACGTACTAAATGTGCGGGGTCCTTAGAATAAACGATTTTGTTTGGAAAAGGTTTGCATTTTTTGAATCCCTCTTTCATTTAAACTTGATGTGCCTTCTGTCAAGTATTGTCATTACATTCTCCTCTTGAAAATGAGTATGGTGGAATATTCTGGTTATTATATTAAAGTTGTTGATTACAATGACACTGTGACGACATCTTTAATGATTATATCTCCAGTTATCACTAGAAAATTTGTTCACATGCCTTCATTTTTATATTTCACGTTTCATCAGTTTGAGTACAACCATTCAAAAGATAAAAGATGAAAACGACTTGTGGCTAGCACTGAAAGTTCTTGCATTATTTTTTCATACCTCATGATAGATTTTTGTTGAAACAACTTGAAATATTTCGAAACTTCCCACGTCCCATTATTCCACTTTATCTCTCACCACCACCAACATTGTTCTTTTTAATATTATTTGCTGGGGTAGCGAATAACGACACAGAGGCTAATTAAGGGTTTTTGTTCCTGAATAATAGCGTCTGTTTAGTTATCCCTTGGGATAAATAAGGTGGGTGGTGCAAATGCGATGTTCCGTTGGGCTTATTTTTTATGTTTCACGGTGTTTTGTTGTCTGGTAAGAGTATTGCGGTTCGATATCACTGCCGTAGGGAGTTAATCGTTTTCGAGATAATTAGGGTGTGAGTTATAAATATTCAGGGGTATATGGACTAGATTTCGTATATCATGCAAGTTCGCATATTGATCAAAAGAGAACATTGTCTATCAAGTACTTACTATTTTGTTTGAAATATGTTTATTTTTTGAAATATTCATTTGTTGAATGAAAATATTGAATAACAATAATGAAAGAAAACTATTTGAAAAAAAATCACCTTCAACAAAATATCTCCATTCTACTAAAGATGAAGGATAATATTGGGAGTCATTTTAAAGGACATAATAAGTCAAAATTAAGAATCTTATTATTTATACCTTTTGTATAAAACTATCAGCAAGCAAATTCTTTAATAATCCTACATACCTTCGAAAAAAGAAGTATCTGGAGTGTCCTCTTTCTCCTCATCTTCTCACGAGTGCGAATATCTGCTTGGATGCTGATGATGTAGCGAGCCAGTAGGGCTGAACACACTAGGTAGTAGAATGTCGCGACTATGAGAAGAATGCTCGGTGCCAGTAGACCGTAAATGAAGGCATTTCTATCCAAGAACCTACAAAAGAAAAAGTTGTCAATGAAGAAGTCAGTACAGTTCAACAAAAACGAATGCGAACATTTTTGAATATAAGTTGATGCCCGTCGCGGTATTAGTCACGGAGGTAGTTGATGTTCATACACTTTGAAGATATCCTACATCTGAATATACTACATTTTTTTCTCGACTTACAGAAAGAAATGTTCACACTTTACATAAATTGTTGGAATTTGGCCAATATCCTTCAGAAATTCTCTCAGACATCTACTTAGGGTGGTGTTGATGACGATATGGGCTGTGCCAACAAAATAGAACTTCCAGGGGACTGGCAAACTGGCAAAATTAACAAAGTATACTAATTCCATCATTCTGAATCGAATGGCTTTCGCAGAATTGCTCAATCTCAAACCGTTTTCGAGTTGAGAAGTTGATCTGGAATTGAGACGGGTCATTTTGCTCAAAAATGAGATTTCAACCATTTTCTATTAATTTTCTTGAAATCCAATGTTTTTCAGATATACAAATCGAATTTAACGCCGATAAAATTTTGCATATTTAGTGCAGATGACAAGAAGATATGATAGTTTTGTATTTTTCATGTATTTTAGGGTTCTACCCCTTAGGAAATTTTCCGTGTAATTATTTCTGTTTTTCGATTAATTCAAAATTCAGAGAGTATACTAATTCCATCATTCTGAAGCGAATGGCGTTTGCAGAATAGCTCTATCTCAAACCGTTCTCGAGTTGAAGAGTTGATTTGGATTTCCCTCTAAAATTAGGTTTCAACAATTTTATATTAATTTTCGTGAAATCCAACGTTTTTCAGAAATACAAATCGAATTTAATGCCGATAAGCCTAAAATTTTGCATATATAGTGCAGATGACAAGAAGATATGATAGTTTTGTATTTTTCTTGTATTTTAGGGGTCTACCTCTTAGGACATTTTCCGTGTAATTATTTCTGTTTTTCGATTAATTCAAAATTCAGAGAGTATACTAATTCCATCATTCTGAAGCGAATGGCGTTTGCAGAATAGCTCTATCTCAAACCGTTCTCGAGTTGAAGAGTTGATTTGGATTTCCCTCTAAAATTAGGTTTCAACAATTTTCTATTAATTTTCGTGAAATCCAACGTTTTTCAGATATACAAATCGAATTTAACGCCGATAAGCCTAAAATTTTGCATATATAGTGCAGATGACAAGAAGATATGATAGTTTTGTATTTTTCATGTATTTTAGGGGTCTACCCCTTAGGACTTTTTTCGCGTAATTATTTCTGTTTTTCGATTAATTCAAAATTTAGAGAGTATACTAATTCCATCATTCTGGAGCGAATGGCGTTTGCAGAATAGCTCTATCTCAAACCGTTCTCGAGTTGAAGAGTTGATTTAGATTTCCCTCTAAAATTAGGTTTCAACAATTTTCTATTAATTTTCGTGATATCCAACGTTTTTCAGATATACAAATCGAATTCAACGACGATACGCCTAAAATTTTGCATATATAGTGCAGATGACAAGAAGATATGATAGTTTTGTATTTTTCATGTATTTTAGGGGTCTACCTCTTAGGGCTTTTTCCGCGTAATTATTTCTGTTTTTCGATTAATTCAAAATTTAGAGAGTATACTAATTCCATCATTCTGGAGCGAATGGCGTTTGCAGAATAGCTCTATCTCAAACCGTTCTCGAGTTGAAGAGTTGATTTGGATTTCCCTCTAAAATCAGGTTTCAACAAATTTCTATTAATTTTCGTGAAATCCAACGTTTTTCAGATATACAAATCGAATTTAACGCTGATAAGCCTAAAATGTTGCATATATAGTGCAGATGACAAGAAGATAGATAGTTTTGTATTTTTCATGTATTTTAGGGGTCTACCCCTTAGGACTTTTTCCGCGTAATTATTTCTGTTTTTCGATTAATTCAAAATTTAGAGAGAATACTAATTCCATCATTCTGGAGCGAATGGCGTTTGCAGAATAACTCTATCTCAAACCGTTCTCGAGTTGAAGAGTTGATTTGGATTTCCCTCTAAAATTAGGTTTCAACAATTTTCTATTAATTTTCGTGAAATCCAACGTTTTTCAGAAATACAAATCGAATTTAACGCCGATAAGCCTAAAATTTTGCATATATAGTGCAGATGACAAGAAGATATGATAGTTTTGTATTTTTCTTGTATTATAGGGGTCTACCCCTTAGGACATTTTCCGTGTAATTATTTCTGTTTTTCGATTAATTCAAAATTCAGAGAGTATACTAATTCCATCATTCTGAAGCGAATGGCGTTTGCAGAATAGCTCTATCTCAAACCGTTCTCGAGTTGAAGAGTTGATTTGGATTTCCCTCTAAAATTAGGTTTCAACAATTTTCTATTAATTTTCGTGAAATCCAACGTTTTTCAGAAATACAAATCGAATTTAACGCCGATAAGCCTAAAATGTTGCATATATAGTGCAGATGACAAGAAGATAGATAGTTTTGTATTTTTCATGTATTTTAGGGGTCTACCCCTTAGGACTTTTTCCGCGTAATTATTTCTGTTTTTCGATTAATTCAAAATTTAGAGAGAATACTAATTCCATCATTCTGAAGCGAATGGCGTTTGCAGAATAGCTCTATCTCAAACCGTTCTCGAGTTGAAGAGTTGATTTGGATTTCCCTCTAAAATTAGGTTTCAACAATTTTCTATTAATTTTCGTGAAATCCAACGTTTTTCAGATATACAAATCGAATTCAACGCCGATACGCCTAAAATTTTGCATATATAGTGCAGATGACAAGAAGATATGATAGTTTTGTATTTTTCATGTATTTTAGGGGTCTACCCCTTAGGACTTTTTCCGCGTAATTATTTCTGTTTTTCGATTAATTCAAAATTTAGAGAGTATACTAATTCCATCATTCTGGAGCGAATGGCGTTTGCAGAATAGCTCTATCTCAAACCGTTCTCGAGTTGAAGAGTTGATTTGGATTTCCCTCTAAAATTAGGTTTCAACAATTTTCTATTAATTTTCGTGAAATCCAACGTTTTTCAGATATACAAATCGAATTCAACGCCGATACGCCTAAAATTTTGCATATATAGTGCAGATGACAAGAAGATATGATAGTTTTGTATTTTTCATGTATTTTAGGGGTCTACCCCTTAGGACTTTTACCGCGTAATTATTTCTGTTTTTCGATTAATTCAAAATTTAGAGAGTATACTAATTCCATCATTCTGGAGCGAATGGCGTTTGCAGAATAGCTCTATCTCAAACCGTTCTCGAGTTGAAGAGTTGATTTGGATTTCCCTCTAAAATTAGGTTTCAACAATTTTCTATTAATTTTCGTGAAATCCAACGTTATACAAATCGAATTCAACGCCGATACGCCTAAAATTTTGCATATATAGTGCAGATGACAAGAAGATATGATAGTTTTGTATTTTTCATGTATTTTAGGGGTCTACCCCTTAGGACTTTTTCCGCGTAATTATTTCTGTTTTTCGATTAATTCAAAATTCAGAGAGTATACTAATTCCATCATTCTGAAGCGAATGGCGTTTGCAGAATTGCTCTATCTCAAACCGTTCTCGAGATGAAAATTTGATCTTGAGTTGAGATGGGTCATTTTTCTTTAAAATTAGGTTTCAATTATTTTCTATTTATTTTCGTGTAATTCAACTTTATTTCGATATGCAAATCGAATTTGTATCCGATAAACATGACATTTTGCGTACACTGATTCAACACAACCCCACATATCTTCTTCACTATGATTTTGGTACTGATTTGGAAACGACATTATTCAAATTCCTAAACATTCATGCAGACCTATTTACCCAAACTGGAAAAGATATCCTAACTGAATTCGTGCGACGAGGCAATTAGATTACCAAGATTTATTTTCCAAAGACGCGAGTTCTTCATATACATTATCACATTCCAGCGTTATATTTTTGTATTGGTCTATCTCATGACCCATAAAACTGACGAACGAAATGCCCTCTTCCAATTTTTTTTTTTTTATCTGGGCCAGTCCATGAATTTAATGGCGTTAAGTCACGTATAATTTCCAATAAAATCCATTTTTTGTGACAGTCTGCTCTCCGTTAGAGATGATTGCGTATCTGTGATATGGATGGATGATACGGGTTAGTCATATGTCATTGTTAGGTGCTATCATGCGAAATAATAGACAGTCTGTGTGTTTTGAACGCTTTTCTATCGCTTTCAAACAGTCTTTTGTCTTCGTTATTTTATTAAGTATACTTCAATATCAACGAAGCTTATGGTTATTTGAGGAGTACTCAGTATCAGTGGTATTATTATTCATTCAATTCCTCGAAACACTCCACGGCAAATAATAATAATAACCGTCCTCTACTCGCACGGGCTATGCCTTTAGGTACACTCTATGAGTGTTTTCTGAGTGAGTATAATTATTATTATTATATACCGATGATTACTGAAGAAAGGGGAGATCCCATCGGATCTCATTACATCTTTAACCTATTTGGACGTTGGACGAGGGTGTAATTCAATCCATGCAAAGTAAAACTTTTTACAAAGTTTTCTCAAGAAATTCCTCAAGTTCGTTTATTTTAAGAGGCATATAATTTACCCAGCACGAAATTATGATTATAATTCAATATTAGGAGAAATTTAATTAGTAAGTTTCAGATCACGAAGGATTCCCATAACTCCTACAAAATAATCTGTATATTTAACTACATCCTTGCTTTCCTCAATAAATTTCAAGATTTAATTATTGTTATTTCGTTCCGGCGTGAATTCGCAGTATCATTCCAATACGTCGAACACTTCTAAATACAGTGTGGTACAACGGAAGCTTGACCTGGAGATTTTAGATGATGCTAACTTGAAAAAAAATTGGTCCAGTCGATAATAGTTTGCAGGGAGCTTCTTTTTTCCACTAGCATCATCGTCACTTCAACAGTGGCAAGAATTTTTTTCAATCCAAATGAAAAGTAACAAATATTTTATGAGTCACAGGCCAATGCTTGTACACTTTTTGTACTCCCTGTATCATCCACCATCGTGACATGGAATTTATCTGAGTTTTTTTCATTTGTTGATGAAAAGGACAACCCTTGGTCTATGTTATGTAATCAATCGACAGTTTGTTATAAAATTCTGCGAGGTAGAAAGTGAGCGGATAATTTGAAATCCAAATTTCCCTCTCAACATCTGTTTAAGAGCTCATTGATATTGAATGGTATCGCCATAGTTGTGGATATTGTTCTTATTCTAATTCTCGCATATCTTACTCAACACTCCTGAAATTTAAACATTTAACCAGGAATTTTCTGTGACAGTATTCATGGACCTTTGTTCTTATGTGTTTAGAAGTCCTCGAATACACAGTCAATGCGACTTATGACATTATTCAAACTGACCAAATATATCTGAAGGATCTGTTAATATCCTGCTATGCACCATGATGTGCCAGTTAATCAGAATTTGGATCAACAATTTTTAAGTCAACGGATTGGTAGAAAATGTTTCATAAAATGGCATCCTCGACCACCAGATCTTACTTCTTGGGATTTTTTTGTAAAGTAGAATATACTCTTTCTACTCCACCGAAGCAAATACCAGGATATCCGAGCCCTTCGCTCATAGAGCCCAGACCCCATCCACCTTTACCGTAACCCGGTATCATTTAATTCCGTTACACTGCCCTTTGGTACTCTGGTTAGTGGGTCGTCGTCTGCAGTCTTTTTCACACAGTACTGCAGTATCCATGTCAGACTAGATTCTTCCGGCCTACTCGTAATGGGTCAGTTAAGAACCACTACCATGTTCACTGTACAACGACCCACCGGCTTTCAATCAGTTTGCCATGAAAATGGCACATGGTGAACCAACATAGTGTCCAAATTCGAGGCACGTAGTGACCAAACATATTCGGGAAGGAAAGTAAAGGTACTAGGACAGTTCGAGATATTTTCCACATTTTCTCCATAGGAGATTTTGAGGTTCATTCTTGCAATTTTTGTCTCATTCAAGGTCATACTCATCCCTCCTGTCATCTGCCAATTCTTCTGTGCTTAGCGTAGTATGGTTTGGTATGGTACAGCATGTTACAGTTACGCTCAGCGCAGTAGGGCTTGCTTTGATGAAGTATGTTACAGTTACGCTTAGCGCAGTAAGGCTTGATATGATACAGTATGTTACAGAAGAATTGGCAGATGACAGGAGGGATGAGTGTGCCTTTGAATAGGACAAAAATTGCCAGAATGAACCTTAAAACTGTCCTAGCATCTTTACTAAGTAAAAAACCGGATTGAAGTACTTCAAATGAGAACGCCAGTTGAATTGTTCGAATAAGTAAGTTGGGCCTGTTCATTATGGACATTTACGTCATGTTCCATCGTACAGAAATTTGATAGTGAATATGTGCCCCGACCTTGATTGGAGCACTTCAACCCAATTTGATAGCAACCCAAATTGAACAAAACCAATAAGCTTGTTTCCTTCTTTTTTGTTTGTTTCCAACTATCTTCAATTATCTTTACAACGATGTTTGAATTGAAAATACTCATACGGATGTAAACTAGCTGGAACAAGCTATGATTGAATCAATCCAAAATCAAATTAGTTCTCCATTCTAGAGCGACATAGTCCAGTTTCCATATTCGCTCTCATCTCGACTGAAATTAATGAAATGAGGAAATCGTAAATTACGATATCGAGTTAAGGAACGTCTAACGAGTTTTGGTTTTCAGTTCCGATGGTCTCTTGTTGCTGTACACATTTTTTAGTTTATTTGGAAGAGGTTAATTGATTTTGTGGATTTCTGATTACTTTGGAGTTCTTCGGTTGTTTTGATTGCCGACATGGAGGAAAATGGGAAAGTTGGAATGGGGTTATGACTTTTTCTTTTTCGCGATGAAAACCTTTCAGTGGGTTGCGAAATAAGTTAAACTTGTTTCGTACTCGATGGAAGGAATTGTGAAATTTAATGAATAAACCTACCCGTGAGAAAATTATTTGTGGAAGCATTTGTTTTTGATTGTATCACGAGCTGGAGTGAATCAATTCATTGTACCAAACACAAAAAAAGAGAAAAAGGAGAGATTAATATAAGTTGTTACGTTAAATATTCTAGAAACTGGGAATTTCAAACAAAGAAAAATATTACTGCAGATATCATTGAATATACCACCATAAAACGTTAAACCTGGCGAATGGGGGAATTTCAGTTTGGCTTCAACTGAGAGCAGAATGTTGAGTTGGGGATCCTTCCAGATATTCAGATGGTATTTGCATGGCAGTTTCTGAATGGGAACCATGAAACGCTCCGTTAAAACAAGACTCAAAGAGGACAAGGATGGTTGTGTTTGGCCCAATCGATTTCACATGTCCAGTTGCACTGTTTCCAAAAATATTATTCCAAAAACAATTGATAACAACGATTGACTGTGATACAGGAATAGAGAAAGTATTAAAATCCTCTTTCTCCGTTGCACAATGGCAAATTTCCAAGAAATTGTGGACAAAACATACTTTATTCTATTTAGAAAGAAATTTTCAGAAGTTGATCAAACATGATGATCAAAAATTTCAATCATTTCATTTCAAGCAAACCTATTTCATTCATATTTTATTCTCCCAGATCCCCCTTGATGGATCACTCTATAGAAACGTTCTTGTCAATTTCTCGAGTCATCAATAAGATATTTGGTCGCAATCAATCAATTTGAAGCTCCGCTACGACTCTTCCCTGGAGAAAAACACATTCGAAGGGGACAATCACAAAAACTAATTACTTACCAGCAATTTTGTCCTTTAAGGGTGGCGGTGTCGAGAAGTTTACCGGCTTTGTCGTGGTATTGTATGAGAAGGCTGGCTCCCAATAAAATCGACGGCACACCCCAACCGAAGAGCGAGTATCTGAAAAATAAGAAGTGAATGTAGAAATTAGAAAATGTGGGCACTTTTTGATCCTGAGTGATCAGTAAAAGTTCACGGAAAGTCTTGGTATTGAATGTATAGGTCCTGAAAGCATTAGTAAATCGCTTTATCATAAAAATTCTTGTGTTGCTCGAAATTCTTTTTTTATTGGTGCCACATTTTAGCCATTTCAAGCACGCCTATGCGTGTTTAAATCAAACTTAACAAACTTACCATGGCAACATCAACAACTCGAGAAACAAGAAGTCTAAATGACAACATTTGATGAATGATTTGACAGCAGTACTTTCTAACGTCTAATAAAATATTTCTAACCAAAACAACCTCTATTCAAACATTATACAACAATTTTAATTTCATAAATGAAAATGGAAAGTACAGTTAGTATTGTTTGATATACTGATATTTCGATTTTTCAAATCATAGGAACTGGCATTTATATTGATACTGTTAACATTCTGAGAACTCAATGAGGTTGAACTTCCATTAATGGCACTCCCTATAACGTGTGAAACATTCTTCTTATTGCTAATGCTCTCTTCAACGTAACCACTCGCCACAGCTGCCGATTTCCATCCTACTTGTCGTTGGATTTGATCTATTGTCATGCCACTATTTGCCATAATGGTAGCGGACGTGCGTCGAAAAGCATGTCCCGTGTATTTCTCAGGATCATCTAATTTAAGATAACGGGCAATTTGCAAGGGACATGATCCAAACGTATTAATACCAACCACTTGATTGGTACACTTTCCCTTATCATATCGTAGGAAAACTCGGTCTGTACTCACATTTTGTGGACGCAATGATAAATACTGCTTTACTAAACGCACATAACTAATTGCTTCATTGTCGGTTCCAGTAAAACGTCGATCCTTCACTGTCTTAGACGGTCGGATAGTAATAACAATACACTTCCTTCTTCTTTGATATCATGTAAGCGCAAATCGCATAACTCACATCTTCTACAAGATCCAAAAATACCGAAAATGGCAACCATGCACTTTCAAAAATAGATAGGTAATGTCTGGTGCATCTATGAAAAACTTCCGCAAATCATCTTCATTGAATATATGTGCCTTCATGGCTACGTTATTCATACTAATTGCCTTCATGAATGCATGCACTTTTACAAATGATTTTATATCGACTCCTTTGTTTATCCTCAACATACATTGTAATTCTGAATGGATAGCCCACATAGTCGACGCCTTGTACTGCTCCGACATTTTCTGAAGGTAAGCAAGCTTCATCTTTTCAATCAACTTTTGCACTTCCATCCAGTGTACGAACTTGTCATATTTTTTGTTATAGGCTTCTCTAGATTTTTGCGGTATTAGTTGCGATTCTGCTTTACTATTCAAAGAATCAATATGAGAATTCATTTTGAAGGACCGCTGTGACAACTATCAATCTTTGATGACAAATTGCATATTTATTTTTGCTTTTCGCATTTTCATGGCAACGAAAGGTATACTGATTTCACATCACGAATTCAACCATTTTACATTATTAGTTCTTATTTCCATGTTTTGTAGTAATAATACCAGTATTTATGATTTCAAATTGTACCAATAAAAAAAAATTGCGTAAAGTATGCGTGGATAACTGGTCTTTCAAACACTTGCTCTATTTCGAACACTACGGCAGAGCCGTCGTGTTCGAAAAATCGCGCGTGTTTGAAAGACCTATTTATCCACTTATACTTTAATATACTATTCCATAATTAGGTGTTTCTTAAACATCGATGTATTCATTAAGAATCATAATCAGAATGATGAGAGGACGGATAAGCTGGGGGATGGTCTTCTGCATTGCTATAACAGCAGTGAGCCCGCCTGAAGAGGATACATGTCGAGAATGCATGCTCTGTAGTGAGATATACAGTATGTATGTCAAAGCCCCTCCCCAGCCGGTTGACGAAGTGACAGAAGTAGTAGATATGCCACTTGTCGTTCTGGCTGTGGAGGAGGCTCATATCATACCATGCCAAAGGAAGGCATCAGGCACGGGTGGATGTGTAAATTCACGATGTCCTTTCAGAAGAGGCTGACATCTGGCAAATCAACTCTGCCTTGTATGACGCCGCTCAGACTTTGTCTCAAACGGAGAGAAGGAATACTAACCCTCTGATTGGAAGGCATGAGCAACGCATTCACGAAATGGAAGCTAAGATCAAGTCGGCGAAACAACGAAACGGAAAACCTTCGATAAACCTTCTCGCCTATTCCAAGAGCCTCGATGTGCTGTAGATAACCCGCTGGCAGCTGATTGGGTGAGAACCTTCTGAAAGAACATTCACGAATTTCTACAACCACTCAACGTAGATACTCCAGCCCTAGCGCAGATTGAAGCTTTGTGCAGGAGGCTTCGTCAGCCTGAGCATGCTGTATCCGATAACTCCGGAGGAAGTTCGACGGGCCCTCAAAAGCTCGCAGAACTTCGCTGCTCTAGGACCTGATGATCTAAATAATTATTGATGGAAAAATTTTCCATGTACCCACCACCATCTCCATACTAGCTTGCATCCAGAATGGTCTGTTCCAAGGTTATACTTTTCCAGACAACAGAATCCCCCTTTCTGCATGGTCTTTGGCCATGGAAAAGCAGGAATCGAAGCAATTTTTCTAGAGGCAGCAGGCTGTGCAGCCGATAAACTTGGTCTCGTATTCGACTCTAAACGTGACGACCCAAACTCTGCCGTTCTGCCAAAAGCTAATACTTAAGCTGCGGAAACTGAGGTACTTCTGTAGCTGCACAAGGAAAAGTCAATAAATGGGGTCTTCTTCAACATTGGAGACCTAGGCATATCCAAAAACTCTATATTTTTTTTTTCTCAAGTCGAGTGGGCTGAAGTCGGATACTGAGGGATTCATGCCTATTTGAAAGGGGGGTAATCCTCTGAAATTCTCATTTATTCATAGAGCATCGATAGCTTTAGTTCAGTGTCCTAAATTTGAACTGAAATAATACAGTTCAAGGCCTACTTCTAGTTTATTTCATCACTAAAATTTCAAAAGATGTGTTTGCTATTTTTAAAAAGAAATGTAAGTGCGTCAATATTTGCAATACTTTGAAATAAGTATTTTATGAAATAATATGTCGGATAATCGTCCTGTATATCATTTATGTGAAATTATGTCAGTTCGAATTGGAAAAATTCATAGTTTTGTCAACTTTCTCCCAACACAGATTCGTATTAAAATGAAAATTTTTTATCAAAAAATCCAGTGGCGCAGTCAAATTTCATTGAAACATTGTTGAATATTTTCGGATTTTTGTCTTTGATAAGAATTCTTAGAATTCCTTGACATTTCGAATTTCATTTTGAAGTTATGTTATTAAAATAGATCTTTCGAAACTGTTCTCATTATAAAAAAAAATGTTTAAATCGAGCAACAATTGAGAAAGTTACAGTGGTGCTCTGGCTTCAAACGGATCACGCTGTATACTTAGCTCCTGAAATGGTTCAATTGGCCACCGTTAAATTGATCAAAAGATTTCACGAAAAGAAATTACCTCAATTTCTGTAATATCGGCCTTTGAGCTAATTTATCTTGGGTGGTGTCGGATTTCACGGAATCGAGTTTAATCCACCACGTGAACTCCAAACCGCTAATAGCTTTTCAATTAAAAGTTTTCTTGATCCCACCAAAACAATTAATTTGAGGAGAGCACTGAGTGGAAGTCATTCTCTAGCAAACAAATCGGTTAGGTGACTTTGTGATATATTGGATTATAAGATGAAAATGAGAGGAGATCGAGGTGTAAGCACAGAGAAAATAATTCTTTAGTAATATAATCGAATGTCTTGAATAATCGGAAAGACGTAATTAATATAATGTTTTGGGGTAATCTATTTTTCATATAGCCCCACAAAAAGAAATTCTTCTTGATGAAGTTGGTCGGAAAGTTATGGTATGATGAATTTAGAAGAATATTTTCTGGTAAGTTTTTCAATGGTATACAGAGTCATTGAAACTGCAACATATGGCGAGTGATACCTCATTTGGCAGGATTTATTTTGTAACGAATCTTCCAGGTTTCTAGAGAGAAAGAAACCCCTCAGAAGCTCCTAGGATCTTGTGCGAGCAAGGAAAAGATCCGGGATCGATGGCCTTGCTGGTCTTTGAACCCACGACCTTATGCTTGTAAGGCGAGCTCTCTACCACACGACTTCCTGGTGTACTTCAACGTGATGATTGCAAACATTTTGGCATTCAAATTTTTTAGTTAGAGTATTTCCTTCAACTTTTCAAAGGCCCTTGCATCAGGTTTCTCACAATACATTTTTGATGGTTGTTCCTAACAAAAACATAATATCAATCATGTCTACTTTGGAGAGTTCATTCATTATTATTATTAATTGGTAAGGTTGACCATCTGCCGAATTCCTACTAGTTCTACTTAGAACCTTTCTGTACTCTGATTACTCCAGTTCTTCTGATGAACACCTGGAGATTTCCCACGAGGTTTTACTGTGAAATGATATCTTATATCAATTGAACCTATATTTCATGATGAGCGTCACTTCTTGACGGAAAACCATTAAACTAATCAAGAAAAATAGTGGATTACGTAATCCAAATCTTTCGCTAAAGATCCTATACAATAGGCATTATCGTTGGCAAGTATTCAATAGAAAACAACTACTGCCCCCTGCGACCGTTGAATTATATCTGTTTAATACTTGGCAGTTTTCTACAAGAACAAACTTTTCAATGCATTTTGAATATCAATAAATACCGGTACAGAGGTGTTCCCTCATTTAAATCGGAAAATAATTTCAGCTCTGATATTTTCAAAATGCATTGTATGGTTTGTTCTTGTAGAAAACTTTGCCAAGTATTAAACAGATATAATTCAACGGTTGCAGGGAGCAGTAGTTATTTTCTGTTGAAGACCGACGACAATGCGTATTATATGGGATGTTTAGCGGAATATTCGGATAACGTAATCCACCATTTTTCTTGATTAGGACTTATATATTTCATAATTTTAAGTGAATTAGTGGAACAATTAGGTGTAATAATATTTCAACATTAAATGCCCAGCGACTCCAATTGGTACAGTTTTTCAAAATTCTGTAATACTATTGAAATATCCAGATGACATTAGAAAATACGAGCTCGCAAACATAATCAAAAGGAAACAATTCTGAATGCTCATGGATACTGTAGTAAAAATACACTAAACTAATTTTGCTAATTAATTTAAAACACTACTTCAACATTATTCATCTAAAACATAGACTTCACTATTTATTTTAATTTATTTCTCCTGTGGCTATCTGCGAATTCTTGAACTGTTGTAACTCTCTGTGACTATATCTGACTGCCCTGCCCTCTTCTATCCAGCGCTTATATAGTCGCATTTACAGTTCTCGATCAATCGGGATTACACGTCGATCCAGTCAGATGGCTCTCTCTCGAAGCATCGAAGGCATTCGATCTTGTTCCTTGGCAAGTTCGCGTTTCTTCTAGGAGTGACTCATGTGTTTCTCAGCGGAGAACTTGTTTACTTGTCGAGTGTGCATTATTAATTAGATGATCAGGGCCGGTCTCGAGGGCGGTCTCAAAATGATTACAATACATTTCGAAATTTTTGTCAATACTTCCGAACATCAGTTGATTTTTCTTCCTCAGTTTCAGGTTTGTAATATTTTTATCCAAGCCGATAGTGTTGTGCAAGGTATATTTTTACACAACCAGTATTAGTAATGCGGCAAAACGTTCCCAGAAAATTTTTTTATACAATACAGAGCAATATTTTCAGTATTCGTGTGCATCAACGTTTGCACAGTTTATAAACCGACCTAACTCATGGACTGTCCCCGACACAGCCGCAAAAATGATGGAGCTTTAAGCAAACAATTAGAGTTTAATCTCGCGGAAAATGACACTATCCGGCCATACGCCTAGCCCGATGAACATGACGACAATTTAATGCAGTGTAATGCAAAAGCGACGGACCACGAGCAGAATCGAACAGAAAATTAATTGAGCGACCAATGCGGTTGCATCCTCTTTGTAATCAGGTGAGTAGTTGAGATTTTCCATCATCCTAGGAACCTATTTTGATTAGCAATGCATATTCGAAGTTTACTGCTCGTAGATTATGTGATGCGAGTTGGTTCAACTTGGAAAAATAAAACAAAAAACGTATTTGTACCTATACCTCTTTCAGAACATCTCCCAACTTTATGTTTTGATGAATATTTAATGAATGTTTGTTTTTTCATGCTTCCTGTTCTTAAAACCATTCTAATGATTCAAGACTGCACATTTTGATGTATTATATTCAACCACATTCCCGTCCCAACAAAATATTAGAAATTAATATTAACCAGAATCAATATTAATTTT
Source organism: Chrysolina americana (assembly GCA_958502065.1). NCBI lineage: Eukaryota > Metazoa > Arthropoda > Insecta > Coleoptera > Chrysomelidae > Chrysolina > Chrysolina americana. The sequence goes on from OY293410.1 coordinate 8,168,158, forward strand.
CTTCAAAAAATTATTTGTTTCTTATTGTGTATTTTGCATTCTTGAACTATTTTTGCCAATTCTGAAATCACGTAATCATATACTTATTTGATTTCTTAATGAAGTATTGACTTTATATTCTGAAATTAAGTAAATACTAAAAAAATGTCTTTGAACTAAACAATATGTTTCCTTAACTCAAATAAATATTTCTTTTATTTGGGTGATTAAAATTCTACAATCAAAAAGTTCATATTGTGGAATCAATTTCAATAATTCTGAATTCACACAATTATTCATTTGGTTCCAAAGACCAATATTCTCCACTCAATACAATAAATTTTCAAATGAAATAAATAGAATACAACAAAAATGCTTTGTAAGTCTTGCATTAAACTAACCAAAAAAATTGGTTTAAGAGAATATAACCCTCGGCTTTGTTCAAGATTTTTTTTTACTTTTGGAATTCAAATAATACCCCGTTTACTTTGAAATAATAGGTTTATTTCACCATATTGAAACAACGAATTTGTTTGACTGGAATAAAGTTTTTTTAATTCAATATTATATTTTTTCTGTTTACTTTCGACTTATAACTTGACGTTTTCTCTGTTTTTTGTGCAGCGATTTTTCAACTGTATTCTGGCAGCCAATTTCTCCGTGAATGGTAATTTTTATTATTCACTATTAGTTAACCAGCAACTATATTTGCTGATAATCGGCCCTGATTTCAGTTTTAACGTCAGCTAGTGTCATTTTTTTTCAATGTCGAATGACATTGGCAAAAAAAACATTTAATCCTTGTAAGCTACCCCTATGTACAACGATTTAGTTCTTCTTATTGAAAGTTTTCTCCCATACTTTTGGGGTGATTTTTTCCGAATATATCATCATTTAGTATATATACAACATTCACTGTACCCGCACAGGCTATACGATACGAGTGTTTATGAGGGAGTATTATTATTAAAATTATTATTATTAGTAGATACTTGTAGGCAACGTATACATTGTGTCATAAATCTAATGGAACCACCCCTATAACTTCCATAATTTTTGCAGTAGAATTCTCAATTTTGTAGCACAATTTTTTCAATATTTCTTTGGCGTGTTACTGGGAACTGTTTCTACATAAATTGCAGTGCACACTAGAAATTTGCACTTTGCACTTTTATAGTTTACTTTGTTGAGAATATCTAGAAATTTGCAGAACTCAGTGTTTTTTATAATACAGGATGTCGTATTGATTGGCATTCGCAAAGTTTCTTTATCTTCAACCGTTCCCGATCTGAAAAGTTCATTTGGAGTAGAAAGAAGTCATTTTCCTCCTTATTTTTTCCACTTCTAATCGTGACAATTTGACATTATATTCTTTTTATATGCAAAACCTTGAATCTGAGCATTAACAGATCATATATTTTCGGAATCTGCATGATATTTTGCATAAATAGTGCGGATTGCGAGTGAATCTGATGATTTTGTATTTTTCACGATTTTTACGGGTCTACCTTTAGACTTTTGCGATTTTTTGAATTATTTTGTTTCAAGTCGAATGACTCGAAATTCACAGTGTTTTCTAGTTCCATCATTCTGAATCGATTGGCGTTCGCAGAATTACTCTATCTCCAACCATTCCTGAGCTCGAAAGTTCATTTGGAAAGGGGGGAGAGCAATTATTTCCCTCCATATTTTTTCAATTCGTGATATTTTTGACGTTGTCCTTTTATATGACGATCCTTGAATCTGAGCATGAAAAAATCAAATAATTTCGGAATTTGCATGAACTTTTGCGTATATAGTGCGGATTGCGAGTGAATCTGCTGAATTTGTATTTTTCACGATTTTTAGTGGTATACCCCTTTAAATTCTTTCGATTTTTCGAGAAATTTTCTTTCAAGTCAAATGACTCGCCATTCATAAATTATTCTAATTTCATCATTCCTGATCTGAAAAGTTCATTTGAAGAGGGGGGGAGCAGTCACTTCCCTCTATATTTTTTTACTTCTATTCTTCGTGATATTTTTGACGTTGTCCCTTTATATGCCAAACCTTCAATATGAGCATTAACAAATCATGTATTTTCGGAATCTGAATGAAATTTTGCGTATACAGTGCGGATTGCGAGTGAATCTGCCGATTTTGTATTTTTCATGATTTCAGGGGTCTACCCCTTTGGACTTTTTTCGATTTTTCGAATTATTTTGTTTCATTTCGATTGACTCGAAATTCATAGATTATACTAATTTGACCATTCTGAATCGATTGGCGTTCGCAGAATTGCTCTATCTTCAACCGTTGCCGAGCTGGAAAGTTCATTTGGAGAGGGGGAAGAAGTCATTTTTTTCTACTTCTATTCATGATATTTTGACGTTGTCCTTTTATAGCATTAACAAGTCGTGTATTTTTGGAATCTGCATGAAATTTTGCGTATACAATGCGGATTGCGAGTGAATCTGCCGATTTTGAATTTTTCACGATCTTTGGGGGTCTTCCCCTTAGGAATTTTTTCGATTTTTCGAATAATTTCGTTTCAAGTCGAATGACTCGAAATTCACAGAGTTTTCTAATTCTATCATTCTGAATCGATTGGCGTTCGCAGAATTGCTTCATCTTTAACACTAGTATTTGATTGACTTCATAACATGCCTTATTTTCTGCGTCATAAAAAACTCTGAAAGAAACTATAATGGTCAACACGATTCGCAGTTTGATGAAAGGTACTAAAAAGAATCAGTAAAAATACTACTCTATTGATTATCGTATTCATAAAATTTCTGAAAGTATCCACTTTGATCACTTTCATATTTGGAAGCTGGATTTTCTGCGATGATTAGGAATATTTTTCGGGAACAATAAACAATTTTTATTATCACAGTTCAATCATAAAACCTTATACAAAACTTGCCGGGATGGAATTTATGCGATACCTTTTTGCAAAATATTGTGAACGGTTTCAGCACACATTTGACAGGAGTCGTCCTGAACCTGAAACATTTTACGAAAGTTAGTAACAATAATGGATTCTGGAAAACGTGAATATTGATTCTTCAGCATATCTCGAACGTATCACTCATAAATAGCGTTTACCGTCTGTAGTTTAGTTTTCACTGTCGGCCGTAATATTTGATTCGCTTCCTGGCACACAAGTGTAACAATAACAAGCTCTCGGTTGTTTCTTTCAATTTTCATTATATTGTGGATGCACGAAACGGAAGGAAACTTTCCTTCTATTTTTACATGTATTCTTATAGGAGTATTTCGAGTTCATTGTAAGAAGTGTTTCCAGTGATTCCTTAGAAAGAAACGATAACGCGAAATAACAGTGAGATGGCGAAAGCGAATTTTAATTAAATCTCTCTGGAAGTCGTTGGTTGGATTCTGGGTTATTTCGGGTGTACCTGAAGGGCTTTTTCTGAAGACCTTGCTTTACATTGCAAATCGATTTCATGTTTGTTGGTGGTATCATTATTTTCACTTTTCCTTTCATAAGTATTGCGGGTGATTCTATCTATGGGGTCTTATTCAAGAACTTTGTTGTCAGCTTGTCATGCTAATGGGGTCTGCCTATATCCACAGGCATGAAGCGGCGCTAGGAGTGTTATACTACTATCTACGATACTCGTACGGTATAGACGAGATAACGGTATTGCCTTATGTTCCGAAGGATATTGAGTCCGTTGTGGAGAATGAGAAGTACCGAATCTATTAGAACTACTCATTCTCCACCCTCAGACAAATGCAAGCCGATAAGTTTATGTAATCCATCTCGACCATCGAAGTAGGGTGATTTTCTTCTTAGAGGTTTTAACTCCTGGAGAAACGAACATCGTCCGGAAAGAGGTCTAAATATCGAGACCTACTTTTACTCGAAACCTAATAGACTACGATATAAGTGTCGTAAAGATTCATATTACGATATGAGATGGAACCTTTGTCAAACGAGGCCTTCAGACCGAGTTTGATAATCCATAGATCATCGTAATATGAATTTACGTTACAAATATTGTACAATATTTTACCCATCATCGATAATTCTAAACATCCACCTAAAGATAAACAAGACAGTCTTCACCTATTAGAGCTGCTTTACAGTTCGCAATTTTTATTGCATTTAATAAATTGCACGAGTTTTCTACCAACGGATAGGGCTACTCAGTTGTCAAATGGCATCTCATTGGTCGAAAACTCCCGCAATCAATTGCATGAAATGAAAATTGCGTAATGTAAAGCGACTTTCGGAAACATCTAATATTCAATCCCGTTAGTCTTTGGTAACCATGATTTTTATTGTTGCGATCAAATAACACAACCTAGATGAGTGATTCGCCGCTCACGCCTTTAACTTTGTTTGTAAGGGTCATCTTCCCTCAACGGCAGTGTCGTGCGTTGTTTCCAGAAATATTGAGGTTCAATAAAATAGAAATAATGGAAACCCAATATGGAATGGAAACCTGAAATTATGATGGAAGAATCTCCACAGGATTTTTAGAACTACCGATGCTCTAATTGACATATTTTTTCATAATTCATTCATTTTACTCTCTTCCAATTCGGTTTCCCTTTCTCGGTAGTTACGACACTGGAAGCTTACCTATGAAATGACATATTTTGATAACCAGCTTCAAATGGTCTTTTACACATTTCACAATGCTTCACCATTGCTTGATAATAAAAACTAATGATAATTTAAAACGAATTAACTGAGAATTTGCCCTTTATTCACGAAGTAACACTGCATTAAGCCAAAGACGAAAACAAACAGAAATATTTTGTTGATGTTCTGACAAATATCAAATGCAGCGTTGCCGTACTGACCGTAATGACAACGAAGAATCTCCGTTCGGCGATGGATATACTATCGTTTTTACATGCTCCCAAAAAGCTGCAATGTACACAGATTTCGCCAAAGCCTTCGACAGGGTGAATCACGACATTTTGTTGACTAAACTGAACTCTTTAGGTCTCTCATTCAACCTGTTGAAGCTTTGTGCCTCTTACTTAAGGGACAGAAAACAGTATGTCGAATACAAAGGAGAATGTTCAAGAATATTTTCCACTCTATCCGGAGTACCGCAGGGCTCCAACTTAGGTCCATTATTCTTTTCGTGCATGGTTAACGATCTTCCCAAAACTAGCCATCACTCTAAAAGCTTGTTATTTGCTGATGATTTCAAAATCTACCGAAAAATAGAAAACTCCATAGACTGTGTTCTCCTTCAAGAAGACTTAAACCACATACATAACTGGTCAGTTGTAAACAAACTATCATTCAATGATTCCAAATGTTTCGTTGTAAAATATACCAGAAAAAATATCGTTACAAAATTTGACTACAACATCAATAATGAACGACTTCAATCAAAAGACCATGTGAAAGATCTTGGGGTGTCATTCGAAACCAATCTCAGTAGCAACTCTCACATCGAGACCCTTATTAACAAGGCTTATAAAACGTTGGACTTTGTTATAAGAAACTCGTGTCATTTCAAAAATGAGAGCACCCTTATATATCTCTACAATGTTTATGTGAGCAGCATTCTGGAATACGCATCAATCATCTGGTCTCCTTTGTATTCAGAGCAAAAGAATAATATAGAAAAGGTACAAAAAAAATTTCTTCGATATCTATATTTAAAAAAATATAAAGTCTATTATTTTGATATTCCGTATGACACTTTGCTTATTGAATTCAAGTTCAAAAAACTTGAAAGTAGAAGATCAATTGCCAGCCTATTATATTTACATAAACTGATTAACAATCAAATCAACTGTACCGAGCTACTGAGTATGATTTACTTTTATGTTCCTCAATTCAACAAGAGAAATGTGAATGATTCATTTCGGCTAATGACTCCACGTTCCAATCTTGGCATGAGCGCCCCCCTGTACAGGTTGGGTCTTATAGCAAATAACTACTTACACAACGTTGACATTTTTTTCGAAACCTCTAGTTTTAAACACAAAGTATCAATATTATTTCCGTATTGAATTCAATTTTCTACTTTCTTTCCATTATATTTTTCTTAATTTTTCTGTATTGTATTAATAATTCCAATGAAAAAATGTTATACATTACCTATTCATTTACTTACCTGCGTTTTTATGAGTATAATTATTAGTTTAAAATGTATCTCTGTTCACGTGAAAACTTTTTCTCTATGCCTGAGTAATTTTCCTATAGCAATAATTAGAATTGTTATAATGAATTGTAATCTGTAATTGGATCTTTTCTGTTGATTACATAATGAATAAAATAAAATAAAACAATGAACGTTTCAATTTCCCTCTTATTGTTATATATTTCATCCAAGACAGTATTTTTGAGTTTTCGTTGCCATGAATATACCCGACAGAAATCAAAATCTAGCTGCCGTGCTTATGCATATTCAAAAAATTGCGACATGGCAACTATGTTATAATTTGAGGGATTACTTTGAGAAAAGGTAACATCTTTTCTTCAGTACTATTTGAGTATTACTCATCTAGGTTGTGTTATTTGATCGGAGCATATCAGTATCGTTATGATTGACATTACATATTGACAGTGGGTAAAAAATTTAATAACACCTTCATTCACTCTTGTCTTCAATTATTTATTGATATTTTAGTACCGCCTACCGCTCAGTCTAATCCACCCTTCAGTTTGAAATTCAAAGTAGGGCCTGGGTGTAGTCGAAGCTAGCAAGATTTGACCTAATTTGCACTCAATCATCTTTTTCGAGAACTCGTATGTTGACTTTGGGAGTTTTTTCTCCAGCATAGGCTCGAATTTATAATGAAATTGTTACTATGATTGATGTCTGAAACGTTATTTGAAGTGAGAAAATATTCTTAAATTTCAGTACCTTTGATATACACAGTAATGCGTGGGTGTTTCTATCAAATGTGTGGTGGTTGTCGGTGTCGAAATCGAATGGACATTTTGAACCAGTTATATCTATTAACATATTAAATCTTTTCAGATCAATTTATCATTAAATATTCAATTAGTTCGATATTTCCCAAACTTTTTATTTTAAAGAGCATAAATGATTCGGTTATAGCGACAATTGACAGAAACTGAGTCAGTCTATTCACGCTTTTGTAAATGTTTTTGAAGAGTTGAATTTGTTGGCTGATCCAGAACCATTACTAAAACTAATTATTCAGAAAACTCTTTCATTTTCGATTCAGTGGATTCACGTAGATTACAATTGAATCATTCGAATTAGATAAATTGTTATTGAGCTTCGATTGAAATTCCAATACCGTGGGATTTGGATTTCATATAAAGTGTATTATTTGTTGATTTGAAAATACCCTTTTTATTAGCATGTTTGGTATTTGCAATTAGCAACATTCTACATCAAGTGAACCTTCAGCAATTTGATGTTTCAATTTTGACTCCACAGCAAACAAATTGATAGGATGCTGTTACGAATTTTCGTAAAGGATTGCAGGAAATTTTCAATAATATTTACCAAATTGTCATACATTGATATTTGAAAGAGAAGAAGAATCGATTGTTTCATATACATATTTCCAATTCGTGAGATGGGAGTTGCCTTTCCAATATCAGTGTATCTGCAAGTTATTTCAAAATATTGTCTATCGTTTTGGTCTTGGCAGTTTCATTGAAATCATTTTGAGGGGTTTGGTTTTTTCTTATCTCGTCAACTTCGAACTGCAAAAAAAAAATCCAGGATTTGTTTTTTTTAACGAACTACAAAGCTCCGAACTCCATGTCTACGGAATTCTTTCCCAAGCTTCCACTGCTAAAAAATGTTATTTTTTTCTTATTTTTTCCTTGATTCGCACAATAGGCTCTGAATAACAGTTTCAATTTTTTTATTTTCATTATATCATGCAAAAATATGGATTGTTCTTTCGATTGTATAGACAAATATTTTGAATCAAATGATGTAGTGAAATCCAATCGTTTTGCTGAACTTACAATAAAAAGAGTTATTATCAATTCCAACATGAAGAAGGTTTCAGGATAACTGAAATCACATCATGAAATGTGTTGCGGTGTTAGTTCATTATTTTGATTTACACCCTGCTCACTAATGCAATACTTTCTCATCTAAATATTGGTTTATCATTCTAGATTCAATATTTGCTAATAATCAAAGGAGCAAATATTATCGATATATTCCTCTTGTGTCCATATACGTAATGTTTATTTTCAATTTGATGCTACCTACGTTCTTTCTTCACGATCCAATCGTCATTTCGTGTATGGTTAAGCCTTATCAGTTTGAAAATAATGATGTTTTCAACAGGAGTAATTCAATATTCATAGGAAACAGTAGTTTTTTTATTGGATATATGCCGATAAAATTTCTGTTGATCTTTGAAAAAATTTGTTCGAAAGTTTATGACATGCAAAATACAAGAATTATCGAATATCCCTAGTTTTAATGGATTGAAGTTTTTTGTCGATGTTTTGATACTCGTATCACTCCGAGGAAATTTGAACAAAAAGTCTTTCGACAATGCACAATGATACTTTAGGTTGTGTTGTCGTTTTCTGTACCGAAGAAAAATACAGCCACTAGATATGTATACCGTTTTTCTCAGAAATAGATTTGAGTCTGCAAAAACTGTATCAGAAGTTTTCCTCAACCATCAGTACTTTGAAGCCAAGAAATTATTGAAAAGAGACCATAAATTCAATTTGCAGAAACTAAAAAAATCGCCAACACACAGAAAATTTGAGCTTCACTAATTCACTTCAATAGCCTTTTGTACTTCAATGAAGTTCCCCGAATTGTAATTTCCGAAAATGACACTTTTATTTCAGCAAATCCCAGTGATCCGCTAGAATAAATATATATAAACTGATTTTCTAGTTGATAAAATAAGGTTCTTGATCAGGTTAATGGTATACCTATTCTTTAACGAGCGTATAATAATGGATATTATGCACGAGTAGAAGACTATACTTTCTTTACGACTATACAAAAGTCAGAGTTTCAATGCAATCTGAATAATTTTTATGGAAATTATAGATACTTCATTTACTCATATACATGGAATTGCAGAATCATTTGTTGTAGTGATATACAGTGAGTCCACGATATAGTTGTCCACCATGGAGATATCTGAAATGGTAATAGATATAGTAGTAAGCATGAAATATCGAAAAATATTTTTGATCATCAAAGTATTTTGGCAACATTGAGTTTCTCGATTACTAATTTTATTTTTTGGTGTTATCGTCTGATGATATCAGTTTTACTGTCTGACGTTTGTTATCGCTTCTCTAGAACGTCAATCTACAGTTTTTGAAAAAAGTTTTGATTCACCTTAGCTTGTCAGATGATGGATCTGATAAATGAAAAAACTATCTTCAGCCCATTAAGACGATCTAGAGAATAAAACCTTTAAAAAAATGAAGAATATATTTATGCAAATATTTGTCATAATCCGAAGCATAATTTTGTAGGGAGGAGTATGATTTTGCGTAAGGTTCGCTGTGTTACGTGCATCAAAAAATTACAGAAGATGGATGTTGATTATGAAAGTGGTAGTGATACCCCATCAGATCTATCTGAGAAAGCAATTGCAATAGTATCTCTAATATGTTGTTACCGGCCAAATCTAAGTTAGTATATGAGTAAACATATGGCCAATTTCGTGAATGGTATGACTAGAAACATGTAAAAAAGATTTCTGAAAATGTGCTTATATGCTATTTTGAGGAAAAATCAATAATTATAAAACCTCCTATGTTATGGAGTGTCTACTCAATGTTGAAAAGTACATTGAATGTAAAGGAAAATATTGATATAAGGAAGTTTTCAAAATTGGTCCCGCTCATCAAGAACGAAAGAAGTCTAGAGTTTTATCAAGGGACGATATCAATAAATTTATTCAAGATGTTGATAACGAAACAAATATACTTCAATATTTTTTATTTGTAGGTTGTCTTAATTTTGCTACTTGTCGCTGTGAAGAATTATTACATAAAACTATTGATGAAAATTGTAGGCGGTTCATTACCCACAGCGGATGCGAGTATAACGCGCTTCAATAATTGACCTCTCACCTCAGGAAGTGCTTGCCGATGTGGTTGTCCGTAATGGGCACTAGATGCAGTCCGGTTTTGAACTGGTGATGCATATTGTGGGTCATCAACATCATCCAACAAAAGACGCAAAGGCGAGCGTATTGTAGAGCGAATGCGAGGGCGATGCACAATTCAGAGTCCTGAAAATAAAACATAACGTTTAATGAACGAGAAAGTCGATATTTGAGTCACAGTGTTGGAAATTTTCGTTTTGGGGATAGTCTTGAAAGATATCTGATGGCTGGATGCCAAAGGATATATTGTTAAACTTATGTTAATGAAATCCTAGTGGATTATTTTGCCCCTTCTGTTGTTTATTCATTTCTATTCAGGAAATTTTCAATCGAAAGGTGTCTGTTACCTGAGTACCAACCACAGGTAAAATAGGATATAAACAAGAAAAATTGGATCCTTCAAGAAACTTTGTGAAAATATCGTCGTTAGAGTGAATGATAAAATATTTGTATGGTGGAAAAGTGTTTTTTGAGAGGGATGGGGGAAAATATAGGTTTTGACATTGAAAAAATAGTGTTTATCCATTCAGGCAAGCTATCCGTGTTTTTTGAATATTTTTTCCATTCTGGATCCAATGGAAACAAAAATGAGACGATCTAATCACCGTAAAAAATCAACACTTAATTATCAGGGGATTATTTTTCTGCATTCGTCTGGCCAAAAGTTCTACAATATTGAGGGAAACCGGTATAATTTCCATCTTCTAAGTGTTGTTCTGATATGAAGAAACATTACAAAATCTGCGATAAATTTGATATTTTTTTTTTGTAACGAATCCTCCATGTTTCCAGAGAGAGAAACCCCTCAGAGCTTGTGCGAGCAAGGAATAGATCCGGGACCGATGGCCGTGCTGGGCTTTGAACTCACGACCTTATGCTTATAAGACGAACGCTCTACCACGCGACCATCACGGTTTCAAGTATATTTCTGATGTACAATACATCATGGTATCAGAGGACAGTAGTTGTTTTCTGAGGATGAGCAACGACTATCGTTTCAAGAGCTTGAGAAGTTTATTCGAAGATCATTAAAAAGTCTACTGATAATAGTCAAAAAGTGACAGAAACATTATTAAAGAGAATGATCAAGTATGAAACTCTCCTAACAGACATATTTCCAATTATTATTTGAAAGTTGTAATAGCATCGTAGGTTTTTAAAGAATTTTCTTTATGAAAACTTTTATGAAAACTTCTTTTCACTAAGTTTAAAAAAACTAGCTCTTTACCATTGGAAAGTAGTTTCCAGATACGCGTTGAATCGTAGTCGGAGTTATTTCTGTTGAAAGTTGGTATATCCTCAGAATAGGAATACAAGAGGTGCTACAGATAAAAGAAGACAAAATTGATTTGAAACAGAAAAGCTGATCCTTGTCATGACTCAATGTTTTTTTTATTTCTTCTGATTAGGGTTTTCATATCATCATAAGATGAGCAAGGACTGTATGTAATGAAATCCGCCAAAAATTCTAGGACGAGAATTTAAGTTGAACGAAATCAATATTCAAGCATCCTTGTTCAATAAAATGTATTTTTTCTCCAAATGACATTAAAAGCGGCCTTTTAATGACACTTGACAGGCTTAAAAGTTGTACTTTTACTGCCTAGGCAGAAAAAGTTCGTTGCTAGGCAACCTTCCAAGTAATAATTTAAATCAAACTGGTTATTAAAATTGACAATGACAAAGTAAACAGTAAACAAACAAATTCAACAAACGTCATCAGCGGTAAACATAGTAACGCAGGGCCCAGTTACCTTTGATGAAATAATTTAGTTATTTGGATATTGATAATGAAACGCAATTTAAATATGAAAAAGTCGATTTTGCGTGGAATTGGAACAAATTTGAAGAAAAAATTATATGTTTCACACGGCAGAAAAGCAGATTAAACACCAGCCGCGGCATTAAATCTTGTGCTTTTATGCCTAGTAAAACAAATAACTATTTTCCTATGTCCAGTTTCATCATTTTGATTGTGAAGACTTCCACTTCAATGATTGATATTGTAATGATTCTGAAGCCGGACCTGACCGCCCAATTATTCGATCCCGATTTGTATATGGTGAAGCAAGTCATCAGCGTTCTATTCATCAGCACCGAGAATGTACGGGAGTCCTCTGAACGAGTAACCGCATACTCTCGACAGTTCCGGAATGGCAAAAGGAATGTACTTGTTGCAGACAGTTGCAGATATAATAATGTTTACATGAAATACAGGTTGCAAATAAATAAATAGGTAGTGATAAGTGTGAAATATAAATCAAATTAGTTAAAATAAATTAGCGAATTAAACTTGAATGCATTTTTATTGCAATATCAATATCGACATCCTAGACATCCGCCCAGTATGTATATCTTCTCAAGAAGTGTATGAATCGAATTTCAAAACATTCTGACACTTTCCTTATTTCCATATGTCGTCCAGGATTTTTGTTCCTGATTGTTATGAATATTAATGAGCGTTCCTTCTAGTGAAAACCTGAAGATGGAAAAATCAGTTTTTGATGACATTGGCAAAATATCTTTGTTGAATGAGAATAATCCATCAGCTGCCTATACAAACGAACTTGTTCAAACTCAAGTCTCTGCGGTTTTCACCTCAGCGAATACTCATTCAACACTTTAGCAATTCTGTGCATTCGGTAATTGAATATCTTTCCCACCAGCTTCACGAAACTAACCCGCAAGTTCAATACAAATAATTCATTGCCAAAGTAGGAACCGCATCAATATTTAATTAAACCCCTCGAAAACCTTTCCGAATGAAACCCAGTAAATTGATTCCGCTGCGGAAAACTCATTTCCAACCACTTGATTAAAATATATCTGGAAGAGAATGGTTAACGGTTACAACTTACCGCTACTCGACTTCAAAACTTTTGTAATATTTTGTACAGAAAGATGTTATCCGCTCCTTAATTTAGCACTCTAATATGAATTATTTCTTGAAGATGAAGGAAACGGCGACGATTCAATATTACACTTTTTGTAGCACAACGTAAGAACTGGAAGATTTTATGATGAATGGAAGACGGAAAATGTTGTTCAGGGTGGGCCAAATTGGTGTAACCAAACGCACAGATAACATAATAATACAAGAAATGTTAATTAAAATTATCACCCGTTATTGTTCTCTCTATTTCGTCAAGAAATTAGAATTTTATCTCACAGAATCAAATATTTTCGTGTCACCTTGATTTCCTCATCGTTCTGACTCCCTTGGATGCTATCGGTTACTTTTCTTCGGAGGCTGGAATTTAAACTCATCGCAAAATTTACTAGATTCATAAGGTGACACTTGTTCTGTTTTCAACTTTTGAGATTCTTACTATCAACTTGACAAGGCTATGAGAGCCAGTATATATGATTTTATGAATGAAATACAGGATTCAACTACACTTAAATATTTATATTAAATTGATTAACAAAATCACAATTATCAAAGATTTAATTAGGGACATTAGAATTAGTTATGATTGCACTGATATTATATTTAACAGGAACTTATCATGAATCAAAACAAATGAGGCAAGATAATCTATCAACATATCAAAGAGACAATCCTGTATTACAGGAAAATATGCGAAAGGTTGGATCATTTTCATAATTCATTTTGAAAATTGCCTTTCGTCAAGTACTCCCAGTTCCACATGAGAAATATTTCAATAAAATTGATAATGATTTATCCCCATTCAAAGTTACTCATTATTGATGACCTTGGCGTTACTTTATTCAGTTCGTTTCACTTCATTAGCCGTATTGAATATATAGCATCCGAAGGTTTCAGAAATACGTGTTACATAACAAGATCTTGCAATCATTGTACATGTTTGATACTATTTAATTCGATTATCCACTCTAAGCTTGAATGTGGTTCTAATATTTGGAATCCAGGCACGTTTCTGCAATAAGAATTGAAGAATAAATGCAGAAAAGTTGGTCAAATTAGTCTTTTACAAAAAGTACAAGGTTCGGTTATGGCATTCAATAGATGGAGTTGAGTGAGAGCGACGCCTTGGTTATTATATTTATCTAATTACCCCAACTCATTGATTTTATTGTACTTGCTATAAGATTGAGAATAATTTTCTCTTTCAACTGGGTAAAAAATTAAATTTATTGTTATAGATTACGATTTTTGAATTATTTAAACTTCTTCCATGTTAATGGCAACGTTATTAATTTTTATAAGCGTCACTAGTACAAAAAAATAAATATTCCCAGTATGTTTTTGTATAATATTCTTGTTTAGGTATACTATCAGACTTGAATTGAAATTCTAGATTACTCACCGTTACTACAAAAAGAAAATATTTAATTTCAATCAGCCGCAGTGAAAAAAATAATGGGCTCAAGTCTGGTAACCGTGGAGGTCACGAAATTGGTCCAGAGTGGGCAGTCCATCTATTTGGGTAGGTTTGGTTCAAGTGCTGGACAGCGTCGTTCTATATCCATATGGTTCTTCGGTGTTTCACATTTCTTTGCACGCACTCTTTCAGTCGCACAAGGACGAGAAAAACTCAGGTAGAAGTTTAAAGGAAAGGTGATCAGACCATTTCCATTCGCATCGAAGCACTTTGAACAAAATTTCAAATTCTACTGATTTTGAATGATATTATAGTTCAGTAAACACAGCTCCATTCCTTTCGAGTCGAATTTTAAATTGAATAATTCTTTTTCATAAAATTTCAATAATGAGAGTCTGATAGTAATCCCAGTTGATGATATTATGAAAAAATACTGTGAATATATGTCTTTTTTCATGTCATTGGAACCCAAGAAAGTAACAAATTGAACCATTTTCTCAAATTCACGAAAGTTGAAATATCTTGAAAATCGTACGATTTTCTATTACATCTTGCCTGTATCTTTCTACTTTGTGATATACTAATTTTATCATTCTGAATCGACTGGCGACTGGCGTTCGCAGAATTGGTCGAATCCTATTTTTAAGATCACTTGAAAATATTTCAAACCCGACCGCACTCCTCTGACGATCCGGCAATCACCTTTGATGATGACAACTTGTTATTTGGACAGCAATGAATGTATTCTAACCTACCACAAACCGCGCCAACTCAAATCCTATTTTTGAGAACACTTCAAAATATTTAAAACACTACCGCACTCCTCTGACGATCCGGCAATCACCTTTGATGATGACAACTTGTTATTTGGTCAGCAATGAATGTATTTTGACCTACCACAAACCGCGCCAACTCAAATCCCATTTTTGAGACACTTCAAAATATTTAAAACACTACCGCACTCCTGTGACGACCAGGCAATGACCTTTGATAATGAGAATATGTTATTTGAACAGAAATAAATGTATTCTAACCCAACACCAATCGCTCCAACTCGAATCCTATTTTTGAGATCACTTCAAAATATTAAAATCCCGACCGCACTCCTCTGATGATCCGGAAATGACCTTAAATGATGAGAACTTGTTATTTGGACAGCAATTAATGTTTTCTGACCTACCACAAACCGCGCCAACTCTAATCCCATTTTAGAGATCACTTCAAAATATTTAAAACACTACCGCACTCCTCTGACGACCCGGCAATGACCTTTGATGATGAAAATATCATATTTGGACGTAAATGAATGTATTCTGACTCAACACCAATCGCGCCAACTCGAATCCTATTTTTGAGATCACTTCAAAATATTTAAAACCCGACCGTACTCCTCTGACGACCCGGTTATGATTTTTAATGATAAAAACTTGTTATTTGGACAGCAATCAATGTATTCCAACCTACCTCAAAACGCGCCAACTCTAATTCTGTTTTTGAGATCACTTGAAAATATTTAAAACCCGACCACACTCCTCTGATGATCCGGCAATGACCTCTGATGATGACAACTTGTTATTTGGGCAGCAATTGATGTATTCCGACCTACCACAAACCGCGCCATTTCTAATCCAATTTATGAGATCACTTCAAAATATTTAAAACTCGATCGCACTCCTCTGACGACCCGGCAATGACCTTTGATAATGAAAATATGTCATTTGGAGAGGAATGAATGTATTGTGACCTACCACAAACAGCGCCAACTTGAATCCTATCTTTGAGATCACTTAAAATATTTAAAACCCGACCGCAGTCCTCTGATGATCCAGCAATGAACTTCAATGATTAGAACTTGTTATTTGGGCAACAATTAATGTATTTTGACCTTAAAACTACTTAAAACTCGACCGCACTCCTCTGACGACACGGCAATGACCTTTGATTAAGGAAAGTTGTTATTTTGACATCAATGAATGTATTCTGACCCACCATCAATCGCGCCAACCCATTTTTGAGATGACTTCAAAATATTTAAAATCAAACCGCACTCCTCTGACGACCCGGCAATAACTTTTGATGATGAAAAGTTGTTATTTTGATATCAATGAATGTATTTTAACCCATCACAAATCGCGTCAACTTGAATCCTATTCTTGAGATCATTTCAAAATATTCAAAATCCGAACGCACTCCTCTGACAACCCGGCAATGCCCTTTGATGGTGAAATAGATCGCGTCAACTTGAATCCTATTCTTGAGATCATTTCAAAATATTCAAAATCCGACCGCACTCCTCTGACAACCCGGCAATGCCCTTTGATGGTGAAATAGACCATGTTTGAAATTTCAATCTGCTGAGAATTTTGGTCGATCAGTGTGTGAGTTTGAAAGTTTTCATTGATCCCTTTCAATTTTTGGTCGTTGCTGGACGACCGATCCTGGTCGGTCAGTGTGTTTTCTAGCTAAGCGCAAATTTTTGATGGTCTGGATCGATTACCGCAAGACATTTAATACTACATCGATTGAGCTAATGCATTTGTTCATATTCCTTGCGGTATCATAGTAAATAGTGAGATATATTGGGCAGCTGATGCCGCTATGAAACGTATGCTTCACCACTCGATCTGGTGATGTCAGAACTGTCAGGAAAACACAAATTTGCTGCAATAAGTCTACGTGATAATTTGGGAAAAATTATGAATCTTCTTAGAAGCTTGCATCTTACATCGTCCATTCCACGGTTATAC
Organism: Chrysolina americana; assembly: GCA_958502065.1. Taxonomy (NCBI): domain Eukaryota; kingdom Metazoa; phylum Arthropoda; class Insecta; order Coleoptera; family Chrysomelidae; genus Chrysolina; species Chrysolina americana. The sequence continues at coordinate 8,185,259 of OY293410.1, forward strand.
CTTCCTAGTTGGAGTGTCTCGATGAGAACGGTACATGGTCGAATGATGTTTTGGAAGATTATTCCATGAACAGCATAATATCATTATACTCAGTAGTAATACCACAAGTAATTCAAAATGATTGGGTTATACGTTTGTTGCATAATTACAAAGAGTGTTAGTTTGACAGTTTAAATTATTTTGTCAAACTGATGGTGCAAGAGACTGCTACGGACTTGGTAGACGGTAAATATATCCTCTTCATTCAATCATACTTTCAAGTTGTTTATTATAAAATGTTGTTCATTGAGTTCAGATCAAGTAGTATTGATACAGTAGTCCTAGTTGAGAGTTTCATCTATCGTCTTTAACAGTCACACAATCGTTGTCTTCTTCCTATTATATGACATTGCATCCAATGGAAATGAATTAATTGAATTAATCGGGTTCAATCCACTCTCTCGTCACGAGTGCCCACTCCGGATTCAGTTTCGGATTTCCGGTCTCCTTTCGGAGTTCACTCGAGTGCTGTTGGAAATCTAATAACGGTTCCGACAACTCTGCGGAGAATGCGTTCCAATCCTTCGTAAGATGTCGCCCGAACAATCGGCAGAGACAATCAACAATTCACTCGAGACTACTCTAATTGATGCCGCAAGTCTGCTGCGAACCGAGAACGGCTGCGATAGGGTAATGAAGTCGAGAAATCGGTCGTGTGGAGTTGATATCGAGAGTTCTCACCACTTATGCGGTTTTCATTTCCGACACCAGGAGTCAGTCTGCCGAATTCAATACACGAGAAACGGCGAAAGGAAAAAACGTGACCGGATTTCGAATAGACAAAATACCAAGTCAAAAAATATATGGAGCTCAACTATAATTTTCATTGTTCCTTATGGCAACGAGAGTAATTTCGATGTTTCTGCTTGAAATGACTGACTAAACCACCCCAGGTGTGCTGCACTTGCCAAGCCGTTAGGCCATAAAGCTGCACCTACATCCCATTCCAACGTCCACGTCACGATATCCCTCGCTCCTCCGCCCCGCCACACCCCCCCATCACCGTTGGGTCGTGACCCACCGAATACCGGGCGGGCAATCAGCGGGGAAGATCCTTCCTTCTTTATTCCGCTCATCCTCCACATTCAAACAGCGCCCTCCCTGGTCGGCAGTCTTATTCTATCCGAGCGCCTGCTCTCCCGATTTACTTTCGTCGCTCGTTTATCCCGAAGCCAGGCCACTATTACCGTCGCATTGACACTATGTTGGTTCTCATACTTCTTCATCCTCGACCACAGCCCCCGCCCATTCATTCAATATCCTTACCCATTCATCCTTTACACCATTCGTATCCCTTAGCTGTAACGCTCCAAGTCTATCCTCCTCTTCCTCGATCCTCCTTCTCCATTCTACCCTTTCTCTCCGCATGCAATCGTTCCTGATGTGCTCCGCCGTGTCAGTCCCGCCAGTTCCACACTGGCATGGGGTATCTTGTGCAATTCCGAACCTTGCCAGGTAACCCCGAAAGTTCCCATGCCCTGTGACCAGTTGCACTGCCTTCCTTGCTAATGGTATACACCCCATCCCTACCATGTTGCACATACCATGTACGCTTCTGCCGGTCATGCCGCTGTCCCATTCACCCTGCCATTTTTCCATCACCATTCTCCTAATCCTTTCCCTCTCCTCCATTCTGCTATGTCCCAAGTCTATTTGCCATGTGATCTCTTGCAGTTCCGCTCCTCTTCTACTCTCTTCATCTGCTCTTCTGTTACCCTCATTCTCCCTAACATGCCCTTTCCTCCATTCAATTTCCGTCACCAATCCCGCTACCCTTCTGTTTTCAAGCATTCTCCAAATACGAGCTGCCCTTTTGCTCTTCGTCCTCGCATTCTTAATGGTCTCCACTGCTCCAGGCGAGTCACTTATTATTCTTATGTCCATCTCTCCACCCATCAGTACCCCTTTACCTATAGCCACCATTTCGGCTTCCTGTACGCTTCCCAGCTCACTGATTCTTTCCCGACCCATTCTCCACTCGCTCCCCTCCTTATGCGCCCATCCTATACCCACTCGTCCATCCTCTCTCTTAACCGCGTCCACAAATATCTCTTTTAGCCCTTCTCGGTTCCCCAGAATTGTTCCGATCATCCATGGGTATATTCTGTCGCACCCGTTTATCCGTTCTCTTACTTTTTCTTTTCCGTGCGCCTTCCATTCTTCATACCTCGTTGCTGCCTCTATGTATAGGGGCGCCATCCCAGTCAGCACGCATAACGCGGCTGACTGGGACTATATGCTGACTATATGCCCCGCTGGCCGATAGCGTAAACGGTCTCTGTATCGCCCCCAATTGTCTGATCACCCTAGAGTCCTTCGCTCTTGCTCCCCACACTTGGACGCCATACATCACCGCCGGTTTAACCACTCTTTCGAAAATCAGTCTGACACATCCTCTCCTTAGCCTTACGTCACGGCCCGTCCATCTTCTTAGTTTTCCTGCAACTATAGCCGTTCTCCTTCTTACCTCCTTAAGATGATCAATGTACAGTAGGCCCTTGTCTACTATCATGCCCAAGTATGTGATGTTACCGCCGCACTCAATCCGTTGCTCTCTCACCCTAACCACCGGTTCCTTGTCCAGTTTCCTGGCCGGGACAAACATGCATTCGGTCTTGTTTTCGTTATACCTCAGCCACATTTCATCCTCCCATTCCTGACATTCTTTCCACACCTCCTTCCACATCCTTTCTATTTTCTTTACCGACGGGCCAACCACCACTATCAGTTGGTCGTCGGCGTAGGCCTGGGCCCACACCTTCGTCCCACCACTTACTCTGTGCGCTGCTGGCACCCCTTTATTTATCCTGTCATATTCCTTTTCGTTTACTGCCCTCATCCTCTCGAACCACGCTTCCATGACAATAAGCCATAGCGTGGGTCCCAGGCTGGATCCCTGCGGGCACCCCCTGTCCACGATCGCTTCCACGCCTCCACTCTTGACTCTTCTTTCGCCTACAAATTCCATGCACACCTTGCCAATGTTCTCCGGTAGCCCCATCTTTCTCATATTCCATCCTATCGCAGGTCCCCATGCTTGAAATGACTTGACAAAATCTCTGAAATATTGCCGTTTCCTATCCAGTTTTGCAATTACCAAACCGACTTCACTGACCTTCGTCCTACTCAAATCCCCCGCATATATACCCCAAAACGCCTTCCAAAAAGAATTTGAAAGTCGAGAAAAGTTGACTAAGCCAAAGTCAATATTCTTCAGAAGGTAGTGAAGTGCTTGTCAAAAAAATGAAGAGCATTGTAAATCTATAGACCGCGCCGAATTGGACTCCGTGAAAATACAGTATCCTATTTGGGGTTATGAGAATCCTGAACTGGACCTGAAAAACATCACAACAGAGTTATTTCAAAACTCCTACAAATTGTCTGATATGATTGCAGGATGACGCGATCTTTATTCCTTTGATAAAATGGAATATCTTCATGCGTTGTTCAAACAGTGAAGTAGCTTGTCCATCATTTCACCAAGGATCCCTATGATAAGAATCACCATTTTAACAGGTGGTTTGAATGAAATGAAGGCTGTGGAGTTTGGAGATTGAATATCGATATTTGTTTCGTTTTTGCTTTCCTTGTCAGGCCTTGAAAAAAAAATCCTTCACAAAAATCATCCTACTCTGGTGGTTATATCTGTGAATATAGCTTAGGATCACGTTGGCTGGCGAAGCTGAGAGCAAATGCGTTGTGGTCTCAGGTAGCTCCATCATGCGACTTTGGTAGGCCAGAGTGTTGAAGATACCACCCTATTAGGTTATTATGAATCTATAGGTCTCCAAATTTAGTTCAATTGACCCAAGGAATACAACGGTTAGATTTTCGATTGATCAGGGTTATCGATATTCTTGAACAAGACCCTATCGGCTAATCGTTATATTGCTGCAAAAGAATCGCAGTTTGGATCCAACACAAGTTCATTGGCAGCTGCATGTTGAAATGTTATAATCCCTGCTTTTTCATGTTCGCGCGATTTATTCAGATTATTGATGTTCATATGGTCTCACCAAATTGTCAAAATACAAGGTACTCCAGATGAATTTATGAAGAAAATAATGGCTATTTGTCATGGTCTTGGGCTGATTTTCAGATATTAACATTTTTTTATAGTTAATATTTCTACATTTTTAGATTTCATGTGATCAACTAGTTAACTTGCTCATGCACAAGGTTTTACCTTTCATGGGCAGCAACCCTATTTACTTGCTAATTTTGTACTTGTACTTTTTCATATTGTCGTTGGCAAATAAATTTATCATAATTTTTTTTATACGTTTGGAATTTGCCAGTAATGCACTGTCTCCGAGGCTGCGACACTTCCGGAGGGCGCGTTAGATCATTTACTCCAATAACCACTCCCTACCCATAAGTGACTATTAGTAGACAGTAGATCCCGATATTAAGTCCGTTTTTCCTCCTCTTTTCGGACGATGTCCGTTTCGCCAGGAGCTTAAAACTGAATAACGAAAATCGTCCTACTTTGATGGTCGAGGAGGACTACATCAGGCTTATTGGCTTGTATTTGCCTGAGGGTGGGGAATGAGTAGTTCCAACACTCGTAGGACCGCGTTATGTCTGTGGATATAGGCTGAGACCGCATAAGCTGGACAAACTGACAGCAAATGCATTATGGTCTCAGCTGCCCCACGACACGCTCTGCATATAGTATCAGGGACCTCTATACTCATCACGCGACTACGGTATACGAGGGTGTTGAAGACACCATCCTGGCAGGCCATTATGAATCCCTCGGTTTCCGACTTCAGCCGACTTGCCCTGAGAAAAGCAAATGTCAGGTTTCTGGATAAGCCAAGGTCAAGATCCCATGCATTGGCTTATCCATATGTAGATGTAGGAGCCTCTCTCACTCCGCAGCTTTGACATGGGCTTTTTGCTGAACGGGTTCCAACTCGGTGACAGAGTTTGGGTTCGTCCGTTCAGTGTCGAATACGAGACCGAGTTCATCGGCTGCACGGGTTGCTGCCTTGAGTAGAAATGCTTCAATCCCTGCTTTTTCATGATCGCGTACCAAGCAGAGAAGGGGATCTGAACTCCTGATGACTTTACAGGCTCCATCCAGTAGCATTCTGTACTATAGACACTTCAAACCCAAAAGTTTACGGCATACTCGTTGTCTGGGGAAGTTTAACCGTGGAACGTACGATTTAGGATGCAAGCTCCTAGGTAGGTATACATCTCTCCGGCATCCAGATGATGTAGGATGCTTCTGTCTACGAGCTGAACGTCTTCTCCGAATTCCTTGCATCGTCCTCTTTTTAGATGAACCATGGCACATTTGTCGATCCCAAACTCCATTTTGATAGCATGCGTGTACTCTTACACCACCCTAAAGTTTAAGTTCATCCTTGTAAAATAGATGGGTGACCTTGAGCCTCCGGTTGCTGGGGTGCCGCAGTTGTATCTGCGGGTTTTCCGTAGTGCAACGGACAATGGCAGTAGTGAGATGCAGAAGAGAAGAGGTCTTCCTGAAACACGCCCCTACTGAAGATACCCTGCTCTGTTTGGACTCTGACTTGGCCAGATGTTATGGTGAAGCGAGTCCTCCGAGCGGCATCAGCTGTTCAATGCATCTCACTATTTGATCGGGCACCGCAAGGCTTCTGAGCAAATGCATGATGAGCTCATAAGATGTTGTATCAAATGCCTTGCGATAATTGATCCAGGCCATTGAAAGGTTACGCTTATACTGCACGGAGTTCTGCGTGATGCATCTGTCGATCAGCAGATTTTCCTTCCTTCTTCGACCCTCTTTGCTCATATATCCGTTCATACACCGGCTCAACTGCGGAGAGTATTCGCATATTATTATTATTATTATTTTTATCATTACAAAACCTACGATAGTTATTCTGCCAGAAATAAAATAAACCAAATTGCTCAGCAGCGTCAAAGCATTTTAATCGAGCTTGAGATGTCTAACAGATTTTTGATGGTACAGAGTTAGGTAGGTATAAATGTATTGATTGAAGAGCTAACCTAAATACTGCCAAAGTGTGAATCCTTCGAAGTTATACCTAATGACTGATAGCATACTGGGTAAAATGTATCCTCCATTTTTCTATTTGGATTGGTCAACCCATGACAACGAAGTCCTACCAATTCGAAAGGAAGGAGCTCTGTTTCGTCAGAGCATATCATTATGATTGGTAATCATAGCAGGAGATGGGAGTTTCAGGTTATCACAGAATTGATTACTATTGTCCAGAAATATTGCCTTTTTCTTTCGCATCCGAAAGACAGTGACCTCAACTATTCAAAATTCAATAATTGTTTTCGACCATTCAACTGGTTTTGAAGAGAATATCGCTTCGTTTAAAATTGCATTGTCGATTCCGACAAGCAGACACGGCCTATAAATTCTCCAGCGTTCAAAAGGTGTAAATATACTACGACCTCCAGTCGTTTTCTACTTTCGTCTCCGGCATTTCAATGCAAATAACGTAATGTAATATCATTGTAATATAACTCAAACCTGACATTCCGCCTTTGACGTCAAAGGGTCGGAAAGCCCTTGGGAAGGCGTATCAAACAGAAATCTCCTTCGAGACGAAAGGGTTTATCCATAGAGTGTATTACCTGGAATACGGCTTCATACGGATTCGGTTTATGTGTGGATCATTCGCGCTGGATTAGTGTGTGCGTGTTCAAGTCTGAACGCACCTCAAACTGGACTGGTGCTCTTCGATTCTGGTATTAACAGAATGTTTTATGGTTTCAATATCGGCCGCAGGTGCATGGAAAATATGCTGGTGCAGAACATTTGCTGAACAACGATAATAACAAAGTTGAAGTTGAAGAAACCCAAGATATTTTCAGTAGCATCCGTAGATTATCCAAGGCTTTCCCTAGAATAAAATTCAAAAACAACTTAATAATTTCAATAGAACTAAAATAGAATTAAAACTAAACAAAGCCTGGCTACATATTCTCAATAATACTCAACTATCTCCCTACTTTTGTAATAACCCAGTTATTAAATGAGAAACATTCACGAAAATCAGACAGGAAGGAGAAATGTTTTAGAAGAAGAATGACGTTGACTGTTATTAGATTATATCTACAGTGGGCCTTCATCAAACGACACTTGAGCTAACAAGTTGAATCGTTTCGCTTGAGGTTATCGCGGTGTATCCAAGAGTTAGAAATCAAATTCATAGAACCAAACAGCATACTTGGAGAATCAATGATGACTCGCTAGGTGTCGTGTGGAATTTCCAATCGAAAGTATCGGTAATGGCATAAAATTCATTGAAAGTATCGATATTAGTATCACTCCACGCTGTATCTGAATCTAATACTGATCTATTCCACTTCGAGAATTCTTTAGTCATAATTCTGTAACGAAGTTCCTCAAATCTGGTTATATTTTAACTCTCTATTGAATAAGAGATTTCTCTCTATTGCCGCATTTGGGTGATTTACTATCAAATTCGTGTATAACATGATGGTTTCCTGACAATGAGATAAATCCACCGGAAATAATATTGATTTATTTTAGAATATGCTCATATTGTTTTCCAATTTCATCTACATGATTTATCTGTTACTATTTGCATCAACCTGAATTATTGGCGCATCAGTTTTGTGGATGAATACTGGTATTGAAATTATGTTGACTCTGCTAAATGATAACAAATATATCATTTCACATAAACCGATTGAATTTGACGAATAGTGTGAACACTAAAACGATCGAATCATTTCATGTTATTGCTGTGGCCGACAAAGATAATTTTTGTTGAAATTTATATTGATGTAACTGTATTGCAATTTACAGGTTGTTACTTCCAAAATGGTTCAAATATTTTGACAAAAAGGCAAACAATGGAAACTGGATGGTGGATAGAAAGATTCTTTAATACAATCTAGTCGTTTTATAAGGAATCCAACAATTAATAGGTTATTGCGTCATCTGAGTTTATATGACCTGTTAATGGTGTTTATGGGATACTTTTAAGCACGAGTGCGGGAAAAAATTAAATATATTCGAGACATCCACTTTGCGTTAAGTAACATCTCACACACTGTTCATACATTTCCTGAAGAAGACACTTTTTTCCGTAAAATTCAACTTGGAGATCATCACTAATCGAGAATACTACCAAAATTCAATGATTCATGAGGTGAAATATTCAAATAAGCTACAATTTTTCAATACAATAACTGCCGTAGAAAAAATGTTGTGCGATATATTTTCGTAAAAAATCCTCTTTTGTATTTAAGTACGTGAACTCTACTACGCCACATTCAACAAACTTCTAGTTGTTGGAATAAATAATTAGTAGTGGTTAGTCTTGTTTGAGTTCGGTGATGACTTGATAGTAAGACTTTTATTTATTCGGAATTATTATTGAGATTAGTTCTTCATTAAAATTTTGTAATTACCTTTCACACAATTCCATAGATTTTATTAATAAAACTCGAATCAAGTGTAGATATCGTAACTATCTGTTGCTAAAAAATTCAATATAGATACCTCATCGTTGGTACTTTCGAATGACGTCAGAGTTCCCATATGGTACTATTTGAACAAATGTATTTTCAAGTAAAAACAGTTTCGTTGTACTTTTTTGCATGTAACTCGAGCCACAATATTATTTTGATCAAAATTGTGATGATACAGCCTCATTCAAATCATTTGGAGAAATTTTGGGGTGTTCATGACTCTCTTGATCAAAGGATGATATTACTATTCTGACAAATGAGATATCAAATATAAAGAATCGTTCGAATAAGAAAATTACGAAGATTTCAAAAATGTAATAATATAAAGAGTAACCCATTTGAAAATCGAAGATGAAATACATTCAAATATTTCAAAAAGTTTCCTTTAGTCAGTACTTATATGCAATGTTCCAAATCTCAGAAATACAATTATACCACGTATGATTTTTCCGATCAATTCCTGTTCCCTGTTTTTCCCAGACCATCAATAAGATGAAACAATCAACTGGTAAATATGAACATAAACGACCCAATATTTGTGTCATAAAATCCCCCCCGACAACGCCACTGTTAATAACTGGGGTAATCTCAGTTCTTCGTCTTATATCCTGTAAGGATTTTACAGCGCAATTCCCTCGATATAAAAAGTATTGCTATGGCTTTCAATTGAGTTCTGGAAATTAATTTCACATTGAAAAATTTTATAGGGACTTTTTCGACGAATAAAAAACTCTTTCCTGATTAATTTCCGTTCGGTTAGAGCTGAAACTTTATACGACTTCACTAATGGAAAGTACGTTAGATTTCATTTTGTATATTTTCACAATACGCGTTGGGATTTGAAAATTATTTGGTCGTCAACGAAAGACATCGAGCTATTTAATTTGGAAGATTCTAATAGCAGGTATATAACATTAATTACTACAATTAATTTCAGTGGCTTGCTGTTTTAGTTTTCACTTACAATATCGAAAGTTGAAAAGCATCCTAAGATCACTTGGTCTGCTGCAGTTTGAATTAGGGAAATAGACAAAGAAAGTCCCGACAGAGACATGGAATCAAGCTGGTAAAGTTATCAAAGTTACTACATATTTACTTTATATTGCATGTGATACCAAAATATTCTTCTTTTCCTTCAATGAAAAACTTTAGGTACATAATTTGTTGAAAATATTTAATTTTGTCACCGTTATTTTTATCAATCAATCAATCAATCAATCAAAAATATGCTTTATTGTCTAAGAAAAAGTACTTATTGACAAAGCGTTAAACTATACTAATACATATAAAAGAGTTACAAGATCAGTAAGTAGAAGTTAAATACTAGAATATAAATATTGGTTTAAAATAGAAGGCAATAAATATAAAAGAATTTATAGAATCACAATACCTATATAATATTACAAACACATTAAAATAATAAAAACTTGGTTACGATATATATCACCATTTGTCACTGTAATATTCTTGTAGGCAATAGTAGGCTTTCGTACACAATATATCTTTAACTGCCTTCCGGAATTTAGAAAAGTCAGACATTTGCTTCAAATTAATTAGCAAATGATTGAACATTTTTTTACTTTCAAACATCAATGAATTTTTTGTTAAAGAAGATTTTGGAATTGGCAAAGGTATGATATTATTTTGTCGTGTCTCGTATGTTCTAAAATTTGTCATATTTAGATGTTTCTTTTTCATCAAACATACAGATTCAAGTATGAAGATGCTGCATAAACTTAATATTTTGTGAAGCTGAAATAAAGGTTTGCAGTGATCGGAGTTTTTAACTCGGCACATATAGCATTACAAAAACGGAATTAAACAGTTGTTGCCTACAAAAGCCCCAGAAAGCAATGCCATATCGCAAATGAGACTCAATCAATGCAAAATAAGATGCTAAGCAATCGAAAACCCAAGTTCCTTCCTAATTATTCGGACCGCGAAACAACCGCTAGCTAGTTTTTTGTTCAAGGATGTTATATGATTATTAAATTTCCATTTATCATCTAGAGTTATACCCAAGAACTTGGTATTTGACTTATTAATAATTGTTCTGTTCGCTAAATACAAACTATCGTAGTTGAATTTCAAAGTCAGAATATTAGTTTTATTTGCATTAAATCATAGAAAATTGGCATCACACCAATTTTTTACTTTTTCTAAATCGGTCGATATAATGTTTTTCAGTGCATCTATGTCATTCCCGTGCCACATTATAGTTGTATCATCAGCAAACATTGTGAACTTCCCTGAGATATCGATACTTGCTAAGTCATTCAAATACAATAGAAAGAGAACAGGGCCGAGTATAGATCCTTGAGGAACACCACAATGGATCTTTGATTCCTCCGATTTTATATTTTGTATTCTGACCATTTGCATTCTGTGAGAGAGATATGATTCTATCCAATTGTGGACAGTACCTCTGATCCCATAACGGTACAATTTTTGAAGCAGTATTTCGTGATTTACAGAATCGAAGGCCTTTGAGAAATCACAAAATACTGCTCCAACAGCATCACCTTCATTCAATTTCAGGTAGACGGAGTCCAGGAGATTGAAAACTGCATCGTTTGTGTTGGTTGATGACTGAAATCCAAATTGTATGCTAGATAGTATATTATTATTTTCTAGAAATTGTAATAGCCTTTTTTTGAATAATTTTTCAATTATCTTTGATATGGTAGACAAAACGGAAATCGGTCGATAACTTGAAGGATCATCCACATTACCAGTCTTAAATAAAGGTATTACAATTGCAGTTTTCAAACAGGAGGGAAATATGCCTGTCCTGAAAGAAATGTTTATTGATTCCGCTAAGACACTGAGTGCAGGATATGGTAGATTTTCGAGTATATTAACAGATATTTCATCGACTCCCATAGATTTTTTGTTTTTGATTTCTTTAAATATCTGTCTCAGCTCTTGAACGTTTGTATCTTCTAAATGAAATTGCTCTGTAATGTGTATGTGTTCAAGGTAAGCTACTGGATTTGAGTGTGGAACTATGTGAGATGTTAATTTTCCAGCTATTGTACAGTAGAATTCAATGAGAATGCTTGGACTAACATTCGTTTGAACTGGGAGGGTGTTAGTTTTTCCTCGTAGGCTGTTTACTATAGACCAGTTTTCTTTCGATTTATTGTTGGCGTTGTTTATTCTATTTTTAAAATATTTTTCCTTTGCACTTTTTATCACAAGATTATAAATGAATTTGTATTTGATGCAATATTCCAAAAAGAACTTGCTGTCTGTGTGCTTCCTAATTGAGTTCAATGACCTAAAATGGCTTGCTGAAATCTTTATTCCTTTGGTTATCCATGGTTTCTTATTCTTTTCTCTTATTTTAACTAATGGAAACGCATGGCAGTTTGCTTTGGTTAGAATTTCATGGAAAGCATTCAAAGGTTTAGAATTATTCAAGGCACTAAGCCAGTCAATATTATCACACAGTGTCTGGAAGTTGTAGAAATTTTGACCGCTATAAATTCTGCCATACCGTTGCCTCTTTGTCGTATATTTCCACTTTAATGGAATATACGACATAACTGCCTCATGGTCAGAAATACCTGCAGAAGTCACAAAAGATGTAACTTCTTCTTCGCTAAAGTTAGTACAGAAGTAGTCGATAATAGTTGCTGTATGTGAACAAACCCGGGTGGGTTCTTTCACATACATTGTCAGATTCAAACTCAACAATAAATTTTTGAGTGTTCGAGTAACCATAGCTACTACAATATGAGATTTCACCGGTAGATGTGTGATAATTTTCTCTAAGTTTTCTATAAATATATCAAGATTTGAATCAGGAGTCCTATATATATATACACATTATGGAAAGGTTGTTTTTATTATTATGAACTAATGAAAACTCAAAGTGGTGATCCACACCAGGTTATCAAATTTAGTAACATTTTCCAAGGGGAACTTGTCTGAGAACTTTTTGTTGATTAAGATCATGGTCCCTCCATGCCCTGTCTCTGTTCTACAATATTTAGAAGCTATAATATAATTATGAATGTAACATAATCATGATCAAGCCAGTGCTCAGTTAACAAAACGAAGTTTGGCAATTGCTGAAGTTCAATAAAAACTAGTAGTTTATCTACTTTGTTGCGTATTGATTGAATGTTCAATGTTAAAAAGGATATGGTATGTGCATTTGATACAAACTTTTGTGTAGGACTTTTTGTACTTAAATTCATACTCAAATTTGGAATCGCATCTTGATTGATTTCAGTTGAGATAGTCACTGAGCGAGAATTCACCTCGAAAAAACTGCAGTGATTCGTTAGAGGGGATTTCAATTTTTGTTATAATTTTCATTTTATGCCATTCAAGTAAATACAATACTACTATTTTCTGCACAAAAAATGGAAATTTCTTCCTTGTTACTTCAAAACAGAAAAATGTCGCAATCTTTACAAAAAACGAATAGTTTCAGTGACTTGTAACTGAAAAGTTTCAGATCTTATTATAACCGGAGAGTGGCATTCAAACTATAGGAACACCCGAACCACTGAAAATGAATTAATTTTCCACAGTTTTCAGCAGATTCATACGACTGCCATCGTAAAAATGGGCGCTCGATCTGAATATGATAATTTTCCACAAAAGCAGAGAAAGAAAACCCACTGTTGTTCGAAATGGACATGAAATCGCTTTTCCCGTATTATCTACTTTGACTGAACACGGAAACATTATTCAAATCCTCAGTGACAGCGCCACTGTGAAAATAAGGTGATATTTCAACAAAAAGAGAACCTCCATAAATCTTATGAATAATATTAGGGAGGAAGGCAGGAGTGTTGCCCATCGATGTGTGATATTCGCATTAGTCAATAGCCACTCGAGCCCTTCGGGCTCTCATGTCTATTGCCTGGCAACAAGTTTTTGAAAAATCTGTCAAATTATTTTTACTTTATTCTCACTCTCTTGTGATATTACAACTGAAACTACGAATAGGCTTTGTGTGCTACATTGTAGCGTTTTGCACATAAAGATTCACATATTGCTTATGCAGTATTTTGTTGATGTTGGGTAGGAAAGAGAGTCGCGATTGAGAATTTGAGAAGTCACCCACTGAGCCGCCAAGGTGATTCGTTCACCCTCCAAATGGATGGTATACAGACCAAAATAATAGTGCGTAAGGCCAACGAGGTATGATGTTATAAACGTTGATTCTTTATCTGCTTCATAATAGGTTGGATAGGAATTCAGGGTGTTTAGTTGTATTTCCGTAATTGGTTTCATAAGCTTCAGGCATTTTTCTCAGTCTCAGACTAAAAATGAAAGAGCATGAATTTGGTTGCTTTTGTATATAATTAAGAATGCGTTTTGAGAGTGTATCTGGTTGAAAAAGGCATGTTGATGAGTAGCTAGCTGGCTTCTAGAAACAATTTATATAACATTAGAGCAAGCTTTCGTTTTTTATGAGAGGGTTCGCTTATTTACCAATATTAATTATGGCTCAAGAACCTCACGACAAGCTCTACATCTGACTTTGGAAGACCAAGGCGTTGGAGACACATCCTGGCAGGCCATTATGATCAGCCCATTCGATCTGTGAACAAAGTAAATACAAACAAAAATGATGGGTCGTTGAAGGACCCTGGTTCAAACTCAAGACAAACCAAAGGCCAACAGCTACATAACTTCGGAGTCTCATCAGTAAGACCAAGCTGGACAATGTACTTTTAATTACATCAAAGAGTTCCACAATGTTCGCAACAGACCATGCCAAAAATCCAACTCATAATTTTTTCAGTACCATGTAGAATTTCTGATTGCACTTAATTCGTGTACTCTTTTTGAACAAACCTGTTCTCATGTTACTTAAATGTAAGATCGATTAATTCCCGGAAGTCAATTAGGTAGGGTCTATCGATTGAAGGATGCATTTTTTGAATCGAAAGAAATTCAGTCGGTCGTTTTACAAGTTATGAAAACAAATGAACTCATCCAACGTGGACTCATATTTTTTGTAAGAAAAATTCCATGGGGTAATCGGTAAAGTTTATGTCTTCTCATAAAAGAAAACGATTTCCACAGTCCGAATGGAATTTTATGCGGTAAAAATCTCCACTGGGAGACTGTTATCTGAAATTTATGCCACTATCCATTCATATAACTTTAAGAAATTCATGAAGGAAAAAGGATACCTAGGAGGATGCTATTGAGGAATTTCAGCTCAAAGAATGTTGATAAAAAAATACTCTTCCTGAAATAAAGTAGAATTTTTCTACTATACTTCTGAAATAAGAACATTTTTGACGGCCATGAATTACCATTGTCTTGGTGTCGAAATTATTGTTATTTCATGTTGTCACGTCCTGGTGAAGTATTTTATGTCAATATCCCTCCATGACATGACTGATTTTATGAACACTTTTGGTGTGGAATCCGAAAGAAAGCGTTACAATGAACTAATCGAAAGAAAGCGTTACAATGAACTAATATATATCACTATAGAAACTCCCCTGCTTGACTCTTTGATTCTTTTAGTTGTCGTTCTCGTCTTGCTTATGCGGAAGATTCGAGATCAAATACGTTTCAACCACAACTTGAATCAACTCCGGAATGGCGAACGTTATCTAAAGTCGGTAATGCGACAGGAAAAATCGCCAACATCAATGAGGATTTCTCAGGATTACTAACCAAGCCTGATATATCGACAAATAAAGAAAAGAATTTGTTTCCTGGGTTGAGGGAATTAAATTGTTAGCATTGAATCGATACGTTTTCAGAACTTCTGACCCAAAAGTTGTGAGTTCAATTCCTAACCAAACTACCGGTCACATGACTTGGGTTTTCCTTGTTCGAAAAAGCTTTCAGAATGCCTTGAGGTGTTTCTCTCTGAGTGATCCGTTGGAAGAAGTAATCTAATTGAGTTAGATTCAGTTGATTACAAACGATAACTATCTTTTAATTTTCATCAAAATTAATTTCATCATTTATTCTTCATATGAGAGACCTCGTGATGCAAGTTTTGAAGAATTGTGCATATTTTTATCTGAAATAATTGATCTGATTTCGGCACATTCACTACATCTACCTTCTAATTACATATTATTTTCAGTCAGGCTTCAAATGAAAAATCTAAAAAATCGGAGATCATTTTTGTGATTGGATAATTATCAGAAGAAATGTGAATTTTAGGGCAGGGGAAAACCAAACTTGACTGTTTTTCTGTTTCTGAGAAATTCAATAAATTGCGATCCCAGTTCTAATGAAAAAAATGAGGCAGTGATCTTTTTTCTTTGAATTAATTCTCTTATGTTCTTTCCTAGTTTTTCAAATGAGTCAAGAAATTGTGCGGATAGAGAACGGCTATTATTATTATTTGCCGTGGGACTCCGTGGCGATTTACTGATTTTTTGGTCTTATATTCTTTTTTAGGCTGGTTATTTACTCAATTATGAAATTATGGAATTATTAATTATGGACACGTGGACACTGGAATATGGAGTGGTATGAGTATGTTGAAATTATTCTATTCAAAGTATAATTTATCTGTCTGAGCAGTTTCAGTTATGAATACAGAAACAGATACTCGTCAAAAGCATTATCCATTCTAGGAGTTTTAATGTAAAACCTTGATGACGATAATCAAATATTCAAACATGAAGGACATTGAAAGTTTTTCCAGAAAGGCGTTTCTTTGATCATGAAATTTCTCATATAAAGTATCCAACATTTGCATTTGTTCGTTTTCATCAAACGAGCTCATGAGTTTCAAGAGTCACCAGGGACAGAGATTTTATAAACGAGTATGCGTCTACGGAAACTATAAAAATATTCGCAAAGCTAGCGCTGTTACGAAGTTGTTCTCATTATCGCAGATTTATTGTGGAGTTGAGAATACGTCTTGAGTGGATAATTGAATGCCGCAGAACTTGTCTGTTTTCTTTAAGGAAGGGCTTCAGAGGTCGCATTGGTGTTTGCCATAGAGTTGAAGTTGACGATAATGATCCCCTCAACAGAGAGGAGGAACTTATTGCATCATGAAAATTATATTTTCAACATGAAAAATATTTAAATATTTTCCGTCGGAGTGCTTTCTGTGCTTCCTATAGATGGCTCTGTTGCTCACTTTCGTGGTGGGTACTGGAGTTATCCTAGGACCAGTTGACAAAACCATTTGGAAATCGATTGCATGTGACAGCTCTTTCATACGGCCGTGCAATTTTACAGGAACGGTTTCTTACTGAATCCATCAAAAAATTTTGATGTGTTCACACACACTAATTTCCATCCTGTTTTTTGCGGTAGGGCAGCGAGCAGTATAGATTGGCTAGATTGAAATAAAAATTCAGACGTGATGGACGTGAACACGCTAGCGATATTGTATTGGTATTACCACCGCCGCCGTCGGCAGTGTCAAAAGAGATTTTGGGCTCACCCGATTTTGAAATGACGACCGAAATTGGGTATCTTTCGTAATGTCATGAACGATATGTAACTTCAAAAACCTCCACACACTGATTTCGAATAGGATCGTATCATAATTACAGAAATCATCCGTCAAAATCATCAATTTTCACCAAAAAATGTTCAATCTTGACCTCCGAAAATCCCTACACACCAATCTTAGATAGAATGTAACCATAATCATCAAATTCGACCGCTCTCTTCTATACACCATATTCAATTCATGAATTTTAACAAAAATTTCGTAATCTTCGACACCGAAAACTCCACATAACAATTTTGAATCATAGCATAATTACCAAACTCAACCATCTTAAAATCGCCATCTCCAATTTAGGAACTTTGAGAAAAAATTCATGATCTGTAATCCCGAAAAGCCGCACATACCAATTTGAGAAGAACCGCCATATAGAATTCATTAATTTTGACAGTAAATTCACAATTATTTCCAATTTCGAGGACCCCCATACTGGTTTCAAATAGAATCATCGTATAATCACAAAAGTCGTCTGTCGAATTCATGAATTTTGACAAAAAACGTTCAATCTTCGACCCCGAAGATCCTCACCTACCAATATTGAATAAAATGGAACCATTATTTCATAAATCCTGACTGAAAATTCGAAATCTCTGACTTCGAAAACACTCACATAGGTACCAATTTCGAATAGAATTGTATCACAATCACAAAAGCTGTTGTGAAATTCTTGATTTTTATAAAAAATGTGCAATCTTCGATCCCAAAGATCCCCACATACCAATTTTGAATACAATATAACTATAAATCTCAATCGCTCCATTATAGCCACTGTATTGAATTCATGAATTTTGACAAGATATTCGTAATATCCGACTTTGAAATCCCCCCATTCCAATTTTGAATAGAATCGGACCATAATCCGTAATCAGAATACTTGTCCATCTTCTCAACAGATGTCATCCTAAATTTATGGATTTTGATAGAACACGCATAATTTCCAACCCCAAAGACCCCCCCCCCCCGTATATCTATTTTGAATAGAATCGGACCAAAATCATATAACTCCTCCATCATTTCGGAGCAGTCATCTTGAATTCATGAACTTTGACATAATAATTCATATTTTCAACTACGAAAAACAATTCCAAAAGTACGAAAATGTTGAATGCTTCAACGTATTTTCTCCCAATTATTTCTACATCGCAGACTTATTGTGGCAAGTACTTGTCAGGAAACGACCACTCCCCTGGCTGATGCCACGACGGGCACTGAATTATATCCAACAGTTACTTGTGCAATGATCCTCGCTCTATCCGTAACCAACTAGTGGAATTTTGTTTTGAGTCGGACAGGGAGACCCCCTGCAGACTAGTGTTGTTCCTCATCAGTGCAAGGGTAGCTCTGAAGTCATCTGTTCCACTCCTGACCTCTTCGACCACCTATGAGAATTCTCAGCTTAATGCTCAATAACAAAAATATTATAATGCATTGTCACCGGAGTTATAGAAGCAGATCAAAATTCACAGAAGTTCGTAATGGGCCGTGGTGGTCGTCATGGTAGAGCGCATGCCTCTCAATCACAGGGCGTGGGTTCGATTCCCAGCGTGGTTACTGGTCTCGTGCATGGCATCACACGTTAAAAGGTAAGGGCTATCTCGTCCCTAGCTCGCACAAGTCTTTGACTTCTGAGGGTTGCTCCTAAGAGTGCAGCTGGTTGTTGGATATAACAATAACAACAATAACAATGATAATAAAGAACCAAAACTTTGCATAATCTTATGCGATGAGGGCATTTTTGTCGGAAAGTCTCGAACATAACATAACCACTGCTATCTGATTGAAAAAGCGATTTTTTCTAAGATTATGAATCTATTGCAGAAATTGTCACGGTGTTCTGGGGCGGTGATATCTTTAAAATAAGTTAGGTATCTACCATATTACCATTTGAAACTTCTAATAGAAATTGAAGTAACTTCCAAAAATTGATTTCAAGTTTTCCAACTAAAATTGTTGTGGATGTCGCCTTTTGAAAGTTAGCAGGTTGGGAGGAATTTTAATATGCATCGTATGCATTTCAACAAACCTTCGTATTGGTGTTAAGAAATTTAACACATGCTCCTTTTCGTGGCAATTGAATCTTTTAAACTCTGCCAAAGTACAGTGGGAAAAACAGCTCTAGTCATACCTATTCACAAAGGTGGAGATACTGATGATCCAGGAAATTTTTGCCCACTATCACTACTATCTACTTTTTCAAAATTTATAGAAAAATTAGTGAAAAAGCGGCTGATGTCCTTTCTTAGTCGCCACAATATACTTAGTTCCAACCAATATGGATTTCAAGTAAAGCGAGGTACACAAGATGCAATCTTCTCCTTCTTGGAAAGGATATACCAAAGCTTAAATGAAGGAGACATGGCAGGAGCTGTATTTTGCGACTTCTCCAAGGCTTTCGATTGCGTGATTCATGACATCTTGTTGAGAAAGCTTCATTGTTATGGAATTAGAGGTGTTACTCAGAATTGGTTTTCTACATTCTTAGCAGACAGGCATCAAATTGTGAAGCAAGGTAACCAATATTCAGGTTGTGGAGTCATTAAAACGGGTGTACCTCAAGGATCGGTCCTAGGACCAATACTATTCCTCCTGTACATAAATGATATTACCCTCCTACCGATTACTGGTTTATTCACACTATTTGCTGATGACGCAACAATAAGCTGGTCAGACAGACACCGTGATAACCTCCACCATAACATGTCTAAAGACCTCGCATTCAATTTCAATAAAACGCACACTTTGACCTTCAAAGGTGGCCAGCGGGACATTGTTGTATATGACCATACCATTGAAGATCACGTTGTTGCCCTTGGAAAAAGAATTTCGAAGGGTGCCTATGCTATAAGAGTTATTGTGAGTGAGCTAGGTACAACAGCAGCTAGACCCGTATATTTTTCACTAGTAAAATCTCACCTTGTATATGGTATACCATTTTGGGGAGCATGTAGTCGATATCATTTCAATATGATATTTGTTCTGCAGAAGAGGGCTCTCAGATATCTCTGCAAAACAAACTACAGACAATCATGTAAACCCCTTTTTGTCAAAAATAAAATATTGACCCTTCCAGCTCTTTTTATTTTTGAAACTGTCTGCATCATTCATAAATATAAAAGTTCATTCCCTACTAGAGTTCATTTTTATAACACACGTCATGATAACAACATAAGACTGCCAATTCCAACATCAACTCTTGTTAAGAATTCTTTTATTTATAATGGTTTGAAAATGTTCAACCACTTGCCTGAACCAATTAAAAGTACTGAAGTCTATTGTAGGTTCAGGAGGTCACCAAAAAAAAATACTTGTAGAACAGCCATTTTATTCTATCGAAGAGTTTTTGTCTTCTTCTCTCTGATATTTATTTTTTTGTTTGTTTTTTATAAATATAGATTTTATATATACATATATATGTGTTCTAAGGTGAATATGAAATGGTATTATGTCTTAATTATATTTTTATTTATATATTGACTGCCTTTCTACAAAAATGTATATTTTTAAACGAATACCATGAGGTATTATGTTTTAATTATGTTTTTATTTATGACATGCTTTGTTACAAAAATTTATATTTTTAAACAATACAGCTATTTTTGACTTTGACTAACTTCGCGTTTAGGAGCCTCAAAAAAATAAATTCTGTTCAAATATTTCTCCTCTTGCCTTGAAACCGAATCTCTTTTCGTCAATCTCATATTCGACTTTATCCAATAAAGATCGCGATGGAATTCATGAGAATCAACTCGGCAAACGATTTATTCCAAAAGGGGGAATATCGCTCAGTATAAACTATAGACCACATATTGCGAGATCTAAGAGCCCTCGGGATTCGTATGAAACGTGAACACGCTCAGAACGTCATCAAAACGAAATATTCGCTTCCGTTTCTTCTAGAGATGAAATGTTTAGGACACTCGGGATACAAGTAATAAATTGTTTCGGCAGCGTAAGATCCTGCAAATCAAAAGAATCATCTTTTTGATTTGATTTGGTGTTTTTTATACAGAAACAGATATAGAGAAAACGGGATCGGAAAGGAATTTCTCTGTGTTATATTAAGACTACGATCAAGACTGATAGTGCGGCAAAATGGGAAAAACTCTAATCATAAACCCTATATTTCAAAGGTAAATTGGAAAATGTTATAGCAATAACGTGGTGGTGTTACAATAAAACTTTCCTCTTTCATTTTTTTATATTTTCTGAAATAACCATTCTATTCGTAAAAAAAAACGAATACAGCATTTTTAGTTTTCCCTGTATAAGTCGGGAAGGGCGGGAGTCCCCGTAGATTTTCTCTGACCAATGTACTGCTCACCACAATAGTTACATTTTTTCCCATTTAATCGTCTTTGTATCTATTACGGTTTAGAATATAGCAATGTTACCACATGATAAAAGAAACGGCCTGTATATTACCAGATTTTTGAACTTGTTATTCCTTTCTGATTATTTTTGCCTTATACTCTCCTATACCTATCTCTAAAGGTTTTTGAGATATTGATTATTTTCCATATTTTTTATCCAAAACATATTTATTTCGGCGGTATTTGGATTCTAAGAAAGTTGCAATTTTGTGTTTAGTTCATCAAGATCATGTATATTGATTCTGTATAAAGAAGTTTGTTCTGCGTTAAACAGGGTCGTTCAAAATTCATGGTTTTACTACTAAATACAAAAAGGGTTGAAAGGGCGTTTTTTCAAATATCCTGCAAGATGACTGAATTCTCTTCGAATTGCATGTTCCTATACCTAAATAGCCAGAATATGGAGATAACAAATCGATAAATTTTTCTCATTTTCATCTAAGGTGGCTATTAAATGTCATGATGGTACATGACATTATGAAAATTTGACAATTAATAATACCTTTGTGTGTTTCTCATCGGAAGTGACTCAAAAGAATTGAAATAGAGGAAAATAACTATTCAAACGAAGTTCTGATGAACGTGCAGAAAATTCAATGAGACTTACCCTGATTTACAACCAATGAACATAAGGAAGTTTGTACGATTAAAAAATTATTTCATTGATTATTTTTTTCGTATGATTTTCAACCAATCAGAATGTCCAATTTAGTTAAGTTACCTCGTATAATTTTAATAATACCGGATTATACATAGAGTAGCTCCACCAATCGAAAATTTTAAAATAATTTCATTTTCATAGTAACCACATCGACATCAATATACAACAAACAGAACTGTCAAATTGTGACGTTTATCAAAAATTGTTCAAAAATGAGTCGATTCGAAGATTTATCATCAAATGCAATAGACAAAAGTATACAAAATACTGAGCCTCATAATACAGTGAAAACAAAAAAGTACGTATGGAAACAATTTCTTACGTTTTGCAGTGAAAGAAACTATGTGCTCACTGAAATGATAGCGTCCATTTTGAAAGATTGGGCTTTCAATATGCGAAAATGTAATGGAGAAAATTATAAAGAAAATGTGGTTGAAACGATGTGGAACATTACGGCAAAACAAGTACAAGAAAAATATATGAAGGAGTTTAATAGAGTAATTGATCCATTCTCTTAGTCCCATATTTTTAGCCGCACGAAACGCAAGAAATTCAAAAAGAGGAAGAGAAAGGTTAGTGCATCAGCATTTAAAGATAACGAGTATTTAGCAATAATAGAAGCGTGGGATGAAAATACACCGGAAGGATTACAAATAAAAAATTTCTTAATTGCTTCTGTAGAACTTGCGTGTAGAGGAAATGAAGGAGCGTCATGCTTGACTCATTATTTTCAAAAAGAAACTGGAAATAATGATACTCCAACTGGTAGAATACAATATAATCCTATTTTTACCAAAACCACAGAGGGAGGAGCAAAACCATGTGCTAATAATAAATGGCTTGTACCTAACCATAATGAAGTGAGTCGTTGTCCAGTGAGACTTCTAGATAAGCTAATGATGAAAAGAAGCGAAAACATCAATATTAAAACAGATAGGTTATTTCTGACAGTAAATCCCAACTGGAGAAAAGAAAAAACCCTTGGCTGGTACAAAAATATGCCAATTGGAGTGCATGAAATTAGTAAATGGACCAAAATGTCTGCAGAATTGGCAAATTTGAATATGACAAACAAAAAATTTTCAAATCATTCTCACCGAGCCACTGCTGTTTCACAATTGGCAAAAGCAGGTGTACCGGAACAAGAACTTATTAAAATAACAGGACACGGTAATAGCAATTCTATCAAACCCTACCTACAGATAGATGAACAACATCACCAAAACATAATAAATAAGATGAGATCCAATTTTAAAAACGCTGCAGGTTCAAGTAATAACACCTCCAGTATTTCCAGCACTTCAATGAGCAGTGGCCACGTTTCCTGCGCCGTAAATAACTCAGTTAAAAAAACGTAGTATATAATAATTGTAACTTTCATTGCACCAATTTGTATTTAAATTAATAAATTGTTTATATATTTACTTAATTTACTCAAAAAATAATCGTATCAAATACAATACGTACTTCAAAATAAATACGGTTATACATCTCAAACTTCCTGCATAATTACAAATCGTTTCAGTTTGACAGAATAATCCTCCCGCTTCGCGGTCGGATTATTTAAACTGTCAAACTGACACTCGTTATAGTTATGCAACAAGTTATCGATGTATAACCTGATTATTTTGAAGTACTTATAGTATTACTACTGATTATTATTTGTGGTCGGCTGTCGGTGGATCAGCGGTCTAAGGCACAGGCCGTTCGAAACTCCAGCATAGCGATAGTCGGTTCGAGTCCGATGTAGGTACGAGAATTTTTCTCAACTACTTTATATCGGATCGATAGGCGACCGCATGCCTTGTTGAAAAGCAAGTGTGCTAGCTTGAAGTGCGCACCTACCAACCGGCATGGTGCTGTAGGTTTTCCGGGTTTTCCTACAGCTGAAAAGTGAATACACCACCGACAATATCAGTAAGTCGCCCCGGAGCGCCACGGCAAATAATAATAATAGCCGTCCTCTACCCGCACAGGCTATGCCTTTGGTTACACTCTACGAGTGTTTATGAGGGAGTATTATTATTATTGTTATGAGGAATGAAAGAATGTCTCTGTTGGTGTTGATGCTACCACGGTTGGTAATGTTGGTATTCGTCTGCCTGCCGCCCTCTGAGCGGGGTTGAGGTGAGGTACACAGGGTCGGCCTAGGTCTCGGGATGATCCAACATTCACAATAAATTTCACTGGCATCTAGCTCTTCAATCACTCGTTGGTGCAGGTCTTGTTTATTGTGCACTGGTGTCATGTATACTTTTCTCTTCAAATTACTACACGAGTAAACATCAAGTGCCGTGAGATCGGGTGATCTCGCAGGCCAATCCCACGGACCCAAATGTCTGAACCAGTGATCGCCGAATATTTCGAACAACTCCTCTGTTACTTCCCTAGTGCAATGAGCCGGTGCTCCATCCAGCGGAAACCAACTGCTACAATACTCTTTTAATAAAAAATTGTCCAAAAAGTCGTTCAC
This sequence comes from Chrysolina americana, assembly GCA_958502065.1. NCBI lineage: Eukaryota > Metazoa > Arthropoda > Insecta > Coleoptera > Chrysomelidae > Chrysolina > Chrysolina americana. The sequence goes on from OY293410.1 coordinate 8,209,747, forward strand.
AACTGACCTTAGAATTTGAAGATATTTCACAGATATCAACGGTTCATCGTAAATAAGAAAATATATTCGGTTATCCTTTAGAAGGCAAAATACGTTGAATCTAAACTTTTCCAGATACCCCATTTCCTTGACAACATTTGGATTTTGATCAGCACAGAAATGCTCGTTCCTTCTCTGGAAAATTTCTATTCATCTATCCAAATATGTTAGGATCTTCTTGGGAGCAAACAGGGATTGTTTCGCAAAATTGTACCCTACTTTGATGATCTTTTGGTTTTAGAGCTTGAACTTTTCTGAACTTGTATAGGTGCATGTTATGATTATAAAGGATCCATCAAACAGAAGACGATCCAAGCCTAAATCATATTCGGCACTTCTAGTAGGAGCTTGGGGATTACCATGGAAATAGGCCAAAACATTCATTATGTTGTCTTCATCTGAAGTTATAGGCTTCGGTAAATGTCGTTCCGTTTTCAATTTTCATCCATAATTGTTGAAATTATGTTGTAATCGTACAAACTTCCTTTCGTTCATTGATGGTTGTAAATCAGTTCTTTCGTACTTTCAAAGTGTTCTTGATCTCTGAAAGGTCTGTGTTCATTAAGAAATCGCATGGGTACAGATCGGGGGATCTAGGAGGTCATACATTCACTGAATATCGTCCAATCCATCTACAGATGATCAAGAGAATCACGCGCTTCAACTGTAGAGTTCTGGAGTATCGCCCCGATGAAAACACATTCTTCTGCGCAGGTTTGATGTCATGTTGTCAAATAAATCAATTAGATTAGTTTGAAGTAGAAACACATAACTCTCAGAATTTAGGTTTTCTCTGGAAAATACATGACCAATGATATGTTTATTGAATATACCACACCAGACATTAGTTTCTTCTGATAAATTTAATCTCGTTCTTGCAGATTATGAATGACACTATCAAATAATAAACGTCAACACTAGATATCAACCTTTTGGGTCGTTTATAGCTCTTGATGATGATCAGAAATGCTATAGAATTTACGTAGAAGAACTCGTTGTGGAATTGATTTATTTTTCAGTTCCGTCACTGTGCCATCGAGCATACATTTTCTTGCAATTACTAGGCGTAAGCAAAACACGACTGTTCGAATGAATTGGCAAAAATGTCTGACCCGAACCGTTTTAAATCATATTTTCCATCGTCGAATTTAATCAACTGTTCTGTCTTTCGAGCGAGCGAAACAAAAAATTATATTTCATTTACGTTCGAGTCTGTGCGCCGGGAATCGTTTAGACCGTAGGAAAAATCTTCTGGGAGATTTGCGAGTGAGTTATTCAAGATAAATGGATCCAAAATTACACTACAATATTGTATAGGACTATTTCTCGTTCAAAGAAGCGCGGTTGATGCATCATCTCTAAGCCACAATAGTACCTATTTTTTTTACCCGATAATTGTTTCTGTCTGTTTTTCTTTAAGAAACAACCATTTCAGTCTGTTGTTCGATGATGTAAACTATTTCCATATCGTATTCATAATCCTAAGTTTTATTTCTAGATTCCTAATACATGAAAGCATATATTCACTTTAAAAACTATCGTGATGAAACTTTAACTAGTAAATAAGGTCAATTCTGCTGAAAAATATTCACCCCATCAACTGTTTTGTCATCAAGAACTGATCTCAAAACATTGTTTTTGTTTGAGTCAGAGAACCTAGTATGTTGACGCCAGCAAGTTTTCAGCCACAAAAATCTCTGAATAACGCAAATTCGAATGGAATGATAGCTGTTTCCGAAATAAATATTAACTAAGCAATCAACATCCCGTTTTGTGAGGGATTTCACTTCACTGTTGCAGAATCCTGAATTATTAAATAATTGAATACTTTTTTCATTGATACTATTAATGAATAAAATACTAAATTCGGATTCAATTCCGGTTTAATGAATTATGAACCATACTGACTATGAAATAGTGACAAACCTGTTGGTATAGGCTTGGGATTCTGCACGATGAAAATTACATGACACGTTCATCATATTAAATTGTAGCACAGGTCGATAAGCTCAGTATCTCTATCTAATGTTCTTGTTGGCCTAAATGTTCGCTTTGATGTCAAGTCATGATCCACTGTTCCTCAGAACAAAACAAACTCCCACCTACCTACTATAAACACGTAATTACATGTTAACCGGTAACAGTCCCGAAAGCTTCATTTATGTACTTTGCCATCGAGATTTCTCTCTGACATCTCTTCATGTAGAGATAACACGGTTTCTATACTTATGAGCTGGCGTCCCACAGGGATCCATTCCATTGCCAATACATGTTGTATTGGACATCAATGATCTATTGAGAACTGTCCAGTTCATATTTCTTTTCATTTTACTCAAGCTTTCAGAGCTCTCACATAAGCTCGCAAATTTAGAAGGAATCTCCATTGACTGACACTTTATTTCATTTTATTTTATTAATTTTACAATTACTTTGTTGTTTTATCTTGTATTTTCATATATTAAGTAACAAACAATTCAAATACATGGAAACATGTCAAAGAAGAAAATATAGTTTGATTGATTGAATTGGTGAAAAAATCCTCTGCGATTCAATATGTATGAACTCAAAAATCAGGCGAGTCATCGATTACACCTTTACTTTGATGTATATTCATTTAATTTTTCGATTAGCTTCGGCCAGTCAAAAACCTGAATGCGATACGCTCCACTGGGCTATATCACTTCGAGTCTGCATCAGTTCTCGCAGTGATCTAGATCACCGACAGCATCTGTAACATTCGATAGATATTATTTATATATTCTCAGTTAGCCGTGATCGTCTAGTGGTTAGGACCCCACGTTGTGGCCGTGGTAACCCAGGTTCGAATCCTGGTCACGGCATAGAGATTAGTTTTTTACTTTTTTTTTAAGAAGTGTTTCATAAGACTGAGAAGTACATGCAATTAAGCTCAGAAAAATTAAATGGATTCCAAAAACTATTTACTTAATTCAATTATCTCAAACTTTGATTGGAATATATTGCAGAAGTTAACAAATGATTTTGCTAGCCCCAAGCAAACGTTTGATCTATAATAAGTTGAGTTGAAAATGAGTGTGTGTAATAGAATACAAATCAAAAAATATCATTTGTTGATTCTATGAGAATTTCTGTTGAAACAATTATATTTCACTCGATTTTTTCGCCATTCTTAGTCATCAGTTGATGATGATCATTGCTTCTATCTCTTTGAGATGTTAATAAATTATCTTGCCTCATTTATTTTGATTCATAATCAGTTCCTGTTAAATTCAATATATGTTTCAAAAATAATTGATTGCTGAATCTCCCTCATCAAATCTTTGATAATCTGTGATTATTTTGTTAATTCTTTTGATAATAATAATAATTATGATAATGTTTATTTTCAAAAATGTAAAAATATTACTAGCACATAAAAGACGATGAAAATAAAACATGAGAGATCAGAAAAGCTTGCAAGCTTGTGCGTGATATGCTTATAGATAAAATTCCTAAAATGACAACAGTCAGTATATAGTAGTAATAAGTATAATGTAAAAGTGGTGTACTGAATTATATCGTATACATATAAAAACTTTGAAAGTGTCTGCTATAAAAAAGGAAAAAAGAAGTAAATTGAAAATAATATAGAAGTTTGAAGAGGCATGGAAATATTTGCATGTAAATATCATACTTACTTTACTTTTAGGTAATATAAAAAAAGAAAATGACAATTAATTTAGTTTATTCCGGGTCGATGATACAATGAACAGCCGCCCTTTCCAAGCGTTTAATGAAGTTTTTGAAAATGTTTTTCACCATTTGAGCAGAATTCAGCGTAAGTAAATATGTTTTGTACATGTCCGGCAGGAAGTTGAAACATTTCCCCGCCAGATATGTAAAGCATCGTTGACCTATTGTTTTTTTTGACGTATGTATTTGAACCATTTGTTTTGTTTTGTTACGTGTTTCATATATGTGTTCTATCTTTTTGAGATTACTTTTTCTTTGAAGATGTATGTAATTAGACTCTGCATGTAGAGCTGCCTTACGTCCATTAAGTTGGATTCTCGAAATATGAGGTCCGAAGAGTAGGAGGACTGTTTGTTGTATATTAATTTTAATATTCTTTTTTGAAGGACGTCAACTTTTCGTAAATGGCTATATGCAATACCGCCCCAGCTTAGTATTCCGTAGCGCAGACGAGATTCAACAAGGGCGTAATATATTGTCTTGAGGTGATTGATGTCCACCAAGTCTCTCAGATATTTGAATTTTGAAATCATACATCTGAGACACTTTGCTATTGCTTCGGCTTGTACATCCCATCTTAAGTGAGAGTCTATCATCACTCCTAGATATTTTATTTTATAGTTTATTGCAATCTCCAAAGATTTCCCCTGTGTGTTGATGGTTAATTTTTTGTAGCTCGGTAGATTATTCGAATAACTCGTGAATGGAACAAAAAAGGTTTTCTCAATGTTGATGGTCATGAGGCGATGATTGAGCCATTCTATGATATTAACTATGTCAGTTTCCATTTTTTGTTTGAGATCTGTCCAGTTGTCGGCAGTATAAATGATGGCTGTGTCGTCGGCAAAGCTTATTATTTTTCTGTCTCCACCCAACATAAGTAAACCATTGATGTATAATGTAAAGAGGAGTGGCCCAAGCACCGTTTCCTGTGGAACACCATACTCAATGATCCGTTCTTGGCTGAGGGTGTTTCTGATTCTAACGACTTGCTTTCTGTTTCCGAGATAGGTCGTGAACAATTCTAGGACATTGCCACGCATTCCTGCATCCTCCAAGACAGTCAACAGTTGTGAGTGACTCACGGTGTCGAAAGCCTTGGCTAGATCCAGGAATAGACATGCGGTAGGTTTCTTATTGTCGACTGAGTTGTATAGCTCTCCCGTTAATTTTGCAATGGCGTCATTTGTGGAAAGACCTTCTTGAAAACCAAATTGCTGAGGGGATATTATTTTAAATGATTTCAAGTAATTTGCGAGACGTGCTTTCAAATTTTTTTCGAAAATCTTCGTTAAAGCTGTCATCAGAGATATTGGCCTGTAGTTCGTCAACATCTTTTCATTTCCTTTTTTAAATATGGGGACGACTACTGCCCTTTTGAAAATGTCGGGGCATTGACCCGTAGAAATGATACAGTTCATCAGATGAGTCAAAGGTGCGGCAATCACATTTGTGATTTTTTTCAAGGTTTCCGATTTGATGTTGTCTATACCAACTGCCTTATTCGGTTTGAGACTTTTGATTATCTCGATAATCTCATTTTCGTTTGTGGGGGAAAGGTACAGGGATTGTATCATCGGAATTCTATAAGGGGGACGCGATGAAGGTTTTTCTATTTTTGAAGCGTACTTTTCACCGATATTCACAAAAAAATCATTGAACTCATTTGCTATCAATTCATCATCTCTGATAATGTTTCCACTTTCTGTTATTATTTCTTCTATTTCTTTTTTTGAATCATTCTTTTGTTTAATATTGACAATGTCCCACATCTTTTTGGCACTATTGCTGCTGTTAGAAATTTGATCATGAAAAAATTTATTAACTTGTTTGCTGTATATTTTAAATTTGTTTTTAAGTGTTTGATTTTGGGGATTCATTTTGTGTTGACGGTATAGTAAATTTTTTTCGTTAATGGATTTAATCAAACCAGATGTTATCCATTGTTTTCGTTTCACTTGGTGTTTTTTGAGTTTGATTGTTTTACTGTTGACTGTTATTGATGTCTTCAGAATATCCACTAAAAGTTCCGCCTTTTCGTTGACATCATCGAGACTGTAATAGGTGTTCCAGTTGAAGCCCTCAAGGTAAATTTTAAGTTTTTTATGATCGATATAAGTTTTTGTATGTGTTTCTTTTTTTGTATAGGTTTCATATTTTATATCTAAGTTGAGCAGAGTGGTTTTATGGTCTGTTATCATTGAGTTAAATGTTGCAGCATTGGTTTTGGTTTTTATTAATCATAGATACAAAATCAAATTCATATAGTAAGTCTAAGTATTCTGAAACTGTATCGCTCTCCTCGTTTATATTTATGTTGATATCACCCAGGAATATATGATGATCAGCTCTGTCTCGATCAATTTGTTCTAGATAGTTTTTCAAACACGGTACAAAAATATTGACGTCAGTTGAAGGGGGGCGATATATGGATGTAATGAAAATGACTCCATCCGTAACTGTATCAACCCTCAACTGCAATGCTTTACACTGTGCAATCTCAACTATTGTGGCAGAATGCCTTATGTTGTTTCTCATATAAACAACGACACCATCGTTTTTGTTTATGTCTCCCCCATTGTAAAACGTCGAGTAGTTCTCTAATTGGAAAAAATGTATATCTTGTATTTTGAATGTTTCAGTGAGTACTATGCAGTCAAAGTCGAAATTCAGCTGGCTTAGAATGATCTTCATTTCATCCATATTTTTAAAAATGCTTCGTATATTTTGATGTAATGTTTTGAAGCCAAGAGTGTTACTGTTCATCATATCACGTACCTCTTTTATAGTTTCTAGTTCCTTTGTGTCGAAAACCTCATATTCAAAGTCCCTTATGAAAGGATCCATTTTCGGTAAGCTAACAAATACTTGAGTATGAAATAGTGTAGTTATAAATAATATTATGATAATGATTGTTTTATATGTTGCAAATCAAATAAGAGTATATATACGTTAAGGTAAAATTTGACAGAAACAATATTAATACAATAAGAAATTATAGCACGAGATATCCATTTGCATGAGTATTTGGGTTTGAGAAGAAGAGCCACTACAGCATCGGTTTCGTAGTTCTACAGCGTGTCCTTGGGACTTATTCTATTTGCTGGTAGATGATGAGTTGTGTCGGGTGGTTCTTCCAATTTTTACTGTATTTTTGGTTGTGTTTTCTTCAGCTTTTGTTGTATGTTTCTTTTTTTCCTCGATCTGAGTTTTTCCTCTTGTTTTCTCTTCATTTATTGGTACATTTGTATTGTCTACTTCTTCTCTATTTTCCTTTTCTCTTATATTTTGGCTGGCTATTGGGGTCGATGGAGCACTATTCGATTTGGGTTTCGGTTCAGGTTCCACTTCGAATTCGTTGTTATTTTGTTCTAGTTCTTCTAGGGTATAAGGCGTTCCGTTCACATATAGTTTGTAATTTTTTATGTATGCTTGGTAATTGTCTTTTCTGGCGTTTTTCAGGTGTTTGACAAGTTGTTTATTTATAATTTGGTCCTCTGGTCGCAAATCATGAGTTATGGAGATGCCAGTGCCCCGTAATTTCTTTAGATTCTGAAATATTTTTTGTTTTTGCATGTATGAGATAATATATTCATATACTACCTCTTATGGCCTTGTCAAGTTGGTTATCCAAATCTCAAGAGTTGAAAATTGAGCAAGTATTTCCTTTGCGAATCTAGTAAATTTTGCGACGAGTTCCAATTCCAGCTTGTGAAGAAAAAAGTAACAGCTTGGTATCCAAGGGAGACAGAACGATGAAGAAATGATGGTGAGACAAAACTCTTCAAAATTCTGTGAGGTATAATTCTGATTTCTTGATAATAGAGCTCAACGTTCTCATATATTTAATAACATTCCGCTCGGTCCTATTTAATGTGACAAAACTCTATTCAATTATAAGGTAGCTTTTGTTATAAATTTTTCTCAGCAGATTTCATTTGACTCTGTCAAAAAAAGATCGTTATACCATTTCTCAATTTGCACGGGAAACAGGAGAATGCTGATTGGCCACAAACGTTATTCTGTACTTTCGTACCAAATTCCCTATTTTCTATATATATGTATATATATATAAGCTCGATAACGCCATCAACAAATATAACTCAACACACAATATTTCGCTCTACTGAATTATTTCTCTTTGAAGTAACTCGAGGGAAACGACAGGAGATTTCAAAAAAACATCGGAAGCTCCGAGGTGCCGCCTCAGCTCATTCAAATTTAATCTTCATACTTCGAAACATCGAAAATTCTCTCTCCAAAGTTTTAACACTGCGATTTGACCGATTTCTTCCGCCATATTCCCACGTTGAACTAACATAATAATGAAACTTTATCAGGTTTTCGATGAATTAATGAATTGTTAATATCTCAAAAAAGGAGCTTCAACTTCGCGGAAACTAATAAAAAAATCTCCCTAATGAGCTTGACTTGGGTAATGGGAGAAAGTAATAGGTATTTCAGAATGAAAAGTTATGTTTGTTTTTGTTAGTTTGGTTGTATAAACTGGAGCCTTGAAAACATTTGAAGAATTCAAAAAATCTTTTGAAACTTAGTTTTGTTTACATTCCTTAGGGACCTCACTGAAAATATATAACCAACATTCAGTTTGAATAATTCTTTAGAGTCCGTCTATCATCGTGATACTGGTGCCCTTGCAGCTTTGAGGATTTATTATGAAGGCCTAGAATGACTACCAAAAAGATATCTTTAAATCTTGACGATTACAATATTTCAAACAAATTTACGTCTCTTCAGTAATTCACAATGGATGAAGGAATGACAGCCATTCTGCAGGCGTCTGCACTGAGATAGTATAGAACGTTCAGGAAAATATTGTTTAAGGTACCTTTGTTGCAAGGTAACTTTCATCAGAAGCTTCATTGATGATTCTATTTACTTTTTCTGGGGCGAATGATTTTGACTTTCTTGGCTGATAATCTTCAGGATTTTGTTTCAACAATGCACGCAATTTTGGGTTCCTCTATGTTGAGATCGTTGTTGACGTCGAGTGTGCTTCTTAGCATAGAATAAGTATATATCTTCCACAACGACCTATTCATATATATTTTTTAGATAGTTTTTTAAAATAAGCGAGGACATTTTTCGAGAATGAATGTGCCTGGTTAAAGTTTGGCCAGTCATTACCAATCATACGTTTGTTTCCTATTTGACAGGACCAATCAACAAGCTCTATTAGCGACTATTTCCATGATACAAAATAGTCACCGATTATTTCATTCACACATTGCTACACCAATGAAATTTCATTTTGGGTTGTCTTCTATGACAGAAATCAATGCATATATAAGCAAATCCATCCCAGAAAATACCGTGAAGAGTAAAGAGTATATGAACGAGTATATTTGAATGATTTTATACTGTTCATGGAATAATCTTCCTGAATATCACTCGACCATGACAAATAGAGACTATTATTCTCTTCAATTCATCTCGAGTAACTTGTATTTTGAGACAATTCAATTCGACCATATGAACCTTAATAATCAAAGAATAACTCCCTCGAGCTAAAGCTCTCGGGAGTTATTCGGATTTTTAATGTTCATATGGTCTCATTAAATTGTCAAAATAGAATTATGAAGAGAATAATATTCGGCTAATTGTCATGGTCTTGGGATATTACCTACGATTATTTCTTTCATCTATTAAATATCAGTCATCAAGCAATCATACGTTTGTTTCCTGGTCAATGGTCACCGACTATTCAGCATGATACCTATATATCAAGGAACCTGTGCATCTGACAGTACTCTAAATAAATATAACGTCAAATAGAATTAATCGTGTTAAAGCTGTATAAGTATTTGGAAATGAATCGGTTGGGAGAAAGAGATAGATAGGGTAATCGAGGCTACAATCCCTGACAATACAGTGTAATTCAGAATTGGATCCAAGAAATAATCTTCATAAATATAATACGCCTTCGATTAATTGTCGACTATTTTATTGCTGCTAAATTTCTCTTCTATTTATTAATTTTTCTCGACATTATTTTGGCAATAATAATCAGAGATGAAAGCCCTCGAGCTTCACTCTCGGGTTTCCATCACATTATTTATTGACAGTTGAGTCATTAGAATATCTTTATAGAAGTAACTTATTAATCATTGGTGACTTTAATCAGCCCAATTTCATTACCAGAGATTCTCCCGAACTTGTAAATAATGTATTGCTGTCCAATTTGAATCAATTCATGAGTTTCTTTCATATCAAACAGCATAACAACATCTTGAATGACTCCGGTCATTTATTAGACTTGATACTCTCTAATATGAATTGTCACGTTGAAAGAGATACTCTACAATTTGTTACAGAGGACAAACATCACCCTTCCCTGAAGTTTTCAGTCGACCTCAATGAGTGTCACTCTGATGTCTCATACATCACAGAAACATTCAATTACAACTTTAAGAAGGCTAATTTTCCTGCGCTATACTCAGACTTACTAGATACTAATTGGAATTTTCTACAAAATACTTCAGATGTAAATGCAGCATTAGATGGTTTCTACTCTGTGTTGTACGAAATATTTAATCGGCATATTCCACGTCAACCAAACTTTCGAAAAAAATACCCATCATGGTATAACAATAATATTATTCGTTAAATAAAAGAAAAAAATAAGGTATTCAAGAAACTGAAAGAATCCAACTTAGATATCTATAGATCACAATTTTCCTCCTTACGAAAACAGATTAAAACAAATATAAAAATTGCGTACAAGCAATATATACAGGATTCTGAAAACTTCTGGTCTTTTATAGAGAAGAAAAGAGGACACTCTCGGATTCCCGGAATTCTTCAATTCAATAATATAGAATATAACGATCCAAAACATATTGTTAATGGCTTTGCAACATTCTTTAGCAGCGTCTACACAGCCTCTGATACAGAATGCGATATTGATGAAATAGTAATCTCCAACAGACCTGTAATTAGCATCATATCCTTGAGTGAGAGCGAAGTTATAACAGCCTTAAAAAAGTTGAAGGACAAACTCACCTGTGGATACGATAGAATTACAAGCTTCTTAGTCAAAGATTGTGCTCATACCCTAGCCAACCACTCGGAATCATCTTCAATACTGCATTAAAAATAAACACTTTTCCACAGATTTGGAAAAAAAGTTGAGTTATTCCCATTTTTAAAACAGGCGAGATAAACGACATGAAGAACTTTCGACCTATCACTTTATTGTGTAACTTTGCGAAGGGCTTTGAGATATGTATCTACAATAGAATATGTCCTAAAGTAGAAAACATAATAATTCCTGAACAACATGGCTTTATCGAAAAAAAATCTACTGTAACCAATATAATAACATTTACTCAAACGATAACTTGTGCTTTAGAAAATCAGCTACAGGTAGACACGATATATACAGATTTCTCAAAGGCCTTCGACAAGTTGGACCACAACATACTCATTTCCAAACTCAATAAAATCGGTTTTCAATCAAACCTATTAAAATTCTTTTATTCCTATCTTAAGAATCGGTCTCAATTTATTGAATATAGAGGACATAAATCTGATGAATACAATGCCACCAGTGGCGCTCCACAGGGAAGCAACCTAGCTCCCCTTCTATTCTCATTGTTTGTTAACGACATAGGAATGAGTATAGATAGTGAAATCCTATTATTTGCTGATGATCTGAAAGTTTTTCGTGTTATAGAGTCACCAAATGACAGTCAAATACTACAAAATGATCTGAATAAATTAGCTCTCTGGTGCTCCTCAAACTATCTTCCTCTCAACTTAAGCAAATGTAAATATACCACCTTTTGTAACAAACTTACCACTCTTGACCATGTTCATTCGATAAATGATCATCTACTTGAAAAAACAGAAAACTGCAAAGACTTGGGAGTATTCTTTGATACCAAACTCTCATTTGCACTTCACATAGAGAAAAGTGTAACTGCTGCGAAAAGAATGTTAGGGCTTATATTCAGAAATTGTAAAGATTTCAAGAACATGGATAGATTTATAATTTTATTCAACTCATTTGTAAGATCCCGTCTTGAATATGGATGTCTTATCTGGTCACCACTACACACATTCAATCGCTTTAATCGGTCCAACGACGGTTTATGAAATATGTCAGCTACAAACTAGATAATGTCTACCCCAGTCAGGGAATAGATAATAATATATTATTACAGCATTTTCATTTTCTATCTCTTAAAGACAGAAGAACTTATTATTCTTGTGTATTCATAAACAAACTGGTAAACAATCTTGTTAACTCACCCGAACTACTATCTCAACTTGATTTTCATGTGCCAAGAATCAATGGTAGGAATAAACAATATTTTTACCTTCCAACACCAAGAACCAATATACTACTCAAATCTCCCTTATTTGCAATGTATCATAAATTAAATCAAGTCTGTCAGAAAGTAGACATATATGCAACACCATTGAATATTTTCAAAAAAAGATAAAAAACATCATGTTTGCGAATCAACAAACACCTATTTGATATATTTTTACGTTATTTTTATTTCCTAATATTCCATGAATATAATATTTTTACAATATTGTTATATTTCATAAATTGAACTTTGTAATTTATTTTTCTCTTTTTGATATTCTATGAATATTAATATTACGATTTATATTTTTTATATTTAACAATTTCACCCGAAAATTGTATACTGTGTCCTGTAATTGGGCCTAGTGCCTGTTTGGACAATAAAACCTTTTTTTTATTATTATTGATGCCAAAATAATGTCTCGATAAATTATTTTAAAATACAGTCGAAATTTAGATGCAAAAAAAATTGTTGACTATTCATCGAGGTCTTATTATGTTACCCTTGACTATTTGCATGGTATACAATAGTCACCGACTGTTCAGCATGATACCTATACAGTGTCTTTCAAAAGTATCGGAACGGTCTCATGTTTCAGGAACGGCCCTGGGGAAATTTATGAAAATTTCGACAGGGTGGTTTCTGATGATGCCTGATTCAACAGTGAAATCGGCAATACTGCCAAATCAACAGTTTTCCAGATATTGAGGGTAACTCTATTTTTTCAAATGAAACACCCATTTGTTTTCATTGCAATCAATTCAATTATTGTAGTATTTGAAATATGCCTTCTTGAGAAATTTGTTTGGTATATTTGCTGTTTTGTCATCAGTCTAAATCTCTCAGTTTACGTGGATCCTAAAAATTATGATTCTGTGATTGGTCCAGTGCCGTTGAATAATGAGTTAGGATTCAGGATGTCTTGGTATTATCGTTATTTATCAATTGATAATCAATGTGTAATCAATGTAGAATTCAGTAATCGTAGAGAAATAGATGTTAAATCATGGTGTGACTCGGTGAAGAAAAAAATTAGAAACTAAAATAAATCCACAGTAGAACTGATTATTTAGTAGATTAGAAGCAAAACCCTTGGAATATCTGGACGTGCAATAAAGAAGAAAGTAAATAGAACATCGAACAGACGCATATAAAAAAAATTCCAAGGTTGTGGGGAATAGAGAAAGGAAAAGTGATAAAAATTCACCAAGTGCCATCTTACTGAATAAGGCATGCGTTTTATTTTGTTCGAAACTGCTTTTATTTTTCAATATACACAAACTGTTATTTCACCACGAATTACTGCTGCTCCACTTGGGAACTTTTGAATTCGAACACTACGCATTCAAGTCGAAATGTGGAATAGAGAAACGCGGGTTCAGAAATCTAATAACCTCGCAGCTGAGCCAAGTTGGCGTTCTCAAACCCTCCGAACAATACCCTCGTGAAGCCCATAAGTTCAATGTCGCGTCGGCAATTCATTCAAATTTGTTGAAAGTTATTCAAAGACCCACTTACCGGCACTCCTCCGACGCCTACTACGTAGAGCAGTTGCGACATAAATAAGGCCGCGAGAAGATTCATGAGGGTGGTTCCAGACAGATTCCGCAGGTCCGAGAACAGGCTGAAACAATTAAGAGTTTCATTAGGAAATTTTGAGTGAGTGAAAGCAAGTGGAAAAGTGCTTCTTCTTTCGGAGTATTTTAATTTGCAGTGTACGGTTGACGTAGCATAGAAACAGTCTTTTGATGATTATTTTTCTAGAGAGAATTGAAATCATTTTTGTTTATTGTGTTTTTTTTACATTACATTCTTGTCACACAGAATTTGTTGTGAAAAACGTTACTGAAAATGGAGAGTAGTAATCCACATTTAAATATAATCATTTTCATCTGAACAGATTTTGGATCATGGTCAATCTGTAAAAAAAATTTTGTTGAAATTATTTGTCAATGAAACTCACAAAAAAGTTTTCCATTCGATTCAGGAGGACGACATTAATACATTTTGAGAAGTTTAATTTGATTGGTAAGAAAAAAAACTTGTAAAAAGTAAAAAATTCTCTCGCAAAAATCGCAAACTTTCCTCAAACGTATCTATCTATCTCTAAAAGCTGATTTAAAATTATGCATAAAAAATTGAATTCGACAAAGGATTTACAAAACAACAATTCATGCGACTTTCACGAAAAAATTGCACTATTTTGGGTCAATCCTTTGCCCAACTCAATTTTTGTTGTGATATTCGGAATCAGCTTATGGAAATACGTTTGCGACATAAAAAAAAGAATCAACATTTTCGAAAAAATGTTGAAGTTGAAATGGTATAAAATGTCTACGAAATCTCTATTTTATTCAAAATCGATTTCAAATTTGGTGAGCATATACAAAAATCGTTAAATTTTAAGGGTATGATGAAGATAAGAAGAAAAAATATCTTGCCCAAATATTACAAATGAACTCCAGCTGAATGTCTATAAATATTTGGAAATCAACAAATATTAAGTAGAATAATAAATTTCAACTACTACTCTCGAATTATTTTATTCACTCATCCAATAATTCAGTCAATAATTAGTCTAAACAAATCAACAGTATTCCTTCAAGGAGTGGATAAATGCATTCAAAATAATTCCATAGCAGAATAAGTTCAGAATATCTTCATTCAAAAAAATCTAATATTTTGCCAAAAACTGTCATGAATTTGTGATCATTCAAAATCATCAACATTAAAGAATATTTGCTACTCTTTCAATTATTCATTTTTCATCAGCATTGGCTGGTTATTGAAAATGTTCATGTTCATGTTCTCTTTATATGAATAAAATAAAGTTCAATTTTCAAATCCTTTCAGTAATTTCTGAAATTGAGATTGAATAACAATATTGTCAAGGTCTGCAATTTCAGAAAAGAATTTGGAAATGTATGAGCACTTGAAAGATCGTAATAGTTAGAATTGGAAGTTTGGATATATTGACTTTAAAAAAGCACTTTCAGTTAAGCTCACTCAGTTGAGAAGTTCCGAACCACTGCAATTGAAAGTCACGGACTTTTGTCGATTTGGTATTTATCATGCTGTCCTAGCGAAACACACTTCAGTCGTTGGAAATAATGGAAAAGACCTGTGATCTGTCGAAAGACGGATGTTGGCTCTTTACGAAGTAGTTCACATGATGTGTATCGAAAGGGGAAGCCATGAAGTATTGAACTGGTTCGATTTCTGTTAGGAAGTTGGCGGGAATTGTCCTCGAAGCTTAATGTGAAATACTATATTGGTTTGAGAGAGAAATTTATTTAAAAAGAAAATCAATGAAGTGGCGATTCTTATTCAGTAGATAAAAATTCTTTCTGAAATATCATGAAGATCATTTTTATGTTTGACTGGAAAAACTGCTATATTATTTTTGCCAAAAAGTTAGTTACCTACATAGTAATAATATTCCTCAAGATGATTTTATTTCTTCAATAAACTATTTTGATTGTTTGTGTTTCATCATTTGACTTCATTCATCAATTTTTTTGGACAATGGAGTGGAATTCAGTGTTTTCAGTTGTTTTGTGAACAGTAGTATAATCTGTTTTCAAATATTTCACGTACGTGGAGTTAGTTCCTTTTGTGATATCACGCCATGAATAATTTCATGTTGCAGTTTTGCAATTACCTCCAGTGCCATTAACAAGTGATTTGATGATCTTATAGAAGACATGTTGTGGTCTCAATTCTAGTGGCCACGGTGGAAAAATCCTCTTTCTCTTAGCAGAAAAATGGAAGAAAATTGATCTCATTTCTATACAATTACTAGACTATTTTTCAAATAACTATTTGAAGGAAAATATAGTTTATTATCATTATTATATAAATAGAACGGATCCGCATCATACCATAGAAAAATATTGAAAAAAAATGTTTATAAATTTGTTCTGACCAGAACCTTAAAGAAATAACAATTCATACCTCTTATAGATGCTGTTTTAGTAAAAAAAATATGTGAAACCGACTGTCAAAGCAAAAAAGAATAAAGGCCGATTCAGATACATGCGTGACCATGCAGGGTTTTTGAAGCACGGACGATGTAAACGCCTTTTCTCATGTTTCTATCACAGGAACATATTTATTTGGTTCTGTAATAATTCTGGCAATGCTGGAGGACCTGAGCATATAGATTCTAATAATTAAAATGAGTCTATAAGAGGAACTCCAACATAACATGAGGGCACACCCAGAAGATCTGCAAAAGGTCGCATTGGAGAGACTCCTAGAAGCCACTTAATAATCTCTAACAGTGAAAGTATATTATTCTAGTAGTGTCTACTAATAACCGAAGTGGTTAATGCATTTTTCTTTCCAAATGAAAAAAACATATGCCTAACTCGACTGAACAAATACCAATTGAAGTATTTCAGTTCAATGCTGTTGATGAGTTCAGATATAAAACGGAACCTTTTCCTTCGGCAGCTTTCACTTGGAAAAATGGTCGCTCTACTTTGAATAATCGTTACTCGAACAAATGCCATTAAATTAAAAATAATACTGTTGAATTCAAGTCGATATATTACCGATTCTATGATTACTGGACAATTATACGCTTTCTGTAATTGACTAGTGAACTTCAGAGATATTATTCATTCAGTAATTGCTTTTGGAACTTAACAAAACTAGTCGACAACCCCCATTGATTTTTCGAGGCATTGTTAACCTCCTCCAGCTTCTTCTCAATGAAAAAGCGATCTCTCATTACGAAAAATTTTCCGCTTTTTCATTCAATAAACAAAAGAAGATCGGTATATTAATTTTTACGATATTGTCAAGGTTCCACGAGCTTATATTTCACGAAGACCTAAAGAATCCGCAAATCCCCATGAAATGCTGGACGGCCGAGTTGTTTTCTTATACGCGCCCGTAAAGAAAAAGATTACGTCACAGTTATGAATCGAGAAAAGGGACATGTAATTTTCCGGAAGGCATAATCCGCACTGCTCCCGTCCAGATTCAAAATTGGATTATCATCATGTCTGACTGAATCTGGTCCTCTTGGCGGACAAAATATGTCAAGGTGGCTTTGGGAATCCCAACAGACGGAGAAAGTTTGTCGGATCGGTCTGAAGTGGGTTGCACCATTTGGGTATAGGAATTGGGGCATTTTCGGTACAGTGTTTGGAAATTATCATTCCTGTACTTCCGTCCGTTGTAGCTTTAAATATTCGAATATGACATTAATTTTAATGAAATTATTTTCCACACTAGTATGAAAAGTAATCGAATGGAACAAAATTAAGGATTATCAAAGTGATCAGCTTCGTATTGTTCTCGGGATTTTCCTTTTCTTCAGTGGTGATTCCAAATTTTCTTCTATATCGGATACTTTGAATTACCACAAAGAAACAGTATTTGGTTGTGAACAAACCATAGCTACCAACATTAGAAACAAAATTCGAATAATATATACCAAATATGTTCAAATTTTCTCCCTATTTTTTAAATTCTACCGCCTTGTGAAAACATATTGTACGATATACTTGTGAAAAGTGTGTTTGAAATAATGGAGTAAATCGCAGAACTTGCTCTCGTTCTACAAACATTCACACCAGTGTTTAAAACATCCACTATTCACACTTGTATTCTGAAATACTAAATCAAATTTTGTCGAAGCAAGATACCTGCATTTCATCTATCTTCAGCTGTTTCTGGTCCTGCTTTTTAGAATGAACGATTTGGGTTAAACGTAGTGAGTATTGATTTGCACTGAGAATTTCTGTTATCTTCCTGTTGAGTTTTAGCATTAATAGCGTTCCCTATCGCTTTTGTTCTGTTTTGTAAAGAAAAGCACTTACATACTTTCATGAATATTTTATGTAAGTCGGTTTATTTCAGCTTTTCAAACAATGCATTCAATTTTCGTTTGCCAACGTTTAACATTTTTCCTTGTTTCTTTCATTACTAAGAATGAACCAGGTTGATACGATGAGCGACTGCATTTGACAAAATTATTTGTTGTCTATTGTTGCCTAATTGTGAATATACGTTTGAAATTACTAAAAATAATTATTTTCTTCAAAAAAGTATAACTGCCTCCGTTATCAAACGATACCAAATTGAAATTTGATAATAAAAATAATCCAGACTTTCGCATATTTTTCTTTACTATAGAATTGTCCCATACGACTGCCAAATCACTTCAGCCCATCGCCTAGCAGAAAATTTCCACGAAAATATACTTTGCAATACTTTCTGTAACAACCACCGACTGGCAATAGAAAACAAGTGACTATCTACATTCTAGTTTCAGGGTTCACCGGCTCATCAGTGCAGACCCGGCTAGAGTTTCTATTGTAATTCAATGTCGAACTAGTTTTGAAATTAGTCTGTAGGATGTACTCATCATTCTCTGTGAGTTCTTAATTATCAGAATCCTATGAAATGTTTAATGTATTATATGCATCAATAAATGCCAGAATATTTTCTGGGAATGGAAAAGTTTTGACGACTCATAGAATAGCATTTATTCAAAGCGATATCCTTTGTATTCCATTTACTGATTTTATTTTTGTTTGCTTTGAAAATTCTGCTATCTAGCTACCTCTGCTATATATATTTTTTATTGCCAACTCGTTGTGCATTCAATTTCAGCATTATCAATTACATTTTTCCGATAATTTTACCGGAATAAACACATTTAATGATCCACGTGGTGAAATATCAAACACACCCACCTGGAGCTCATGTTCCAGGAACAATCTTGAACAAACGAACAAACCAACCAAGAACTTGGTCGGCCGCGTGTCTAACCGCATAACATCCTCATTTCGCTGTCCAAACACACCTACTTAACTCCTCAACCCCGACGAAATTTCACCGAGAAAAACTAAACGAGCTTGCAAAACTATTCTCATACATATATAAACGCGATTCAGTTTGGAACAGATGTGGCAGAGGGTGAAATTAGTGGACGCCCCTGGGGCCGCACACGCTTGTGGTCGGAATTCTCTTCAAACACATCGGGCACAAAATACAGACTACAGACGTTTATTATAATGTTTGATAATTTGTTCTCCCAGCCGGTTGTCAATGTTGAACGATGAAGAAATGATAAAAGGATGACTGACAGTAAATTTAATGGATTGATAGATTGATAGAATGATAGATTGATAGATTGATAGGTTGATAGGTTGATAGGTTGATAGGTTGATAGAATGATAGATTGATAGATTGATAGATTGATAGATTGATAGATTGATAGATTGATAGATTGATAGATTGATAGATTGATAGATTGCTAGATTGATAGATTGATAGATTGATAGATTGATAGATTGATAGATTGATAGATTGATAGATTGATAGATTGATAGATTGATAGATTGATAGATTGATATATTGATATATTGATATATTGATATATTGATATATTGATAGATTGATAGATGATTGATAGATTGATAGATTGATAGATTGGTAGATTGATAGATTGATAGATTAATGGCTTGATAGATTGATAAGATCGATAGATTGATGAATTGATAGCTTGATAGATTGATAGAATGATAAATTGATAGACTGATAGAGTAATAGATTGATATATCGATAAATTGATAGTTTGACAGTTTGATAGATTGATATATTGATAAACTGATAGATTTAAAGATTCATACATTGACAGATTGATAGATTGATAGATTGATATATTGATAGATTGATAGATTGATAGATTAATATACTGATAGATTGATAGATTGATAGATTGATAGATTGATAGATTGATAGATTGATATATTGATATATTGATATATTGATATATTGATATATTGATAGATGATTGATAGATTGATAGATTGGTAGATTGATAGATTGATAGATTGATAGATTGATAGATTAATGGCTTGATAGATTGATAAGATCGATAGATTGATGAATTGATAGCTTGATAGATTGATAGAATGATAAATTGATAGACTGATAGAGTAATAGATTGATATATCGATAAATTGATAGTTTGACAGTTTGATAGATTGATATATTGATAAACTGATAGATTTAAAGATTCATACATTGACAGATTGATAGATTGATAGATTGATAGATTGATAGATTGATAGATTGATAGATTGATAGATTGATAGATTGATAGATTGATAGATTGATAGATTGATAGATTGATAGATTGATAGATTGATAGATTGATAGATTGATAGATTGATAGATTGATGGATTGATAGATTGATAGATTGATAGATTGATAGATTGATAGATTGATAGATTGATAGATTGACAGATTGACAGATTGACAGATTGACAGATTGACAGATTGATAGATTTATAGATTGATAAATTGACGAATTGAATTGAATGTGATGCAAGATGTTCCTGAATTCAAAATTTTTATCGGTGAAATTTGAAGTGAGCTCAAAAATAGGATTTGCGTTGGCGCGCATTATGGTAGGTTATAAAACGCTCTTTTCTGTCTGAATGACAACTTTTCATCATCAAAAGTCATTGTGGTGCTGTCAGGGGAGTTGGGTCGAACTTTTCATATTTTGAAGTTAGCTCAAAAATGAGATTTGCGTTGGCGCGCATTGTGGTAGGTTAAAAAACGTTCTTTTCTGTCAGAATGACAACTTTTCATCATTAAAAGTCAATGTCGTGCAGTCAGGGGGGTTTGCTCGAAATTTTCATATTTTGAAGTGATCTCAAAAATAGGATTTGTGAATAAAAAATACTAGGTACGCACAAGACTTTATTCCCGATGAAGTGTTGCCTACCAGATTCTCTATAATATATTCTGAAGATTAGGCTCACCACCCTTTTTCAGTGGACAAATATTTTGTTGAGTTTTGTGGAGCAACCCCAAACGGCAATCAATATTTTAAGAGATATGGGAATATACAACGGCAAAGTAAACATGTAAAAGCTAGGCTTTGTTGAAATTGGACCTCAATTGTCTGATTGCATAGTAACACTATTAACTTTCTCACGTACTTGGTTTATACCTGACTCCCAGGTCATGTTACCATCGATATAAGGGTCTCAAAATTTGGTGTTATCTGATGAATCAATTATTTCATCACCTACTCTAATGTGAAAGCTAAACATATATAATGAAAATATAAATAAAAAATTGACCAAGTAATCAAACAGCACAAACAAACCTTCAATATCTGAAACGTCTTAGATCAACAATCCTGCTACGTTTAATGAAAAACTGTATGACGGATACCTGTGCTATCGCATTAAGAGAATGAAAAATTCAGTTCCCATTCAAAACACACTTTTTTGGTACAGTATTATGTCAATTGCATTCCAATGAGTATCATTCATGATGAAAATTAAAGACCTTGTGAAGCAAACAAATAAGTGATTGCATGCATATTTGTAACAGAAATTCCCATTTTTCACCCTGTTGAGCGAACGTTTCCTGAGAACAACCTTTCAGCGTTCCTATTATAACTCTAAGACAGCGTAACTCAAATGCAAATTTGAAATATTGTGCAATGCGTCATATGATAATCGTGTGTACACCATCTGCTACTTGTATGAAGTCCATGTTATTATCTCACTCTCGCTCTCCTTCGAGATTTGCATATTTTCGGAATATACAGGTGAGGCATTTTTTTCGTTCCCCTGGGTTAATAAAATTTCACCCCATTTCATAAGAAACTCACTTTCCTTCATGGAAAGCTATAAAAAAACCTTATGTGAGAAGGGTGTTTGAGTGGTTAATATTATAGATCATTTTGTTCCCTACTCTTGGGATAATACATAACAATATTTTGTGAAGTTTTGTTCGATTCGCCTGTCCCAAAAATGTAGGGTTACGAAAAATTCAGAAATTCCAGAAAGATACATTTTTATGCTTTCATTCATTTGAAAGTATATAAGACGATTTTATTGATCCATTTTGAAGACTTTTTCCAGATCCAGATCCAGATCTTCGGTAGGTGAGTTCTCTCTTCCCTTCTGTTGGAGTTTTCTTGATGTTTGTGTATTTCCAAGGCCTCTAAATACATTCTGGTTAGATGATGATTCGATGTTGCTATCATTTTGGTGTTTTTAAAAAAGGATCTTCGTCGAACAACGCATGTTCGGCAATATCAGACTTCTTGGTCTATCCCAATCGACAACTTCTCACCGGAGTGAAGTTAGCAGCTGAAATATAGCAGCCAAAATGACGAAAACTGCCGAATGACCATTGGCGTGCGCAAATTTTTTTCAATTTTGTCTTCAGCAGCTAAAACGATTTCACAGCTGCTAAAAAATATAGGTACGTGCGGGAAGCAGCCGAAATGCACAAAGATCTTATATAATCATTATAGATAGAAAAAACTGATTTCAATCACGTGCTAGAAGGAAAATGACTTGCGAGCCATCTGAGCGGGTCCAGAAGAGCAAAAATGAATTCAAAATTAATTAAAAAAATATTTACGGCTGAAATAACCGAGGTGTCACTTTGAAATAATAATGAAATCGTGTAAAACATCAAATTCAATCATGTACTAGAAGGAAGATGACTTGCGAGCCGTCTTAGGGGGGTCCAGAAGGTCGAAAACAAACTCAAAATTAATTAAAAAAAATATTTACAGGTGTAATAAACAGGATGTCACTTTGAAATAATAATGAAAACGTGTAAAACATCAAATTCAATCATGTACTA
Source organism: Chrysolina americana (assembly GCA_958502065.1). NCBI lineage: Eukaryota > Metazoa > Arthropoda > Insecta > Coleoptera > Chrysomelidae > Chrysolina > Chrysolina americana. Next base: position 8,232,481 of record OY293410.1, read on the forward strand.
GAAGGAAGATAACTTGCGAGCCGTTATTTTTTTAAATTAATTTTTAAGTGGTTTTCGACCTTCTGGACCCCCTAAGACGGCTCGCAAGTCATTTTCCTTCTAGCACATGATTGAATTAGATGTTTTACACGTTTTTATTATTATTTCAAAGTGACACCCCGTTTATTTCACCTGTAAATATTTTTTAAAATCAATTTTGAAGTTGTTTTCGACCTTTTGGACCCCCTAAGACGGCTCGCAAGTTATCTTCCTTCTAGTACATGATTGAATTTGATGTTTTACACGTTTTCATTATTATTTCAAAGTGACACCCCATTTATTTCACCTGTAAATATTTTTTTAAATTAATTTTGAAGTTGTTTTCGACCTTCTGGACTCCCTAAGTCATTTTCCTTCTAGCTCATGATTGAAGTCGATGTTTCACACGTTTCTATCATTATTTCAAAGTGACACTCCGTTTATTTCACCTGTAAATATTTTTTTAAATTAATTTTGAGTTTGTTTTCGACCTTCTGGACCCCCCTAAGACGGCTCGCAAGTCATCTTCCTTCTAGTACATTATTGAATTTGATGTATTACACGTTTTCATTATTATTTCAAAGTGACACCTCGGTTATTTCAGCCGTAAATATTTTTTTAAATAATTTTGAATTCGTTTTTGCTCTTCTGGACCCGCTCAGATGGCTCGCAAGTCATTTTCCTTCTAGCACATGATTGAAATCGTTTTTTTCTATCTATAATGATTATACAAGATCTTTGTGCATTTCGGCTGCTTCCCGCACGTATCTATATTTTTTACCTGCTGTAAAATCGTTTTGGCTGCTGAAGACAAAATTGAAAAAAGATTGCGCACGCCAATGGTCATTCGGCAGTTTTCGTCATTTTGGCTGCTATATTTCAGCTGCTAACTTCACTCCGGTCAACTTCTCTTGTGCTCGACTATTCGGATACCACTGTTCCTTTCCGTTCGACCTATATAACCCTTACCACAATTTTATAGAATCCGGTAAACTTCTACTGATTTGAGTGGATCTCTGCTGTCTTTTGCTGATCTCAAATTTTCTGATAATTTCTTCGTTGGCTTGAAGATGGTTGGTGACACCTGCTATATATGGCAGACAGACAGAGCCTTGGGGTTGTTCTTCACTGGTGTTCATTTTCTTGGGCACGTAGCACGATTTTTTTGTAGCCCTTTGCTTATCACACAGCTAATGGGTGTTTCATTTCATCGTCGTTGTGCCTTGGTTCACATATTCTCCAAGCTCTATTCACTAGAATATTGATGACGGAACGTTTCTGCTTTGGATGGTAGTTGGATCCATTATGTAGATAACTATCTGTGTGTTTTTTTTCTGCACACCTTATTGCAATGATTACATTCTTTGGTGACTAATACATCCAGAAATGGAATTTGGTGGTTTTCTTCTGATTTCATCGCTAACCATACTTTTGGGTGAAAACTATTCAGATGCTTTAGCAAGTTCTAAAGTTTTTCTCTTCCGTGACTCTAAACAGTGAAGGTGTCATCAGCATACCTCAACCAGTGAGTGCTTTGGTAATTTTCCTGTTGTTCGAATGGTTCTATCTTCGAATTTTTCTATTTAGAAATTTGGCATCACTGGGCTGAGTGGACTTCCCATGGCGACTCCATCAAGTTGTTCTTGGAAAGTTTGATTCCATTGAAAATGAGTCGTGGATGGTGAATTTCGAAATGAGTTGAAGGAATCTTCTCTATATAGCTGAGAGCTTCCTTGAGGTATATTTGTGAATATGTAGACAATTTTGAAGCTACCTATTATGTCCTTTGGCCCTAAGGGTATGTCCTTCAATTGTTCAATGAAGTCAGTGGAGTCTCGGGCGTACGTTTTGGTCTTCCCATTATGTTTCTGAAGCATTTCTGACAAAAATGCTTGTGAAGGTTGTAGGTTGGTGATCCTATGGCACTTGGTATTGGTCTCAGAGGTGTATCCTCTTTGAACATTTTTGTAGAGCCTTGGTGGTGATACTGATCTGCAGAGTTACTTCTTCGTCTCCAGTTGTGATAAAGACTCTTTTATCAGTTGATAAGTCTTTTTTCAGGATCTTCTCTGTTGGGTCTTTTTGTAGTCATCTGTATGTTTCTTGAGAAATAATGTCATTGAGCTTGCTTCTGTGTTCAAGACTACTACTGTAGTGTTTCCTTTGTCAGCAGGTGAAATATTAATATTTTCATCAGCATTGAGGCTTTTTATGACGGCGTTTTCACCTCTTGAAATGTTCTACAACATCAGCAGATAGTCTTTCAGTTCCGGCTTCTATGTTCGCGATGATTTCTTCTGTAGGTATTGTCGATTAAGTTACGATGAAATTTTCTCCCTTAGCTAACGAGTTCGTTTCGTCACTAGTGAGTGTCGATTGGATTTATTGATAATAATTTTTATAAATGACACGTCAGAAACAGGAGTTTCAGTTTCAGTTGATACGAAAAAAATACTTTGACCACACCACTGAAGATAACTGTCGCAGTTGTAGTCGAAACGTTTGGAAATTTCACCAAAAGACGAACACGGCAATACCCGGAAAACATCCAGAGTGAAAGCCTACTTTCCTAAATTACCTACTAGATTTTCTAATAAAAAAACGGTGAAGTGATAGCCAAATTTTCAATCAATTCTGGTTTTCAATATCCCCCATTAGGTGAAGTAATACCTCCTAGGAACGAGTCTGGATTCATCTCTCAATCTATCAATCTATCAACCTATCAATCAATCAATCTGTCAATATGTCAATATGTCATTTTGTAAATATATCAATCTCTCTTTCTGTTAATATGGCAATATGGCAGTCTGTCATTCTGTCAATCTATCAATCTGTCAATCTATCGATCTATCAATTTGTCAATTCATCAATCTGTCAATGTATCAATTAATCAATCCATAAATCTTATTAATCTATCAATTTATCAATCAATCTTTCAATTCCTGAAATTGAATTTTAGATTTTCACATCTACTTAATATAAGAATTAAGTTATGGAAAATATTACAATTTATTCAAGGCTAGCTCTGAAAATAGAATTCCTCTTTTCAATTTCAGGAACTTTCATTCTCCACACGGCAGGAAATGAAAGTAAAAAATAATTGCACACGAACATTACTTCAATTTGCTAAGTACGTGAACAAATTACTCCTCAAAAGTTCAACCCAGACCTATCAGGTGATGAAAATCAATATTCGCATCAATCTTGATATGTTTACTGTTCATTAAACCGAAGGGCGCACCCTCATGACTCAGAGACCATTTGGGAATACGAACAACATCCCGCAGATCTGCACATTCGGCAGTTTTCTACTTTTCTGGAATATGCCAACGTATTTCCACAGTTATGAACTCATAAAATTTATGCCGTCCCTGATTCTACTACCAAAACAACAAAAATCCATATGCAACTTCCCCGAGTTTTTCTGCATTCTTCCTCTGAATAACCGACTTTATTATGTGATGTACGTGTACTCGGAATTATTTATAAACCAATCAGCGGAATGTCGCTTTTTGCGTTACACGTTTTCCAACTCATTCGTGTACGTTTCGGTGCCGGTCTCAAATGGATTGAAACGCATAAGGGCCTACGTTAAAGCATAAATTATTGTGCTCCTGTGGGAAATTCTGAATTTATGAGTTGTCTAGGACGCACGAGAATGACACATTATTGAGTGTGAGTATATTGGAATTGAAGGTCAGTTACGTGAACACCTGTGGGATGCGTTGTATCGAAACATCTGCATAGGTGAGCCATCGAAAACTGTATTATTCACCTCAACGTTTCGGATATTTCGAAGCTATTCTCAAGAGTATTGACTTCGAGGTCTAAATCTGTCCTTTATCAATAGCTGATGAGATATCAGGGGCTCAATCTGTGTACTCCCTCCATATCAAAAGACGATCGTTGTGCACTCGTATTCATATCTGGTTGATTGGAAATATTGATTCAGGAGTAAACAGAACCAGTATTTTTTGACGATAATCTGACAGGAAAAACGTACTCGGAATTACTAGAAGATGTAGTTCATCCCTCACTGACTGGTCGATATTGTTGAAATCGACGACCGCCACTCCAGAGACCATCTAATGTTCCAACAAGATGAATAACCTCGACACTATTCTTCGTCTTGGGGAAATTTTGGATCGAGTTTTGCTGGACAATACATTGGACGGTTTGGCCAGCTAGACATCCAGATTTGACTCCTCTTGACTTTCTCGTATGATGTCATCTGAAAAGCAGAATTGATAGACGGTGTCATGCATGCTTCAGTCGTTTTTCACGCAGTTCTGTGACTTGTCGGGACATATTCGTTTTCCGGGATTTTTGAGGAGTTGTGGAGTTGAAATAATTATCGAGGAAAGAGATTTGATCACTTGGTGAAGCGAAGGTTGTGGTATTATCAGAATCTATGTGTATCAGTTACAGGACAGACGTACACAACCTCAACCTTCGATTCAGAAATCAGCTTACCACACCTAAACACAAAACTTCTCAATTCAGAGGCTCTCATTCATTTTTTCTACCTTGGCTATACAACAGGTTACCGAAAAGTTATACGCATATTTCTTCAGGAGCATTGAAAAAAAAACTAAAAGGTGATATTTTACTGGGTAATTTCACTATATCTTGAAACCCTTCAATTAGTTAGATAAATATATGATATCTCATGTACCATTCAGCTACAATTCGTTATTATTTTTTTACCCAGACTCAATAACCATTATTTTTCACATTGTAGTCATGTACTTATGTATATTATTTTTCAATTTTTATTTATGTATAAGGTTGATAAGACTAATGTACTGGGTAGCTATGTATGAACTTATCAATATTATTATTATTATTATTAATGATCTGTTCGAAGAAAATGTTCGTTCAATGCGGAACTAGTATCTCTGATAGAAGTTACTTGGTTTATTCATCATTTTTTCCCCTTCTTCCACCATGAAGATCCGTTTACTGACTTGGTGGTCCCCGAAACCGATTCTTTGTCTGTTGCTTGAAGAGCATACAAAAGAAAACAAATGATTGGATGCTGTCACCACCCCCATGCTATCTGTTTGCTCAAGGCCTACTGGCTCTTTCATATGGTGTTACATGTCTAGAAGAATGGAAATCTCGTGCTACTCGTGCGGAGGAGTATTTAGTGATATTTGAAAGAAATCTGGAAAGCGCTTCGGTGTGGGAGATGGTCGAAAGTGTCCCAGATTGTTGGATGGATATTGTAGGAATGAATTTGAAGGTTTCATCTAGTCTGACCTCACTCACAACAATGGGTATACCTTGGTAGATGTTGAACAAAAATTAATGTATGTTATAGACATTTCAGTATCTTCCACTTTATATTACTTGTCAACCTGATTCAACCTTATTTCATATACTTAGTTGATAAAGATTCTAGAAAAAATTGGAGAATTAATCATTGGAATCAGATCACTTTAGTGAGACGATTAACTTTAGCCATCAGATAGAATTACAGCTGTCAGTGAAACGAATCCAGAGTATTCAAATGTAACCTGATTATCCAACTAATCTGATTTCACAAGTGAGAAGAACTAACTTTTTTCCAATATTCAGTTCAGGGTTTGGATCCAGCCTCATTTGTATTCTTGAAAAGGATCGTACATTTTGCACTTCTTCAATTTTGTTTCTACGTGCCACTGCTACGAAATTCATATCGGAAAAAGTTTTTCGATTCTAGAATGTTTTCCGGTTCACAGTTCCCATTTAATGAATAATTAGTCATAGTTCAGTATGAACAAACATTGTTCTTGCTCATTGTTTGAACTGGAAATATCACTTAAACGGTATTGAATCTGAATATAAGGAATTCTAAAGTCACGTGATTTGTTAATAAAACATTTACAATGGAGTACCTATGCTCTATTCGTGTTCAGATCTTATATTTACATATCCTTGTTTGTGCTCTATGAATGTTAAGAATAAATAATACGTTTTTCATTCGAAATACACTTTTTTGTATAAAATTCAAGGATTTCTATACCGTATAGATATCCTACTGGTAATTTCTTGGTTACCTAAAAAAAGTATCGGAAAAAAGTGCGTGGTTGAAAACTCTTTCTATTCCTTTGGTTGTTTTATCTGTATCTCGCACAGTAATATAGTTCCTTCCACCTCCTTTCAGAACGTAAATTTTATATTCTCAGAAGGAATGTGAAAAATTGGAAAAAATTGCAAAAACTCGAAAATAAAATCAAATAAATATTTCACGGCTGGCGTCAATATTTTGGTTGGTTTCCGGGTTTTGTCGTGGTCTTCTTTGGTTTAAATCTCCAAACGTTTCGACTGCAACTGCGGCAGTCATCTTCAGTAGCGTGATCGAAGTACTCTTCTAGACGTATCAACTGAAACTGAAGCTTTCGAGTTTGCCATGTTATTTATACTGATGTTTTTTCTCGCACTTTCTGTAATAGTTGGTTCGCGCGCACTTTCCGCGCGATTCGGGTGACATAGCTTCGTTTTAGCCCCTTTCAATGCTGTGTGCCAGATCTTTGGTAAATATGTTCTCTCTTCTTTTCTGTTGAAGTTCTCTTGGTGTTTGTGTATTTCTATTGCTTCTAGATACATTCTTGTTGAATAATGATTCGACGTTGCTAGTCTCTCGGTATTTTCGAAAATGATGTTGTGTTCTCCGTCAGACAATATATGCTCAGCGACTGCGGACTTTTCGGTTTGTCCCAAACGACAACTCCGCTTGTGCTCGACTAGGCGGGTACCAATGCTCCTTTTCGTTTGTCCGATATAGACCTTCCCACAGTCGAGCACAAGCGGAGTTGTCGCTTGGGACAAACCGAGATGTCCGCAGTCGCTGAGCATATATTGTCTGACGGAGAACACAAGATCCTTTTCGAAAATACCGAGAGACTAGCAACGTCGAATCATTATTCAACAAGAATGTATCTAGAAGCAATAGAAATACACAAACACCAAGAGAACTTCAACAGAAAAGAAGAGAGAACATATTTACCAAAGATCTGGCACACAGCATTGAAAGGGGCCAAAACGAAGCCATGTCACCCGAATCGCGCGGAAAGTGTGCGCGAACCCACTATTACAGAAAGTGCGCGAAAAAACATCACTATAAATAACATGGCAAACTCGAAAGCTTCAGTTTCAGTTGATACGTCTAGAAGAGTACTTCGACCACGCCACTGAAGATGACTGCCGCAGTTGCAGTCGAAACGTTTGGAGATTTAAACCAAAGAAGACCACGGCAAAACCCGGAGAACAACCAAAATATTGACGCCAGCCGTGAAAGCTTACATTCCTACAAAATCAAATAAATTTGTTAAAATTATGAGAAACTTCGTATAACTTTTCCAGCTTGACCTAGACATCTGGCAGGTAAATGAACAAATTCTAACGCTGAAAGGTACAAAATAAAATAAACTCAAGAAAACTTTCAAATAAATGCGATAAAAAAAGAAATTTAATTCAAAACCGAAAAACATACCTCCAGATTTCCTAAATCTACCAAAAAGTGAAATTTTCCAGAAACCCATGTCATTTCCATGGTAAGGCATTGAAGATATCAAAATGTTCATTACCACGTAGCGTTCGTGAGATTAACAAGACAACAGCAATGTTATATCGGAGTATCTATCGTACATGACTAGGAAATCGCGTATACGATCTATTACAGCGATGTAACAAGTAATCTCCTTGTAATGGAACAGTTAACGAGACCCATGTCTTGGTTCTGTCCGGAATATTACGTGTGTAATCTAGTAATCTAGCGGAGGCGACGGAAACAGGATAGTTGACTTCAGTTTTAACGTAATTAGACGCAACTCGTTCATAGTAGGTTTTGAGGGTGTTAGATACTTTCTGTTGAGGGAGAGAGATGAAAAACAACAACATCATCTAACAAATTCTGGTTCAGCAAATTGTTCTTTGGAGCTGTCGCTTCATGTTGTGGCTAGATGACGATAGAATTCTCAATTCAGGTTGATATCGTCCAAATACGATCGAATCATTTGAATATCGAGTATCTCGTACGTTCTAATATTTTGCCAAAGCTGAGCAGAGTTCACTAATTCTATTATGCTGAATCTATTGGCGTTTGCAGAATTGCTCTATCTCCAACCGATCTCACGTTGAAAAGTTCATCTGGAGTTGAGGGGGGTAACTTTCCTCCAACATTTTGTTTTCGTAATTTTTCCAAAAAATCGTAATTTTTTCAATATGCACACCTATTCTGAGTACTAATGTCATTAATCTGAATCGATTGGCGTTCACAGAATCTATCTTCAATGGTTCTCGAGTTGAAAAGTTCATCTTGAGTTGAAAGGGGTGATTTTCCTTTAAATTCTTTCTTTCTCATTGATTCACTTGAAATTTGCAGGGCATACTAATTTCATTATTCTGAATCGATTGGCGTTCGCAAAATTGCTCTATCTTCAACCGTTCTAGAGTTGAAAAGTTCATCTGGAGTTGGGAGGAGTCATTTACCTCCAATATTTTGTTTTCGTCAATTTTTCATTCATTTTCGCAAATTTCAACCTTTTTTCAATACGCACATATATTCGCATATGCAATTTCAATTGAATCCATTTATTTTATATTTTCCCAGATTTTTAGGGGTCTACCCCTTACGACTTTTTTAATAAAATTTTCTTTCCCATTGAATCACTTGAAATTTGCAGGGCATACTAATTTCATTTTTATGAATCGATTGGCGTTCGCAAAATTGCTCTATCTTCAACCGTTCTCGAGTTGAAATGTTCATCTGGAGTTGGGAGGTGTCATTTACCTCCAATATTTTGTTTTAGTCAATTTTTCATTCATTTTCGCAAAATTCAACCTTTTTTCAATACGCACATATATTCGCATATGCAATTTCAATTGAATCCATTTATTTTATATTTTCCCAGATTTTTAGGGGTCTACCCCTTACGACGTTTTTTATAAAATTTTCTTTCCCATTGAATCACTTGAAATTTGCAGGGCATACTAATTTCATTGTTCTGAATCGATTGGCGTTCGCAAAATTGCTCTATCTTCAACCGTTCTCGAGTTGAAAAGTTCATCTGGAGTTGGGAGGTGTCATTTACCTCCAATATTTTGTTTTGGTCAATTTTTCATTAATTTTCGCAAAATTCAACCTTTTTTCAATACGCACATATATTCGCATATGCAATTTCAATTGAATCCATTGATTTTATATTTTCCCAGATTGTTAGGGGTCTACCCCTTACGACTTTTTTAATGAAATTTTCTTTCCCATTGAATCACTTGAAATTTGCAGGGCATACTAATTTCATTTTTATGAATCGATTGGCGTTCGCAAAATTGCTCTATCTTCAACCGTTCTCGAGTTGAAAAGTTCATCTGGAGTTGGGAGGAGTCATTTACCTCCAATAATTTGTTTTCGTCAATTTTTCATTCATTTTCGCAAAATTCAACCTTTTTTCAATACGCACATATATTCGCATATGCAATTTCAATTGAATCCATTTATTTTATATTTTCCCAGATTTTTAGGGGTCTACCCCTTACGACTTTTTTAATAAAATTTTCTTTCCCATTGAATCACTTGAAATTTGCAGGGCATACTAATTTCATTATTCTGAAACGATTGGCGTTCGCAAAATTGCTCTATCTTCAACCGTTCTCGAGTTGAAAAGTTCATCTGGAGTTGGGAGGAGTCATTTACCTACAATATTTTGTTTTCGTCAATTTTTCATTCATTTTCGCAAAATTCAACCTCTTTTCAATACGCACATATAATCGCATATGCAATTTCAATTGAATCCATTTATTTTATATTTTCCCAGATTTTTAGGGGTCTACCCCTTACGACTTTTTTAATAAAATTTTCTTTCCCATTGAATCACTTGAAATTTGCAGGGCATACTAATTTCATTATTCTGAATTGATTGGCGTTCGCAAAATTGCTCTATCTTCAACCGTTCTAGAGTTGAAAAGTTCATCTGGAGTTGGGAGGAGTCATTTACCTCCAATATTTTGTTTTCGTCAATTTTTCATTCATTTTCGCAAAATTCAAACATTTTTCAATACGCACATATATTCACATATGCAATTTCAATTGAATCCATTTATTTTATATTTTCCCAGATTTTTAGGGGTCTACCCCTTACGACTTTTTTAATAAAATTTTCTCTCCCATTGAATCACTTGAAATTTGCAGGGCATACTAATTTCATTATTCTGAATCGATTGGCGTTCGCAAAATTGCTCTATCTTCAACCGTTCTCGAGTAGAAAAGTTCATCTGGAGTTGGGTGGTGTCATTTACCTCCAATATTTTGTTTTAGTCAATTTTTCATTCATTTTCGCACAATTCAACCTCTTTTCAATACGCACATATATTCGCATATGCAATTTCAATTGAATCCATTTATTTTATATTTTCCCAGATTCTTAGGGGTCTACCCCTTACGACTTTTTTAATAAAATTTTCTTTCCCATTGAATCACTTGAAATTTGCAGGGCATACTAATTTCATTATTCTGAAACGATTGGCGTTCGCAAAATTGCTCTATCTTCAACCGTTCTCGAGTTGAAAAGTTCATCTGGAGTTGGGAGGAGTCATTTACCTACAATATTTTGTTTTCGTCAATTTTTCATTCATTTTCGCAAAATTCAACCTTTTTTCAATACGCACATATATTCGCATATGCAATTTCAATTGAATCCATTGATTTTATATTTTCCCAGATTTTTAGGGGTCTACCCCTTACGACTTTTTTAATAAAATTTTCTTTCCCATTGAATCACTTGAAATTTGCAGGGCATACTAATTTCATTATTCTGAATCGATTGGCGTTCGCAAAATTGCTCTATCTTCAACCGTTCTCGAGTTGAAAAGTTCATCTGGAGTTGGGAGGAGTCATTTACCTACAATATTTTGTTTTCGTCAATTTTTCATTCATTTTCGCAAAATTCAACCTTTTTTCAATACGCACATATATTCGCATATGCAATTTCAATTGAATCCATTTATTTTATATTTTCCCAGATTTTTAGGACTTTTTTAATAAAATTTTCTTTCCCATTGAATCACTTGAAATTTGCAGGGCATACCAATTTCATTATTCTGAAACGATTGGCGTTCGCAAAATTGCTCTATCTTCAACCGTTCTCGAGTTGAAAAGTTCATCTGGAGTTGGGAGGAGTCATTTACCTACAATATTTTGTTTTCGTCAATTTTTCATTCATTTTCGCAAAATTCAACCTTTTTTCTTCACGCACATATATTCGCATATGCAATTTCAATTGAATCCATTTATTTTATATTTTCCCAGATTTTTAGGACTTTTTTAATAAAATTTTCTTTCCCATTGAATCACTTGAAATTTGCAGGGCATACTAATATCATTATTCTGAAACGATTGGCGTTCGCAAAATTGCTCTATCTTCAACCGTTCTCGAGTTGAAAAGTTCATCTGGAGTTGGGAGGTGTCATTTACCTCCAATATTTTGTTTTGGTCAATTTTTCATTAATTCTCGCAAAATTCAACCTTTTTTCAATACGCACATATATTCGCATATTTTCCCAGATTTTTAGGACTTTTTTAATAAAATTTTCTTTCCCATTGAATCACTTGAAATTTGCAGGGCATACTAATTTCATTATTCTGAAACGATTGGCGGTCGCAAAAGTGCTCTATCTTCAACCGTTCTCGAGTTGAAAAGTTCATCTGGAGTTGGGAGGTGTCATTTACCTCCAATATTTTGTTTTGGTCAATTTTTCATTAATTCTCGCAAAATTCAACCTTTTTTCATTACGCACATATATTCGCATATGCAATTTCAATTGAATCCATTGATTTTATATTTTCCCAGATTTTTAGGGGTCTACCCCTTACGACTTTTTTAATAAAATTTTCTTTCCCATTGAATCACTTGAAATTTGCTTGGCTTACTAATTTCATTATTCTGAAACGATTGGCGTTCGCAAAATTGCTCTATCTTCAACCGTTCTCGAGTTGAAAAGTTCATCTGGAGTTGGGAGGAGTCATTTACCTACAATATTTTGTTTTCGTCAATTTTTCATTCATTTTCGCAAAATTCAACCTCTTTTCAATACGCACATATAATCGCATATGCAATTTCAATTGAATCCATTTATTTTATATTTTCCCAGATTTTTAGGGGTCTACTTCATACGACTTTTTTAATAAAATTTTCTTTCCCATTGAATCACTTGAAATTTGCAGGGCATACTTATTTCATTATTCTGAATTGATTGGCGTTCGCAAAATTGCTCTATCTTCAACCGTTCTAGAGTTGAAAAGTTCATCTGGAGTTGGGAGTCCAATATTTTGTTTTCGTCAATTTTTCATTCATTTTCGCAAAATTCAAACATTTTTCAATACGCACATATATTCGCATATGCAATTTCAATTGAATCCATTTATTTTATATTTTCCCAGATTTTTAGGGGTCTACCCCTTACGACTTTTTTAATAAAATTTTCTTTCCCATTGAATCACTTGAAATTTGCAGGGCATACTAATTTCATTATTCTGAAACGATTGGCGTTCGCAAAATTGCTCTATCTTCAACCGTTCTCGAGTTGAAAAGTTCATCTAGAGTTGGGAGGAGTCACTTACCTACAATATTTTGTTTTCGTCAATTTTTCATTCATTTTCGCAAAATTCAACCTTTTTTCAATACGCACATATATTCGCATATGCAATTTCAATTGAATCCATTTATTTTAAATTTTCCCAGATTTTTAGGGGTCTACCCCTTACGACTTATTTAATAAAATTTTCTTTCCCATTGAATCACTTGAAATTTGCAGGGCTTACTAATTTCATTATTCTGAATTGATTGGCGTTCGCAAAATTGCTCTATCTTCAACCGTTCTAGAGTTGAAAAGTTCATCTGGAGTTGGGAGGAGTCATTTACCTCCAATATTTTGTTTTCGTCAATGTTTCATTCATTTTCGCAAAATTCAAACTTTTTTCAATACGCACATATATTCGCATATGCAATTTCAATTGAATCCATTTATTTTATATTTTCCCAGATTTTTAGGGGTTCACCCCTTACGACTTTTTTAATAAAATTTTCTTTCCCATTGAATCACTTGAAATTTGCAGGGCATACTAATTTCATTATTCTGAAACGATTGGCGTTCGCAAAATTGCTCTATCTTCAACCGTTCTCGAGTTGAAAAGTTCATCTGGAGTTGGGAGGTGTCATTTACCTCCAATATTTTGTTTTGGTCAATTTTTCATTAATTCTCGCAAAATTCAACCTTTTTTCAATACGCACATATATTCGCATATGCAATTTCAATTGAATCCATTGATTTTATATTTTCCCAGATTTTTAGGAGTCTACCCCTTACGACTTTTTTAATAAAATTTTCTTTCCCATTGAATCACTTGAAATTTGCAGGGCTTACTAATTTCATTATTCTGAAACGATTGGCGTTCGCAAAATTGCTCTATCTTCAACCGTTCTCGAGTTGAAAAGTTCATCTGGAGTTGGGAGGAGTCATTTACCTACAATATTTTGTTTTCGTCAATATTTCATTCATTTTCGCAAAATTCAACCTCTTTTCAATACGCACATATAATCGCATATGCAATTTCAATTGAATCCATTTATTTTATATTTTCCCAGATTTTTAGGGGTCTACCCCTTACGACTTTTTTAATAAAATTTTCTTTCCCATTGAATCACTTGAAATTTGCAGGGCTTACTAATTTCATTATTCTGAATTGATTGGCGTTCGCAAAATTGCTCTATCTTCAACCGTTCTAGAGTTGAAAAGTTCATCTGGAGTTGGGAGGAGTCATTTACCTCCAATATTTTGTTTTCGTCAATTTTTCATTCATTTTCGCAAAATTCAAACTTTTTTCAATACGCACATATATTCGCATATGCAATTTCAATTGAATCCATTTATTTTATATTTTCCCAGAATTTTAGGGGTCTACCCCTTACGACTTTTTTAATAAAATTTTCTTTCCCATTGAATCACTTGAAATTTGCAGGGCATACTAATTTCATTATTCTGAATCGATTGGCGTTCGCAAAATTGCTCTATCTTCAACCGTTCTCGAGTAGAAATGTTCATCTGGAGTTGGGAGGTTTCATTTACCTCCAATATTTTGTTATAGTCAATTTTTCATTCATTTTCGCAATATTCAACCTTTTTTCAATACGCACATATATTCGCATATGCAATTTCAATTGAATCCATTGATTTTATATTTTCCCAGATTTTTAGGGGTCTACCCCTTACGACTTTTTTAATAAAATTTTCTTTCCCATTGAATCACTTGAAATTTGCAGGGCATACTAATTTCATTTTTATGAATCGATTGGCGTTCGCAAAATTGCTCTATCTTCCACCGTTCTCGAGTTGAAAAGTTCATCTGGAGTTGGGAGGAGTCATTTACCTCCAATATTTTGTTTTCGTCAATTTTTCATTAATTTTCGCAAAATTCAACCTTTTTTCAATACACACATATATTCGCATATGCAATTTCAATTGAATCCATTGATTTTATATTTTCCCAGATTTTTAGGGGTCTACCCCTTACGACTTTTTTAATAAAATTTTCTTTCCCATTGAATCACTTGAAATTTGCAGGGCATACTAATTTCATTTTTATGAATCGATTGGCGTTCGCAAAATTGCTCTATCTTCAACCGTTCTAGAGTTGAAAAGTTCATCTGGAGTTGGGAGGAGTCATTTACCTCCAATATTTTGTTTTCGTCAATTTTTCATTCATTTTTGCAAAATTCAAACTTTTTTCAATATGCACATATATTCGCATATGCAATTTCAATTGAATCCATTTATTTTATATTTTCCCAGATTTTTAGGGGTCTCCCCCTTACGACTATTTTAATAAAATTTTTTTTCCCATTGAATCACTTGAAATTTGCAGGGCATACTAATTTCATTATTCTGAATCGATTGGCGTTCACAAAATTGCTCTATCTTCAACCGTTCTAGAGTTGAAAAGTTCATCTGGAGTTGGGAGGAGTCATTTACCTACAATATTTTGTTTTCGTCAATTTTTCATTCATTTTCGCAAAATTCAAACATTTTTCAATACGCACATATATTCGCATATGCAATTTCAATTGAATCCATTTATTTTATATTTTCCCAGATTTTTAGGGGTCTACTTCATACGACTTTTTTAATAAAATTTTCTTTCCCATTGAATCACTTGAAATTTGCAGGGCATACTGATTTCATTATTCTGAATTGATTGGCGTTCGCAAAATTGCTCTATCTTCAACCGTTCTAGAGTTGAAAAGTTCATCTGGAGTTGGGAGGAGTCATTTACCTCCAATATTTTGTTTTCGTCAATTTTTCATTCATTTTCGCAAAATTCAACCTTTATTCAATACGCACATATTTTCGCATATGCAATTGAATCCATTGATTTTATATTTTCCCTGATTTTTAGGGGTCTACCCCTTACGACTTTTTTAATAAAATTTTCTTTCCCATTGAATCACTTGAAATTTGCAGGGCATACTAATTTCATTATTCTGAATCGATTGGCGTTCGCAAAATTGCTCTTTCTTCAACCGTTCTCGAGTAGAAAAGTTCATCTGGAGTTGGGAGGTGTCATTTACCTCCAATATTTTGTTTTAGTCAATTTTTCATTCATTTTCGCAAAATTCAACCTCTTTTCAATACGCACATATATTCGCATATGCAATTTCAATTGAATCCATTGATTTTATATTTTCCCAGATTTTTAGGGGTCTACCCCTTACGACTTTTTTAATAAAATTTTCTTTCCTATTGAATCACTTGAAATTTGCAGGGCATACTAATTTCATTGTTCTGAATCGATTGGCGTTCGCAAAATTGCTCTATCTTCAACCGTTCTCGAGTTGAAAAGTTCTTCTGGAGTTGGGAGGAGTCATTTACCTCCAATATTTTGTTTTAGTAAATTTTTCATTCATTTTCGCGAAATTCTACCTTCTTTCAATACGCACATATATTCGCATATGCAATTTCAATTGAATCCATTGATTTTATATTTTCCCCGATTTTTAGGGGTCTACCCCTTACGACTTTTTTAATAAAATTTTCTTTCCCATTGAATCACTTGAAATTTGCAGGGCATACTAATTTCATTATTCCGAATCGAATGGCGTTCGCAAAATTGCTCTATCTTCAACCATTCTCGATTTGAAAAGTTCATTTGGAGATGGGAGGAGTCATTTACCTCCAATATTTTGTTTTCGTCAATTTTTCATTCATTTTCGCAAAATTCAACCTTTTTTCAATACGCACATATATTCGCATATGCAATTTCAATTGATTCCATTGATTTTATATTTTCCCTGATTTTTAGGGGTCTACCCCTTACGACTTTTTTAATAAAATTTTCTTTCCCATTGAATCACTTGAAATTTGCAGGGCATACTAATTTCATTATTCTGAATCGATTGGCGTTCGCAAAATTGCTCTATCTTCAACCGTTCTCGAGTAGAAAAGTTCATCTGGAGTTGGGAGGTGTCATTTACCTCCAATATTTTGTTTTAGTCAATTTTTCATTCATTTTCGCAAAATTCAACCTCTTTTCAATACGCACATATATTCGCATATGCAATTTCAATTGAATCCATTGATTTTATATTTTCCCAGATTTTTAGGGGTCTACCCCTTACGACTTTTTTAATAAAATTTTCTTTCCTATTGAATCACTTGAAATTTGCAGGGCATACTAATTTCATTGTTCTGAATCGATTGGCGTTCGCAAAATTGCTCTATCTTCAACCGTTCTCGAGTTGAAAAGTTCTTCTGGAGTTGGGAGGAGTCATTTACCTCCAATATTTTGTTTTAGTAAATTTTTCATTCATTTTCGCGAAATTCTACCTTCTTTCAATACGCACATATATTCGCATATGCAATTTCAATTGAATCCATTGATTTTATATTTTCCCCGATTTTTAGGGGTCTACCCCTTACGACTTTTTTAATAAAATTTTCTTTCCCATTGAATCACTTGAAATTTGCAGGGCATACTAATTTCATTATTCCGAATCGAATGGCGTTCGCAAAATTGCTCTATCTTCAACCATTCTCGATTTGAAAAGTTCATTTGGAGATGGGAGGAGTCATTTACCTCCAATATTTTGTTTTCGTCAATTTTTCATTCATTTTCGCAAAATTCAACCTTTTTTCAATACGCACATATATTCGCATATGCAATTTCAATTGATTCCATTGATTTTATATTTTCCCTGATTTTTAGGGGTCTACCCCTTACGACTTTTTTAATAAAATTTTCTTTCCCATTGAATCACTTGAAATTTGCAGGGCATACTAATTTCATTATTCTGAATCGATTGGCGTTCGCAAAATTGCTCTATCTTCAACCGTTCATGAGTTGAAAAGTTCATCTGGAGTTGGAAGGAGTCATTTACCTCCAAAATTTTGTTTTCGTTAATTTTTCATCCATTTTCGCAAAATTCGCAAGAATATTTTTGGGATTACTTTTGTAACGTAATTTGAAATTTGAAGAGCACACATCTCAATTAAATATAAAACTGTTAAAACTGTTAAACAAACTGTGATGTTTTTAGAACGGTTTCAAACGAATTAGGATTTACTGCTGTCAAATCGGTGTACTATATGCACTTATAGACTCCTATATAACTTTATTCAAAGATCATAAAATCCCAACTCATATTTCAATTTTCATATCGTAGACAGTTTTTTTAACTCGTAAGAATAGATTGGACAACCCCCTCTATAAAACACGCCAGAACAAAATTCACTTGAACCTAGTGAAAAATTCTCCAATTTACAATCCAGTAGAAAATAATACTGAAATACCAAGTGATTTTATAGAGAGAAATGTCCATTTGAATCAACATTCGCGTCGCTGTATTGGTCAGGAGTTTAGGAAAGGGACGCAGTTGTTTTTCCTGCCAAGAGCCAAAAATAATATTGTGACGAACCTGGTGATCAGTGGAAGCGACGCCAATTATTTTGGAATCCTCGTCGAATATACTGTGATGGATGATATATATTTCCACCTTAGAAAATATCAACAGCATTTCCATATCATTTCCTAAACCCCACTTTTAATAATCCACAGATTCATCATACTACCTCCCCAGTTCATTGTGGAAGTTTCATATGCGATGAATCATTTGCCAACAAACGGCGTTTGTACAGGTGAGTATTAGGCAGTGCTCGGTGAAGTTGCCTGCAGCTACACACGGTAGATTGTTTCGCTTAGGGTTGATTTTCAGACGATATACATCATTTCCATAAGCTTATCAGTCTACGAAACTCCGTGAGTTTGGAAGTTCAAATTTGCATGAAAGTAGCGAAACTTTACTTAGTTGCAATAGAAGATGTATAATGGCTATGGCAGCAAAGCAGGTGGCGAGATTTTATTACATTGTGTAATCACTGATTTATGAAAAAGGCCTGGTTTCATTTTAGACTTCCTACAAAGTTGAAATCTTTTTCGACAAATTATCAGTCAGTGTTGTAGATGGAAACAATGGTATTTCGTGAGAGGGGCAATAAAAACGAGGCGAAAGTATTTTCGGGTTAGCAAAATTGAATTTTGATAAAGAAGTTAGGTTTACTTTCGTGGTAGTTGTAATATACCGTTTTGCTTCCTCTAACATGTTTTTGGTAGACGAATTAATTGGAATATCATGATAAGAAAATACTGATATTTGTAGTTGTAGTGTGTCAATATTTTACGACCCAACGTATCTGTCATATTCTCTTCTGCCGCTTATCCGTTGAGAATGTCCGTCCCAACGGCTAAAGGTCCTTCAGTATTATATCGGATAGAATAGGATTTTGCAGGGTAATGCATTTTGAGAGAACCCGGGCTGCTTAAAGTTCAACTCTAGCCAACAATGCCTTGTTAGAGTTCCCGTTAGTATTTTGAGCAAATTTTTCATAGCAATTTTTCTCTATTGAATGCAGTTTTCCAGTAGAATTTGCCTTTCTCAATCCTTGTGATTCTATTCAGTATTGGAATCCACTGTTGTGAATTTCCTTCTTATTTTCCCCTTCAAGTTCATCTTGAGATAAAGGTAGGTTCATCGGGCACGGCCTTAAAATAAAAAAATAAAAAATACGTGACTCACTTCTCCTAAACTCGAATCCGAATGCCATAGTCCCAATTACTTATCGTGAAAGAAGGGAGCACAACCTAACCTAACGTATCTAACCTAGCTATCCAAGTTGCTGGTAATCCGATCGCTAATTAGTATTAAAAAGTTATATCGAAGCAAATGCTCGCTGTGCTCGCATTCTATAAATTACCATAACAAAAAGGCACGTCTCCGGCATGTCTCTTTCTTCTTGCTGTCCACGTTTTCAGCCATGGACCTAATTCCTTAATGTAAAAGAAGAGGACACAACCTAACCTTACTAACCTAGCTATCAAAGTTTCTGGTAATCCGATCACTAATTGGTATGAAAAAGTAAAGTCAAAAAAGATGCGCTCGCACAAAACCTGCTAATAAACTTACCTTAACCTTACTTATTGACTAGATCCGATGAAACCCGAACGACCCCAATCTCGTTGCCAACATTGCATAAACAAAAAATACCAGGCATTCAGTGTCCGACAATGAAATTTCAATGATTTATTTAAGTTTCGAGAAGGGGTTACTTTTTTGGTCCCACCACGTAGTAACGGCTACATCCATCAATTTATTCTACTAAATAGTCCTGAAAGCAAGTGAATGAGGGCCTGTATGGAGTTTTGATTGGAAGAAAATCAAATATTTTGAAATTCGAATGTACACTTTAACCCAAAATTTAACCTCACTTCCAATTCCTATTCTATGAGATATTTAACTTTCTTTATCACTCCTTCAATCGTATCCAACTGGGTTTTTTTATGCCTAACTATGTTCTATGTAACAACTATTTCTTGTGAATCGATTTTGTGTTGATAACGTAAGAAGTTTTTCCATTAAATTCTTCTATATCAATTTTCTCAATATATTCTCGTTAAAAATTTTTCATCCACCCACTTCACAACGAACTGTTTCAAACTTCTTAACACTCATTCCTTCTTTTCCCCAATTATCAGCCTTTTTAGTCACCTCATTAACATTTACCTATCTAATCATAATTTTAATAAAACTAAAGTTGGCTTGTTTTTTATATTTCATTCTTTTGGTAATTTTGGAGTTTTTGATCATTTTCCATTCTTGACGATCTTGATTTGTCATCTCGACTTGATAAGTTCTTTCTTTTTGTTGAAATTTTGATAAATCTTTTTCTAATTCTTAATGTTCAAATTGTTTTATCAAACTGTTGTCATTATTTTATTTTATTGTTCTTTATTTATTTCTTTTAGGTTTTTCTGTGTGGAATGACTTTGTTTGCTCGAAACGTAGTGAAATATGACTCGGACCTTATCTGCCACCCTCCTAGTTGACTTTGGTAAGTGGATCTATAAAAATTTGTAATGATAAATATTAGTTCCAGGCACAGTTTTATGAATGTTGGTAGAAGTACCGTTAGGGTAGGCACAGTCGCTTTGGATTTTGCGCGCGTTTAAATGGTCCATTTTACGTGCGTTTCAAACGTTTTGCATGCGTTTCAAGTGCTTTACATGCGTTTCAAGCACTTGAAATACTTGTGAAATGTTCGAAAGGCACGCAAAATGGTCGAAACAAACGCAAACGCTTGTAAGCGCTTGAAAAGTGCCTGTCTGCTTACTTTACCGGTACTTCTACTCATGTTTTTATCAAAAATATTGCGATTCTAACAATAAAACCGTATAGCGACAGACAACATTATTAACGACAGACAACACTATGGAATTCCAATCTTTGTGGGATCTTTTACTTGAGTTGGGTAATCTTCTTATTGCTGCATTCTGATTCTCTCAGTGCCAACTACAGCGGATTCAATCCCAAGCATGCGATTAAATGTGAATTCGGCGCTCTCGAAATCGAGATGGTGAAGTGACGCTATTGGAATTCCGTATCGGCACTTCTCGATTAACCCCCGCGAAAGTTGACTGAGTGTGAAATGAGAAAGTCGATTTCTTGGAAAGTTGCCGACAACAACAGACATCGTTGTTTGCTAATCGAAGTTTTTCTCGAAAAAAGAACACGCATTTCCACTTTGGTTTCGTGTGAATGGACTCTGAGGAAAGTCTATTATAAAGTTGCGTAACTTCAACTCCTGTGCGCGCTTTCAACGGGTATGTTCCTCTGAATATTGAATGAGGCTCGAATTAGTTTTTGTTTGCAAACGACGAATGTGACCTTTGGAAACTTTCTCTGAGGGTGGGAAGCCAATGTGATATATTTGGATACGCTCAATTGAATCAGAAAACTTTCTAGGTTGTTTTATTTTATCAGCGAAGCTCAAGAAAAAATATGGTTCTTACAGCTCCATTCCTGGTTGATATACTACTGTACTTGAAATTTCACACTCGCCTAACTGCTTTGATAGTCCCAGCAGATTTTTTTATACAACTGGAACCAATTTTGTTCTCCATCTACCGAAACATATTTTCCTTACTGAGGCTTCTCCATTTTTTCAGACCCAAAATCATTTTTAACAAGGAAATTAGGAATTAGGTCAAGTAAAAGTGTCATTCTTTTCGAAACTCCAAAAAGTATAATTTGTAGAATGAAAAATTAAGTTTAGCTCCTGATAAAAAAGCCTGAAGTGATATCTTAGGGTAGTTTTTAAAATTCAAAGATCCTACAATTAAATGGAAATTTTTATAAAAATGTTATAGTGTGCACTTTATGAGACGGTCCTCTAGGTTAGGAAATCTTATTTCTATATCTATGGTCCGATCACCCGAGGTGGTGCTGCAGTTTTTCCGGGTTTTCTTACTGCTGAAAAGTGAATACGCCACCAAAAATCAGCACCACGACAATTAATAATAATAGCCGTCCTCTACCCGCTCAGGCTATGCTTTTGGATACACTCAACGAGTGTTTATGAGGGAGTATTATTATTATTATTATTATTAGGGACTATTCAGTGAAAGATAAGGATTCATTACTCTCAACCTTCAAGAGGACGTTGATAGGACAGTGGGGAGTTTCAGAATGTCGTCGGAAGACAGAAGGAGGGACTTTGACATTGATTCGATGTCGAGCAATCTTAGTGACAATTTTCGGTTATTCACGAGCGCCCAGCAAGGATGGCTTGTTCCCCTCTCGAATGGGGGCACTAAATCTAGTAGTGTTAATATTGCGTATGATCGATGTGTGTTGAGTTGTATCAAGTAAGTAGTTTCACTATATAGTTTCAGAACTGTCTCCATGTCCAATGATAATAGGCCGTGGACTTTTGAATTTGGAGTGTCTTCATAATAGATTGGTTCTGTATGGAGCATGTAAAGTCATCAGGAATTCAAATCCCCTCTTCTACATGCATTGAAGCTCTTCCTTCCAAGGCAGCAACCCGTGCGGCCGATGAACTCGATCTCGTAATCAACACTGAACGGACGAACCACCCGTTCAGCAAATGCATGATGCCTTCTTCAAGAATATTGAAGACCTTGGCTTATCCAGAAACCTGACCTCCGCTCTTCTATCAAAATTATATCTTCAACATCCCCTTCTACCGTAGTTGAGTGATGGGTGTAGTGGTCCCTGACACTAGATGCAGAGCGTGTCGTGGGGCAGCCGAGACCATTATGCATTTGCTGTCAGCATGTCCAGCTTATGCGGTCTCAGCCTATATCCACAGGCATAACACGGCGCTACGAGTGTTGTAATACCATCGACGACATTTGTACGGTATAGACGAGACACCGGTGTTGCCTTATACTCCGGTGGATATCGAGTCCGTTGTGGAGAATGAGAAGTACTAGATTGTATTAGAACTTCTCATATCCCACCCTCAGGCAAATACAAGCCAATAAGCCTAATGTAGGATGAAAAACGGACTAAATATAGAGACTTTCTCTTTGAACTCCGCAGGCTTCACCCAAACCATACTGTTAAAATGGCGGTTTTAATTTTAGGGGTACTTTGTGGATGATGGCTGAATTCCTGACAGAAAAAGAATGATAATAGTTTCGTTATGAATTTAGGGCGTGTTTGGTCTGTTTCAAAGCAATACTAGTTTGGATAGAGATTTGGAATAATCACAGAAAGTTGTTCAGTATGAGCTTCAGAGATTCAACTCAGTTTCATGTGAATAATAATAATTATAAACTTAAAGTTGAGCGTTTTGGTATTCTTTGAGTGAGGGTAGTTTCATCTTAATCTTGGAAGCATTATGAGGGAGAATATGGATGAATAATAATGATAGTTAGGTTATAAACTTGGTCATATTTTTTACTACAATAATAATAGTAGTAGTTTCATTGTGAATTTAGCTTTTGTTCCATTACCGAGTGCGTTCAAAGAGTGATCCCAGGGCTATAATAAGAATGATACCTGCGGATAGATGATTCCATTTTGGAGGGAGATCTGATGGGCAAGACAACTAAAGTTTCATATTTTGATGAGTTGTTAACTCCTGCAATTTTAACAGTATAGCAATTTTTATTGGTGGTGGCAATTTTATCCAACAGACAAACTATCATATTCTATATATTTGGTATGTTTATATTTTGGTTGATTACTTCCCACCATTTTGCTTTGGTTCTTAGTTAACTGCTCTGTCTGGCATTATGTGATCTATCTTCATATATTTTGTGAATTAGGCATACCACTTCCAGAACAAAAATTCCCACTGCAGTTGGAATTCTCCATTTTACAAAAAGATATCTACATCTATCTCTATAGTTAGCTCTGCAAACATATCTAAGAAATCTCTTTTGCAAATACCTGATTGAGGAATTCTGAACTACAGAATCCTCAAAACACAATGCCATATCGTAAATGGGATACTACTAGGGCAAAGTGAGTCGTGATAAAAAACATATTGTCGATAATTGACAGAAACCAACTACTTTCCTGAAATAAATAAATATTTGGAACCTCGAGTTTGAATACAATTCAAGAAATATAAATACCCAAAACACTGTAACAACGTCAATTTCACTTGACGCGCGTTTCGCCTATAAAGTTGACATCCTCAGGAGCCCAAAGCATATATACAGTCCGGCCTTATGTCTGTGCATACAGGCTGAGACAGCATACGCTGGGAAAGCTAACAGCAAATGAGTTATTGTTAATCTTACACACATTGCAAGGGCTGTTTATATTGATAGGCACAGTTCATGCTAGAATTTGACAGGATGACTACATGCATATGAACTAAAATTGCGCTCGATGTTGCTCATTAAAATTTTTATGGCGATTAAATTCCATAGTTGTATAATTTCCATTATAAATTCATCATGGAGGTAATAAAGTAGATGGAATTGCTCTCTGAGGCGCAATATTCATCCACACGTTTTTCCAAACCTGCAATAAATCATTGAGCCGTATGTAATTTGAAGTTATGAAATATTTTTTGGAATTATATTGCGAGCGGATATGGTATTGAAACGCTCTCGTTTAGCATGATCGAAATCCCCGAATCCACCTGAACGAACAATGAGAATCCCATTCGATGTTATCGCTCGCGATTTCCCAAATATCATCATTCATGGAAATCAATCAAATGGATACATTCATTTCCGAACAGTGCGTGTTTTATGTGAATTCGAATGTATATAATTCACACATCGGCGATGTTTTGTGGTCCACCAAGTATTCGTAGTAAATTTCTAATCCACAATGTCTTGCATGAATACTTGTTTAAAAAAAAAAATGAGTTTTTCCGCCCAATACGGGCTTGACTACCATTCATAATTGTTAAAATTGTAAAAATTGTTGAATTTTTTTAAATTGTTAAGTTTGTTAAAATTGTTAAAATTGTTGAAATTGTTAAAATTGCTAAAATTGTTAAAATTGTTAAAATTATTAAAATTGTTAAAATTGTTAAAACTATTGAAATTGTTACTGTTGGAATTATTAAAATTGTTGAAATTGTTACAACCACAACCCTCAGAAGTTTCTGAGAGACTTTGCAAGCTAGGAAAGACGTAGCCCCTAACCTTTTTAAACGTGTGATGCTATTTCGAACGATGCACCAACGGGTGATTGGATCAAGAAGCGTGCGCTCACATGCCACCACGGCCCAAAATTGAAATTCTACAGTTGATATTACCCGAATAACTCATACAGAAATATATTAGGAACTATAGTAAAAAAAAAGACCGATAGAAAGCAACTGAAAACATAGCAGTATTCGACACACTTACTAATTTTGATGGCATAGATTCAATCAAAAATGGCTCCAACGCTAGTGACTTGAAGGAACCATCCCAAAACACAGACTCTGCAGATCTCTTAGACATTTTTCGAAGTTGTTCGCTTGTCTTCGGATATTTGCCCCAATCAGTCAATAATAGTTATAGCCAATAATGAAAAAAATCAACGTCGTATACTACTTACCATATATCTCCTTCATTAGAGTTCGAAAACATGATGCAATTTGTGAACACTTTCAAGGGTTGAGTGATAATTTTTTTTGGTATTGTGCTCGAGGACTATAATTGTAACAAGATTCAACGCTGGTGTATTCGAGGAGGCGGATGGTATTAGAGCATTTCACATCACGTAACTCATTCATTCCAGTATTCAAATATATTTAAATTTCATTTTAATTTCACTGCCGAAAAATGCAAATGAATTTAGCAATCGTTTATCCCACTTTCACAAAAATCTTTCACGTAAAAGTTATTTTACTGCTAAAACTCAGGAAGGCTTCGATCAGAAAGCAGGGCAATTAATTCATAACTAGGGAGGTATTGAGAAATATTTATTTTAATTTTCTTGCGAGAACATTCTTCAAACCTTATGAATAATCGACTGATAGTTTTCAGTTTAAACTAGAAAATACAATTCCGTTTTAAAAACGAATCGTTGTTTGGAAACTGACATTTTGGGCTGTGGTGTTCGTGAAAATTCACAGATCATACTAATTTTATCATTCTGAATCGATTAGCGTTCGCAAAACTTTTTCTGAAGTTAAAAGGGATCACTTTCCTCAAAAACCTGAATTCATGCTCTTTCCAGACATTAATGAAAATCAATCTCTTTTTAATATGTTCTCCAAATTTGAAATCGATTCAGAGTTAATTAAATATTTTATAGACTTTTTACGGAACCTCTGCAATTTCAAAACGGAAATGATAAAAATTTTATCATATATTCTTTTTGCTGAACATGTAGTTAAGCATGAACGAATCATATATTTTGAAAATCAGCATGAATTTCGGCAGATGTAATACGAATTTCAAGTAAATCTGATGACGTTGAATTTTTCATTATTATCAGGACTTTTCTTGAGTGATATTTTTTCTTTTTTGATCGACCTAAAATTCACAAATTGTACTAATGTCATTATTCTGAATCGATTGGAGTTCACAGAATTGGTATTTCTTCACCCTTTCTCGAGTTGAAAAGTTTTTCTGAAGTTGAGAGGGGGCAATTTCCTCAAAAAATCAATTTCATGTTTTTTTCTAGACATTTTCATGAAAATCAATTTCTTTTGAATATGCACTCAACTAACATGATTATGAATATTTATTTCGTTATTGTTCTAAATTATTAGCTGCTTGTATGAAAGAGCCTGTTCAGTCTCGTTTGAAACCGAAACAAATATTAACATAATAGTTGTTTTCTGACAGATATTTGCTATAATAGTGTACGCTTTAGATGGATGTGGATGAATTGCTCTATATATTAGTTTCGATGGGTCACGCTATAAAAAACTGACAATTCAATCCCGTCGAACCTCGACTCTTTGAAGTCGATCCACACAAAACTGATGGCATAATCGTATATCATGAACCCCATCGAGAAGGATACTATAAATAAGGGTCTCGTTCGGCTTTCCATTCTCGATAATAAGTTTTTCTTGATGCGGTTGTGGCCTGTCAGATGGGTAGGTATTCGTGTTCGCTCAGAAAGATCGTCAAGGGGAAGCGTTATTATCCCTTTTCGAAGGTGAAGCGACGTGTCAACGGCACTCGGAACTGTCATCGACACTGCGAAGCATGTTCCTCGTGCCTCGTTGTCGGGCTGTTTACCAGAAAAAGAACGGGGTTCTCGAAAGTTATTTTCGTTTTGTTCAACTACAGTTGTTTGAAGTTTTCGACGTTATTGTTCGTTGAAGAAAATCGGGAATGGGACTCGTGAGATATGTCTTGGAAAAACATTTCTACGACTGGGTAAAATCTCACCACTGGAAAAAACAAAATAGTGATTGTTTGATTTATGTTTCATCATTTCATTCACACATGGCTGCTCCTATTAAATTTCCTGGAAGAAGTCACATGATGTCGGCTATTTAGGATTGCCTCAAGGCTCCGTACTTGGACCACTCCTATTTATAATTTATGTCAATGACATATTCTATCAAATATGACATATTCATCAAATATGACATACTTACTCATAAAAAAAAAATTATGTTACCTTCAACTCTTTTTCAGTCTTATCTTGATAGTCGCCAATATCAGTGAGAGACAATTTTAGTGACATGAAACAAATTGAATATGGAGTACCTCAGGATTCTGTTAATTTATGTAAATAGTTTATTCTTTCATCTAATTTCCAACGAAATTGTCATGTATGCAGATGATGCCACTCTGGTGAACCAGGAAAATGATACATCCAGACTACAACAAATAATAACAAACACTGAAAATATGGCTGAAGAGTGGTACAACTCAATTACACTACTTCTCAATCGGGATAAAATACAGAAAATATTCTTTTCAACTAACAAAGAACGAACATCAGGTGAAACTTTGAAACTACTTGGCATTATTTTAGATGATAACCTCACGTGGATACCTCATATAAGATCAAATGAGTAATAGATTATTTTCATATAGCTCTCTTCTGAGACAACTCAAGAAACATGTTCAATTATCTACTCTTCTTTCGGCGTATTTCGCTTTTATATACTCCCAAATTGGTTATGGGGTTATGTTATGGGGTAAGTCCAGTAAACTGCCACAAGAATATTTAAACTTCACAGAATAATAGCAAACGTAGGACCTCAGTAACATTGTCAGCCTCTATTTATCAAATACCGAATAATGCCTTTACCGTCGCTATATATATTCATGAAAAACCCAAACTCGTGGCAAAACATGTCAGATATCTCATATTATAACACAAGATCCAATAATTTACTGAGGACACAAAGATACAAGTGAATCAAATCATCAAAAAATTCATTAGATCCCAAACTTTTCAATGTGCTACCAACTGAAATAAAATCTAAGAACTACAGATCTTTCAAAAATATCATGAAAGAAAGTATTTGAAAAAATGCTCTTATTCCATCGGGGAATTAAAAAAAAAACTCCAATTGAATGATTGTAGAATGTACTCAAAACTGACATTATTTTATCAATGAATTCTAGGAATATTTATATGCAGTATTTTTATGTTTTTTTATTTTTTTTATTGTTGTTCCTAGTTTTACTTTATCTTAGACAAAATATGGATGTGATATTACCTTTAGTGATATTCTTATCAGCTCATCTCTGTGACTTGCTACAAAAATGTGCCTATTTACACGTAGTCGAATAAACAGCTATCTATCTCTTTCCATCTATAGAGACCTTCTCTTTGCGGGTGATATTACTTTCTTCCACCCCACCGTACTAAAGGTTGACCACACCACACAAATCAAAGTGGACGAGTGGCTTATACCTAATAGACTCAAATGCCACGACCATACTGATTACTTGATTTAAAAAACTCTAAACTGAATTATTTTTCCTAAAACTCTGAAGAATTCAATCAGCACTACGGCCATCAAAATGGTCGTATTTCTCATTATTTCGTTCTTATCCAGCCTACGGAATAACTTTTTGGGAAAATTCCTCACAGGCTGAAAGCATATTTATCCTACAAAATTACTGTCAGAATAATTGATGGTGCAGGACCCAGAGGTGCCTGTAGACCTTTATTTTCAAAATTGAATATCATGACATTACCTGCTCATATTTATTTCATGGTCTCTCAGAGATTCATCGTGATAGTTATGCATTCATTAGGCATGACAACATACACAGCTATTTACTGATCAACCCTAGCTTACTGGAAACGTCATCCCAAAATTCTTTTACACTATACAATAAACTACCCGATAGTTATAAAAACCAGAACACAACCAAATTAAAAACTTCAGTCGAGCAGATGTTACAGAGGTAATCCTCGTATTATACACGTACTCCTTACTCATCACTATATCACTGAAATTACTCATGACCATTTCGGTATGGGGAATTGATAATCAAATGAGTTGTTTGTTAATGAGGAAATTTCCATTTGTTTTCTACAAAACACCGGGTTACAATCACTAGAATGTCAAACTACGCACAAAATAAACAAATAATATCTCTACCCGAATGGAAATGTTCACGTAGAATAAAGGGTCAATTTGCAGATCACAATGAACAAATGAATTAAATTTTGATTCAGCAAAATTCAATTTATTGTAAATGCATAGGTTATTTATTATTGATTTGGAATATAATCATACTGAAATGGAATATTGAAAAAAGTCCAATCACATATTCTATGAAACTTTATCTCCCTGTCAAACCCAGATACAATTCTTCATTTTATCTAAGGGTGTTTGTTCATCAAGTACTTGTACAAACTTCGAAGGGCAAATCTTTGACTATTATCAATAGTTAAATGTAATAATTCTTCACGGCGACAAGCACGGCTAATACCCAAAATTAGCTTTTATGTGCTAAATAAAGATTATTATTATAAATTAGGACAACCTCCCAGGTAACACCTAATATTGGCTGAATCTTGGTTTTATATTGGGCCAATATTGATATATTGTGAAAGTAAAAATGATATTGATCCAATATGCATTAATATTGGAAATACAATATCACATTGAAAATATTGGGTGAATATTGGCTCAACCGATTCCGAATATAGATTGGCACGGAAATATTGGGTCCATATTGATTGAATAATTTTTATTAATATCGATAAAACAACATTGTTTTCAACATCTAGAATAAATATTGCAATTCCAATATTCCTCTCATATCGATTCTAGGATTAAAACCAATATTGTGTATCCAAGTTTGATAACATATTGGATGAATATTATTTCACAAATATTCAACAAAAAATTATGACCCATATTGGGTCAATATTGTTTGAATAATCTTTACCAATATCGACAAAACAATATTTTCTATTCATTGTTTTCAACATGCATAGTAAATATTGCAATCCCAATATTCCTCCCATATCGATTATAGGAACAAAACCAATATTGTGTATCCAAGTTTGAAAACATATTGGTTGAATATTATTTCACAAATATTCAACAAAAAATTATGACCCATATTGGGTCAATATTGTTTGAATAAATTTTACCAATATCGATAAAACAATATTGTATGTATATTTTTTTCAACATCTAGAATAAATATTGCAATTCCAATATTCCTCTCATATCGATTCTAGGAATAAAAACAATATTGCGTATCCAAGTTTGATAACATATTGGTCGAATATTATTTTACAAATATTTAACAAAAATTATGACCCATATTGAGTCAATATCATTTGAATAATCTTTACCAATATTGATGAAACAATATTATCTACACATTGTATTCAACATGTATAGTAAATATTGCAATCCCAATATTCCTCTCATATCGATTATAGGAATAAGACCAATATTGTGTATCTAAGTTTGAAAACATATTGGTTGAATATTTTTTCCACAATATCCAAAAATCATTATTACCTATGTTGACTCGATATTGGTTGAATAATTTTTGCCAATATTGAAATAATTATATTGATACAATATTACAAAGAAATTCTATTACCAATATTTCAATTTGAATATTGGACGATTATTCAAAAAACAATATTGAAATGAATTATATTAATACCTGTGCAACAAACCGCTATAAGATATAAAACATCAACTGAAACGTAAGGAAATATATGAAGTACTTTTCACAACTTGTTTTAAGACACTTCACTCAGTGGTTATGACGACCAAAATACAGACTCGGTTTACTTCTTTATTGAAGGAGAACTGTTATTGGAGAAGTTCCGCTTCCGAGTCATTACACATTTTTATCAAATAGTTTATCTCATCAATATTATTTTCATAATGTCCAAACAATATTGGATCAATATCGCCAAATGTTTTTATTTTTTTATCGCCAATATAACGTTTTAATATTCTGCCAATATAAGTGTACCAATATCGCAGAATATTTTGAGGTCAATATTGTTTCTAGAATATTTCGGCAATATTACACAAGTAATATCGGAGCAATATCGCCGAATATTCACATTTTTTTTCTCGCCAATATTTGATTCGAATATTTTGCCAATAGTTTCATAATATTGTACCAATATTGTCCCAATATGAGTGTGCTTCCTGGGCTACAAATAGAAAATATTGAAATTACTACTAATCTTACGAAATTATCATTATATCTGTACCTTATACAGTGAATTTGCTTCATTATCAGCATCTTGAATAAATTTATCGATATCATCCCTTGATGGAACTAGATTTCTTTCCTCGGTATCCTATGCTCTTGTTCCTAACCAATTTTGAAAACTTCCTCATATCAATATTTTCCTTAACATTCAATGTACTTTTCAACATTGAGTGAGTGTCTAACGTATGAGGTATTATAATTAGTGATTTTTCCTTAAAATAGCATAAAAGCACATTTTCAGAAACCTTTTTTACATGTTGCTTGTCGCACCATTCACGAAATTGGTCATGTGTTTTCTCATATACCAAGTTGGATTTGGCCGGTAACGTATTAGATACTATTGCATTTGCTTTCTCAGATACATTTGATCTTCTTGAAAATAACTTGAAATTGGAGCAACTACGAGCAAACACAGTCAAACAGTCAAAGACGAGGCGTGCCAACAAACCGTTTCTGTAATAACGAGACAAAGAGACCACTGGATGCTGTGAAATTGTATTGGAAATATTGATAACATTAAGAATAACATGTATGGAAAAGAGAAGTATTATTTAGTTAATTTGGACTAATTTTTTTCAGAAAGGAAACATTTTTTAATACAATTTTACTGAATACATTGAATAATATTTTCAAGACGACAGTCGTTTAGAAATGATAACTTATCAAGACAAAAAACCACGTCAGATGTATTGGAAGTATTTATTTTAAATATGTTTCAGACGATGTGAATTCACATTCATAGTTGTACAAAAAATTGTGTTTGTATTTCGTGTATGAAATTCGTGTTAACATGGCATATTCGAGAGAATTTTTGGCCTTGACCTGCGCACTTATTACAAAAATAACTATTTTGACCATTTATCAACAACAATAAATAGTAGCACGTTTTTTATTATAGCTATAGCGACAAGCAAAATGATGCACAGCATTCGAGAGTCTATCGCTATCCTTCTCGGATTTTTTTGAGGTGAAAACTAAAACTTTGGTATTATGTATGGATCATGTGATTCTTTTCAACGAAATCATGGTTTGTTCACTGAAAGAAATAACAAAACAATATGATATAGTGCGAAACAAAAATGAACAAATGAACTTTTTTTTGAAAATTTGAATATTTCATCAGCAAATCTGATTTGACAACCGAGTTCGTTCTAGAGAGAGCAAAGCGTTTCTGCTGTCGCTGTCCGTACGAAACACAAAAACCGTCACACTTCACTTTGATGGCTAATAATTAAAAGTTAATTGAATTTAACACTTCAATTATGGAGCATAATAACCGTCGTTTGGAGAGAACTTTAGATAACTTGAGCGAGCTTTGGATGAAGCGGTCATCGATTTCAGTTGTCGATTGACTCGTTTTTGACAGAGCAGTCGTTCAGATGGAGTATTTAGATATGGTGTTGACACTTATAAGTGAATGGGTTACTTATTTATTTAAACATAGCTGCTAGTTCATTTGCATTGAATATAGTGATTTATATCACTAAGCTAAGCCAACTCTGTCTATTTGCTAACTATCGAACTGGAACCAGAAACTGTAACTAACTGTCATCTCGGATTCAGAATCCTGTATTGATACTTGTAGTAATATAATTTTGGTCCTGTCTAGATGTTTCGAGAGACGATATGAGGGATCGTCGATATTCAAAACAGAATAACTTGACTTTAATCGCCTGTAAATTTTCGAAAAATGCGAAATTGGCTTGTATTTTTCAATTAGAACGCTATTCCACCCAAAAAATGTTAATTTTGTGAACAGGTTCAATTTTTAGAACAAAAATCTTCTTAAATTGTGTTAATTCTTCATAAAAAAATATGTTTCTAATATAATTCGGAATCGTAGATAAAGTAAAATATAAATTTTCAAAAATTTTATCGTACCATCATTCCTTTTTTTGAGCTAAATCTTTTATCTGAGCATGTATAAATCATATATTTCCGGAAACAGCATGAAATTTTGTGTATATAGTACGAACTGGAGTGAATCTGATTAGTTGGTATTTTTCATGATTTTCAGGGGTCTACCCCTTTTCGAGCAATTTTTCTTTCCGCTAAAATTCACAGAACATCACCCTAATATCAGAATATCTTTCAATATTCCATTCACATTTAAATTATACTTAAAATTTTGTAGTCCTCATGATTTTTACGGGTCTACCCCTTGGGACTTTTTTCGAGTAATTTTTCTCTGCGTACATCTACTTGAAACTCACAGAGTATACTAATTTCATCATTTTGAATCGATTGGTTTTCGCAGAATTGATCTATCTTTAACCGTTCTCCAATTGAAATGTTCATTTGTAGTCATATCCACCAATATTTGAAAAAAAATATATAAAAATTCACCTTTATCGTGATACTTTTTATTGCGCCGTAAATTAGCAATCAAGATTTGAAATACAGAAAAAAAATTGCTGGATGTTCACTTGCCAGTTTTTGATCATACGAGGGAATTTTTAAGGTTTTATTCCCGTAGAAAAATATTTTTACGACCTTAACTAGAAAAAAATTTCTATGATATTTTGTCACGCTGTGTTCAAATTCATCTAGGCTATGACAAAATGGATAATTTATATCTATTCAGCTATTTATGAATCCAGAAATTTCGAACCCATCTAACACTCATAACAATTCATTTAATGCAATCCGATTTTTCGAATCAAATCAGTTAAATCAATAAAGCGTTTAAGTAAGTAAGTGAGTAAACGTTTATTTCTTAAAGACAGCTATAAAACTGTATAGAAAAAGTCAATACAAGTAGGTACAAACATGAAAATACAAAAAGTATATATATATATATATATATGAAAACTAAAAGTTCGGGTTGAACCGCGTCTAGAATTTGTTGAAATTCGACGTTTCGGCTCCGATTTTGGAGCCATTTTCAAGAACTGAAAAAAAAAGAAATTGTATGAAAGGTCGAAACGTAATTCTACGCTGAGGTCCAATCTGCCTACTCCTCAGGTATAATTACGTTAGGTTTTTGTGACTTGACGTCGGGGTCTCAATCTGCCTACTCCCCATGTCTCGTCACTGGTTCTCTCTAAGGTCTCAATCTGCCTACTCCTTCGAGAGAACTGAGGAATTGTGGGTTGAGGAACTGTATTTATAGTGGACATGGCTGTAATGGCCGTGTGCAATGTATTAGCGCGAGGTGAACTATGGGCGGGAACTGAGTTGGCGCTAGATGAGCTGTGTGCGGGAACTTGGTTGGCGCTAAGTGAGCTGTGTGCGGGAACTGGGTTGGTGGGAAATGAGTTGATGCGTGCAATGAGAGGCTTCCAGGTATTGGGAAGTCTACGTCCGTCGTCGCGAGTGTTGAGGCAATTGGGGCACTTCTCTATCTCAAGTGCTTCTCGGATGATCCTGGTTTGCAGAGTTTTCTCGGTGGAAATTGTTTTTGTGTTTTTGAAGTCTATTTTGTGACCTGTGTCTTCTCGATGTTTATAAAGTGCGGAAGTGGAAGATGCCTGACGCACAGCAAGTTCGTGTTCGTAGACTCTGGAAGTTACTCGTCTGTTAGTCTGGCCAATATAAGTTCTGGTGCAGTCTGAACATGGTATTTCATATATACCTTGAGAATCGTTTGGTATTGTGTCCTTGGGAGATCTGAGGAATTTGGATATTTGGTTGTTGGCCGTGAATATTGTTTTTATCTCGTGTTTTCTCAAGATATTACTGATTTTGTCTGTTACACCTTTGATGTATGATAGGAAAGCTTTGTGTGGCTGAATACTCTCTAGTGGATCATTCGTTTTTGGAGGACGGGTCAGTTGATGGTGGATAGACTTGTCGATTAGCGAATTGTTGTAACCATTTTGGAGTAAGGCTGATTTCAGTTTGTCCAGCTCTTGTGGTCTATTCTTGTTGTCGGTAAGCTGAATTGATCTGTATACCGGGAGTTCAATACGGAGTTTGTTTGTGCTGGATGGTGATGAGAGTTTGCGTGTAGGTATCGGTTGGTGTGGATCTGTTTCCTGTGTACTGTGTGGGTGAATGAGTTATTGGATTTCGTGATGAGAACGTCCAGGAAAGCTAGGGAGTTGTTCATTTCGGTCTCCATTGTAAATTTCATGTTGGGATGGATATCGTTTAGGTAATCTAAGAATGTGTTTAAGATTTCGTAACCATGAGGCCATATGACGAAAATGTCGTCAACGTATCTGAACCAGCAAGTAGGCTTGTGGTCACTTGCTTCTACAGCCCTGGTTTCGAAGTCTTCCATGAAAAGGTTTGCAAGGACTGGAGAAAGGGGGAAACCCATGGGAGCACCTTTAACTTGTTTGTAGTAAGTTCCTTGGAAGAGGAAGTACGTGTTGTTCATACAGTGACTGATGAGGCCCAGGGTGTCTTTTGGAATTCTGTGTTTAGTTTTAAGGATTTCTAGCGTGTCCGTTAGGGGAATGTGTGTGAAGAGGGAGACAACATCGAAGCTCACTAGGATATCGGTGTTCTGAATTCATTTGAGAAGGTCTAAGGAGTGGAATGAATTTTTCACGTAGGATGAAGCTTCTTCTGCTCGTGGCTGAAGAGTATATATATATATATATATATATATATATATATATATATATATATATATATATATATATATATATATATATATATATATATATATATATATATATATATATATATATATATATATATATATATATATATATATATATATATATATATATATATATATATATATATATATATATATATAAATATATATATAAACTAAAAGTTCGGGTTGAACCGCGTCTAGAATTTGTTGAAATTCGACGGTTCGGCTCCGATTTTGGAGCCATTTTCAAGAACTGTAATAAAAACACTGTTCTGTAAGGAAATGCTTTAACTTTATCTTGAAAAAACTGGGAGACTCATAATCTAGGTGCCATATAATTCCATATGTTGAAAACAGGATCAAGGGTAATATCCTTTCTTCCCCAAATTTGATTCCAAACAGTTTTTATCAAATATGTAAATTTTCTCTCCGGAGCATAACAGTGACTGAATTTCCAGTGTGGAACTCGAAACTTTTTCAATCAATATTGATGTACTTCATTTACATGTCGGGAATGAATAAATTGCTGAAGTTTCGATTCAATTCGTTTAAAATATAGCGATAAATCACGTGGCTCTGAAAAGTGATGTACCTCGCTGCTACTATTTTTGCCATCAAGCCACTCCTGAAATAACATTCGTAATATTGCGGAAACACAGCTATCTGGGGTCTCATAAACTTCTCCATAACAACTGATTTAACTGCCATTATGCAAAGGGCGTAACTTGCTTCATCGGGGCTCTTCTATATGAATATTATATGATCCCTAGAGGTACACTTGCATTGGCAGTAATAATGGGATTTCTTGTTGGAACTGTTAAACTGGATCCTGATATTTGCTAGGCGAATATGTCTTGTTTAAATACTGAAAATGAAAACTTTTTCTTCAGATATCACGAAACTATGAACATTTCAGTAGATAATAATAGTTTAAACTTGAACAAACGAAAACTACTGTGTTTTTAGAAAATTGCGTGAAGCAGTACTTAATCTCGAAGTTTCCAAGAGAGAAAGGAATAGAGCTCCAAACAAATTCGAAAGAACAAAGATAGAGTAACAAAAATCTGAGGAATAATACACTTTCAGTGTCCAGAAGTGAAAAATATACTTTTTTAATAAAGGGTGGTTCAAAAATAGAGGCAAGTCAATCCCTTGTTTCTTATTCCGGATAAGGAATTCCATGTCATGTAATGTGTAACAAATAATCTTTGATTGTGACTACAAGAAAAGTAAAATATGGTTCAAGTTTGGGTGAAAATATGTGGTACTTTCAAAAAAGTCCTAAAGTCCGTGTATGTCGAAAAAACATGAGTTGAATTTTTCAAATTTGTTATATTGTTGTCAACTTCACTTATTTCATTTGCGATCATTATATGAAACGTTAAATAGTAATTCGTTCAATTTGTCTTACTGATTAACTGACATCCTGTTGTGATGTTGACACTTTTTAAAAGAAAGTACGAGGCAATACCATATTTGCGAACAATAACACTACATCGAAGAGTTTCAGCTGGTTTCAGGAATCGTGATTCAAAAAGTGCTTGAACTTCTCAATTATCTATATTCGCAAGTAACGAAATACATGACGTCTTTTGGTGGTTTATGACAATGAGTCTCGATACTGATGCCGCATCAGTATAGCCTATGATTTCCTCAATGGGCACTTGTTGGCAAGTAGTGATCGAGTTTTCATCTCTTGCTAAAACCACACTTTTACCTCCCGTGGAAACTCGATCCATACGGTTCATGAATAATCTAGATATGTCCAAACAAGATAGTTTTTGCCTTTGCTTTATATGAAATTTTTCGTACTTGCGGCTTTAATTTCCTTTTGCCTGGTCCCGTTCATTTCTCATGTTTCAGTAGAATCCAGCCCCGTTGCTGGGCTTCAGATATAGTTTGATTATGGTTTTGTTCACCTCTGCCAGGTTATTCCGTGTACAGCACATCCATTCTCATTTGAAGATTTGTTGCCTTGTTCTTCCTAACCCTGTCGATGATATTGGTATACGTTTCCTTCACGCAGAAGCGTTTGATAAATTGGATAAGGCATTCGCCTCCTTAATTTGAACTATAATTATTCGTTTCCCGGTCAACCACCAGTCAATAGGATGTCAGGACCCTATATCCATGCCCTCATACTTTGAAAATTAGCGGTCTTGTCTGCATTGTAGTAAATGGCGAAAGAGCGTGTTTTCAGCTCATTGAAATCTAGCAGAGACCCTGTTTTCAAGAAACTAAGTTTGATTCTCGATAGAAAAAGTTCTATGGAGAAGTACTGCTTGTTATCATGGAACAAACGAGCTGTTTTCTCGCATACAGTATAGATTATTTCAAACACGCCAGATTGTCAGCTTCTACATTCGAAATCTTGCTAGAGACGTGAATTTCAAGTCACTGACTGATTGTAATTTTCTGCTAAATGAAAATTACTGCATATTATTATATTATAGTGAAGTTTTTCCGGCATCAGTCTTAAATACGATGAAAGAGATGAAATACGATCTCACTTCTCACAATAAACAACTACATATTGGATTTGATCCCATATTGTATGATTAAAAAAAATCTTTTTTTTATGTCCTCGTAAATTTACTAGTTTACATCCACTTTCCCATTCGTTTGCTATCGGTGTAATTTTCCGACTTCGTGGATCTAATGGAGAATCGATTTCCTTGCCGAAGAGGAATATTAATTTGTGAAAATGATTCGGGTAATATCAGAGCAGAGAGGTGATTTATGCTGATGTTGCCCAATGTGAATATACGAAAAAATGAAAAGAAAGAAGATGGAAAATGCAAAGGTTCAAACACCAATCGATGTGAACTTCTGAGTCCATTCAACCATTATTGCTTCAAAAGATATCAGTAAATGGATTGGTATTACTGAAATAGGCGTGATATGGCAAATCAGAAGAAAAGGAAGTGAACAAAGGGTAATTGTCTCAGCCTTGACTGTCTTAGTATGGTAAGCACGCAAGGGTTGGGATAATTTCGCTAAAGCCACTACAAGACCATGCAACTTTTTTTTTTGTATCGATGTATATCTGACTGAATTTATAATCGGTAGACATTCATATTCAAACGTCACACGAAGTGGTGAGCTATTGGTCGGAAAGCAATCTGGGCAATTCATTGGAGAAACTCAAAAGGTGGTAAAAAACTACCCACATTTTTATTTCTGATTACGTACGATGAGAGTTGATTGGTGGGTAGAGTCGTGTCAAATAACTATTTTCTAATTTTCGATGTTTCTTGAGTAATTATTATCAAGTGAAGGCTATCGATATTGTTGTCATTCCATCAGTTATTATACAACAAAACTGAGATTGGACCAAGAACAGACCCTTTGGGGATTCCACAATGGATTGATCCACTGGGTGATAGCGTGTGGGTACCAAAAATCTAGGTTTTTTGACTCTGGAAAGACTGTTGTGTCCACTCTGATTCCTGCATCCATATAGTTGTAGCTGAGGCAGAAAATGTTCATGATATACGCAATCGAAGG
This sequence comes from Chrysolina americana, assembly GCA_958502065.1. NCBI lineage: Eukaryota > Metazoa > Arthropoda > Insecta > Coleoptera > Chrysomelidae > Chrysolina > Chrysolina americana. The sequence continues at coordinate 8,272,038 of OY293410.1, forward strand.
CCTTCGACAGATCACAGAATATTGCTGCTCTGAATTCGCTTGATTCAATTCAGTATATGTGAAAACAGCATCTCCTGTTCATCTTGCTGAAATCCACTATGCATCGCTTCACATCGGTAAGGCCTTCTGCATTCGTCTGGCTCAGATTTCTGCTGCATCACGACAAGCCGGTATAACTTCAAAGTACCATTTTACCCAAACCAATATAAGTCTCGATATTTTGTCTTTTTTTCCTCTTCTTTTAGGACTATGTTCGTTTCGCGAGGAGCCAAAAATTCTTTCGCGAAAATCGTCCCACTTTGATGTTCGAGGTGGACTACATCAGGCTTATTAACTTTTATTTGCCTGAAGGTGAGGGATGAGTAGTACCAATAGCACTTCTCAATCTCCACAACAGACTCAATATCCTCAGGAGCAAAAGGCGACACCGGTGTCTCGTCTATATCGTACGAGTGTCATAGATGAGACCGCATAAGCTGGACAGGCTGACAACAAATACATTATGGTCTCAGCTGCTCCTCGACACGCTCTGTATCTAGTGTCAGGGACCTCTATACCACTTGTCCTGAGAAATGCATCGGCTGCGTGGGTTGAGAAGAAATGCTCCAAACCCTGGTTTCTCATGATCACATACTGAGCAGAGAAGGGGATCTGAATTCCTAAGGAAGTACAACCGCGGAACAGACGATGTAGGATGCAAGCTCCTATGAGTTTTGCGAGTCTTTACGTCGAGCAGCTTTTCCAGAGTTCATTTCATCACTTCAAAGGAGTAGAATAGAATTGGAACGGCAAGCATATTAGTTGCAGCAACTTTGTTTTTCCCCGACAGTTCTGAAGACCAGATCTGTCAGAGTTTGTGCTGATACTTGTCGCGGAGAGAGCTTTTGAGAGTAGCTACCTCTTGGGTGTGGCGTTGCATATTAGTTGCAGCTACTCTGTTCTTCCTCAGAAGTTCTGATAACCAGATGTCACAGATTATTATTATTATCATTATTACTATGCGGCGGGACTGGCCATCGGCAGAAATACAGGTGGTTCTACGTAGAATCTTTCTGCTTCCCGCTGTCAGGTTTATCTCGTGAGTTCTCTGGATCTTCTGATGAATTCCTGTAGAGTTTTCACGAGGTTTTCCTGTGGGATGATATCTTCTGCACTACAATATCCAAAGCTATGCATTCAAACAATATGTGTGAGGCTGTTTCATCCTCCTCATCACAGAACCTGCATAATGTGGAGTCTTGGTGTAACCCCAACATGTGCAAGTGTTTTCTCAGGTGGCAGTGTCCCGCTATTAGTCCTACCACCTTCCTGACGTAGTTCTGGCTCAGTTCAAGAATATGCCTTGATAGCCGATCAGTTGGCCCCATCACCAACATCTTCTCGTGAGTATTGCCCTTGGCATCTTCCCTGGATGTTTGATGTTGGTTTCTGACTCATTTCTTCGTGTCCTGCTTAATGTCTCCAAATGGAATTCCACAGGCTGGTTCTGGTCCAATGAGAGTTGCTGCAGCCACTGCTTTTGCTAGGACATCTGCGTTCTTATTCCCCTGGAGGCCCTTGTAACCTGGTACCCAGATAATTTTTTCTCTGTTCTGTGTTCCTAGGTCGTTGATTTTTTTGTGAGTCTATCAAACTAATTTGAAAGTAAATCTGCGTGATCGCAAAGCCTCTATTGCTGCCTGGCTGTCGGAGAGAATCACAGATAGTTATTATGATGATGTATAACACATTTTATGGAAGTGATGGATCCAGTATTCCGAGACTACCGCACTTAACGAAGCGAAACGAATTGCACCGCCCGTGTACTTCCACTGGCTGTGCACAAAAAATACACTCTGTAATCGACAAAAGCTCTTATCTTCTCGCATTCGTCTTATCCTCAAGTAGGTAAAACGAACGCGGATGGAATAAGAAAGAGTGCCACTTAGTTCGGCAGCTATTTACAGCAACGTTCACAACAGAAAGGCTTTAAATCACAATCACAAACAGTTGTTGTGAACCTGCTAGACGGTCTGTCAAATAACGTTTCGCCTCCGTACAGAGGCACTCAACGCCTCTGAATACGCCAATAACGTTCGAGAGGTAATAGTTCGTCGGAGATTTTATGGAAAGTGTGCTGAAGAGAGTTGGTATTGACGCGTTTCTTCGGCTTTAAGGGCAGTGGGTGAGTGTAACCGCGATGTCGAGTTCGCTTTGACGTTCCAGTTGGTCTGGTTCGATAGACGTTACATTTTGATGGGTCGTGTTTGAGGAGTAAATCAATTGACGTTCTGGCAGATATGCGGCCATTTAAGGAAAACTACAGTATTCGACCATGTGGATCGCCAGGCAGAAACTGACTGAGACGGTACGGAATTTCTTTTTTTTTTCAAACAGTCCTTATACATTTTTATTTATATGGAATCTAATATGAAAAATAATATATTGATTTCGAATTGAAACTTTTTTGTCATTTGTTTTCGATCCAGACCCTTTCCAACTGGAGAACGGTTGAAGATATATCAATGCTGCGAACACCAATCGATTCATAATGATGGAATTAGTATACTCTGTGAATTTCAGTCCCAAGAGAACTACAAAATTTTACGTATAATTTAAATGTGAATGGAATAATGAAATATATACTGATATGAGAGTAATGTTCGTACAATATGTCTGAGATCGCAGTCCAATTGAACATCTCGTCCAGAATGAAGCCTAGAAGCTTCTTGTTTCTGATTTGTTGTTACTTATTCAATTTCACGTTTTTCTCTATGAGGTTTTTCTTCAATTTCTACTACCTGACTTGATGCAAGGAACAAGGTTAATGGACTATTAAGAAACAACATATTTTTCTACTCATTTATTTGAAAATAATCATTTTCCAACGGGATACTCTACATGACAGTGATAGTTTTATATTCTAGAAATGAAAATGGAACAATTGAGTATTATCGTGCAACCCGATATGTATATGGTATATTATGATATAGACAAAAATGAGGAAAATTTCTGGCGGGCGCAGGTCACTTCCGAACGCCAATCCGGTATACTAACCAATATAACCGCCAAAAAAACATACTTTCGACGGTTCTGGAATTTTTCCATTATTTTTCTGGTATTTTACGTCATCGATTCAACATGGTACACTTTTGAAAAATTGCAAATAATCAGATTTCAAATTCACCTCCGAACGGCCAATGGGGGATCCTAACTCATATAACGGAAAAAAATACTTTCGACGGTTCTGGAATTTTTTCATAATTTTTTCTGTGTTCTACGCCATCGATTCAACGACACACCTTTGCCATAAATCTATTTTTAAATTAAAAATTTGACCCATCTGAAGATGCAGACGTTCGCCAAAACGCCTACAGAAACTATGTTCGACCAGCGATATCCTCAAAATTTGGTGAAACTATACAAAAAACAATGCATTTCACGAATATGATACGGAAAAAAATTTGAAAAATTTCTGATGGGCGCAGGTCACCTCCGAACGGCCAGTCCGGTATATAAACTCATATAACCGCCTAGAAAAAATACTTTCGACGATTCTGGATTTTTCACTATTTTTCTCGTGTTCTACGCCATCGATTCAAGCTGAACCATTTTTGAAAAATTGTAATAAATCAAATTTCAAATTCGACCCGTTTGATCATGCAGACGTTTGCCGAAACGCCTGCAGAAACCATGTTCGACCATCGATAACTTCGGAATTTGCTGAAATCATACAAAAAACATTGCATTTTACAAATATGATATGGAAAAAAATTAGAAAAATTTCTGGCGGGCGCAGGTCACCTCCGAACGGCCAACCCGGTATACTAACCCACATAACCGCCAAAAAAAATACTTTTGACGGTTTTGGAATTTTTTCACTATTTTTCCCGTATTTCACGCCATCGATTCAACACGACATATTCTTGAAAAATTGCAAAAAATCAAATTTTAAATTCGACCCGTCTGAAGAGGCAGGCGTTCGCCGAAACGCCTACAGAAACTATGTTCGACTAGCGATTGCTTCGAAATTCGGTGGAACTATGCAAAAAACATTGCATTTCAAATTTTGGTGAAACTATACAAAAAACATTGCATTTCACGAATAATAATATACTAAAAATAATTTGATGAATTTTTGACACTAATGACAGTTAATCTCACTACTTGGCATTTGATTCAGCAAACCAACGTCACTTCGTATGACAGTTTATAAACACTTTTACGATTATATTTGAACTTCTCTCTATAACTATAATTAATATCGTAGAAGAAATAGCATTTCCTACTCGAGATGAAATGCGCTTTTTTCGTTGGTGAGATTGCCACACTCGCTCCGCTCTGCTTCGCTCTTGGACAAACTCTCACCTCACAAAAAAAACAATATTTTCATCTGTTGTTGAAAAATATACCATTATCAAATCTTTTTTTTTTGCCAACACGAGTACATTGAAAAGCCCCTTCACTCTTTTCGTGTTTTCTACTTCCATATAAAAGAGTGAAAAGAGATCTTTTCCTGCATTGTGCTTGCCAGTAGCAGAGCGTTCATTTATTTAACCAGAAAAACTGCATTATGAATGTAATCGCTGGCATTTGTCAGAGTGAGTTTCTCTGTGAATGAGGGTTTGAAATTGAATTCTCGGATTTTCTTTCCAAGTATGGGACTATACACTCTAAGAGATTTTCAACAATAAGATTAACATGTTGATATTTCTATTAATCGCCTTCAAATGCAGGTTCATTCGTTTTCAAGTTCATGTTTCTTTATTAAAGTTAGGAAATCGTGAAGGTTTGTTTTAAACAAAGGGAAGAAAGCATTTCTGTGAGTAATTCAATTACATGTAATATTCTTTCTAGGATCCTGAAGATGACAGTTATGCTATCGATGATAATTTATCGATCAAACGAACTTACTTGTGAAGTTCGATCGTAATTTTATAAAAACTCCAGTCCGACGACGCCAACAATAATCGAATGTAGTACGGCCATGTACGCTCTTTTCCACACATGTTGACAGCTATTTTGAATATTTGAGTCTCCACTTATGTCCTCTAATCATTCATGAGATCCATTACTGCACGTCATTCATTTAAAGCTCATGCATGCCGTATCTCATGAGCAGACAATTTAGGTATGTTTTCTTCGAAGGATAAAAAGACCGTAGTATCGTCAGACTGGTTTCATGAAACTACGATCGAACTTCACAGGTAAGTTCGTTTGATCGATACATTTTATTTCAAACTGTATATACGTAGGTGTTCAAAGTCTATGTACAGATATCGTATTTTTCGAAGATTAAACCAACATTTCCTACTGAGAGATGGTTTATAAGGGTGTCTCATATAAACGTGTTCGATTGATGATTAATATATTTTGTGGAAATTTATGATGAAGGTAGGGTGGAGAAAATAGTAATAATTTTTGTCTAATTTCCACTACGATTTTTTATTGTTACGACCGGTTTCGGTTAGTTAAACTATCAATTTAACTACTATATTCTCACATCAGGTCACTATAATTATATAGATAAAATAAAGTAATTATTGAGTTCGCTTGGTAGGAACAATGAAACCTCACCTGAGATATAAAAAAAAATCTTATCTGAAATATCATAAACAATCTATTTCAGAACATTTCCGAGTGGAATCGAAAATAATTAGTGGAACAGGTATCTGTGGGATGGCTTATTATCAAAATTCTCTCTCGTCTTCTCTCTTTTGGATTTGTGAATTTTTGCCGGTTGGGCGTTAGGATCTTGTGACGCTCGTGGTGCTTACAAGATTTTATTTTTCACGAAAAAATTATCTTAAACGACGTTGTTTCCTTCATAAATTTTTCATAGTATTTTCTGCGTTCTGGTCAGCAACTGAGCACAAGTCAGCTTCTATACAATTGCCATGGAAACATTGAAGAGGTTGCTGAGGGTTGTTTATTTAATAAAATTACGCTGCATTTTTGTAAGAATTGACAAGCTTGTTAGTGGAGGAAACTAAAAACGGTTGTGTTCATAATAATTATGGAGATCCCACAGAATGTGACGCTCAAAGCTGAAAAAGCGTTAGGAAATTTACTGCTTGTGAAAGCCAAATACTTATACGAGAAGGAGTATGATCATTTCTTGAAATGGAAAGATGAAAACAGAGTGAATACCGTAAATGAAACTGTCCTAATGGCATACTTCCATGAACTGGTGAGTTCATCTCATGAAAAATATCTTCAATATTTTTTATTTATTTTACTTTATTTCAGTCTGAAAAATGTAGTGCAAATAGTCTATGGACCAAATACTCACAGCTGAAATCATCATTGATTTTTAAAGAAAACATGGTAACATTCCGTTAACTAATAGCCACGAGCTATCAACATAATTTTTTTTTGAACTCACGTAGTTTGGCCTCCTGAACAAAAAATCCAAATGAAATTTTTGGCGGTCTCAACTAGTTTCGGAGATATGGGCCTATTTTTGAGTGATGAATGGCATTTTTTAGGAAACATTTCTACCGCGGAATAATACTCAAAATTATTCCTTCTGTACACACCCTAATTGACTTGTTTCACACTCTTTCTTAATTGAAAACGCTACTTTTTAGGGAAAAAACTCATCCTTCTTTTATGATCACATAACCTACAAATCTAGGCAAAATGGTTAGTGAATTTTATTCATGTCAAGTTGGTTTCTGGAAAAAAAGTGAGTGAATATTTTCCTTTTCATGTTGAAATTAAATGCATGGAAAAGTTGGCTGTGCAAATATGCAAAGTTCAAAGTTACCAACTTGACATAAATAAATTCACTCTCAGATGATTCTGCAGAGCCCTCCTCTAATGCCAACCCAATTCGCACGTCACTTGTTCGATATCTGATCACTTGACATTCGCTGTCACATCGATGTCCCATTGAAAAGCGTTTGAAATAACAAATCGAATCACCATTCGTATCGGTATATGTATATGTGCCATAATCGAATATCGGAAATTTGAATAGGGTTATTCCGTCAGGTCGGATGTAAAAAATTGAATTTTCCATAGCCGACGATACCAGAGCCTACATAAAACCTTATCAACCGGAGCGGGCTTCGATTTCGAATATGATTTCGTATTATGTGCTCTCATGCCAGATATTGCGATAAAGTAAATGCTGGATGAATTGGAGAGGGATGTATCGACTATGCATGACGAGATTTGATGTGTATATTTGAATGAATGTCTGGGTAGGTACGTTTCATTGCTACGCTTTTCTATCAGAGCTATGATGAAATACTGTGCTGTGGGAATGGCAGGCATGGACGATATCGCTCCCGCCAGAGAGCGCTAGTGTGAGTGGAGGTCATGAGTGACAGTAATAACAAGTAAAAAATTAATATACAATAACACTTTAATTGGTTGTTGTTATGGAGAAATACGGCCCTTTGAGTGCTAAAAGCCTCATTTATGAATTGAAAAAAAGAAAAGCAAAAACTTCCGACCGTAAAGAACTGTTGATACAAAAATGAATGGATGGAATCGGTGCATAAACGTCAGTTTGTAGGTTAACTTGTCTATATTTGGTGAAATTTATTTACTGGCTATAAATCTTATTCTTTCAGATTGCTCGATTATGATAGGAATAAACTTTTCATGTCCGTTATGCACTTATCAACTACTCCAATCTGACCTCCACTAACAATTGCGCCATCTTCGTTAAGCTTGCCAGAATACATGCCATTGCAATGAAATACGAAAATATAAACTATTGCTATCGAACCAAGTGAATGTGTCTATAGTACATTATATCTACCCAATAAATCTTTATTTATTGGATAGGTTTAGTATGAAGCTTTAAAAAAGAATCAAGAAACTTGAAAAAGGAAATATTGATATAAATAATTCTAAAAAATTAAAACAATCATGTGGAATATTTCAAAATATGTTCGAATCGCTGGCCGTGGTGTTGACTGCTTTCGTCGTGGCAAATATTGAAATGTTTGGGTAATACTTGTTCCCCAAACGTTTTACAGATATTCATATGTTGGAGATGAATTTTCACATTTTTCAGCCAATGTTCAGATATCAAAACGATATCCACGTTTTTTTTTTCATATTTCACTTCATTTCTTGAACATTTATTGAATATTTTGATGCATAATCACATTATCTGATATTTGCTCACCCAGATTTGCACTTTTTGTTTTTTCAGCACAATTTTAGACAGTCTTGGATATAAAAAAGCCTTATTGGTTTCACATACTTCTTTGTTTTCCATATCTACGCCAATACCATTATCAGTATCATCTTTTATAATATTCTTCACTACAGTATCACCTTTAAGTGGACGGAAAATTAATATTTATTGATATGAATCAATAGTTCTTTGAATAAAAATGTTTTACCACTTTGTTTATAGAACTATAGAACTATCTCTTTCAATTAAATTTTTTAAATACATTATTACAATCGAAAACATATTTCTTGTCAATATTTGTCGTATGTAATTGTTTGATTGATGACATGTTTCTTTCAGATATTAAGCAGATTTGAATGAAATCTACTGTGTATGTAAACTGGCATCAACTTTAAATAGCACTCAATCGAAATTTGCTCTCACATATTATGACAAATTATAATATACGTTCTTATTTTGTAAAAACTCAGCAGTTTCATCGAGGCGAAAACCGTGTTATTTGTCATATCCTTTCGTATCCATACATAACAGCTCAGATTTTCATTAAAACTTTCAGCTTTCAGAATGTCTTAAGTTACAGTTAGTTACAGTAGAAGCTGCTGGTCTGTTTTCAATAGTTTCGATAAAAAAAGAATTGAAAGTTTACAGTCCCGGAGAGAATGAGCAAAAAATTTGAGAACATCGGCTTGAATGGGAACTAGAATTGTGACAAAGGCATTCAGATTCATGTTTCAGTATGTGTAAGGAAATATGAAAACATTTTGGATTCAGAGTGTTGATATCGTTCAGCTACAGAATAATTGCATGGCTGCAAAAAAATAACTGAAAAAATGCTAGTGATATATCAAATTGTTTTCAATCCCCTACACAAAAAAAGAGAAAGCTGCGTAAAGGCTCAAACATAATGGAAGTTTTATGTTTTTAGTCTCAATTTTTATAACTTTAGATTTTCCTTTCACGAAACTGGAATTGCCATTATTATTCTGATCACGCCCCACAAACAATCTTGTTGGTGGAATTCAAGTTTTATTTTTCATTTCTGTTTTGCATCATGTTTTATTTCTGAAGTTGATATTCTAAATCGCAAATTATAAAACTTATTAAAACTTCCATTGTGTTTACGGCATTCGAATTTCGAACTATTTGAATTTTTTCATTCTTGACATTTTCAACGCAGATATCTTCTTTAAATATTGATAATTTCGTGCCCTCAAACTCTGGTTTTCCCAGACACCAATGAAAAATGTATACACCCAGCGCTTTGACTTCAGAAGAAAGCCAGATAATTCAAAGCAAAATAACGGGAATGCTGAGTAATTATTCAGGCCTGAAAAGTGGAGTGGTAAATACAAAAAAGAGCTAAATGGTATCTACATCTGAGTTGCTGATAAAATTTGTCTATCCTCTTCATGAAGAAAAAAATGTATTTCGCCTTATTATTTTGAATTTACGTAGATATTTCTGTTGATAATCTCTTATTTTTCATCACTCACATTTCGGACGTACATCGTTAATGGTTGAAAGATTTCTACTCGTTTTACTCTTAAGGTTGAATTTCGAATCAATTCTTCTTTGTTCGTTCAAAACCAACCGAAAATTTCTATTAATTTCTAGAAATGTCAAAAAATATTCCACCTGATATGTATTCCACAAATATTCAGTCAGTGCCTGAATTATAATCGCTGTGAAGTAATAATCAGATTTCTCAATGTAAGTTTTCTTCTGATTATTCCTCTCAGATTTATATTCATTTGCGAAATCTTTCTATAGCTTTGATTGAATAATTGCCAAATGAAATTACTGCTTGATTCTTAATTGAAGCTTCATCTAATTACCGCTTCATTAAATTAGCAACTTGATGTAACTGTTTTCCTTTGGATATTTGGATATTATTAAAGCATTGACGCGACGAAGAGGTAATTAGAAAGTTTGCAATCATCTTCCATCCGTACCTGTCTAATAAATTAGATAGTGTTGTACTTACCCAACCTACATAATTTTGTATGTGATGTTATCCAACTTTGAAGTATAGAAATGAGAGTGTTAATAATCAAATCAGTTACCTCTGTAATCTGTCATTATTTCAAATAATTGTTTCACTCTTTCTCAAGTAGGAGCTTGAATAAATTATGTCAGATATCCCCGTAAATTGTACAGCAAGTGTCAATTTTTACAGAATAAGGCAATTGAATGTTAATTCTCCTCAATATGATCAATTAACTCTCCCGATTTCAAAGTCTTGATGTGATATTTGAATTAGAACAGTGGAAACTCCAATATATCATTTCTGTCTAAAGGCCGATCCAGATACATGCGTGCCGATGCAGGGTTTTTGAAGCACGTGCGATTTACACGTACATTGATTTTTGACCTTCTTACCTGAAAACTGAGAACATTGCATAAATATCAGTTAGACGTAGTTCAATGTCTGTCGTGGAATTTGCCAGGGACGTAGATGTTTTCTGGCAGATGTTTGCCTGATTTTCGCACGTGGTGGAAACGTGTGGAGAGGAGAGTAATTCGACTTTGTTGAAATTATTCTTTCCACTATAACCTTTAATATCACCCAATTTTCTGTACAGCCGAAATTATACTTTTATACTTACTTATATGGGGTTCAAGAGTACGGAAATACAGATACGGATTACAACTTGATAATAAACTCTGACAATTCACTTACTCATTTCTAATTAACTGCCAAATTACTCTGCGTACTTCACTTGATTCAAGTCGCTGACTTATCTGGAACATGGCTTCTGTACAGCTTCGCTCGACTCCGCTAACTACTGTCTTATAAATATCATTGGAATTGTCGAGAACGCCGAGAATCTCTCACATCTCCACTTATCGATATGTACCGGAGTGTTTATTGTTGTCCTTACATCTTCTCGATATTTCGATCACGACGACATCGAGAATCAGATGTCAGTTGCTGTTGTTTACATTGTATTTTTTCCCTTCAGGTGATGGTAGTTGCTAGAAATATGTTGGAGCATCACGGCAAATAATAATAATAGCCGTATTAAATCCATTATATATGGACATTTGTCTACTCTCAGAACTGAAATGGCATTGAGCGTAGGGTGTTATTTGTTACATGCAGATCAACTACTCTTATCTATCTTAAATCAATCGGATATTCTGAGAAAGCTTTAACCTTTCTCAAAAACTCCTCCTCAACGAAACACGAATAATTACAGTAAATAACGATGTATCCTCTTTCATCAAAATATCCTAGAGTGTACCTCAAGGGTTTATACTGGGGCCAACTCTGCTTACCTTATATACTGTCAGTGGGAAAAAGTAGTAACATGCTATAATATCCAACTGTACGTTGACGATACTCAGCGATACTTTTGTTTCTAACAGAAAACTATCAGATCACAGTAGCGACATCAATAATGAACGATTTTAAAACACGTAGGCTTTGCTTGATTTCTATGGCAGGAAAAATAAATGAGTTGTTGATAACTGTTAAGAACTGTCAGACATTTTAGCACTCGGTTCCATATTAAAGATGTATTCGAATGACGAAAGGACTGATATGCTATTTACTTATGCAAAATTAAATAGAAATCCTCTTTTGGCAAGAAATATGTATGGTGAGCTATACCCGAATCGTCGCATTCCAAACATTCTGTCACTGTGGTGCATTTGACAGAAATAAAACTAGAAAATGTGTTGTTACTGGAAGTATAAAGAACCAAATGAATGTTTTGGGTAAGCAAATATTACCTTATACAGACTAAAAAGTGAAAAATAACGTATTTTTTTTTAAATCTAGAATTGGTCAGTTACAAAAATATTTCTAATCAAGATTGTTCTTTACGAGAAATTGCCCACGAATTTGGGATATCTGTAAAATCTACCAGAAATAAACAACAAATACAAATGCTACAGGATAAGCAAAGTTCATCACCTAAATGAAAGGGATTACGGAAGGAGAGTACGATTTGCGAAAGGTTTAAGACGTAGAAATAGGGAAGTTCGAAATATTTGTAAAAAAATAATATGGACGAACGAATCAAAATTCACCAACAATGGTTGGTTTAACAGAAACATCCATTATAGGTGGAATAATACGAATGAACATTTACATAGAGAAACCAATTTCCAGGTTGGTTGGGAATTTTGGGAACAAACATACTAGGTCCTTTCTTTTACGATGAGCATTTGAATGGTGAAATGTATTTAAATTTTTTATCCAATGAGTTTGATGGCTACTTAGATGAATTGCCATTAAGCACCCGCCGTGAAATACAACATTTTCAACAAGACGGTGCCCCTCCCCATAATGCAGCAATAGTAAGGGAGAATTTAGATGCAATATTCCCAACAAAGTGGATTGGAAACAATGGACCAATTGCCTGGCCAGCTCGATCCCCAAACCTTACTCCTTTGGATTTTTTTGTCTGGGGATACATAAAGGATAAAGTTTTTTCGACACCTAGTACCGATATCGACCATCTCAAACAGAAAATAAGAGATACATGTAATAGCATTATAACCATCATGCTAGAAAATTGCCACAAAAATTGTATGGACAGACAACTTTATGTGCATTCAACAAAGAGGTCGTCAATTCGAGCATTTAATGTAGAATTCTTTTTCTGTATTGGTTTTATTTTCTTCCACAAATTCATTATGAAAAAAATTGTTTTTCTGTTTGTTTGATTTCTTCTCCTCTTAAGTAAGTTTATTTCAGGGGTAAATTGCTATCGTTCGTCTCTGAAACTGCAGAAATCTTTTATGAATTTTTATAGTATAAATACAATTTTCATAGATACATTCATTCAAAATGTCACTGATAATTTTTATATCAAAGCGTTAGATTCTGTGGAATTCATAAACAAACTAACGACAGGACCCTAATTAAAAATTGTTGTCACTGATGATGCTAGTTATTTTATATGAAACGTTATAAAAATGTCTAGTGTGATATACCACTGAATTGTGATTTTATCGCTCTATCAATATTTGTGATGAAATAGACAGGTCCGTATTTGACAAAAGTTGTTGATGATGGCGGTGTTGACACGAAACGTTTGATTAAAAATTTATCGTTACGTAGTTCTAGTACATTTTGAATACAATAAAACTTTCCTTTTTGATTTTTTTATATTTTCTGAAATAACAATTCTAATCGTAAAAAAACGAAAACAGCATTTTCACTTTTCCCTGTATAAGTTGGGAAGGGCGAGAACCCCCGTAAATTTTCTATGACCAATTTACTGCTCACCACAATAGTTACCTTTTTTCCCATTTAATCGTCTTTGTATCTATTACGGTTTAGAATATAGCAATGTTACCACATGATAAAAGAAACGGCCTGTATAGGCATATATCCATCTATCTGTCCATCTAGTTCGAATCATCTCTGTTTTATATTGACTGCTTGAAAAGCTGTGCATAATAATTTAATTTTTCATCACTCGTTTTGTTACTAAGTGTGATCATCTTCATCTAATCAGATATAATCTGAACACTTGCCTCCTTTTCCAGCTCAGTATCATGTTCCATGCTCCCCCCATCGACGTGCTAAATTAATGCCATCAATACATTAAATATTGAGCATCGTCGACTTGTGAACTCGAACCTCTGAATTGTGCTTGAGCAGCATAATATATCGCCGTGCAACAAGTGTCACAAGAACGCCACCGCCATTTGGTTCTCTCCGAGGACGTCACCGGTATGAAATATTCATATAAGCTTCAATTCAGTTTCCATATCTTTTCCTTCTGTACCGTAGAATAATGCACCAGTTCCGAATTAAAATGGTTTTTAGCGAGGTTCTCTATGTACTACGACATGTGTTGCTGTTTAACATAGATGGATTTCGTTCGTAGTTTGAATTAATCATAGTGTTTCAGGAATTGTATTAGGGAGTTGGGAAGGCTGATGGATAACGTAACGAGTTTGAGTTTTCATTACTTCACGCTGTGAAGGTGGCTTCATCTGGAGCGAACATCTAGTGGATTTTTTGTTGAAAAAAATTAATACACAGTAGCGAAAACTAAAAACCGTGTAGTATTTGAATGACTTATTTTTTGGAATTATTGTCATGACGAGAATTTGAGTTTTCAGTTCGACATTGAGAAATGCCGTTAATGAAAAATCAAGGGGTCCGACTCCCAAGCAGATGAGCTAGTGTGATCGCTAGAGTTATTAATATATTGTCGTCAGGCTTTCATATCTTCAATTCAACAATTAGCCCAAATCTATTATAGGTTTTTAGATCCTATCAAGAACTATATCGTCATCATTTTTCATCATTTGAAACACTTCTAAATTCTTTTTCTAGTTACTCTTCGAACTTAAATATATTTTCAAACAACTTTCATTGTAAGTCGTAATAGTGCAGTATAAACCACCAAAAAGTAAAGAGCGATTCCTTATGCCACTCCCATTAATCAATCAATCAATTCTCTTGAATGCTCCAATGGTAATCACTTCTTCAACACAAAAATCCTTAGGTGAGAAGATCCTTACAATTCTTCGTTGCATCAAATTCCGCTTTTCCCAATCTTTAAAACATCCAGTTCACGCTGAACTTACTTATCCATCACACGAGAATAGAACACCTAAGAAAAGAAGTCAACACTACCGCAGAATATGATACTACTGCAAATCTGATCCTAATTCTGAAGCTCTTCAGTTATAACTCTTGCATCTCGCAGATGTATTGGATTGATGAAACGAATTAAGCTAGAAGAACATCCCAGTCTATTCCATTATACCCATATTTAGTCAAATATTTGAAGTGATAATCAAAAATAAGTTGGAGATGTACTTCGAAAGCAAGAATCTTTCTATCAAAGACGAATATAGATTCAGAAAAAAATGCTCGACCATCCAAGCACTAACTGGAGTTTTAAGAGAGGAAGTCGAAGGCTTCGAATGAGGGCAGTTGACCGCGATCACTTTCTGTGACCTGAGCAAAGCCTTCGACTGCATTTCTCACGATATTCTTTAAATAAAACTCAATTTTCTCTTTTAGTCTTACCCCAACAATCGGGAGCATTTCGTACTCCTCAATGATAATGAAACATCTGGATTTGAGTTGATGAAAATAGAGTACCTCAAGGCTCTGTCCTGGAGCCTCTCCTTTCCATCTTTTTTTTTGTCAAACAATGAAACTAAAAAAGGTGTTAAGATGAAGCTACCATAGATGATAACCTTAACTGGCACAATCATATTGACGACTTAATTTACAATCTCTCAAAGGGTATATTTCTGCTTCGACAGTTGAACTCCACAGTGAGTCCTACTATTTTTTTTTAAAAGCATAAAAGCATTATTCTGTGGGGAAACTCCGCATCCTCTGAAAGAGTTGTCAAACTTCAGAAAAAACAGTAAAAATAATTACGAATGTAGATTACCACACGTACTGTCCCATATTAAAAAAAAAAAACTGGGAATGATGCCCCTTCCCACTTTATATATTCACCAATCGCTTCTCCAAATCCACGAAAATTAAATTGAATTCGATATAAACGCCCATTTCCATGATTACAATACTCGGGATTCAGAACTTATAAGACCTTCAAGATATCGACTGCATAAATCTGCATCTGATCCTCTGAATACGAAATTGTATAACATCTTTCCACAAACAGTAAAGAATCTTACCTTCAAAAAATTCAAACAGTATATTTGGCTTTTATCAGAAACCGTAAGACCACTGAATGCAACTCAACGGTAAATCATAATTCACGTTTCAGTCTTTACCTACGCTACCATAACAGTTATTCCACCTTCATTTTGCCAAACAGCTCTGCAAATAAGTATGAATAGCCTTCTTAAAAGCATTGCCGGGCTAATACCCATAATTTATATTCTACGTCATAATTTATGTTTATGTACAAATGAGTATCGATCGACGGCAACCCTGACTTAATATCGTGCACCATTAACCTATTTTATACTTGCCATAAGTTTCAGGGTAACTTTCGATATTGGATCGGTCGGTCTGGTTAATGATTCCTAACGAATTTATTGAAGTAGACTGGTAAAATTTTATTAAAATGGGGCTGAAAAACTACGCAGCCGGCACATCTTGAGCCAAAGTAATGGAAGGAAAGTTAAGCACGATATTCAATAATTCCATAGCTGGCATGTTATAATTTAATATATCTGTATATATCTGTTTAGAAACGTTTTATGAGACCAGTTAAACACAAGTGCATCTTATCATAAGACAAAGTCTCGTGTCATCAAACACTACCTGAATTAATTAACGAACCATTGGTCATTGAAACCGTATCACAAATATCTTGCACAACATATTTTGAATACCTATAACATTTTTAATAAACCTCAAATAACCTCTCAATAATTTAGGAGTCTTTATAACATACGAGCTGTGAATAAAATGTATTACATTCCTTCATTAGCATATAAAACACTTGTAAATTACTCTAGGTTATATTTTAGGAATCACAAATGATTTATAGTTATTCTTTACTTGAACTTTGGGAGTAAGCCAACATTACTTTTTGCTCATGTTTTTTGACCCATTTATTTTCTTCAAATTTTTGAGTTCTTGATATACATTTACATTTTCGAATCTTCAACTATTTCAATAATTCTTCATATTTGAAACCAAGCGAAAAATATTTGAGCACATTACCGGAATATCGTCGCCTCCACCAAAATATTGAAAATTTTATGAAATTATGTAAATCTTCTGCGTCGCTATAATATAATGTTCTCACTGTGATGTGACATTGACGTAACGACATCAACTGTGCTAAAGGTGTCGTCATCTGAACTGATTTTAGTATCATCGACAAACTGTTATGGCACAATAATTACACCGTTCATGTGTCCTGTAAACGAAAGCCGGAAATTTTTCAGGCACACTGGCCACCCAACAACAAATTCCTAAAAAGAAACCTTCTGTTTGAAGCTGGAACTGATGTAGATGTTTCTGAAGTACACACAAGCTGATGTGTCTTCTGAATTCATTCTTGTCTTATATACACGGGGAAAAGATATTTTCATCTCATTTTTGTCTCTCAAGAACAATTTAACGAAGTTAAGAAGGTAATCAAGGTATCATTCAAACATTCTATGCAAACAATCTTGTGCACCAAGCAAAAATCTATCAATTGCTGGATTAAATCATAACCCAAATTACTCTGAAGCGCCAAAACTTTTCTAATTTATGGCGAAGGACCCCTAGCTCTCTTAGTAGCAGTACCAGTATTTATTGTGCTTGTCATGAAGGTATCAATTAAACTCCTCGTGTTAGCACCAAGCAAAATTGAATCAATTGATTGACTAAATCGTAACCCAATGACACCGAAATTGCAAAAGAACGTAAAAGAGAAGTTTAGTATAATTATCCGCCAAAACTGGTTTAATTTCTGGCGAAGGATCTTCAGCTTTTTCTTTAGTAGCGGTAATTACATTCATTTTGCTTGTATTAGGAAGGTATCAATCAAAATTGCTATGTGAACATTTTTGTGTTCGCTTGATTGATCGGCATAGAAACGTCCAGTTATTTTTCCGCCAAAATTTGACTGATTTATAGCAATATCTTTATCTATTCTACATCATTTATATTATAGACACTTCGTTCTTTGTTTTATCATATTTCAATTCGTTTCCATTAATACAAAGCTTGTTTTAGAACGCATAGTGCCTGTCGAAGTTTTTGTTGTGATCAAAAAACCATTATACTTCTTGTGAAAAACGTTTTACCAGACTTCTGAAGATAACAACGATCAAGTAGAATAGATCCATTCCGAAGGTTGAGCACCTGATAAACCTGATAAATAAAAAACAATCTACTATATTACCAAAGATATGAAAGACCAAATCAAATATGTTTATTTCAAATGTCGATCACTGTATTGTGATATTAAAAGAGGTTTTCTCAGCTCGAGAAATATAATTTCGAGCTTGATGAAGGTTTTTAATAGATCATAATTTCAGATAACACTGTCATCAGCAGAATTATTCTTCTCGTTTGATGGGCCATTACAAGTTCATTACATTTTTGGCGGAATTTCAAAATGAAACTCTCATTTATATTCCGATATCAAACCGAGCGAACCATAATTGATAGGGTACAGTTAAAAGGATTTCGAAGTTATGGCTACTATATTTCACTGGGGATCTTTCTTTTAATATGGAAAATGATCACCCTAGAGCTATATAATTTTACTGGTTTATCAATTAGAAAGATGTTTCATTCTTCAAGTTGCTTTCTGCATCAATAATGTCGAAACAACATTTTTTATTCTTCTATTTTGTTGATCAAAATAACGACAGAGAGCAGGTACATGATAAAATATAATAATTGTGAAAGTTCTGGAGAGCAGACAACAATCATTTCGCAAATATGAAAATAAGAGTGGAAAGGTGTCGCAGTTTCATCGTGTTCAACATTACGTATTTTCTGTTAAGAATTCGCACTATTACGAGAAATCCTCAGAAGTATTCGAAATAGTTGTGCAAGCTGGGGGAGACAAAGGCCTTTCCTCAAAACGTACAATCCCATTGACAACAATATCTTACAAACGGTTAGTATTAACATATCCATAACTGCGTAGTCAGTTATAATTTCGTAATTTGTTGTAACATTCTGGTAGGTTAGGTTAGGTTTGAACGTGAGTGGGCCCATATCAGGCCCTCCACTGTGGCCAATGACCTATTGTGGCTCACCCTATGGTTATATTTCTCCCAGTATATCCAATCTCTTAACGAAATTGAGGAGTACGTTGGGAGTACAATTTACCAGGTTCTCTGGCCTTACTGTTGTATTGCCAAATGTTGAAAATCTGGTTTTGGCCGCTGCGGGGCATGTACATAAAATGTGCTTAGCCGTTTCATCCTCCTCCATGCATAGGCGGCACTCTGCATCTTGTGCAAGTCCAATTTTATGCATGTGGTGTTTGAGTTTGCAGTGGCCAGTGAGCAAACCTACTATAACTCTGAGATGTGCTCTACTGAGTTCTAGCAGCTTGACAGAGTCCTGTTTTTTCCTTGTGCAAGCAATAAATGCTTTGGAATGGGCTAGGCCCGGTAGACTACGCCAGTACTCGAGTCTTTTGTTGTCAGCCCAGGATGTTATGACATTCTTGGCAGTGCTATGTGTTATACCGATTACCGGTTCTGGCCCAGTGAACGTTGTTTCGGCCCCCCCTTTTGCTAGGGTGTCCGCTATTTCGTTTCCTTCTAGGCCCGTGTGACCTGGTATCCAGACTAGGTTAACGTTGTTGCGTTGTGCCAGTCGGTTTAAGGTTTCTCTGCAGTTCCATACTGCTCTGGATTTAAAGCAATTGGATTCAAGCGCTTTAACATTTAGGTAAGTTCTGTCAGAAAACAAATACTTTCCTGTCGCATTTTGTTTCTGCCTATAGTTCATTGCCTACTTTAGTGACAACAAATTTCTTCCAGAGATATGAGCAAGGAGATAGAATGTTGTATTCTATTTTTTTATGTTGTGAACTTGGCCATCTGTTGAAAGACTTGAACCCTATTATTGAACTAATAATAATCGGTATATCTCCAAGCTGAAGATAAAAGGGTTGGTAGACTAGGCTCATCTGGTATGTCTCAATGAAACTCCTTGGTGAAACTGTTGTGGATATTCTAATAGAGCATCAGAAAATATCTATATTGCATATTGAATCAACTATATTTCATTACATGAAGGGGTGGTTACGAAATTGTCCAACAGATAATTTTCAAATTTTTACAGGAATAGCGTTTTATTATACTGGAGTACAATTTATTTTATAATTAGTCTAACTTTTTTACAACCCAACACTCGTTGATCTCCATACGCCTACACTGTTAATGTATCGTTTCAATTCAGATATCTGAATGTTAATCACTTTATGTTCGTCTAGAATCAATTCGAACGGCCCATAAAGTACAATACCGATTTGGCACACACAATGGCGTAAACCGTGTAGTTTGATAGGTTATCACATAATGAATGTGAATTTGCTCGGTACAGTTTGGCATAGAAGTCGGGTAGCTCTAATTAATTTTATGCAACTATGTTTCCACACTCGATTCCCAATAGATGGAGGGCTATTGTGGGAAAGGGACATTTCAATGTGTATTCAACGGCACAATGAAGCAGTGAAATACAAAGCAGGTTAATTTGACACAATAGCTTTGTTCCCTATGTTAGGGAACAAGAACGATTTGATGGAGGTAAGTGATATTGAATACGCTCCTCTCAACTCCGTCTCTTTTTTTGTCAATTTTATTTCTGCTGATGCTGTCATCAGATGATCAAGGTCGGCTGTGAATAGCCTTAGTAGGTTATGGGGATTTTTATGTCCTCATAAGGTAGTGGCACTATAGTAGTAAATAAAACGTGGATCGTTACTAAACACATTTGTTTCACGCTCAGAGGTCTGTTGGATGTAAATCGATGTTCGGTAATAGGTATACTAAAATCCGAAACGCAGTTGTTTTGAATTTACCAACAGCCATGCAAGGTTCCAAGGGTTCCAAAATAAGAATGCAATTACTACTTTTATAATCTGGATGTCCGGAATCATGTGATATGATGTGATGGTTGATCTTGAAATATATTCATCTCCACATATTTAGATAATACATTTTCGTCAGTTCGTTACCTGTGATTGAATGTGCAGAGAATACAAACGAATAATTTTTTTTCAAATATGTGAAATTTCCTCTATGAAGAGCTGTTATCCAACTATCACGTCTCTGTCTCAACTTCTACCTGTCTGCTTGGTTTGTATAGGAAAAAGCTTGAATATTTCCCGTGCTGAATCGGTTACTACAAACTACAATCTACAACAAACAGCATTCATGACTCATCACATCAAACCTATAATAAAAGAGAAAACTGCGTGTGTTTTCATGACAACGTATTTTCAAATTGATTCTTCCATGATTTGGATGACACTTCTTAGAATTATTCACTGCCCCCCCACACTATGCACAAGGGTGAATATTAGACGGAAGTTATATTCTTCATCCAATATTTCAACATAAATTTCCAAAAACTAAATCATCGATCGATGAAATGAAATTTTTATTCTCGACGAATAAATTTTATTATGACTTGAGAACTATTTTCAATACTGTAGTGAAAATACACTCAACTAATTTCGCTAATTTATATTAAACTCTTCGAAATAATACCTCTATTCATCTGAAAACTTTCTATTACAGTCACTATCGCTAATCTGCCTATTTGCGAACTCTCGAACTATTTTTGTAACTTCAACTCTGCGACTCTGCCTGCCATCTCATGTTGAGCATCTCATACACCGGTACGTAGATTCCTGTTCCACTCTCGAACTATTGAGAGTATGCGGAGGCCCGTTCAGATGGCTCTCGTACAGTCTCGAAAGTGGTTGGAAGCGACGATTTCATTTTAACTAGTTAGAATGAAATGAAACTAGTTCTCGTTTCTTCTTGGAAGTAATGAGCCATGGGTCAACTGATAACGAGCAGAGATGACATCATGCGTTATTTACAAGCCAAGGTCGAATAATTTAGGTCAAGGCCGGCCTCAATATCGTTACAATACGAACAACACACATCGTGACTTGAACCGTGGAAGTCCAAAACAATTTCAGTCAAATTTTATTCTATTGAAATGAATGGATAAACCAAATTATAAACTTGAGTTCAGTACATGAATGAAATGAAATCACTGTGTTCCAAAGGCACTTTCGCAACATTATTTTCATGTCGAATGAACTGTTCAGCCCCGAAGAAGGCATCAAGTCTCTGCAGTCACGAGTGCAGATTATTTTGAAATGGGCAGTATTCCTTTTTTGTTTCCCAACCATAACGTAGTTTCAGGTTTTTAATTAATTAAATCGTCCACTTCTTTTCCGTTCTTTATCCCAGTAAAGTCGTTTCTCGTTGCGCTTGAAGCTTCTGTATTCACGTATTTACTACGCCTGAATGTTCCGCGGACATGTTCGAAACTTTTAACTCGAAAACTCATGTTGAAATTTATCTCTTCAACTTGATGAAAATGCAGCGAACTTTGAATGAGTTTGGTTGCATTTCCATTTGGAGTGTTCTTCACAGCATGTAGAGTGCTCTGTTCTAATTTTGAAATACGAAATGTCGATAGTTTTGTAACATCCAAGAAACGGATTTCATGGAATAGAGAAGAAAGTAGAATTTTCAAGTGCTGCTTTCGACAAAATTCTGTAAATATTTTGATAAAAATGCACTCAACTGTGATCTACTAATTCATTCAATCCTAGGGAACTACAACTTCTAATTCATTTTAAACAAGCACAATGATTTATATAGATCTGCAAAGGTCGCAGTGGAGAGATTCCTAGAGAGATGTACTCTAGCCAGTTCTTTATGGAAGGGAGATCAGACTTTACAGTAACCTCCAAGTCTTGACAGATTTTTGTCTTATGAAATTATAGTAGTATCATCTGGAAATCCTAGAATTCCACCCTGACCCTTCATTGGAAATATACCATTAATGAATTAATTGAAGAGAATCGGCCCAAGAATGATTCCTTGTAGCACTCCATACTCGATTCTCTTCTTTCCACTGTGTATGCTGTCTATTCTCAGACTGAAATTTGTTGGTTTGGTAGCTTTGTTACCATATCGAATGCTTTTGACAAATCAATAAATACACAGATACATGTTATTTTTTTGTCCAGAGCAGATAGGATTGTGGCAAGTACTAGAAGAGCATCTTGGAATTGTCTGTCAGATATAAGATTATATTTAGATACAAATGCAATTGGCCTCCTTTTAAGGGCCATTTCAAATATGTATTTGGTGTGTAATCAGAGATATTGGCCTCTAGCATGTGATCTCGTTCTCTTCGCCCTTTTTACTGAAATTATGTTTCGATTCACCTCCAGCTTTCAACCCTGTTTCAAATCAATGAACAAACGAATGAATATAGGGAAAGTTACCGTCATAGTGGTGCTGAAATCAAATGCAGCATCGTAATATATGAATTCCAAAACATTTCCACACGATTCGGTGCCCTGAAAATGCTTTTGAGGACACAACGCCTTCTCGCCAATCCGAAACACGTAAAATAAAAGCTTTTGGTCCTTTGATGGCGTGACCAGCTTCCGAAATCTGACGTCCAGGCTTTGGGAAACGACAGAAAATACGAATGTGGGTGCATTCTACCGAATTGCTATTCACATGAGTTCACTGTCATTCTCGTCACGGGACCATGTTTCTAATATCTCGTCGATTGCGGAGCTTAAGCATTTCGTCGACGGCGATGAAAGGAATTTGTTGGACGTCGCAGTCGGTTTGGGAATTTCACTTTGGGAGACATGCGATATAATTTGCGGATAGTCGATATGGGAAAGTTCAAGTTGGAGTTTATGTCAATAGTTTTTCTATCTTCGGAAATCACGAGAATTAATCTCATAGCAGATGTTTGTTGTGATATTTTGGGCAGACAGAAATATTTCAAACTCAAATTCTCCTATAGATGTGTAAGGAATATCTTCCTCCAAAGGCAGTGTCGTGCGTTGTAAACAGAAATATTGAGGTTCAATAAAATAGAAATAATGGAAACCTGAAATTATGATGGAATAATCTCCACAGAATTTTGAGAACAGCCTATGCTCTAATTGACATTTTTTTTCATAACTCATTAATTTAACTCTTTTCCAATTCGGCTTCCCTTTCTCGATACTTACGACACTGGTAGTTTACCAATGAAATGACATATTTTGATTTCCAATTTCAAATGGTCTTTTACAAATTTCACAATGCTTCACCATTGCTTCATAATAAAAACTAACGATAGTTTAACACAAATTAACTCAAAATTTGCCCTTTGTTCACAAAAAAACACTCCAATAAGCCAAAGACGAAAAAACAGATGTTTTGTTGTTGTTCTATCATATTTGACATTCGATATTCCAAATGCAGTGTTGCCGTACTGACCAGACTATATCGACAACGAAGAATCTCCGTTCGGCGATGGAAATACTATCGTTTGGCATATGAAACGAATACAAAGTCAAAAATGTCACGAATAGGACTGGAAAAAAAAAGAAATGACTCCTTTCCACTCCTGATGAGCTATTCATTTCTGGAACGGGTAAAGGTGAAACAATTCTGCAAACGCCAATCGATTCAGAATGATCAAATCAATATGATCTCTGAATTTTGAGTCCACCGATGTAAAATAAAATTATTTGAAAATTGAAAAAATACTAAAAAATCATGAAAAATACAAAATCTGCAGATTAAATTGGAATCCGCATCATTAACTCAGAATTTCAGGCAGATTCCGAAAATATATGATTTGTTTATGCTCAGATGCAAGGTTTGGCATTTTGAAAGAATACAGAGTCAAAAATGTCACGAATATAAGTAGAAACGAATATGGAGGTAAACGACTCCTTTCTCTCTCCAAATGAACTTTTCAACTAGGGAATGGTTCAAGATAGAGCAATTCTGTGCACGCTAATTAATTCAGGAAGATCAGATTAGTTTAATCTGTAAATTACAATTCAATCGATGTAGACCCCTTAAAATCATGAAAAATACAAAATCAGCAGAATCACTTGCAATCCGCACTATATATGCAAAATTTCACTCAATTTCTGAAAATATATGATTTGTTTATTCTCAGATTCAAGGTTTGGCATATAAAAGGAATGAAACGTCAAAAATGTCACGGATGTAGAAACAAATAAATATGGAGGGAAATTACTCCTTCCCCCACCAAATAAACTTTTTAACTCGGAAACGGTTCAAGATAGAGTAATTCTGCGAACGCCAATCGATTCAGAATGATCAAATCAATATAATCTGTGAATTTTGAGTCGATCGATCTAAAACAGAGTTATTCGAAAAATCGAAGGGGTAGACCCCTAAAAATCATGAAAAGAATAAAATCGACAGAATTACTTGTAATTCACACTATATACGCAAAATTTTATGCAGATTCCGAAAAATCACGACTTGTTGATGCTCAGATGTTGATACAGAGTACAACGTCAAAAATTTCACGATGGAACTGAAACTTAGTTTCAGTTGATTCGTCAAGAAGGGTACTTCGACCACGCCACTTAAGATGACTGCCATAGTTGCAGTCGAAACGTTTGGAGAGTCAAACCAAAGACGACCATGGCAAAATCCCCCCAAAAAAAACAAAACATTGACGCCAGCCGTAAAAGCCTACATTTCAACTTTATACTATCAGTTTTACTGAAAGCAAGTCTGTCACAAAATTTCGTGGTGTAGATATTGACCATGAGTTGACATTTCTTTTTATTCTGTGAGATCTAACTGTCTTTTGATAATAAAATATAAAATTTTGTTTTACTACTATGTGAGCGGATGAAAGCCCTCTTCATTCTGCTTTTTTTCCAGATCTCCAATATCACACCATGAAACCAGAATTGAATAGAGCCACAATGTGAAGGATAGAAATATATGGAAGAATTGGAATTCAATATCGCAACAGAATCCATTTCAACGCAAATAAATCCCAAGTAAGTTTCTCTTTAGAAAATCTGGCGTCACCGTGCCTAGCATATTTTTATCGGAAGTAACCATCCATTACCATTAGAATAGCTTTCTTTGAAAAACCGTTTGAGGTCCATTGCTGAAAGGACTTTCCAGAAACTTTTTTTCTTCTTTCTAGATGCACTGTGGGGGTGTCACATTTCTTCCTACACTGGTCAAAATAGCTACAGAGGTTTCAATTAAACAGTAGCCTGTGTAGCTCTCACACCTTTCTCTAGCACTTAAACTGCAATATAGACAATTGCTCCGATCAAATAACACAACCTAGAAGATTAACTCGCCACTCACGCCTTTAAATTTGTTTGTAAGGCAGTGTTGTGCGTTGTTCACAGAAATATTGAGGTTCAATGAAATAGAAATAATGGAAACCCAATATGAAATGGACACCTGAAATTATGATGGAAGAATCTCCACAGGATTTTGAGAACAGCCGATGCTCTAATTGACATGTTTTTTCATAATTCATTCATTTTACTCTTTTCCAATTCCGGATCCCTTTCTCGATAGTTACGGCACTAGTAGCTTACCTATGAAATGACATAATATTTCGATTTCCAGCTTCAAATGGTCTTTTACACATTTCACAATGCTTCACCATTGCTTAATAATTAAAACTAACGATAGTTTTACACAAATCAACTCAGAATTTGCCCTTCATTCACGAAAAAGTATTCCAATAAGCCAAAACAAATAGAAATGTTTTGTTGTTGCTCTGTCAAATATATCGTACCAGACCAGACTATATCGACAAAGAAGAATCTCCATTCGGCGATGGACATACTATCGTTTTTACGTGCTCCCAACAAGCTGCAATGAACATTTCAATTGCCGTCTTATTCATCCAAGACAGTATTTTTGGGTTTTCGTTGCCATGAATATAGCCGACAGAAATCAAAATCTAGCTGAGGTGCTTACTGTATCCTTAAAAAATTGCGACATGGCAAAAATGTCATGATTTGAGGGATAACATTATGAAGAAGAAGAAGATGTTACCTTCAGTAGTTTTTGAGTATTAGCCATCTAGGTTGTGTTACTTGATCGGAGGACAATTGTCATTTTGGTCCTGCGCCAATGTATTCGATACACCTTTTATGAAGTTCCTGTCCATGTGTACGTACTGTAATTAATTTTATTAGATGCATTTCTTGGACCCAATATACATTTCTGAAATGGCTTTCGTACTTTTTGATTTTTATGAATCATAAAAGAAAACAATTGAAATCCTAGTGAAACCGGTTTTATTTTTTGTTTTTTTGTTTTGGCTAGGAGAATGTTATTTATTATCATTCCAAAGTAAACATAGCGACAAGATTGAACTATAAACTTGTATTAACACTTTATTGCATAATTTTGACAAAGCCGGAACACAGAAAGTTATTATCATCACTTCCTCGTCACACATAAAATTGTTTGGTGTCTTCCTCAGCACACTTATTACGGCCATATTTTAGCGTGTTTTTCTGGCTATTTCACTCATCTTAAAATTCTCACATAATCTGACCAATCGCAAACCAAAGACAACTCGTGTTGTCGCGATAACACCAGCTGTCTTTCAATTCTGATTGGAGGATCGGCTTCGGTATCTTCAACGACGTAACCATGGCAACACAAAGTTTGGCAGTTTTATCAATATTAATTGTACCCGATTGTGTCAAAATGAGTCGCTTCGGTGCAAATTCAAATGAAATTATGAAACGAAACATTATAATATTGACGATTTTAATAATTTATTTATGACTGTTATACATTGTTCGTATTTATATCAATAATAATAATAATTTGTCTTTATTTGTCCTCTAGAAAAATATATATATATACAGAGGGCAAATGAGCGAAGTCTAGTCATGACTAGACGAGACCAGTCAATTCCTACTCAACTATTGAATTTATCTCATAAGTCTGTCTTTTATTTCGGAATTCAACTGAATTGTTTTTAGAAAACACCACTCGTCCTGCGGTCTCGTGGTGATTTCACGAAGCAATTCAGTTTCGTTCAGAAATACATCGACAGACTTACCGCAAAAATTCAATCACTCGTGGTATTATTCTTGATAACATTATCGACATCCACCTTTTTGGGCACGTCAAAAAAATATTGATGTGTACCGTATTTGGATATGACAAATTTGAAAATAATAAGCAATGAAAAATATTTGTTTTACTAATTTTTGAATACTAAGGAAGTGGATTTTCAGTACGTATTGCTTTGGCCTACAAGACCCGCTACACTTTTTTGTTAGATGGGGCTTGGCAGTTGAAGTACTAGCTATTCCAGTATTGAGCTGAGAAATTCCTTTATTTCGTTCATCCCAACATTTCACCTTCAAATTTTCCAGAAAGCATCTATAAGATAGTTTCTGTATGGGGTGGTCGTAGTGTTCTATAATTTCATTTCACCCCCGTCTATTTAACTGACTCCTAACGAAACGTATGGTAATTTTTTCTCCGTAACGCAACTTAGATAAATTCCTTCGACTAAGCAATAAAAAACACCCAAACGGCGTCGAATACATTTGTTCTGCAAGCACAGCTACAACGATCATTTGTAGGCACGAATTGATGGTGGCTCCTGCTCTCGGCCGCCACCATTTTCCAATTGCCACGAAAGTTCGCGAGATCAATCAGTCGGAGTATCTGTCAGGTTTCTTAATTGACAAATACTTTCACCGTCTCTCTAATGGAAGTTGCTCCTGAATCTCCAAGCAAGACAACGATCTGACAAATTGAACCAATAACAGAAGTTCGCAGCTTGATAGAAAAACTTTTAATAACCGGGTGAGAAGTTTTTAATCTCTGTTGGTTGGTAGGGGTATCAAAGCTTACGTTTCAAGTTATAGCATCCTTTTTGTTGGATGCACCGATCCAATTTGTTTGGTTTCAGCCACGCACTCCGCTTAGAAATGAGGTTTCACGAAGTTTGAAGTGAATTTTGCTTGAGGCGTTGCGGATTATGTCATGAGGAAAATTTATTTACGATTGGGATGTTTTTGTGTATTTTGCGGGAAAGAAGTGAAAGAACGCTGGTTGTTTCCATTCTCAGGATTAAATTGCGGAGTTATCCCAGTTCTCTTGAGTTAAAAAATAATGATAACAATAATACTTCCCTCACGAGCACTCACATGAATGTACCCAAAAGCACAGCCCGATTTTTGGTAGAAAAACTTTTCAGGTAGAAAATAATATTTTTTTGGCAACCATACTGAAAGTACTAACTTCCCGGACGCTGTTTCTTTGATAAATTAGCATTTTTCTGGTCTAGCCCGGGAAGTATATACTTTCCATCTTCGGTTAACCATACTTTCCATTATCGGTTCACTATACTTTCCATTCTCGGTTCACCACACATTCAGTTATTGGTTCGCCACATTTCCATCAACGATTCACTCCACTTTCCATTATCTCTTCACCCTACTTTCCATTTTCAGTTCGCCACACTTTTCACCTTCATAACCAGCACTCATCACCGTCAACAAATATTGGTCATTTATATGTTATTTAGTTCCATATGATTCCGTCTATGATAATTTTATATACTTCAAAATATATTTTTATTCAATATACGCTATTCTTTCCATTCTCGGTTCACCACACTTTCCATATTTGGTTCACCACACTTTCCATATTCGGTTCACCACGCTTTCAGATATATTGTGCTATTCAAACTTCTCTTCGTTACTGTGTTGCAGATTTCAGTAGAGCATGGCCGATTATGAAACCTTGTTGGTTTTTTGATCGTTATTGCTAGTTGGTGCAGGAAAATTGCCATCTCAAATACCGTTGAAGAACAAAGTTTCAGCACCTAAGGGCTGTTCGCCTCGACGGAGTAGACTTAAAATAGAAGTAAGAGGTGAAGTACCTGAGGCTTACCCTAGATTCAAATCAACTCTGGGACAGACTCGTAGAAAAGATCGTGAAC
This sequence comes from Chrysolina americana, assembly GCA_958502065.1. NCBI lineage: Eukaryota > Metazoa > Arthropoda > Insecta > Coleoptera > Chrysomelidae > Chrysolina > Chrysolina americana. The sequence goes on from OY293410.1 coordinate 8,301,590, forward strand.
AAGGCAAAATCATCACTGATGGTGTGCAGGAATGTTGCAGGAAAACGTGGGGCTGTAACCCATCAATACTGCAATGGATGTACACCATGATAGTGAGGCCTATGACCACCTACGGAGTAGTAGTGTGGCACGGCAGAACCGAACTCGCCACAACAAAGAAAATCCTGGAGAAAGTGCAAAGACTAGCATGTCTTTGTATAACAGGAGCAATGAGGTCGACTCCAACAGTAGCAATAGAGTTCATTCTGGACCTCACTCCTCTCCATATCATGGTGAGGAGAACTGCTTGGGGAGCAAACCTCAGGTTGGCTAAAGTCGGACTCAAATGGACAGCACAGAACGTAAGAGGCTCAACCCCCACCGAAAGTGCACATCTTGCCGATCTCCCAACTGACGAAATTACCAGGAAATTTAGTTTCGAGACATTCTTTCGAACGGAATCAAATACCAAGAGTGGATGGAGCATAGAATCCATTCGAGCACTGGGAAAGAATACCATAACATGGTACACGAACGAGTCCAAAACTCCCGACGGAACTGAAGCAGGAGTCTTTGGGCCTCGCACTAAATATTCCGAACCCATGGGTCAATTCTCCAGTATTTTTCAAGCAGAAATTCACGCCGTAGAGAGGTGTATTCAATTCAACCTCGACAGGAAATATCGGAACAAGGAAATCGCAATCCTCTCTGAAAGTCAAGCAGCCATCAAAGCGTTGAGCTCATATAACATCAACTCAAAGATGGTTTGGGAATGCCTAGAAAAACTTAATGATCTAGGCAGAAACAACAAGGTGATCCTCCTCTGGGTGCCGGGGCACGTCGGAGTAGAGGGCAATGAACAAGCAGATACCCTGGCACGAAAAGGGGCATCAACGCCACTGATCGGTCCAGAACCATTTTGTGGACTTGGAAAATCTTACTTCCAAGACGAACTCAATGAAACTGAAGAAGCAACGAGAGCAATACACTGGCAAAGACTTCCAGGGCTAAGGCAGGCCAAAGATCTCGGTAACTTTAATCGAGCAAGATTGAAGACACTAATTAACCTTAGCAAAACTAGTCTAAAGACAATCACGGGATACTGCAGACTCAAGGAACACCTAAGGAAGCTAGGCTTAGAGGAGGACAACACCTGCAGATTCTATGGGGAATATCCAGAAACACCACACCATATATTGCTGGAGTGTTATGCTGTACACCACAAAAGATTGAATACACTGGGACCACCCCAGTTGACTGTGGGAGAAATACCACGAATAGACCCTTTCAAAATTCTTAAATTCCTTAAGGAATTGGGACTTGAAGGGCTGCTGTAAACGAGAAGACCTTGAAATAGAAAAAGAAGATGGGGCACAATAGATCTAATTAGGTCGCAGCGCATCAGTCACCATCCATAATTACCATCACCAATATCAAATCCCGTTGGGAGATCATCACTGAACTGCTGAATAATTTGAATGGAAACTGTGAAAGGCTTAGTAGTATAAATTGATGCATGTTGATCTTATCTGTTCAGTATGGATTTTTCATCAAGAAAATCGTAGAATCGCGGTAGAATGAATTTTCAGATGGTGATCAGAAGAAAACACATATCATGAAACAAGTTTCCTCCATAAATTCAAACTTTCAATCAATACAACCACTAACTATTTTTCAAGAAATGAACACCAACTCCTTGGTTAGAAAAACAGTTCTAAATCATATCAGAGTTCGTAATTTCGCGGAAATCTCAGGTCTCGTTCAACGTACCCAAAGCTATATATCCTGTTCAAGTCTCGAGTATCTCTACTTTCCCACTCTTCAGCAGCATTTATGTCCTCACGAGCAGCCATCTTCTCTCTAATGAATTAACAATTATTGTGAACTTACCAGCCACACTGCATTGCCACACTCCATTGGTGATTAGACTTCCTTCATCCCTGCTAGGGTAAACATTATAAATTCATTTCGACATACGGAAAACAAAAAAAGGTTCACTGATCCGATGCAATGCGGTATCGAATCGGGGAGAATTCTACCGAAACGGAATTATTCACAAAGATCGATCAGGTTCTTTGTTCCCGGAAGGATATTATATGAGGAGAGATGCAAAAACGACATGTTGCAAAGATGAGGGGTTTTATTTGCTCTCAGATTGACTATCCGATATCTAATCTTATATTGGTAATAATATTCATTTCATTGACTGGATAACCAAAAATAGATTGAAAGTATAAAGTAAAATAGTAATGAATGTTCGGCTGAAATAGAAACAATTAATGGTAATCATTCGTCTAGTCAATGTTCTCCAACGTCAGAAATTCCGCATTAGGACAATGACTCATTCATTATATAAATATATTTAGATTAATTGAATCAATCAAAATCTACAAATGAATCTTGATGAGAGTGAGCACACCAAAAGATGCGAGCCGGGTTGACCACCAACGAATAATGTACATAGAAATGAGAGCAAGCAGAAATAAAACAATAAATTGTAATATAATTTCGAACGAAGTTGCGAAGAACAAATACAAATAAATGCACACCGATCGTTTATTGGAAATATTTCGATATTGTAATAGAATAACAGTATTAAGCTTTTTGTTATATCCTCATAACATGTTTTTTTTGCTATACCCTTCTTGATACCTTCTGATCTGGTAGATTTGTTGAACTGCAAGATTTACTATCTTTACTTCAGCACCTTCTGTCTCCTCAGTTATTTACCAAATTTTCTTTTTAATTACCTTTCCCTGTTCTGCATTTTTTGTTGTCATTTTAAATCACAACAACTATTGAAGTGGGATTTGAATATATCCACTGCAATTGATCGGGAGAGATGATTGGTGAGAATTTCTATTATTACTGAATTGCCGAAGTCGCAGGATGTCAGGTTTCTCAAATAATCAAAATATTGGCGAAGGTGCCAAATTTTTCTTTCATCCATGCCAGGACATTTTGATGGCTTCAGGTGAAAAACAGGGATGATGTAATGTTTTCTCCATACAACAGACTCTTACCCAATAGTATGGGTATTGAAAGTCCCTACTATAAAAGCTCATGAAAGCTGAGGGGCAGTCAGATAAGAAAAAAAATAGAAAATAATTCTGATTAAAAATCATAAATCACTCTTCAATTTTTTTATATTCCTCATTTCGGGATATTCAAAGATTTCAGAAAATCGCGTGAAATATTTAGAAAATTTCATATTATTTTAAAATCTTTATGCATTTCGGAGAACTTCTTTGAAGCTTCTAAAAGATTTTGGAGCATCACAATTAATATCATGTACTTATAAAGTCATATAAGTTCATCCTCTCATGGCCTACAGAGCTCACCGGAATGAAGAAAAATTAAACAGACTCACAAAACAAGTTTTCAATATGAATGAAGAACTTAATCACAAAAATTCCAAACCTTGGGATAAGGGAAGAAAGTTCGGTAATCTATAACCCTAAGAGGTTTAGAAAAATATTAACCGGAGTCCCATTAGATTACTGCCGCATGCCAAAAAATACCGGGTCACATGAAGAGAAAACAGGACATTGTAGATCTTAAGTGTCGCAATATACATGTCATCATGCTTTATTTTCTAAATAAGTAACTTTCAATTACAATTTTTCAACCTGGAACATTCCTACAACAGAGAAGATTTTGATAGTTCTGTGACCCTGGGAAGAAATATCACGATAGAATTGAGGTGGGCCAAAGAATAGCACAATTTATGTCGTACCTAATAACGATGAATGAGAAAACCGTCACAATCAAATGGAGAATCAATAATTCATCAGGAAAACTTAAAACCAGCAGATTGAAATGAATAGAACTGATTCCAAATCTGAAAAGACTTTTTTATATTTTTTTTTTCACTTAGGCGATATTATTCGGGTATTAGTTCTCGAAAGATGATATTATAAAGTTCAACATACCAGACTCTAGGAAAGATGGTAAAGAAAATGTCTGTCGCCTCGATATATTTAGAAGATATTGTAAATCTGCCAAGGAGTAGATGAATATGTGAATCACTTTTTTAGTGAAAACACCACAGAGAATTGAACAACTCGGAGACGCTTACACTGGGTACTCATTCAGAACTTTTGCAATATTATTGCATTTTTTCAAGCGAAAAAAAAACAGAGGCTGGAAATGATCACAGTAACTGGAAATGAATCATGGTAGCTAGATATCATATTACATGATGAGTACTAAAATAATAAAAGTATTTTCAAGAAAAAAAATTGTTGATACTTTTTAGCGAAAGACCATTGAATTAATTATGGAAAATGGATTATATAATCCAGTCTTCCGCTTCAATCTATACAAGGTATTTTCATCGGCAACAGAAATCAACCTCTTTTTTCCGTTATTTAGCGCCCTTCATCTCAGTAAGTGTGCATCATAGGACTGATGCTGTGAGGGACCTATTGTTTTATGGAAAATTTGCTATTGGAGTTGACGGTATCATTCTTACTCACCCTGTATAGAAATATAAACATAAATTCTTTTCAACGTTCCAAACCATGTTATAACTGATGTATTTCATTCCATTCGATCTACTTCAATTACTGAAACATTTTCGATGAAATGGAGCTGATGGTGACTATCGTAAGAATTACTAGAAGTAACAAATCCCGCACTGAAACGGATCTACGATTACGAGCGGATTATCGTGTTTTTTCCCTCGGATCGAACTGAATTATAAACCTAATGGGAGCCGACGGAGTCAGTTCGATGTATTCGAGGATTTGTATCCACGAGCTGTCGGATTACTCCGGTCTGTTTCTGTTGGCTTTTCTGGCCTTTGTCGACACTAGAATGATGGTTTTGCGGACGCGTTAGAATATATGATAGTCGAATTAATGAACGATTGTAAATTGGTTGTCAGTGGCCAAGCATGTTGAAGATGCTAGATTAATAAGCATAACGAATCGACAAATCGCTTCTATCACGGAGAACGTTGGATCTTATTTCAAAATAAGTGGAATGTGGTAATAGCAAATGATAAGAGAACGAATACATGTTCTGTCGTGTATTGCAGGGGTTGTTGTTGATTTCATACTCCAATCTATTCTTATGAATTGAGGAAACTGAGAAAATTGAGACAGGAGTTAGGATTTTATGATCTTTCAATAAAGGCTCACATGATTTTCTCCATTTTGCTTTGAATATGTATCTAATTGAAGTACAAATACTGACTGGACAGGCTGATTTATGTAAACGTAAGGTAAGGTAACGCAACAACGCAAGAAAGTTAAACTATTGGAATCGTGTAGACACGATCATGATAAAATACAAGGTGAGATGTGAAACGTATTAAACGTCACTCAGACGGTTCGATAATTTAAAACACTCATTTCATAAGTTTATTCGAACTATTCCGTCATATTTATGACAAATTGGATAAATAACTGTCAGTCGTGCCAATTCTACCTTCCTTTTTTGTGAAACGTACATTTTCATCACCTTACCTTACGTTCTTGCGTTTCCTTACCTTACGTTCACTTAAACTAGCCCGAAGAGTTGATTATTACATACCTCTCAGAAAGTTATGCCATAGTGTAAATGGAAGTCTATAAGTGCATAATACACCAACTGGGCAGCAGTGAACCATAATTCGTTCAAAACATAACAACCAGAAGCAAGTTTTTAATTTAATTGAGTTACGTGCTCTTCAAATTTTAAATTACTGTCTGAAAGTTATACCAAAAATTTTGCTGAATTCTTGTTTTCTATCTGGTGACTTCCTAAATGTACATTTGATATATAAATCATTTGAATGTAATATCACTTGTTTTTCTAGAATTTAAACAGAGTAAATTAGAATAGAACCAATCCTAGATTTTAACTATGTCAGAAAATATCATTTTGTGTATTTCACTTTTATCTTTATAGTGCCATAGTATAGTGGTGTCGTCCACAAATAGAGTGAATTTCCCAGAAATCGGTCAAATCATTTCTGCATAAAAATAATGAAACAGGACCTACTACAGAACCTTGGAATACTCCACATTTAATTTCCGCAGTATTTGGAGATGTTGATAGTCACACATATTGCTTTCTATCAAAGACATATGAGTTGAACAATTTGGAAGTATTTCTTCTGAATCTGTACTATTAAAGTTTGCACAGCAGTACATTATGAATGACACAATCCAATGCTTTCGATAGGTCATAGAGCACTGCTGCGACAACTTTTTTATCATTGGTTTCTCTGTAAATCTTTGACATAAATGAATGTGTTGCGTCAGTTGTACTCTTAGATTTCCAAAAACCATACTGCTGCGCACTCAGTATTCTGTTAATTATCAAAAATTCCATAACTCTTTACTTCACCAGATTTTTCGATAGAATATTTTAGTTTAATATAGTGGATTCACTTATCGTACCACATGCATTTCTTTAAAGTGGGATTCTCTACATTGCCGCTGCTAAAACTTTCAACCATCATGATCTACCACAAATCAAATATATAAGCCAAGAGTTATGGAATGCATTACCATCTTCTCATAGCGGATACCATATCATACAGAAATATGATGATCAAAGAAAGTTAGACACTCAGCACTTACCTGCTTAAGAAGTTGAGAACTGCACTCACACATAAGTTTCAGGTTGGAGTATGTTTACTTTTTATATAGGTAACTTATAATTTTCAAGTGTCATAATTTTGATAGCAAAATACTACTGAACTCTATTCGTGTCCAGTGTTCTTTGGAAAATGTTCATGGCCAAAATATGAAAATATAAAGTTTGCTGCATAATGCATCAGGACGAGCTATCAATACTACCTGTGAAAACGAAACTTCACAGTAATTCTTCCAACATACGACCCTCCAACCACGATTGACAACAATGGAAAATGAACATAATGTTTTTAACAATGGGGTTATGGAGAATCACATCTAACAAACAGCGTCGGATTGTTGGAGAGGAGGCCTACCGAGAAATTCACGAGTGGGGCCTCCTAATTGGGCTCTCACTACGAGTCGTTCAATAACTTTTTGTTGTACGGCTGAAGGGTTACTGACAAAAATGCTCCGAGTCCAAGGGCCCTTATTTTCTGTCCGATTTAATGATAATATCCCAATGGCATAGCCTGTGCGGGTAGAGGACGGTTATTATTATTATTATTTACTGTAGCTGACCAGCGAATATATTTTCTGATAATCGGACCTGATTTTCGAAGAATACTTTATCTTTCTTTCAAATTTTTACTGATAGTATAAATAGATTCCCGTGAAAAATTAATAGGAATATATTTTTCGTTTTCAATTTTTTATGAAAAGAGAACCGGACAATATTCAACAAAATATTTTGTTCATTTCACATGTTTCAGTGAAATTTGTAACATACATGTAAATATGTAAATATTATGTTGATAGACTTCATTTCATTTCCCTCCATATTTTTTCTACTTATATTCGTAAAATTTTGACACTGTATTCCTTTTATGTGCCAGACATTGAATCGAGCATATACAAATCATATATTTTCAGAATCTACATGAAATTTGACGCATGTAGTGCTCATTGCAAGTGAATCTGTCGATTTTGTATTTTTCATGAATTTTAAGGGGTACGTAGGGGATACCGGGGTATTGTGGGCTACTTGAGCTTCATCCGCTATTATTGCGGTTCCCCTTTCAGTAAAAAAATGTTTTAATAGTTGACATCGCTTACTTGACGTGTTGTTTCTTATGTGCTGTGATGTTTCATTGCTACATCATCAAATGATTAACTAAACAAAACAAAACATTTTTGTTGAAACTCATTTACCCCGCTATGCCCGCCATATGGGGTTAAGTAGGGTACTCAGTGGGGTAATGTGGGATATCAGTTATTGAATAAAAAAAATCATACAGATTGGAAAAAATATTTTTATTAATCAACATAACGAATGAACGAAAACATATTAAAACACAAAATATATTCTAATATACAGTTTCGTTAACATTGTAAGAGCGCTGAGGCGTAATTTTATATTTATCGATGGTTTTTTCAAGTAGACTGAAAAAGTTATCAACTGCAACTCTGTTAAACCCCATGGCCCTAGCCGCTGACGTTGCTTCCGGCTTTCTATAGGTTAAATCCGGATGTCGTTTCAGAAAGCCCCTCAGCCAGTCTGCCCCCGCCACTTTATGTGTTTTGTTGAATCTGTGGTCAATTCTATTTTTTTCCACTAACTCGAAAGCTAATGTTCGAAGTTCAATAGACGTTAGGCCGTAAAATCGAGCCTCTTAATTTCACATATTCTACTAATTCAGTCTCTTCAAATAGGTTTCTGAACAAAAGATCCCGGCGTTCCAGAACGATTAACTGAATCTGTGGTCAATTTTATTTTTTTCCACTAACTCGAAAGCTAATGTTCGAAGTTCAATAGACGTTAGGCCGTAAAATCGAGCCTCTTAATTTCACATATTCTACTAATTCAGTCTCTTCAAATAGGTTTCTGAACAAAAGATCCCGGCGTTCCAGAACGATTAACTGAATCTGTGGTCAATTTTATTTTTTTCCACTAACTCGAAAGCTAATGTTCGAAGTTCAATAGACGTTAGGCCGTAAAATCGAGCCTCTTAATTTCACATATTCTACTAATTCAGTCTCTTCAAATAGGTTTCTGGACAAAAGATCCCGGCGTTCCAGAACGATTAACTCACGCGCAGGTCTACTGACAACTAAAAACCATTAGCCGAGTCACTAACTCGGTCATTTTTAGAAGCTTTAATGGCACTACCCCACTATGCCCTGCTACCCCACAATACCCCGGAACCCCTACCCCTTTGCACTTTTTAGAATTTTCGAATGATTTTGTTTTATATCGATTGACTCGAAATTCACAGATTATACTATATTGATCATTCTGAATCGATTGGCGTTCGCAGAAGTATTCTATATTTAACTGTTCCCGAGTTGAATAGTTCATCTGAAGTGGGAAGTAGTCATATCAATCCATATTTTTTTCCAGTCCTATCCATGACATTTTCATTCCTTTCATATTTTCGGAATCTGCTTGAAATTCTGCGCAAATAGTACAGATTTCAAGTAAACCTACCAAATTTGGATCTTTCGTTATTTTTAGGGGTCTACCTATGCCTTTGGATTTTTTTCGATTATTCTTATCATTTTGTTTTACAGTGATTATCTCAAAATTCACATAATATACTAATTCGATCATTCTGAATCGATTGGCGTTCGCAGAATTGATGTTCAACCGTTGCCGAGTTGAAGAGTTCCACTTGGGAGTTATTTCCCTCCCTATTTTTTTCTACTTCTATTCGTGAAATTTTTGACATTATATTCCTTTCATATGCCAAACCTTGAATCTGAGCATGAAAAAATATAATATCAAAATTCTTAGAGTGATATTTCCGCCAAGTATTCATTTCTCCACATTCTATTCTCAGCGAAAATATATTTTCAACATATCTTCAATTTGTTACATTAATCATTTCCTTGACAATTTATTTCCATCGTTTCAGAAGTAAAGTTATTTCGATAACACGGCAACACTCTTTTTTATTGAAAGCTTTACTTTCATCCGTATTCTCTTTTTCTATAACGAAATTTCGTTGAAGTATGTAATCAATTTCAATTTCAGCTGCCAGAATATTCCAATAAAAAACATTCCAGAGACATACTTGTTTGTAACTTTTACATTACAGTGGAACCAACGTTGAAAGGAATGTATAATAGAATCATAATAATCATTTCGCTTTATTTTCAGCTCGGAAAATGTTCAACAGGTACTGAATTGGAAACATCATTATCATAAAAGTTTCCTTCATTTCGTTGTTTTTCGGAATTGTCTTCGGAAAAAAGAGTTTAAGCTATGAAAGAAATATGAAAGTTCTATGAAACGTGATACATTTCCTAACAACCAGTTTAATTCTTCGTTAACTTTGTTCATAATAGCTCTATGATATCCCAGTAAAATTTTCATAGTCATAATTTTTTTTCTACATTCATGCAAAAAGCAAAACTTTATTGAACTATATTGAGTGGAAAAAGAAGCTCTTCATTGCACTAGTGCAATAAAGTTTTTATTGCACTCGTCTGTCATTCTACTTCAACGTGCTGTCATCATGATAATCATAGACGTTCAAACCCACTACATATTTAGCAGATATTCTGTGAGATTGGCCATACATTTTAAACAGCTACATATTTTATATTATTTTGTATTAATGTTAGCAGTCAGAGTTGAACAAACAATGCCTTCCCGAAAATAACTTCATAATCAAAACTGATCCGCTATGTTCTAAACCGTCTACCTGCATAGAGCAGGTCTGTACTATGGTCTATGACCACACCTCGTGATAAATAACATACGCGCTCATGACTACTATGATTTTGATTTTCATAATGCAACTGTGGTTATATAAACGTAAATCAAAATTTAATTCTGACAATTACAGAACTGAAAGTTTTAAAATGAGTAATATTAATGGAAAACTAGATGATGGTGATGAAATCGATAGTAATAATTATTTATTTAAATTGCGTATCCCATTTTCCTTCACTTAGTACCGGACCTAATAAAATTTTTTGCTTTTTGCATGAACGTAGAAAACACTTACTTTTTGCACTTGTTGCATAAATAACTATTTGACACTGTTTTTTTGCAAAAATCTGATCATACCACTGCATTGACTGGGTTGCAAAATTATTCCCAACATAATTTCGTTGAAATGTAGCAGTCATTAAAAATGGTGTGCGGACTTTGGCTGGATGTGAACAAATAAACGTCATTTATTACGGGCATCCGACCGAATTTTGCAATGATGATAGATATGCAGGAATATCTAAAATAAATATATTGAATCACCCAAAAAGCAATAGAGACTTTATTGTAATCTGAATTAATAGAGGAATATTGTATATAATTTTATATACTCGTAATGGTAATACGCTCTGATCGTTATGGATATGTTCACATATCTCTGAAATCAGAGAAATATCAGATGTTAAAATAGTTGTACCACAAAGGTCCATTTTCGGTCCAATATTGTTCCTCTCTGGTTGTTATGAATAAATTTACATTACTCTGAAACACCAAAAAAGTGTCCCACGAAGGTCCATACTTGGTCCCATATTGTTCCCCTCTGATTTACATGGATGAATTTACATATCTCTGAAAAGCCAAATGTTTGACGAAGTATACCACAAAGGTCCATACTTTGTCCACTATTTCTCATCCACTCAAACGACATTGTGTGTAACTTTCCTGGAGTATATTTGCTGATTACACAAAAGACGGGATTATGTCCTGATTTGCGGCCAACAAACTATTTCTGAACGTAAATGAAATCTAGGGAGTCTTATTTGACCGCCACAGAAACCCACTGAACTTGATGATAGATATAGAGGACTCAGATACATTTAAATTTCTTGGCCTCACTATCGACAGTAGTCTGAGTTGGTCTGGCTTTATACAAGAACATAACGTTAAATTAAGCAGAGCTATAGTCGTCATAAGAACAATCACAACCAATACCAATGTTGAAATAACCAAAACAGTTTTCCATTTGTACTCAGACGGTATTGAGTTTCAGGACACCGCCATTGAATCACCCACCACATTTGGTATGCACAAAAAGGAGAAATCAGGACAGTTTTCATTTTAAGTTATAGATAATCATGTAGGGGTTAGTTCGCATTGAAACTCTAGACAATATCATTGTTCATTTTTTGTTATGCATCTTCTGAGAAATAAATATCTGTCTGTATCATAGAGATGTTTGCCGGAGTTTTTACTGTTGAATGAAATAAGTAATCGCGATTTTATCATGACGAAGATAGATAACTACACCTACTTCTCCTGAAAAGTTCAGTTATTTACAACATCGCAGCTCAAAACTGCCTTTCGAGAACTTACGAAACACAAATAATTTCCAGACAGCGGATCAAACATTGAAACAAATAAAACTTTGATGACACGTAGGTTCAAAATTGGATTACCCAAGCGAGCGCAGACAATCCGTGTCAGTCTGGATAATGCCTGGAAACACAGGATTCCTCTCAACGAACATACTCCTTGTTGGCTCTCCTGCAAACTTACGCCTGGAAGTTATCTATCGAATTTATGAGATGGTCTGGACACACTATGGAATTAAAAATGTGTTCATCGAGTCCACTTTTTGCGTGTAATTTTTCGAAGAGATGTGAAATTTCTCTGAAGAAATGATATATCAGTATACTCGAGTCTGCACAAGTGAAGACAAATAAAGAAATTGTTTCATTGAGCCAAAACTGTACTGTGTTCAACAGATGGATATTTTTGAAACAAGTTAGCATCAAGGAGTATGTGGGTCAAACCAGAAGGGTCATGGTAGAACAGTTCAGAGAGCACTAAGTTTTTTTTATCAGAAAAATCCAGTGTGGCCCAACATGCTTTGGATCACGACCATCGATTTGATGACACAAGTTTGAATTTATTCAGATAGGTTCATGACAATAGATTCCTTATATCAAATATTCTAATATCTACATCAAATCTGCATAACCTCAACGATCCCCTCCTTACAGTCTACAATTTACCTAGACCAAATATCAATTTTCCCAAGTTTCCTTGCATAATCTCGAGAAAATGTTCTTGCTCCGGAAATTTCCTTTCATATTCATAAGTTACTTCGTGTATTCGTTCGTCTGGAAACCTACCTCGAGTAACTTACGAGAACACTAACACTACTAAATCATCCGGATTTATAGACGATAGAAAGTCGGAACTAATTGTCCGTGCAAACAGAAATTACCACTTCTTGTGGGTATAATCTCCAATAAATCAGCGTTTGCTCGCAGAGTTATGCGTTTTACTTCCACGAGGTATTCGACCGGAAAGGTTCACGCTTATAAATGAATAAGGGTGTTGGCTATAAGAGACTTCGGCCACATTTGTGTTTGATTTTCATTTGGTCTGGTTGTATCCGACAAGCCAAAAACATATTCATTTGTGAAGAAAGTTTTATTTCCCATCAGTCTGATTCTGATAACCTTTAAAAGATAACAGCAGTTTCGCGTAAGTTGAAATTATAAAATACTGTAATGAATCTGAGGCCAGACCTGACCACGTCTATCCAGAAGACCACGCTAATCCTGCTCGGGTGATCTCACCTATGCTTGTTAACGATTCATCTACGACTCATCGCTATATCCACGCCGAATATTCTTTATAGTTCGAGAATGAAACAGGAATCTACCTGTCACTTTATAAAACGATCAACATGAGATGACAGGCAGAGTCGCAGAGTTGCAGTTGCAGATATAGTTCGAGAGATCACAAATAGACAGCGACAGGGAAACTGAATTGAAATAGTTATAGTGAAATCATCGTTTTGAATAAATTATTGTTTGAGAAGAGTTTTAAATAAATTAAGGATATTGTTAAGTGTATTTTCACTACAATACGTTATGACGTTTCTTTTTGGAATTCCGCTGGTGGAGTTTGCTCAAATCATTGTAAACAGTTTCAGTTGATACGTCTAGAAGAGTACTTCGACCACGCCACTGAAGATGACTGCCGCAGTTGCAGTCGAAACGTTTGGAGATTTAAACCAAAGAAGACCACGGCAAAACCCGGAAACCAACCAAAATATCATTGTAAACAGTTTGTGAATCTTTAATTCACGCACTGTCGTGAAAAAATATTTCACGAGTGTTTCCTGCCGGCCAACCCGATTGTGTATTCAATGGAAAAAACATAAATCAGTAATTTCGAACCCCTTACACGCACTGCTGCATAAAAGCACTCATGCGGATGTAAATTATGTGCTTTTTCTCAACATCAAAGATATCGCCGTTTTCAAAACTCCCCCAGCTGAATGAAACAATTAAAGGGAAATGCCAAGCATTCACATTCAAATACTAATTCGAACTAGTAGGGCGAAAGGATTGGCTGTTTTGAGATAAAAGTGAAACTTTTATTAGCAGTTTACTTTAGTGGTCTGTGAAAATAACGCACTTTGACCTTTATGAGACGTTATGTCTGTAAACATCGTGGAATTGTTTTTCAATGATTGTGCGTTTCCAACCATAGCGTTTCTCAGAAAATATGAAAGGAAAACTTTTAATTATTGATTCGACAAATCCAAATTGTGTTGAAGAAATCATCCTGGCAGGCCATTATGAATCTGTCAGTCTCCACTTCACCCCACTTGACCTGAGTTTTAGATAAGCCAATGTCTTCAATGTTCTCCAAGAAGACCCCATGCATTGGTTCAACTTTTTGTAGTTGTAGGAGTACATCAGTTGCCGTAGCTCCAATGTAAGCTTTTTGCTGAACGGGATCCAACTCGGTGACAGAAGACAGATAAATACGTGCATTAATCCTTATACATCGTAGGCATGACATATTACCATTAGAACATGAACAAAATATCACGATATCCAAGAAAAAAAGCAGAGCAGTGATTATAGATTGAGTGAATTCATTTAGCGACTCAAACAGATTTTCCTGGATATTTTTTTATCGCACTTTTGAATTTTTGCACTTTTGGCGGAAACATATTGAGAAATAAAGTTCCAGGATTTTTCTAAATGTATATCATTCTTCCTTGTTGGATATTCATAAACACCTTTGATTTTTTTTTTTTATTGGTCGAGACTATGTAAAATATGCGTCAATAATTTTTATAGATAGATGCTGGTGCATTTTATCATTTTATTCCGGACGAAGGTTCCTCAACATATCTTGTTGTAACCGAAATGTCAAATGAATGAATAGTTTTTGCATTATCGACACTAAAGAAGCCAGTAGCACATCCACATACTCATGGTTGAATATATGAGTGGGTATTAAATGTTTTCTACATGTCCTCTGAAAGTTTCTTCAAGTGTTTCGAATGCATAATATAGTTATTCTAGTTTTTTGCAGATTGCCCCAAATTCAATATTGAAATTTAGTTCCTAGAAACTTGGTAGAATTCATTGCCTCTAATTTGGTGTTATTGATTTCGAATGTTAGAAAATTTTGAGTTTTTCTTCTGCTTGTAAATTCTACACATACTGATTTTTTCAATTATTTAAAAATGTTTAATGAAACGTGTGCCAAATAATTATCCAAATTGTGATACCCAGTACCTACTGAAATGTATAATCCTGTACTTATTATCTTTTCCCTATGAAATTTTTCAATCAGATCCTTCTTCCGAAGCTCCAATACATTCAAAAAAGGTTTGCTAGTACATGATATACCCAAAAATACATAAGTAGATAAGTGACTATTGGTTCTGAAAATCGTGTGCCCTGAGTAGACACAGAGAACCGATTTCTTGTATTAATATTGCATAATTATCCAGTTCTAAGCTGTTTGAATAGCAATCGATTGCAAAATTTGTAACAAACAGACAGGCGAGGAAGTGACGTGGTTAAAAATAACCATCAACACTTGGTAGAGCAAAATATTCAGGAACACTTGAAATTCATGTCCGCACACTACTTTGTTTCATAGCCATTGGGACTGATTTTGAGAAAATTACTTTTCAGAATGAACGATCTCTCACTCGTTCATTTTCGCGAAATTACAGCGATTTCTCCCAACACGAGGAACGAATAAAAGAAAACGAATGATAATTCGACATTCGCGGAGCTCTTTGTGAGCTTCATACTAATGAACAACTTTATGAGGGCTCTGCAAATAAATTTCGACGATTCCCACCCTCATTTGTTGAATCGCCCATCAAGGCGAAGGTAGATAATGATGATATTTTTCTTTTCGTCGAATCATCACGCACCTCGCAGAACGCAGAAATAAATGATTCGTGTATTCAGACACATTTCAGTTTTTTGTTCCATTGTTCGTGTATGTTGCTTATCTTCGCCGCGCGGAATATTGCTTCAATGGCATATACTGAATGAAATAAACATTTTCTTCCAAGGAATTGGTATCTTTTTTTTCTGCTCAGGGTTTTCATTAAATACTTATTAATACATTCCATTTTCCAGAATTCAGCATATTCAAAAGCTCTAATTACTGAATATACATATATATACTCGATATATATATGTTCAGATAGGTTTCCGCGGTCAGATATTTGAAAACTAAAAGTTTGGGTTGAACCGCGTCTAGAATTTGTTGAAATTCGACGTTTCGGCTCCGATTTTGGAGCCATTTTCAAGAACTGAAAAAGAAAGATAATTAATAAATGGTTGAAACGTCTACTACTCCCCATGTCCCGTCACTGGTTCTCTCTAAGGTCTCAATCTGCCTACTCCTTCGAGAGAACTGAGGAATTGTGGGTTGAGGAACTGTATTTATAGTGGTCGAAGATATCCATCCCAACATGAAATTTACAATGGAGACCGAAATGAACAACTCCCTAGCTTTCCTGGACGTTCTCATCACGAAATCCAATAACTCTTTTACCCACACAGTACACAGGAAACAGACCCACACCAACCGATACCTACACGCAAACTCTCATCACCATCCAGCACAAACAAACTCCGTATTGAACTCCCTGATATACAGATCAATTCAGCTTACCGACAACCAGAAGAGACCACAAGAGCTGGACAAACTAAAATCAGCCTTACTTCAAAATGGTTACAACAATTCGCTAATCGACAAGTCTATCCGCCATCAACTGACCCGTCCTCCAAAAACAAATGATCCACTAGAGAGTATTCAGCCACACAAAGCTTTCCTACCATACATCAAAGTTGTGACAGACAAAATCAGTAACATCTTGAGAAAACACGAGATAAAAACAATATTCACGGCCAACAACCAAATATCCAAATTCCTCAGATCTCCCAAGAACACAATACCAAACGATTCTCAAGGTATATATGAAATACCATGTTCAGACTGCCCGAGAAGTTATATTGGCCAGACTAACAGACGAGTAACTTCCAGAGTCTACGAACACGAACTTGCTGTGCGTCAGGCATCTTCCACTTCCGCACTTTATAAACATCGAGAAGACACAGGTCACAAAATAGACTTCAAAAACACAAAAACAATTTCCACCGAGAAAACTCTGCAAACCAGGATCATCCGAGAAGCCCTTGAGATAGAGAAGCGCCCCAATTGCCTCAACACTCGCGACGACGGACGTAGACTTCCCAATACCTGGAAGCCTCTCATTGCACGCATCAACTCATTTCCCACCAACCCAGTTCCCGCACACAGCTCATCTAGCGCCAACTCAGTTCCCGCCCATAGTTCACCTCGCGCCAATACATTGCACACGGCCATTACAGCCACGACCACTATAAATACAGTTCCTCAACCCACAATTCCTCAGTTCTCTCGAAGGAGTAGGCAGATTGAGGCCTTAGAGAGAACCAGTGACGAGACATGGGGAGTAGGCAGATTGAGACCCCGACGTCAAGTCACAAAAACCTAACGTAATTATACCTGAGGAGTAGGCAGATTGAGACCTCAGCGTAGAATTACGTTTCAACCATTTATTAATTTTCTTTCTTTTTCAGTTCTTGAAAATGGCTCCAAAATCGGAGCCGAAACGTCGAATTTCAACAAATTCTAGACGCGGTTCAACTCGAACTTTTAGTTTTCATAATTCGATTTTCTTTACAAAGTACCACAACATCAACGAATCGCAATCTATCACTTGACTCTTGAGACACTTTCCTGAGAGTTTCTACGTTTAATCCAAATCATTTTCAGAAACTCGCAATATCTAAATAATCCGATTGTCCGTTAAATGGTTAACTTAAACTCCTGAGTAGACATTGAAATTGGAGTGGAAGAACCAACTTGGGAGTGTTGAACGGTTCTTCCAAAATTGAATCAGACCGTTATAGGTAGACGAGAACTGACAAAGTAAACCACTTCCAAGATTCAATTAATTTTACAGCGCTGTTGATTACCGAGGACCCATCGGAGTTTACAAGTAGTCCACACAAAGTGGGCTTTCTGAAGCAATTGATCAATCAGGAATTCTGTTTCATTTTCATTAATATTTCAATACTTAATTTCGCATTCTCTCATTATTGTCGTTATAAATTAATGATCGGTTAACCACATCGTTTCTGCAGTAACAAAAGCACAGAATCGCCCTTATTTGAGTTCAGTCATAAGATCATTTGAATGTTTTTGCTCTGGGTATTACCATAGATTTCTCAAAAATCTTCTCCTGGTGAACCATCAATTGATTTGTGCCAAATCAGAGAGATATGTTATAAGAAGTCACATCTCATCAGGAGTAAACACAGGAAATGATTGTTGAGCAAGGTGTGCCACAAGGCTATGTTTTAGGTTCTCTTTTTTTCAACAGATTTGTTAATGATCGTATACTGTTTATTCAAAGAGCATATCATGATACGGATATTTTGGTTGTTGAAGATCTAAGTAAGTTGAAAACTACTGCTGAACCCAACAACTGTCTTCTTTGGTTACGGTGGGTCTGATATAAACAAACTCTTTGAAGGTTCCAATAATGTAATGTATGTCGAATAATTCTGTATTTGGAAGCTTTGGTATGAATAAAATTCAAGAAAAAGAACCTACCCAAAACATCAAAACAACGTCAATTTCACTAGACCCGCGTAGCATCCTCAGCAAGCCAAATATCCGAATAATTCTTCATTCATTTAGTTTCATTTGAAAAATTGTCCGGAATAGATTGAACAACCATATGTACAGGGTGTTACATTTAATTTTCGAAAGTGAATGTGTCATTTCCAATAAAACTGAAAAAGTGTATAGGTAACTTTTTTTTCATCCCAGATTAAGGCTGATGAATTGACATGAAAAAAGGTCCGAAGGACCCATTGTCTGAGTTGAATAATGATGAAAATACAAATCAATTTCCTTCCACACGAATCATCCGGTTTGGTATACAGTGTCCTTTAAAGAGTTGGCATCTTACGGGAAAAACTTCTATTAATTTATATCAAAATTCGACTTGAGGTGTATCTCGAATTTGAACGTTCTATGACAACTTTCACTTTTTGCCCTTTTGGAATATTAAAAAAATTCTTTACTGCGACAAAACTGTTTTATACTAGTAGTAATATGCGACTAACTCTCAAATACGAATCGTCAACAAAAATATGCCTTTCTCTGGAGAACCATTACTAAAAAGGTATGTTTGATGCAAAGTTGACTAATTTTCTAGCATTGACGAAGATATCAGATTTCCATAGATAGTTTCGTGACCCAGACGAAAAGCTACCCGCCGTTCTCTTAGTCACTGGTTCGGAAGTAAACTACTCAAAATTATACGAAACGCAATTTATTCCTTGAGGGAACGCCCAAATACAGTGTTTTCGGAAAAATACAAACTTTACTTTTGACTGACAGCTAATATTTTCAAAACTCTATCTGACTTAATGACCTCTTTTTTGTTTTTTCTAAAACTACTGTATGTTTCAAAAAATAATAGAGAATGACAGAGATTGTTTGATCAAATAATTCATGAAATACAGTGTGTCTCTGACAGATAGATATATAGGTTGTGCATCTTTAAGATTACAAAAGTGATATCAGATGAGTCATTGAATGAAATTTAGGAACATTCAAATCCCAAAAATCATAAAAAAATTGTTCAACATAGTAAAATCACTGTCATTTCGTATCAAGGGATAAATATTCCTCTATACCATAAAAACTTCCTTCAACCTGAAATAGTTTCAGTTTTCGTTTGATTGCTAGAATATAATTTCCTTTCGTGTACTTGGGTAAATGATTATAGAGTTTAATGCCCATATGCAGGGCTTTTTTCATATAACTTGGATATGTGCTTTAGAATCTGCAGTAAGATGTAATTTTTTAATTTTTCAGAAGTTTTTCAAGAATTAAAAGTTTTTTTTTCATTGAGAACACTGATATATGAATACTGATTAGAAGTCATGATGTCATTTTGGTAGAAGTATGGCTTGCAGATTTTAGGTAGTTTTAAGTTAAAAATTAGTCTCATTATTTTTTTCTGAGATATGAAAACTCGATTTGCATTTGTGGCGCAACCACATAGTATTATATTGTATGAAATATGGCAGTATACGATAGCATATTATTCATTCAAATTCATAGGTTTTTCGAGATTTCTCAAAATCTACCCGTACGAATCGGTTCAAATTATATTCATAATCTAAGCCAAATGGATAGAGAAAGGGTGAGAGAGAATTTTTGTTATTTCGGCTTGTGGAAATCGTCAGATTATATATTTTTCATTATCCTTGAATTATTTCCTTCAAAATAAAAAATAATAGCCACGCTCGAGAATGTTGGGATGACGATTTTTTTTAAACTTTGTAGTCCTTCCCTTTCTTTACGTCACTCTCAAATTGTCAGATTAGTAGAATATACACTTTTTAGCATGTAATTAACTCACCCTACCTTAATCTGATGCGCTCGAGAATTTCTGATGATCCATTTTTTTCTTACTAATCTGACTGTTTATCCTGATGGACGCGCGGCCTTATTTATGAGATTCATATTTGGTGGAGTACTTAACCGGGTACAAAGGTATCCCCTTATATATTAATCTGCCGCGCTTCAGTAAATCCATAAATCCCCGCTTGGGCTCCCCTGTTGATGCCAACTCTTCCAAGGACAACAGAATATCACAAATAATTAACAAATTTAAAGGTAACGAAATCCACACTGAAATGTACGGCTGGTGTTAGATGAACCCCATCCCCCAGTCGCTCGGAAAGGAATGAGCCTAATCGGATTATTCCTAAAATAAACACATGGACCATCCGTAGCCCTTTTCCGCCCTTTTTGAGTTCGGCTTCGAGTAATCCGATCGCGATTCTTTCTTCTAATAGGCCAAATCCATTATCTGTGGAGTATCGGAGAAGAAAAAACCAGAATCTCTTACCTGTACGTAATGAAGGCGAAAACAAGCGCCACCAGCGAAATGCTGCTCCCCAGCACCACCAACAACGAGAGAAGACTCTCCTCCGTTAGAGCCGGCTCTAATCCGGCTTTGCTCAGATTTGGAAAGCCGTGTAGGCGGGTCGTGTACAAGGTGTCCATTTCCAGCCGTTTCCTCCTGGAAGCACGAATTTAATTAAAATTAAGCCTCTGGCGAGTAAATGAAAACAAGGCTTGTATAATTATGTACATGATGCTCTTGTATACAGTCTGCCGTGTATTATCTGTAGCTAATCTAAATGGAATCAACAAGTGAGCTCCTTCAAAATTTGACAATGCCTTGAGAAAAATAAACCAGTCTTCGTTTTTACTTGTTACACTCAAGATGTGGATATTATATATTGTTTGTGTAGATTCCATTAATTTTTCATCAGGCATCTGGTTTCTATTTTGAATTTAATATGGGGGATTACTCAATTTTCATTATTAATTGTTTAGTTTTATAAACAATCTTCCTCATTCCTCTAGGAAGTTGATTCTTTCAATCAACTTTCATGTCATATTATATCAGTCATTGTTTTACATCTCGATGAGATGTAAGTGAATTGCCTCATTTTTATTAAATAATAATTCATTGCTGATTTTTCTTATCTAAATCTTTCGTAATTGTGATTGTCTTTTTATTGACTCAATATAAATATTTAAGTGTTGTTGATTCCTGTTTTTCATTTATGAAAGTTCATATTCTGATACCTTGTCAAGTTGGGAGTAGGAATCTCAATCAAAAGAGTTAAACAACCAGAGTAAGTGTTAACTTTCCGAAAATAGGAGGTTTTGTAACGGGTCCAATTCTAGCCTGCGAAGAGAAAACAAAAACAGAAAATTCAAGACAAAGAGAACGATAGAGAAGCTGAGATGAAAAAATCTTTAATTCTGTGAGGTATGATTCTAATTTCTTGATAAAATGATCATTGTCATATATGATATACTAACGATTCCATTCGGTCGTATCAGAAGTGGCAAAACGCTATTTAATTGAACAGTAGCTTTTGTTATTTGGAAACATCTGCCACACTTATTCAAAAAAAGCCAGGTTTGTTTTTTATCGTCCATTGGGAAAGCTAGGTTTCCTTTTTAACTTATAGGGAACGTAGGTTGCCTAGTTCTATAAAAAACTGGTGTAATAATCTCTTGAAATTAAATCATTCATTTTGATATAAACTGAGGGGACATTTCAGAGTGTATGAATAATGCTATATTTTAGTAGAATGACAGTGCACTAGAGACATTCAAAAAAGAAAATACGTCCACAGAAATATGAGAACCAATGCACACAAAATTGAAGCAGCCCATATACCATGAAAATAAATGACAATTCTGCTTTGATGTAGCAAAAAAGCGAACCGTATATAAGGTGTCCGTTTGATCCCTCGCGAGAAGCGGAATAAATCATTAGGAAGAGGAGAAACTGAAGCAGGATACAAATTAATGGGTAACTTGAGTTGGAGGGAAAAGGCCGGGCTTAATTCGTATCCCATTAACGTCCCTCGGGAGATGCAAAGTGGTGCACAAGAGCTTGGGTGAGCTTTCGGTGCCCAGTTAAATAACAATTTCTGAAATCACAAATTATTTGTGATTAAGCTGATCAAATTTCCGTTTCAGAGAGTGAAATAAGGTATTCACGTTGCAATCAATTCTACACGATACTTCAGAATTAACCAACCAACCTTTCAATCTTTTTTTAGTGGGCAGTCTCCTTGTTAAACAAACGAGTGTTTGCAAAATGGACAGTTTTGTTCAATGAACTCAAAACTTTTCGTGTGAAATGAATAGACTGATATTTCGGTAAAAAACAATAAGAGCCAATTTTTTTTTCGGGGGAAGTTCGCCTGGTTGATCTGACGGTCAGTGAATTGAAGCAAGAATTGGAGAAACGTGAATAAGAAACAACCGGTAAGAAGGCCGTATTCCAGAAAATACCTCAGAAGGACTGATTGAAGAAGGCAAAAACCATGAAACCTTTTTATTCGAATTTTCTGGAATTGATTTGAGGTCTTTAAGGACCAAACTCAACGAAATCACGAAATCCTTGGAAGATAAACTTCTAGAAAATTCTGTAGGCTTGAAAGAAGAATTATAACAGAATTCGAATAGTCTGAAAGAATAAGAAAACTTCCTGAAGATTCAAATAACTTGAAAAAAAAAAAGAAAGAATGGGAACCGTCGAAGCAGAGTTACACAGAATGAACACGAAAGTGGAAAAAATCAGAGATGAGATCTGATTATCAATCAATCAATCAGTCAATCAATTAATGTATTAGTTATGTAAGGATTCAGTTACAGTACAGGAGCCTACATTGTAATATACCAACTTAGGTAACACGTCATATAAGCTTTAAAAAACCAGACAATAATGAACATGATAAAGAAATTAGAGACAGTCGGACACAAAAAACAGTACTTGAAAATAAAAAATATGTAATAATTACAATGAATCATTAACAGTACTAAACAGGACATAATGAATAAAATATAATGAATCAGGCTTTCACGACCCTCGCTCAATGTTCTGTATGGCTTTTGGGTTTTCGGTATCCAGGTGTAATTAAGTTCGGGGGGCCAGGAACTTAATTACACAAACAAATGTACCTGGGAACAATAATCAACTTACGATACCGGGAAACGTACCTGTGGACAAAATTACTTCATTCGTTAATAAGAAATCAGATATATATAATCTAAGACAAAGAGTACCACTTCAGTGATAGTAGAATACTTACACTTGTAATTTTCTGAAGAAGCCTACCGCACATGTAGGAGAAACGTCAAAATCCAAGAAAAATGGATACACGACCGAAAACCCAAAAGTCATACAGAACATTAAACAGGACATGTTTGAAAATTTTGAACAGTCGATAAAAAATATTAATATCTGAAAAAATTCATCAATGGAGTACCGTGCTTTCCGCACAAGACGATTTTTCAAACTAGCTTTGAAACTGTCATCAAGAGCATTATAACCAATCGATCCCAGATGAATCTGAGACACTGATAGTCTAGTGAATGGTTGCTGTAGGTTATATTTATTTCTGGTTCTTTATTCCTGAGACTGTCAAGTAGGAATATCATTAATATTTTTTCTTAGATAGACAATACAGTTATATATAAACAAACACGGTAGAGTCATTGTACCAATTATTATAAAAAGTGGTTTGCAATGTTTTCTCAGATGTACTGCCATCATTGACCTTATTGCTTTTTTATGAATGGCGAATATTTCATGTGCCTTGGATGTTGCACCCTAGTGAATGATTTCATAGCGAATGAGACTAAAATATACAAGCTTCACTACTTCTAAGCTTGCATTTTATATTCTCAGTATGATTGCCCCAGAAATCTTGTGTCAGAGACTTGTCGACTCGACTTATTATTCAGCTTCACTAAGTACTGGTATCTACTGTGGCAGTTTTTATAACAAAATTAATCATTTGATTTTTGGTTGTATTCAGAACTGGTCCAATCAAATCACACCATTCGGAGAGTTGATTTGTAGTATTCTGAGCTTTATGAAGCATGTTTAGTATAGTATCAGCTGATATAAGGAGATCTGCATATACAATCGTTCGAGAACCACTGGAGCAATAAATTGGAAGATCGTTTATGAATACAATAAACAGCAGGGGACCGAGCACTGATCCTTGAGGTACACCTGTTGTGATATTTTGAAGAGCTGAGAAGGTATTGTTCAGACGTATTCTTTCACTACGGCCACTGAGGTAAAATACAATCCAATTCAATAGTGGCCCTCTCATACCTTGAAATTCCAATTCATATATTAATACATAATGGTCAACTAGATCGAAAGTCTTACTCATATCGCTTTTATGTAAGTTTGAAATAATTTAATCATGTTCATTCAAAAGTGGACCGGGTCCAATAAAGTACCTTGAAATATCTTTTCCTCAATGGTTAATTTTCCGTTATGTATATTTCTGACAACTCTGACACACTGATTTCTATTCGAGTTGACATTTTGAAACCATTAAGAATTTTTTTTATACTCAATGCCCTCAGGGGATTCCTGAAGAAGTGAAACTTTATCTTTAGGAACTGATTATTAGGTGATCCTACTGTTTTAGATTTTAACGTTGAAGAGGCTGATGGCGAAAGAAGACGAAATAAGAAAAAGTAATATTTACAAGAGAAAAAAACAAGAAGCGTATTTTCGCTTTCGCTAGATGAAAGTTCAGATACCGAACAGGAATGAGAATTCATTTTTGGAAATTCCTTTCCGCCAAGAGGAGGAGATTGATCGCCATCATTGCGCCGCTTCCGTAATCATTTTGTCGTCCTTTGTAAACTTTCCAGTTGGTTCGTTCATCAGAGGAGTAATGAAACGCTGATCAAACAGTGCATCCTGAGTCAACGGTACAAAGCAGATAATGAATTATTTATTAGTTTGTACACCATTTAGGAGGATTTATTTCACTATGAAATGCAGGCGATATGCAAGTCTAACTTGATGACTTTTCTCCTTTCAGATTATTTTAGATTGTTCGATAACAAGTTCAAATATCGTCAGTAATGAGCACTTGCTTTCTTTTTGAAACAATAATAATGTTGATTCCAAATAGGCATCCTAATATACAAAAGCATTTTCCATTTTGTATGGACAAAGTCACAGTCCAACTTCATAGGAATGAAATATGTATGCTTGGAATAATCCAAGCATTCAAAGAAGAAGAAGAAGAAGAATACAGAAATACAAAATACTGGATATATATTATTTTATAATATTAATGGTTATGTGGATAATGTATCTTCAAATGATTAGTAAGTTCTTATTTGAATATCATAATATATTCATATGCAATTCAAGAAGGTCGGTACCAATATGAATTTTTTATTTAATGTGTCTGAATTATTGGCGAAGATATTATTGCACCGTATTTTCTACCATTGTGGCTAAATAGTGTATCCTATACAACTTTTCTCTAGAAGCAACTTCCCATTTTAGTTGAAAATGTTCCACTAGCTTATCGACAACGATTGTGGTTTATGCCTAATGGTGCGACTTTTCGTTTTAGCATAACTGCTCGTCAGTACTTGGACGACATCATTGAAGGTCCGCGCAGAGCCTCTACCTTGGCCTCCCAGATCTTCAGACTCAAGCCCTCTAGATTTCTGCATCTGGGGTCACCCCAAGTTCTCGGTTTATACGGCCGCCGTTGAATGTTTCGATGATTTGAGCAATTGCATCAATGCAGGCTGCTAGACAATCCAAAATATCCAATCTGTGAGAGAAATGCTTGATTCCTGTCATATGAGTGAATGTGGTCATTTTGAGCAGTTCTTATAACTCTATTAAATTGATTTTGTTGTCTTTTTCTTTGTTGTAATATTAATAATTTTGTTTTGTGTATATGACTAAATGAAGAGTAAGAACAAGCGGAATAATTTTGAGAAACTACGATTTTAATTCATATGTGCAAACAAAACGTGACAGCCACCTAAGTACTAGATTTTCTTCGATTTCATTCACAGAAGATACGTCCGTGCACGATGTTGTATTTAATTTTTTTATCAAGAAGTTATTTCTTTCACGATAACAAAATAGGAGTTACAATTAATCTTTCTTTCCAACACATATTTTTGAATTGAGAAATTTTGTTTTGTCTAAAAGTTCTGGTAAAAAACGAAATAGGGAGAGCATGTTTCACCCCATTAAGAGATCGCAATGAAATTAAGAAAATATTCGTAGGTAGCCTTTTTATTGGTAGAACCCTCCCACAAAATTCCATTTCTTTAACTCTTCAATGATTCCACAATAAAAATTATATTCAGAAGTCTGTAACTTTTCGAGGACATGCTCAAGAGCTCTTGTTTATATGAAAGACCCCCTAAATTTTTGACAAGGAATCACCCCCCGAAAACTTTCGTACTCATTTGGAAACACCCTGTATAACAAATATACGCGATGGTCAATTATAGTTGCAGCAATGCCATCAGTAAGCCCATAATGATTGAAAATAAGAGAAGTTCTTGTAAATTCTGATATGGTCACGTTCACAAAATAAAGAAAGATACATAGTTTGAAATTTTGCTCAACGCAAACAGTTTGCAGGTAGGAAAACAGTGATCCCCTATGTAATGATCAACTGGCTACACTAATCATCAACCAAACTTATTGATAATGCTATGTACCGTTGATATTTTACCAGATCTGTAGATGAACCTCGATAAAACTCCCGTGTATTCAAGAAACACATGGTCTTGATCTTGGTTTTTTCACAGCTGAAAATTGAATGCGCCACTAACAATCAGTAAGTAGTCACGTTGCATCACAAAAAATAATAATAATAGACACATTTTACGAATTTCAAAAGGCATCTTCCCTACTGGAAAGTGTGCCTCCAAAATTGGTTCAAGAGAATGCAAAAGTGTATAGATATTGAAAATAAATTCTCAAACAAATAATTAATAATTTTTAGTTAAATACATTTCAGTGGTATCTTCGTAATGAAAAATTTTATTCGAGGCCAAGAACCAACATGTCTGATCCTTGGTCCTTTTCCTGAACTCATTCAAGTTATGAATACCTGTTACAGATTGTCTGAAATACTTGAAAATAGCTAAAAGGTATGAAAATTCCTCCGGCGTTATTATTTTCTTCAACAGAGAATGCAATATTACTCTCTGGTTATTGAAACGTGGATGAAACAATAGAATGGCGTTATTGAAGTTCATATAAACGTGCCTTATCGCATTTCTCTTCTGGTTATAAGATCTTCACCGACCAAGTTACATGCCACAAAAAATACGACTATTCTTTATATTAGTTTCACATTGTGTCTGAAGGAAACGTCCACAAAAGGAAGTTTTAACGCAAGAAATGTAATCGAAAATTCCTTCAGGATGTAGAAACAATAATGATATGCCATTGAAAAAGTATTGACTGATAACAGTTGACTTTCTCACAACTGAATCGCTGAAACTCAAATTAAACACATTCATACGGCAATTCTTCACTCCAGGAAGATCTGCCCCACTTCCAACAAGATGCGCAGATGGATTGGAAGATGAGAATCGATAGAATGGCCTGCAAGATATTCTGATCTCAGTCCAAATGACTTCTTCTCATGAGGTTTTCTGATATCAGTGATTTATAATAGAGCACAACTCAAAATCCAAGATCTTCACGTCATTTCACAGCTAACTGTAGGTTTATCAAGAAAGTTACTTTTCAAATAGGATCGCGTTTTGTAAACTTCGCCGTTTGTTGCCAATAACATTGTCCTTTCAAAAACGATACATTGGTGTAGTCGCAACAAAAATGCCATCAAATGATGTATGACAATAGGAGTGTTTCCGTCAAGATTTTAAGAAAATGATTATTGATTGATTTTTCTCGTTGTATTCAAATTATAGTCAGCGATTAGTTTCCAAATCAACACAGTGTGTATAAATACATTTCTAGGTAGTTCAATAATCACGTTTTTGATACATTCTTGATAATTATATTTCCTATTGTCATCTCTCAAAGCACAAGCTCATAATTTTGTGAATTAGTTATTTCCACCAGCTTTATCTACCTAGTTTGCAACATCCTGAAATTACTTAATTCACTGGCACAGTACATTAAACTGTTTCAAACATGCAATAAATTCTAGACATATTATTAATGGTTTAATACGATAAGAGTCCTCGTGTTTCGTGAACATGCTGCATTCTCTCGAAGTTTACCAGTGGCCCAGAAAAGGATTATCCGACTTTGCATAACATATTTCAAAGAGAGCAAAATTGAATACCTAGCTTTTCTTGGAATGTATATCACCAAGACCGCGCGGGAAGGGATGAGAGTCTTATCCAGAAACCGTTTGATTTGAAAAGAGAAAAGAATTACATTAGAATAAAAAAAAAATCAAGAATACGTCTCTTCAGAAAATATTACTTCGGTGGTACTGTGGGTTTTTTCGAGTTTACCCTACAGCTGAAAGAGAAAATGAGCCACCTCACATGTTGCCCGAAGCTAATACCGGGTGTTTCACAGTAGATGGAACATGTTGGGTTTGTAAAAATTATTATTTAAAATTTTTATGCAAAACCTGACCTTCGAGAAATAACGATAATTTCAAAATGCAAGTTCTCAAGATATTGCAATTTGGGTCATAGCTGCATAAGACCATTATTGAATCTTTTGCCGATGAACCGGGTCCCAGTTTCAGTATAAAGGAAGGGTAAGAAATGAGTTCCTGTCGGGAAAAATTACTGAAACTCAGATTCTTTAGATGGAACATCTTGCAAATCATTACTCATTTGGAAAGCTGCAACATTCCTATTCAATTTGTATACTTTTAAGTTATGATCATATATGTGATGAAATAGTCTCCCATTGTTAAATTGTTATTGTTAAAATTGTTATTTCCGTCAACCAGCTGCACACCCTTAAGAGTACAACCCTCAAAAGTCTTCGAAAGACTTGTCCGAGCTAGGGAAGACGCAGCCCTTACCTTTTAACGTGTGATGCCATGCACGAGACCGATGACCATGCTGGGAATCGGACCCATGACCCATAGGTTAAGAGACAAGCGCTCTACCATCATGATCATCACTGCCCATAAAATACTTAATCATTGGATAGTGTTCAAGAAGTAGAAACTACCCAAAACATCAACACAACGTCAATTTCACTTGACCCGCGTTTCGCCAACAAAGTTGCAGCCTCAGGAGATCAAAGTTTACTCACAGTAAAGTTGCAGTTTAATTACAGCTTTTTGATTTATGATGAAAACCTTCATTCTCGTAAATATTTGAATATATTCAGGGCAACGGGTTGGTATTTCATTAAATAATTGACCATTGAACATATTGGAAAAAACTTGGTGGAGTTCGTGTTTATTGCAAAGGAGTTGGACCGCCAATTTGATCATCTATGGATGAGACGTTTGGGTCTATGGAATTAGCCTCCAGGATCCCTTGATCTAACACCCCTAGAACCTCATTGATGGGGTACTATCAAGCATAGATTTCACAGAATACTGGTTAATACGAGAGGAGAATTTGAACGAGTGAATCGAACATTTCAGGATTAAGATTCAAAGAAAGTGTTCGGAAAGTAATGGCCATCATTTTCAACATTTATTGAATCGATCAGTGCCGTCAGATCTTTCTACATTTATCAACACACATGTTCGACATCTATACTTTGGCATTTTATGATGAATCAATCATTTCATGACATAAATGATCATATAGCTAACGAATTGTATGAGATAGGTATAGGAAAAATATGAAAAAATTAGTAGGAGAATATTACATATTAGTGATAAGGAAGAGGGTGTTCTATTTCCATTTAATAACACTGTATCACGTAATTTAATTACTTAATTTTAATATTATTGTATAGTTAATGAAGCCAAAGTCCAAAGTCGTAAAATTTATTGGACAGTAAAGTATATAATAACGTTGACTTGTACTAACGTAAATGAATTCATATGTGATCATATCTAGTGTTTGAAAATAAGAAATCTAGAATTTTTATATTTTAATTTTAATCATGTATATTTATGTCACTGTTTCACACGGTGGATTTCTGTATATTTCCAAAATGCTACATCCTGCGAAAGTTGTGTTTTATCTGTTTTTGTCCATATATATTTTTATTTGACTTTTATATTTCTAACTTTTTCAATATTATATACTACAGTCGATGTCGGCGAAGAAGAATAGGATTTTGACTGAGAAGTATTAAATACAAGAATTAATGTAATAAAAGACGAAAACTTTCAGCAAATAGTACTTATTTGAACTGAAAATATATTATTTGGAGTTATTTGTCACAAATATGGATAAAACAAGGATAGAAGCTATACTTAATGAACAAACTGATACCAAAACTAGCGGAAAAGTACAATAAAGGTATGTAAATAGAAATACTTAAGAAGAACATTGACAGTAAGGAAAAAACTGTCAAGCTTGGTAGGTTCGGTAGAAAATATGAAATGAAAAAGTCGATCATAAACCGAGAAAAAACTGAGGAAAAAAGTTGGTCAAATTTTACTAGTATATTCATTAAATTATCTCTAGAAAATTCAGTATTAGATGAATTGGAGGGAAGGCAAGAAAGAACATTGTTGGGGGTACTGTTATCTAACCATGGCTATTATCCAGTTTACTTATATGAAATACTATCATTTTCATCGTGCTAAAAGATGTACTTAAGTACAAAATATCTGTATTGGAAATATCCAATGGGAAACTCACCGACATGCAGACGATTTGCTTAAAAAATCTTCTGAATTGCCCATAATGTGATACTATAAATATATATACTTTTCCATTCAACAGAACAAATGTTATTCCAATGTTCAACCGAGATAATCCTAAAATAATATTATCTGTTCTCAAACATCCTCGGAGAATACAGAGTTCAGAGTTCATTATAATAGCCATTTTGAGAGTAGGATATTTTTGCAAGAATACGCTAGATGTTTCTCGGGTTTGTTGAATTTGGAAATTCGGTACAAGCGCTTTTCGGAAATGCCAGCTTTGATGAAAATATTTGCGTTGCTGTGGAGTATACCTACGAGTGCCTAGAACTAATGCATGCCGTTCTCTCGAGAGACCCCTAGAAGTTGCGCTCTGAAAACACCAAAGAGGAAAATTAAATAAAGCTATGGTCGCACTCTGCTTCCTCCAAAAACGAATACACTTCTTGTATACAGATTGAGTCAAACTTGAATTCATGAACGGAAAAAGTCAAGAGTACTAGACTAAACTAGAGATCTATTAAATACAAATCCTGTAAAAAATATAGATAGCTATTCTTCATTTAAAATTAACTTGATACAGCACATAAATCAACAAACTACTGTACTATGATATATTTAAGATTGAAATTGTTGTTTGTGTATAAATTATATTGATGATAGGGAATACAGAAATTGTTATTAAATTATATTTCACTTATAATGTTCCATCACCAGCATGTTGCTGATTAGGAACAATATGCTAGATTTATTTATTATTATGTATACTAAATTGGTTTAATAAAAAATAAATATATATATAAATCTTAAAAAAAACATTAAAATATTCAGCCCTATGCTGTATCACTTCCGTTGAAAATAATGTCACCGTTATTCGCCATTTCCGTTATTTTGCTATTGCTTGGTAATAGCAAAATAACGGAAATGGCAAATAACGGTGACGTGGTCATAAAAACGTCAATCAAAATTAAATTCTGACAATTACAGAACTGAAAGTTTTAAAATGAGTAATATTAATGGAAAACTAGATGATGGTGATGAAATCGATAGTAATAATTATTTATTTAAATTGCGTATTTAATTTTCCTTCACCTAGTGCCGCACCTAAATGAATAATTTTTTGCTTTTTGCATGAACGTAGAAAAACTGTTGTATGGAACTCGTGCAAAAAATGTTTATTGCACTCGACGTGTTCTCCAACTTGGCCTAACGTCCTCGTCGGACAATTTCACGTCGAGTGCAATAAACACTTACTTTTTGCACTTGTTACATAAATAACTATAACGATTTGTTGCTGCAATAACGAAAAAACTATTTCATACAAAAGTGGTGGATAATTTATCTGTAATTTTGTATCAATAATACCCAGAAATTAACGAGAGAAACGTTAAAAACCATTTTAATTTTTTACCCACTTTTTTATTTTCTGAAACTTGGTGAAAACGTTATTCTTTTCTTTTTTGTGTTTCAAATGGGCTGTTATTACTTTGGGACAAAATATTTAGTTCTCGATAGTAAACGAATTTAAATAAAAATAAAGTATTCAATCAAAAATGTTGGTTAACAAATTTAAATTTTTTTAAATTTTTCAATACCCATTTTTTTTGTTGAAACCTCGACTTTGAGGTGGTACGAAGGAAATATATTATAAGTATGGAAGAATATCGTTAAAATTGCAAAAAACAAAAAAAAACGACTTTGTCATATTCTCTTTTCTATAGTTATCTTGAGAATATTTTTATTACAAATTAGCGTTAAAGTCGATGAAAATGAATAATTTCAAGTGATATTTACATTCAATTATTCGTTAATGATTTTAAAATTACCGAAAACATTGTTTAAACAATAATCAAATGCGTGAAAACTTCAAAAAACAAAGGCTATTTATTCTGACATTATATTTCATCATTCTGACCTGATCAAATTATAAAATCAATGATATAAGTAATTAGTGGATGGAAAAGCATTGATAGGTCGACAAATGAACCACCTTACATATCTTGAAGCTTAGAAACACCCATAAATAAGTTGTATTGATTTTTTCTCGAATAAGTACAGGGTTTTGAATTATTCCATAATTTTTTTTATATTGTGGTTCTCTCTATGGATTATCCTCTATAAAAAATGTGTACTATATTGAGAGGGTACTTTTAAAAAAATGCTTCCTTGAGGTCACAGTGGAAAAAGCGAGATTTAAAAAAAATCGACTGTCACTTATTTGTGAGTCACTCCGTAAATATGGATATTTTTATTCATACGTATTTACCATTGTATTACTGAAACCTGTGGTAAACGTGTATATGCAACAGAAATTCAATGTAGCTCATAAGTTAACAAAAAAAAAATTCGAAAATCTGAACCATTTTCAGTTTTAACTGTATCTAGAAAACTAATCTTAGGATTGAGTTGGGACTTTAGATTACAACAACATACCAAAGTTTCAGAAAATTTGACCGGTCGCCACTTCACATAAGAAAAGTTCGGGGTCCTTCAATTCAAAACTGTGAAGATATTTGCAGAAATGGCTTATTGATTTATTGTTATTGTTTATTATTATTATATGGTGGCTGCTACATGTCCTATCAGTTTTCTCTATTTGGAAGAGTATTATCTCAGGAAAATTTTACCTGTTTTCGAGCATGATAGGTTCAGTGATTTTCCCGATATTCGAAAAAGAGTCTGTGAATTTCGTAGCTTTCTAATTTGTGGTGAATGATCATTTTATTTATTGGCATCGTTATTATTATATTCAGGGTCTTAGGTAAATATGTGGCATAAATTCAAGAGGTTATTCCTTCTAAGAATATTTGGTCCTATGATAATTTTTGAAAAATCCTGTTGTTTCGAAAATACAGGACGTACAAAATTTATGACACTAACAACATTTTATTATCAAATAGTACATGTAAAGTTGCTTAATCTTCAATAAATGTTCGAAATGACTTCCTCCAGCCTGGATAGAAGCATTCAGTCTTCTCGTCATGGACTACCGAACTCCGATTTCTCAAATCATCCAGATTAGCCAATGGAGTAGCGTGAACTAATGACTTCAGATATCCCTATAAGAAATTATCCAGAGGGTTTAGGTCCGGGGATCGAGCAGGCCATGCATGTGGCCCACCTCAACCAATCCAGCGAACTCCGTTGCTGTTGAAAATTCAAATTTTTTGTACTTGATAAGCTCATGACGTTCACCCTACATTTATTTTTATTGATGATTTCAACAAATATCGCATATGGTTGTCGCAAATTTTGTTCGCCCTGTATTTTCGAAACAAAGGGGTTTCTCTCTCCCTACCCTACCCTACATGTGAACATCTGAGATCACAAAATTATGTAAATGGAACCAAAACGGGAGAACCCCTACCCGTTGAAAAAAAAAAATGGTAGTAAAAACTTTACATAGTGAGAATTAATTTTGAAAAATTAAAATTGGAAATGTTTTTGAATTATTTGCTTCTTTGTTTTTTGTAGTAAAAAATTATATTAACATACATAATTGAAATGAAATACCAACCTATGAGACGAACCACCAGTTTCTCTAACAAAAACGACGGAGTCTCATCGGGAAGATCGCGTCCGACTTGGAAAACCGACACGTGCGTCGATGTTCGCCTCGAGAGGAAATCGCGGCGTCGTCAGGCAGTCTAGTTGGACGTCGCGTTCCTACTGACGTCCTCGACGGCCGCTTCTCGCGATAAATTCTACCGACGGCGTCGCGACGCATGCGAGCGTCTTTGGCGGTAGAAATTATCGCAGAGGGATCGTGCTGTAGGTGCTCTGTGGGAAGGTGGCCCCGTTTCATTTCATTAGCCTAGTTCTTCGACATGTGGGTAGGCGGGAAGTATGAAGGTTTTCTCATTAGATTTGGAAAGATAGCAGGCTTTGATGTTGTTGTCAGTTTCCTAGAATTATACGAGTTGAGTTGAAGGTTTCAGAGTTTATCTAAGAAGTCAGCATATGCCTTCCAATCTCCACAAGAAAGAAAGCTACGGATATAAATTTTGTATGATATTTATTTCATCTAAAAAAAAAATTGTTTTTCCCTTAACCAGCTGTCATCCCCCTACGAACCACAGCCCTCAGAAGTCGAAACTTGTGCGAGCTAAAGGATTAACGAGGTTCTACCTTTCAACGTGCGATTCCTTTAACTACATTAACCAATTAATTAGTCAATGACTTTTTTATACTTTATCAGTAATTTCTTCGCAATTTAATTCGGTCAACAGGTATTTTTCCACCCCGTTATCAAGGAAGAATATAAATTATCGAAAGATAAATCATCTCCTGTACAAAAAAAGCCATTTTTCTACATTCGCACGCAAAAAGCAAAACTTTATTGAACTATATTCAGTGGAAAAAGAAGCTTTTTATTGCACTAGTGCAATAAAGTTTTTATTGCACTCATCTGTCATATTCTACTTCAACGTGCTGTCATCATGATAAACATAAACGTTCAAACCCACTACATATTGAGCAGATATTCTGTGAGATTGGCCATACATTTTAAACAGCTACATATTTTATATTATTTTGTATTAATGTTAGCAGTCAGAGTTGAACAAACAATGCCTTTCCGAGAATAACTCCATAATCAAAACCGATCCGCTATGTTCTAAACCGTCTACCTGCATAGAGCAAACTATCTGTACTATGACCACACCTCGTGATAACATTCGCGCTCATGGCTACTATGATTTTGATTTTTATAAAGCAACTGTGGTTATATAAACGTCAGTCAAAATTTAATTCTGACAATTACAGAACTGAAAGTTTCAAAATTAATGGAAAACTAGATGATGGTGATGAAATCGATAGTAATAATTATTTATTTAAATTGGGTAATTCATTTTCCTGCACCTAGTGCCGCACCTAAATGAATAATTTTTGCTTTTTGCATGAACGTAGAAAAAATGTTGTATGCAACTCGTGCAAAAAATGTTTATTGCACTCGACGTGTCGAGTGCAATAAACACTTACTTTTTGCACTTGTCGCATAAATAACTAATAAACTTTTATAATTGTATTGTTTAATTGACTTGGCTGCGGCTGTAACTAGGTGTTCATGCATGCTTTTTGTTTTTCGTCAATGTAACTTTGAAACCATTCATCATGAATTACAATTCATTTCTACCTGTTTGAATAAAGGAAAACATTCAGAACCACAATATTCAAAGTTAGATTTTATAATATATCGATAACAAGTGGTGTTGTGACTGTTAGTAATTTTTTTTTTAATTTAAGTGTTTTATTGAAATTACCTTTTTGTATTTATATCCCCAAGCTTTGTCAAAGAAAATTCTTTCGATATTGAAACATATTTTTGATTTGATTTAACCGTCACTTTAATTTCCCTCTTATTGTCATTTTATCAATTGTGTTTTCAATACAACACTGCTCCTTCAAATAGTTGTTTCGAAGACGGTATTCATTATCGTAGTGCATTTATGTATTGTTTTTGATTTATCTCGTCAAAAAACACTCGAACTTTTTTTTATACGATAGGTTTCTTACAACTCGAAATGTTTTCATGAGTAATGTCACTTGAAAAACTAACATTGGACAAAATTACTCGAATTAAGGTCTCGCAATTTTTTCATGTCAGTTTTTCTCGTAAAATTACTGATCGGCAAAATGATTTCGACAGTAATATATATATATATATATATATATATATATACAGTGAGGACCAAAAGTCCGTCGCCCCCCCCGTAACTTCTTCATTTTCCATATTACAAAAAAATGTTAAATACATAAGTTGTAGGGTTTCATTCGATCTCTTTAATGGTTTAAGTTTCATTCATACAGAGTGTCTCAAAAAAGCACGGTGACTTAGAAGTTAATTTTTTTAAATGGGACACCCTGTATTTCATTGCATTATTACATTCTACGTTGAATTCTGAACAAGTTTGATACATGGTTTTCTATCAAAAAAGTTGATAGTTTTGGACTTATGAACACTTGTAAATAATTATTTCGACTACTTTTGCGCCAGTTCAATGAGAAAATCGTAACAAATGGATCACAATGTATTCCACTTTCCTATCCTAACTTTTTGAAAGCTATCCAATGTTGCAAACTGCTGATGGCACCATGTGTAACTTACCTCGTCGTACCATTTTACAATTGTTAGAGTTGTTGAATCTCACGAAAAACTAGTACAAATGAAGTTGAAACATTTTATTAACAAATAAGGTAGTCCATAAATACAAATCAAGAATCATTAAAAACTGAAGAGATATTTTAATTTATAACTAAAAACGGTGAGTTTTTATCTATTTCAAAAGATGTTCGACATGTCCACCATGCATTTATTGACACATAAATAGTCGGGTTGTAAACTCTTCCCTAACATTAATCAAGGTTTGAGGTGTTATTTCTGAACACACTTCAATAATTCGACGGCGCAGTTCATCTAACGACCCACAAACTGTCTTAAAAACTACGGATTTCACATAGCCCCAGAGAAAAAAATCAAGCGGTGAGAGGTCCGGTGAGCGAGCTGGCTACTCTGTTGTACCTCGACGTCCAATCCACCTACCTGGATACCTTTCATCTAAGTAATTTCTCACCTCCCGAAAATAGTGTGGAGGCGCTCCATCTTGCTGAAATGTTACATCCAAGTAAAATTCATGTGGGTTTTGCGCAACGATCTCATCGATACTGGGACTCATTGTGTCTTGCAGCATTTGGAGGTATCTGGGACCATTTAAATTTTCTTCCAAGAATATGGGACCTACAATGTGGTTACCTAAAATACCAGCCCAAACATTAATTTTCTGGGGAAATTGAGTATGCCCCTAGCGGAATTCATGGGGATTCTCATCACTCCAATATCTACAATTCTGGATATTCACATTTCCATTTAGGTAAAAAGTGCGTTCTTCACTAAAGCAGATGTGTTGCAAATAAAGTCGATTTGCAACAATTCTTTCTGCCATGGTCTCGCAAAATTCAAGTCGCCGGTCTGGATCATCTTCAACCAATTGGTGCAAAATTTTTATTTTGTAAGGATGGAATTTATTTTGTTTTAAAACCCTCTTTACTGATGTTTTAGAAACATCACATGTCTCAGCTACTTGCTTAGTTGATTGTTGTGGGTTATTTACCATTTCGGCTATTACTTGAATTTCAACATCTTCCGTAATTATTTTCGGCCTCCCAGATCTCGGAGCATCTTTCACGGTGCCAGTTTGGTTAAATTTTGCCACCAATTTCTGCAGGTATTTTCGACACATCGGACGTTCTGGAAACCGTTCATTGAAAATGCGAATAGCAGCGTGGTAATTTTTGTTAGCTTCACCAAATATGATAACGGCTTCAACTTTGTCTGCTACTGAACGAGCCATATTAATCAACAAGAGAAATTGAAAACCGTTTGAAACAAAGTTTTGAAAACCTACAAAATGTCAATGACATTTGGCAAAAACAGATAAGAGTTTTTTTTCGTTGTCATGGATAAAATAAACGCGCCTAGCGTGCATAGCCTACCTCATTAATTTATTCTTGAACTGGTGCAAAAGTAGTCGAAATAATTATTAACAAGTGTTCATAAGTCCAAAACTATTAACTTTTTTGATAGAAAACCATTCATCAAACTTATTCAGAATTCAACGTAGAATGTAATAATGCAATGAAATACAGGGTGTCCCATTTACAAAAATTAACTTCTAAGTCACCGTGCTTTTTTGAGACACTCTGTATGAATGAAACTTAAACCATTAAAGAGATCGAATGAAACCCTACAACTTATGTATTTAACATTTTTTTGTAATATGTAGAATAAAGAAGTTACAGGGGGGGCGACGGACTTTTGGTCCTCACTGTATATATATATATATATATATATATATATATATATATATATATATATATATATATATATATATATATATATATATATATATATATATATATATATATATATACATATATATATATATTACTTTCGAAATCATTTTGCCGCCGATCAGTAATTTTACGAGAAAAACTGACATGAAAAAATATATATAATGTAAAAACTAAAAACTTCAATTTTGAACGAAAACTTGGTTACTTTTGGTTACTTTGGTAGGCAATTGACGAGAGAAAATAACATACTTATGATATCAATATTGACGGAAACTGAACCTTTCAAAAATTGCCGGTTCCCTCAAACGATTCCTAATGAGCTTTTTCTGAATTATAAAAAAGATTGACAGAAAATCACTCCTCTCAACTCCCAATAAATGCGAACTTTCAACTCGCGAACGGTTAAAGCGACAGAAAATGGAATATTGGACGCCTGTGGTGTCACTCAAAGAGAACAAAAAGTGATTTTCCCCTTCACCACACAAGTAACTCAATTCCTAGAGATGAGCATAAACTGATGATGTTAAAGATTCAGAATAATGAAATTATTGTAACGATTCGAGGCCGGCCCTATGATCGCCTCATTAATTATTCGACCAAACAACGCGTGATATCACCTCCGCTTATTATTGACGGTTCAACTCTATGACTCGTCACTTCCAAGAATGAATGAGAATTAGTTCGAATGGGATCGTCGTTTCTATCCGCATATTCGAGAGCCATATCTGAATGAGTCGCTCGATACTTCGAGAACTGTAAAAAGATTCTGCTCGACATGAGAGGATGGGCAGAGTCGCAGATATAGTTCGAGAGTTCACAAATAGACAGCGGCAGTGAAACTAAATTGAAATAGTGAGTGTGATACAAAAAATGTTGCAAATAAATTAAGTTATTGTTTAAAACGAGTTTTAAATGAATTAGCAAAATTAATTAAGTGTATTTTCACTTCATTATAGTTACTTCAGGTATTTAGATAATACTTTCATGAAGGATAGTATATTTTTCATTCTTCTTCATATGACACTCATTTCGTTTGTCTGACATGGGATCGACTCCTTCACGGCATTCAATTCGTTGACAAGCTTCCAAACAGGGTAGCTGATGCAGTACAATTAGTCGTTCTGGACAATTTTGATTACTATAGTTTAGCATCTCATCTATCGGACTATACTTGTCCTTCTTTATTATGCATGTCCTCTGTCCACTTTTACGGCTGCGTGGTCAGTCCTGATGTGATACTACGTCTTCCATATAAATACTTGTGGAAGTGATCTAACGCACTAATAACGATCAAAAAGTTCTCTCCTGGTGATACCTGCAGTGGCACGAGCCCTCCCGCAACAGGCGTTCGTGAACAAAACCCCCAAATTGTCACTAAGACCGGCGTCCAACACCGAATAAATCTCAAAATATTCACCATTGTTTCTTTTCACCTTCTGAATACCTCCACTGTCCTATATTAGGTCGTATATAGTGTCAAAAGCCATTCAATATACATGCAATGTCCCTCAAGTAGGTAATTATTTCAACTAACGGCAGAACCTGTTTCTGGGATTTCAATCGTTCTTCATCGGTAATATGGTGTAGAGCTCATCGCAGACGATAACGGTGCCGTAAATCCGTTTTCTATCCAAATTCTCCAAGATTGTAAATTTTTTTGTGAGCTTATGAAGTGGTGTCCATAATTGAGTAGTTGCTGCTCATTTCTTGTTCTACTTCAACGTTGCACAAGTATGTGTCAGACATAGTTCAGTTGCAGGACTTTTGGAAAAGATAATGCGGGTATTTCAATAAAGTCAAAAATATTCGATCATCCAGTTTTATTGTTAATTAATATCATGTAAGTACAGGTTTTCAAAATGGTTTTGATGCAAGTCTACAGTCTTTTTGGATTTACCTATATATAAAAGATATAAAGATAATATCAATATATATTTCATCATTATCCAATATTACAGATAACAGGGCAATTATTCAATCATTCGCAATTATCACATTTCAATTCTTCAGACAAGAAAATGAAAATAGCTTTGTGTCAACATCTCTGAACATCCCTTAATTGTAATATTTCATTAGGGATTGCAAATATATTGAATTGTTATCGAGAATTAAACGTTAACATTTCAGTAACTTTTATTGTCTAGTAGTGGAATTACTAGGCCATTACAAGTAATTTAGTTGAATTATTGCAATTTGAATCTCGGTTTTTATACTGAATAAGCCTGCACACAAAATTGTAGATTATAACACTTTGGATTGAACACCAGGTGTGTAGTACATGTACTTAGAAAGAAATTGATTCATTCATAAGATTCAAAATATTCAGAAATACCTGAACCTATTCCTAATAGATTGTAATGTGCATTGTGATTCTCAGCTATTTCATTTCATATGAGAGTGTCTTGTGACTTCATCAAAATCTGTAGTTTTAGAAACATTACATCAACTACATAAGCCAACTTTCATAGTCACTAATCAGAGTTATTTATCTATTCAAACTCTGGAATATCATCAAAGGAATAGCCTGGCACTTTCTTATAGGCGTAATAAGCAATTCTAACATGATATGCTCCAGGAATGAACATCAGAACGCCCAAAACTACCATTGGCCACATTCTGTTAGCATACTCCACAATTATATGGCCTGACATGACCATACTGCCAAAAACTAAGAGACTAGTACCTACTACAAGTAACATGCTAGCTAGGATAATTGATTTCCATGGGACTGCCTGTTCAGGCACTAAAAACTGGGCATCAGTGAAGCCTTGATCGCTTGTTGGTAGCTTGGAATAATTCACATCATTGCTTTTCAGTCTTCGTCTCGACATTGTCAGTTCATCAAGATAATCTGAAAATGAACAAATAGAAAACAACCGAAAATGGATAACATCCAACAAATACTTTTGTTTACCGTCACCTTTGATTTACCCCCACACGTTTGCCTTGTTCTGATTATACAATTTGTTATAAACTATTAATTGGACGTGTCTATAAAATGTAAATTTTCTTGAGACAAATAAAAATGTATGTATGTATGTATGTATTAATGTTCCAAGATGTTTCAAAAAATATAAGGTAGAGGTATGTATACCTACTAGGTGTGTAAACATACTTACCAGAGAGTGAATATGAACTCATCTTCCAAAGTATGAATGTAATAATAATATTAATGTACACACAAATTCAACATCTCTCTTCTCTTTAAACAACGTCTCCAGATACTTTCTTGTTGATATTTAAAACTTGCATAACCTGTACATCAACTGGGATATTCTTGTTTTTAAAAATCCAAGACTTTTCCGTTTCTACGAATTTTTTATCCCGAAAAGATGAAGTATCTTTAATTAACATAACAAATGTACAGATATAGTTACGCCATAATATACTCCTAAACTCTATCATACATGATCGAATAGCAATCTACCTCCATCGCCCTATTAGATTTTATAAATATATAATATATAAATATTCAGAACTCGGATAATACTGATAAAATTCAGTAATCAGTAACACTGATAATATACTATCAGTATCATATTTTCAATATATAAACATTAGTATTTTTGAATTTGATTTGAATGTTTGTCATTACCAATATTCGATAGTCGATATAACACCAGTATCTAGTATCGATACTTAAGCCTGTGGCAACTGTTGAAAAATCCCTAGAAATATAGCAGTTTTTGATTCGCTCTGGTATCACATTTAGGTTAACCGCAGACTAACCAACCGTTTTCGATTCATCACTAATGACGTCACGAGTAACACTGGAACAGAACCAGCTCTACGAATAAGTTCAATATAGCGATATACCCTGTCTTTATCTGATTTGTAGTTGTTTCTTTTGCGAAAGGTATTTGATTTTGGCAACCGATAACCAACACATTCGTTTCGTTATTCACTACGACGTCATCAACAGTACCAGAAAGTAAACCGCTGTCAAAAATGCTGTCATTTTTATGTCAACCGCTATCAGAACCAAACACCAATCGAAAACAGCTATAATATGACGCATAAAAATTCTATAGAAAACCGATTCTGTATATGAAATATGTATTTAGGAACTTATGACCAAAGTAATTTTCCTAGATGATGCCACTTGCCACAGAAATTTCTACATTCAATGAAATCTACATGAAAAATCTAGGTTGGTGACATGAATAAAACTCCCCCAATCTATAATTTCTGAATTCATAAAGTTTAAGATTAAACAAGTGAGTTGCCGTTGTCGCTGAATTCATAGGAGAGAAAGAGACAACACCTAAACGCGTGAGTTCCCAATGCATGTTTTTACTTTTTGCGTCGCGCGTCACGTCTGATTGGCGAGAATTCAGCTATTCGCCAAATCGCTAATCAGAATGCGTAGAGAAAGCGTGGCGCGCAACGCGGAAAGCAAAAACGATGCATTGGGAACTCACCCTAACAGTCGACTATGAACTCTATGGTACACGGAATACCGCCCTAGATGTAGAACTCATGCCTATGGTATATAAACGCTCGCACCCAATTCAAGTTTAATTTTAATTTTTCTAACCTAACTTCCTGAATTATAATCAAAACAAAAACGGAAAACCAAAATTCAAATAATGGATAATTCAATCGAAGTAAAATTGGATTTCAAGATAGTGAAAGTGGATTTATTGAGAGGAATATATGAATGTTCACAGAGGGGGCTGAACCATTCGGTAAAGTGGCTATCCGAAATAAATTATGCTTTGAAGGAAACAAGCTTGTTTCCTGAAGAAAGACCCAAAATTGTGGAAGATTTGGATGAAGAAATGGACGCATTTTTGTTGGCCAAGTCTTACTATGATCTCAAAGAATATGATAGGTGTGCTCATTTTGTAAAGGATTGTACAAATCCTAAACCAAGATTTCTTTATTTTTACTCTCGTTATTTATCTGTGGAGAAGAAAAAGTTGGACAACATGACTGATACGAACTGCCCTCCTGATCCGACTAAAAATGAAGCATTAATAGATTTGTGTACAGAATTGAAAATCGATTATTATGAAAATAAACTTGACGGCTATTGCTTATATCTCTATGGAGTGATTTTAAAGAAACTAGATTTAACCCCAACTGCAATAGAAGTGTATATAAAAGCCGTTAAAGCTGAACCAATATTGTGGAGTGCTTGGTTCGAGCTGGGCAAAATTATACCTGACAAAGGTACAATCTTTTCAGCACAATTACCGGA
The DNA here is from genome assembly GCA_958502065.1 of Chrysolina americana. NCBI lineage: Eukaryota > Metazoa > Arthropoda > Insecta > Coleoptera > Chrysomelidae > Chrysolina > Chrysolina americana. Next base: position 8,345,675 of record OY293410.1, read on the forward strand.
TCATTGGATGAAATACTTTTTTATGGCACACACTTATTTAGAGCAGCTGTGTAATGAAGAATCTCTGCAAATGTATAACAATTTTTATTCCATGGGTTTACAAAATAGCACTTATATCTTATCTCAGATTGCTCTAGGACATCATAACCGTAGAAGTAAGTCTGTAACTATTTTAAAACAATTATTGAAAATATTTTCCATACGTGGTTTTTCTTTCAGCAATGACCTTTTCTTATTGAGTCAACTATAGCTCTGGAGCTCAAACTGTTCTTGGAAAGGGGGATACAATTTCCAAAGTTTGTGAGCTGTTATGAGAAAGAGCCTGGGATGGCACAAAGTAACTGAAATTAGTGAAATTGTGAAGACCTTGCATAGTGTTAATATTGTCTTTGTAAGCTTGAGCTTTCTGTTTGTCTATCTCAATTTTTTCCAAATTCTTGACTTCCATGTACAGAAATTTCCCTAAATAACCAAAATATTTCGAATACAGCAAACCTCCATCGTCCATGTTCTTTGTTTTGTATAAAACAGGTGCTACTGTATTCAGAATGACGTCTTTCACATGTTTGGCCTCCAAATTTTGATGTTTACTTCTCTCTTCTGGGTGATAGTAATGCATTTTCTTTTCGAAAACCATGTGCATACGTTTGCTTATGTTTGCTGTGTATGGAAATAAGAAAGTCTTCACAGTATCTTCACCCAAACAGCCCAAGCCTTTGATAGCCCCGTACAAAGTTGTTAGAGGTGAGGAGCATTCTTTTAGTGGTCTCAGGTACACTTTTATAACCCTGTTGGTTATATTGTTGAGTTCAGTGTTGTACTTTTTACAGATTGTGGCAATCACATAAGCAGAAAAGTCACGTAGAGTCCAGTGATTATCATAATAGTATTTGCTTATCTTTCGTGCCAATGCACAAGAGAGTACTGCTGGAATCAAGTCATGCAGGTTTGCCAAAATGTGCAAGTGTGGATTACTGAGTAGGCATTTCACCATTCGTACAGAGTATATTAATAATGTCAAATCAGGAAATGCTATGTTGATGTGAATAGTTTCTTTGATGAAAGTGCAGAGATACGGCAGCAAGTATTTAATATTGAAGTCAATCGTTATGATCTTCAAATGTTCGTTTCTTACTTGTTCATTGTAGCCAAATATTCCTTCAGTAATATTTATAAAGAATATTTGTTGTTCCGCCGACAAAGGATGTTTATCCGGAAAAAGTTTGAGATAAATTGTATCAGGTTTTGGAGAAAACTTTTCAAATAAATCACCCAATGCTTTGCCATCACATAATCTATGGTTGCTCTTCATTTTATCTTTGGAAATATCTGTGGTTTCAGATGAAAGTTTCATGATTTCTGGATGTTCTTCATCAATTTGTTTTTTTGATTCAGTCATTTTCAACAACTAGTATTATCATAATTGTCAAACTAAAACCTAGCAACAAGAATCAGAAAACAGTCTAAATATTCACCATCAAAGGTGGCCATGAGTGAATGGATGAAAATATGAAGATAGCTCTTTGGTACAGGGTGTATCATAAGTTTTTATATGAATGGAGACAATTATTTTTTCAAATATATTTGATGCATGTGATTATTTCGAGCATAATAATTATGTTGATTGTTTTTATTTTTTCATTTCCAGATTTGAATGAAGCCATTGATAAGTTTAAAAAAATATTGGAGTTGGATCCATTTAGGCTGGATAACCTGGATACCTATTCGAATCTGTTGTATGTTCTGGAGATGAAGAAGGATCTTGCTGATTTGGCTCACAAAGTAGTAAATGTGGACAAATATCGTGTTGAAACATGCTGTGTCATAGGTAATCTTGCATTCTCCAATTGATCATCAGTAATAGAGAAACCAACTTTGTTGTCATGTCAAATTAGATATATTTCACTAATGTTCAACTATGTTTAATGTTATAGTTTGCCATGAAAATTAATGTCACAATTATGATTGTACCAAAATTATAGATTGTCTATTTTTTATTTTTGTTTTCATATTCTAAGCAAAACAAATTTTTCAATTTTCACATTTTTTTCAAGATCAAACTTTCTAAATGATTTTCAGTATATCTCAAATTGACTTGATGCCAAGTAAATTTATCATCTATTTCAGGAAATTATTACAGTTTGAGATCTGACCATGCAAAAGCAGTATTATATTTTCGAAGAGCCCTAAAATTGAATCCCCAGTTTTTGTCCGCATGGACTTTGATGGGTCATGAATTTATGGAAATGAAAAACACTAATGCTGCGATACAGAGTTATAGACATGCGATCGGTGAGTGTCGATATATTTTAAACTGAATTGAAATGAAATAAAGGGTTTTTCCTAATTGAATATTGCTCCTGAATGGCGATAATCCTTGGTTGATCTTAAGAAAAATCTTTATACTAACTTAGTTCCGCAACTGTTTTTTTGTTGGGATATTTAAAAGTATTTTGAAAGGTGACAATTATCTCCCCTCATTCTGACATTTCGTGAAATTTCCAGAGATAAATGCCAGAGACTACCGAGCTTGGTATGGACTTGGACAGACGTATGAAATTTTGAAAATGCCCAATTACTGCTTACACTATTACAAACAGGCCCAGCAGTTGAAACCGAATGATAGTCGAATGGTGATAGCTCTAGGCGAAGCATACGAAAAATTGGATAAAACTGAAAATGCCCTGAAGTGTTATTACAAGGCGTGTAATTTGGGGGACGTCGAGGGAACTGCTTTACTCAAATTAGCTAAGTGAGTTGTTGAAATAAATTTCCTTGATATCTCTACAGTTTCAAATCTGGCATAAGTTTGCTGCAGTTCCTCTGTATATTTCTTAATGGTGATTGAGGTGAATCCAAGATAATATCAAAATAGTCCTCTGTTTAATACCCATTTCCGTCGACCGTTTATTTACGATGTATTTTAACGCACTCAAAATCGTTGATTAATGACCCCGTTAATGAATGATTTTCTATTAATCAACGATTTACTTATATGCAACCAAACGTACATTGCTCCAATACATATTATATGTATATGATGATCTGTAGCGTATGCAACCAAACATATTTATACTCACCCGCTAGAAATCAAGTAGCTGTGTTAGTACTATCTGTCATTATTTATTTCATTGTTATAATTTCTTAAAATTCTACGTTCATTTAGAAATCAAAAGATGGATAGTGACGAAGTTCTGTAAAAAAAAATTCAGAAAACATCAAATATATCAGTAAAGTTCTCAGTAGCATTAATAGCTAGATAGTCACGCAGCCGGCTGGTAAAATGCTGGTTTGAATCCTGAAGTGAAAGCAAGGTCGAGGGTTTAATCCCCAAGTGGTACCATTTTTTTTTTGAAAATTACGGTCAACGGAAAAGAAAATATCTCAATTGTTAATTGCCCTTATAGTAGTTTATTAAGCCTCAAGTGAATAGGCCACGCCCACTAGATTATGCATTACTTTTTTGCACTATTTATATCAAGAACTCATTGTAATTCAACTATTAATTACTGCTGTAAAAGCCGAAACGGGTCATGAGAAAGAAACCAAGACTCATTGGAAATTGCAAAAGTTTCTGTATTCATTATTTCAACAATTATTTTAAACAAAATAAATCCAAAAAGGTTTTTTCTATAGCACATTACAATGTCTTTCATGCAAAAGATTTCGAATTTTTCCATAGCTGAAATAATTTTTTGATTTAAATGGGGGAACTACCTACGATGTTTTTTGCGGAAGACAGGATTATGCATCCATTTTTCACTATAAATTATTTATCTTTGTTTTAGTCTTATTATAACCAAAAATCATGATATAGCAGTTGATTACATGTTACAGAATATTTGAAGTGACAGTTTATGTAACAAACTTATTTGATTCACACCATTTATGTTTTGAAGTTTTCTAAAATAATAGTTGACCATTACACTTTTTGGATTTAAACAGATCCATTTGTTAATTTCAGTTTTCACGTACCCAATTTTCATTTTCATTATCTTTTTTCAACATATGAAATCACATTTTTTTTCACAATTTGAATTCGATTTGTCCACGAAATTGAAATACATGACTATTCAAATTCCTCTGTGAAGTGTGAAGTTACAAATATAACATAACTAGATATAATCCAAACAACCAAAAATATTTAAAATCTTTTCACATTTTTTCTATGAAATATTTATAGACTTCAGTATTTTACCTAATAATTTATCATATTCATAAAGAAACTTTCACCCTTCCGCTTTTCTTGTTCTTTTCGAATTTGATTTTAGTTTAGTTCAATAGTTATGGTAAATTTTGTATTGACTTGAAAAAATTAACCATGATTTTCTGAATTGCAGATTGTATGACAAATTGAACGAACACGAGAATGCAGCGTCCGCCTTCACGGAATATTGCCTTAGAGAAGACGACAAAGAGGTGAGGTGCGCCGAAGACCAAGCCGAGTTTTATAATGCGCTTCAGTATTTGGCCAATTACCATCTCAAGAAGGGAGAACTTGATGATGCTTACACGTATGCTTACAAATGCATGGAATGTGAGGAGGTAAGAAATATTTTTTTCTCCAAATGACATTAAAAGCGGCCTTTTAATGACACTTGGCAGGCTTAGAAGTTGTACTTTTAATGCCTAGGCAGAAAAAGTCCACTTTTACTGCCTAGGCAGAAAAAGTTCGTTGCTAGGCAACCTTCCAAGTAATAATTTAAATCAAACTGGTTATTAAAATTGACAATGACAAAGTAAACAGTAAACAAACAAATTCAACAAACGTCATCAGCGGTAAACATAGTAACGCAGGGCCCAGTTACCTTTGATGAAATAATTTAGTTATTTGGATATTGATAATGAAACGCAATTTGAATGTGAAAAAGTCGATTTTGCGTGGAATTGGAACAAATTTGAAGAAAAAATTATATGTTTCACACGACAGAAAAGCAGATTTAATGCCTTGGCTGGTTTCATACCAGCCGCGGCATTAAATCTTGTGCTTTTATGCCTAGTAAATCAAATAACTATTCAATTCACGCTGTTAGAAAAAAAATCTTGATCCTAACTTATACAAAAAGGTCCTTTCCCGCAATCAAGTGCTTTGCGTCGTTCAGGTAACGGTTGTCGCTTGCGGAAAAGGTACTCTTTCCGTACTTGTTAAGATAATAACTATTTCCGAACTTTTCCTCACGCCAAAGTTGTTTCAAGTGATTTTTTTAAATAAATTCGCGAACGAAATATTGTTAAAGAGAGCTACATACATTTTTTTATATGTGCAAAAAAAATCTGCCTGAGCAAGTTACGAAACATTTTTTTGCGCTTGTAAAAAAAATAGCGCTTTCTTGATTTGCGTCATTTGGGTAACACCAGCCCTATGCAGGAAAGGTACCCTTTCAGTACCAAATAGGATAATAACTATTCCCGCTCGCTAATGTTGTTTCAAGCGATTTTTGCCGCACTAGTGCGGGGAAAAAAATTCGCACGCGAGTGTTTGTTCAAGAGGGCTACCTGTTTTTTTTCATAAGCGCAAAAAAAAATTCGCACGCGAAATTTGTTCAAGAGCGCTATCTAAGATTTTTCTACAAGCACAAAAAAAATCCACACGCGAAAGTTTATTCAAGAGCGCTACATATTTTTTTGTGCTTGTAGAAAAAATATTATTTTTTTTATTAGCGTCGTTCGGTTAACAATAGTCGCATGTGGGAAAGGCACTCTTTCAGTACTTGTTAGGATAATAAGTATTCCCACATTCGACTGCCTAGGATAATAACTATTTGAATTTTTTTCAGACCAAAGAACAAGGAAAAGCTCTTCTTAAAACCATTGCAGCAAGGAGGGTGGAACAGGAATCTGCACGAACAAGACTGAGTGAATCAAGTACTAGCAATATAGACATGGTATTCTCTCCAAATGTTCTTTGATTTACCTGTTGGTATACATTTGTATTATTTGTAAATAAACAAATCAAAAGTTACTACTGTTGTTTCTTTTTTGTATGAATGAGAGATTGAGCTGAAATTTTGCAGACATGGGTATTAAGACCCCCGACAATACAATCATTTCTTTCAACAGAATGTATAGAATCAAGTATGCGAACAGTCGTTCGAGTTGAAAATTTGTAGTTTATATTTTTGCCGATAGATGGAGACATTTATGACGTGTCACTTAGCCCAATGAAGTCAGTAATATATACTCTGGAATATATATATATATATATATATATATATATATAGGGTATAGAACAGAGGTCTGGCAACATTGTAAATGACATTTAAAATAGTATTCTCTGCAGTTGGTATCGATCATATCCTAATTTTCAAAGTGCAACATGATTTTATAACTGTAATTGTTGGAGAGATCTACTTTTGTTATGGATTAGTCTTAATTCCATTTCCAAGGAGATCCGGAACCATCATACTTTGTTTGCACATCTATGTCTTACTTTACCTTATTTAATCACGATCGATTCATAGTTACGTAATGTAAGTGGCGCCATCTATAGAAAAATTTGTTAAACCAAATGAAGAACGAAATAAGACATCAGTCTAAAAACTTTAAGTGTTATCACCCACGATGGAAGATAAATTTGTCGATATGTCGGAGGTGTTAGATTGAAAATTTGATGTTCGGATTTTTGCCGCCAGATGGAGACGTTTACGATGTGTCGCTAAGCCCGTCGAAGCCAATTATATAATATCTCTGGACTGCTACGTTATATGTAACGAGATCAGAAAAGGAAGTCTAGATGTTTTTCTTCTTTCTTTCATTTAATAATTGAAGGCAAGAAATTTTAATTGTTCAATATTTGGTAATGCTTGGTATCAATCTAGAGGTTTATAAGTGCGCTCTGATCGTTTCTGATTTCATTCTTCAGAATTGTAAGTCAATGGAGCTAAAAACTAAATAGTTCTATGCCCGCCCACCCGATGGACTGTTAACCCATCAATGTCTTACTTTACCTTATTTATTCAGGATCGATTCATAGTTACGTAATGTAAGTAGCGCCATCTATCGATAAAATTCTCAAACCAAATTAGGAACAAAATACTACATACTAATCTAAAAACTCTCGTGTTTTCACTCACAAAGGGACACATTTTTGAAAATTTGTCGGCGTCAGATTGAAAATTTGATGTTCAGATTTTTACCGCCAGATGGAGACGTTTACGATGTGTCGCTAAGCCCGTCGAAGCCAATTATATATTCTCTCTGGACTGTTACGTAATGTGTAACGAGAAAAGAATAGGAAGTTAGTCTAGCTTTCATTTAAAAATTTAAAATTGAAAGCTTACTCTATATTTGGTAAGACTTAGTATCAATCTAGAGGTACTCTTCAGAATTCCAAGTTGAAGAAAAGAATAGGAAGTTAGTCTAGCTTTCATTTAAAAATTTAAAATTGAAAGCTTACTCTATATTTGATAAGACTTAGTATCAATCTAGAGGTATAAGTTAGCTAAGTTTCTAATTTAATTCTTAATCATTGTTAATTTCACTCTTCAGAATTCCAAGTTGATCGAGCTAAAATCTGAATTATTCTACGCCCGCCCACCCGATGGACTGATAACACATCTATATCTAACTTTACCTTATTTATTCACGATCGATTCATGGTTACGTAATATAAGTAGCGCCATCTGTCGATAAAATTCTTAAACCAAATTAAGAACAAAATACGACATACCAATCTAAAATCTTTAGTTTTCACTAACGAAGGGAGACACATTTTTGGAAATTTGTCGGTGTTAGATTGAAAATTTGATGTTCAGATTTTTGCCGCCAGATGGAGACGTTTACGATGTGTCGCTAAGCCCGTCGAAGCCATTTATATATTCTCTCTGGACTGCTGCGTCATTTGTAGAGAGAAAAGATGAAGGGTTTCCATTTAACAATTTACATTCAAGGCAAGAAATTTCATAGCTGAATATTAGGTGACATTTGGTATCAATTCAAATAGGTTTGCTATCGTAATTTTTGATTTAATTCTTCAGATTTTCAAGTTGAAGCTAACGAAATAGTATAATTCTATACCCACCCGCCCGATGTTAATTAAGCCAAGACCACCCACCCGATTATCAATTCAATTACGTCTAACCTTACTTTATTTCACAAGAGATTCATATTCACGTAACGTAAGTGGTGCCATCTATTGATGAAGTTGTGTACCAAATGAAGAACGAGTGATTTTCACCATCAGGGCAATGAAAAGTGTTCTTTGTCGATGAAAAATCCTCAAGTTTGAATGTGCAAATATCTTCTCAATTCCTCAAGCCTATCAGGCTATTATGAATGGCACCCCATCCTATTTATTCCTCCCAGAAAACTACTTTCCCACCCCATAAAAAAACAATCTTGAATCATGTGTACAAATTTATTGAAACATAATTTTAAATTAAAACTACATTTTGTTATTTAAATATAATAACTGTGCCTCATCCACAGGCACAGTGAAACTATACATTTGGCAATTAATGCAAAAGTTAGCAATTCAACTTAATTGTTCGTTGCGACACCTTATCACTATACACTTGTGTCCATTGCACGGATCAGTCGAAGGCCCTCTGAAACAAATTCACACCTCGAAGTAAACAAAAGACTATCTGTCAAAATTGCCCCATTTTCCTTCCAAAAACAAAAAACTAAAGAAACACAATTTGAGGAAAAACGTTTGAAATCTTCAAAAAATAAATTATACAGCGATATAATTAAATATAAGACACCTTAAACCCAGTAGGTGGGTGCAATATGTAAAATACAATATCAGATGATTGGATCATGGATTATTTCCCTAAATAGTCAATCTCTTTCATCACACATTCCGTCGAATGTCAATTTCATGTACTTTTCTTATTTTATGATAAATAGAATGAATGTTGTCCTTCAGAGGCGGCAAGTTGCAATTTTTCTCTCATCACTTCGATGGTGGAATATTCTGGTAGTTTGAGGTAGTTCACGCAAGTCATCACAGATGGAAGGAAGTCGTCAGGATTCATATTTGGTTCTAATGTCTTCCGTACTACGGTAAGTGGTGGAGATAGTGCCTTGAAACCTGAAAGAAAATAAAAAAACTTGAGGTCTCCGAAATGAAAGGCTGAAAGACTATCATGTAGAAATTTGAGTGGGAAAACAAAATGAGCAATAAACGTCAACCTCTTCAACAACAGAGTGGGCTGAATTCTAAAAAGACTACCTCTGATTCTTTCATTAGTCAAGTCAAAGTAAAAATATTGTCGGAAGTTATAAAAAAACTTACAGAGAAAGCTTTTTGCTTTTTGGTTTTGAGATAATAGTAAAATATATATCCGTGATTTAACAATTTTAATTGAAACGGTCTAATGACAAAGAAAAGTCCAATCCCAAGCCTCGAAATAACATGAGGAAAATTCAGTCTAAGAAATTCCTATATAATCTAATTAATAATTTAATGGGCCTTATTCAGGTGTACCTTGAAAATTCTTGTTTATTGAATTGAATATTGAAAAACATGGCAGATTTCTATTTTGGTGCTTGTTTTTCAATGTGCTTATGCTTATGACCCAAAATTACAATTACAGTTTCTCAAGTTCAATTTCATAAGCATATGATCAAGGAACTGTTCATAAACTTTGATATTTCAATAGTATTTTTACTGAACTACCCAACTACTCAAATTGTTTTTAGTGAGACAATTGCCGATCAAAATATTTTTAAGCAGATTCATTTCAGACTTATCTTATAATTTGTATAATAACGTTTCAACTGTTTCTACCCACAGTCGTCTTCTGATGAATATTGACAGGTCTTTGGAATCCAAAGGCTTGCAAGAGTTTATATACCAACGTTAACCATGGCTTTGGTGACTTTTTATAAGTATTGCTGCAGTATAAATACCTGACGAGTAAGTAATTCAAAATTTCTTAACCCTATTTTTCCACGATTACTTTGCGATTCTATTAAATTCATTTACACGAAATACAACTCTTTCACTGCATTTATTCTGATTTTTTAAATTGGCGGGAACATGACCAACGATGATCAGATGATATGAATGATAATAATATTGAAAATGCTAGTGGAGGTGAATAAATAGAATGATGTATCCATACGAGAGGAAAATTTTGATGAAAATGGAGTTGTTACATGGCGATGATAAAACTGAATTGGATAACAACAAAGCTGCAACTGAAAATGGAATGGATGGAATATATAAAAACATTCTACTTGGTTTTTACGAGAGTGTAGGGGAGGGGCTTATTTTGAACAAAGCTGCAGCACGACTTGATCGACCCAGTGCAAATGCAAAAGATATTGGCTCAAAGAATAACAATTCGAACTGTAGAATTGTGAAATGGAGAATTTCAACTTCAAAATGCACATTTTTTGTACTAAATGTAATATGCATTTGAACATCATGAAAAATTAATACTGCTTTCCCGTATAACAATAAAAAATTAATTAAATTAACGAATAATCGATTTTACAACTTTATAATTTTTTCAACTTTCAATTGATACATGGAGTAATTTTTTCCCTCCTGCCGGACGTTTTCAAACTCAAGAACTAAAAACAGAGTAATTTTTGTTTTACTAAAAAACTGAAAAAAAAAAATCAAATAATGAAATGGCAAAATTTCGATTTTTTGCAAGAACAATTTGAGTTTGGCACTGAAAGGGTTAAGATTGAAATTTACATGGACACCACTTTGTGTTCCTTTTCCAATAATACAATAAAAATATAACTCACCTCCAACTGGAAGGCGGGGACTCCCCGTTAAAAATTGCACAAACATCCTTTGTTCCTCCCTGTCGTAAGAGCTCAGTACTTCGAACAGGAATCTAATCACCTTGGAATCGGCCGTGTATCCGTGATCCGGTCTGCAGCACTCCATCAACGTTTTGACGTCCCAACCCAGGACATAGTCCTTGGGGCTGCCGCAGAACACAGACTCCAGCTCTTCGGGCAGAAACACCCTCAGGTTGTGCAAGGGAAACACGGATTCGAAACCTAAAATTTGCAGAGGGAATAATCAAACAACATGCGTATTCACTTAAACATAGTAAAACTTCAAAAAAACTGTCAACCGAATTGTTAACTGTAGATGAACTCTTCACGATAATATTCCAGTTCAAAACACCTTTAAAATTATTAATAGGCAAGCTGTGCGCAATTTCACGTAATCAATAGCAAATTATATTGTATAATTATTATTGATGAAACTCACCTTCACGCAGAGATTCCATCTGTCGAGAAACGCCCTCGTACAAAATCCAGTGAGTCATGAGTTTGACGTAAAGATGCAGATTGTGGATTGTCACGTGCGTAGATTTGCCGTTTTTCATCAGATCAACGTTATGGCCAGGTACGACGAAATCAATGCCAAGGTCTTCGATGAGGCAACCATCAAACTCTAATTTTTCCACCTGCAAAATACAAAATTGTTCACTCTTACAGTTTGTTTATTTATCGAGTTAGTGTTCTGGTTCCTGTTTGCCAACTATCGATGTTGCTATAAATTAGATCATATGAAATTTTGTATTAATGTCAATCATGGTGTAGCCTTGCCGCAATACTCAAGAAAGACAAAGTTGTTCCAAGATTATTTTATATAGGAGAGACGTATCAGCGACTTCTAGAAAAATTAATAAAAGCCACTTTCTTTACTCTCCAACATAACTTGGATCGATAAAAATGTTTCCCTAAAATTTCGGCGCAACATTCCGATGTGAGATTCACCATCAATACTCAATATAATAACAATCTGCACAATATGTCCAGAATAATTCAAAGGAATAAACATTTTTTTTTTTTCAAAGTTTTCAACTAACAAATGAAACTTTGAAAACCAACTGAAAAAACAAGACAAACATGACCCAAAAATGTAAAAAATTGTTTTGTAGAGTTATTTTTATTTATTATGTTGAATACATATAATTATTCACTTGTTCAATCAAAAATAAATTATAGAATTTTGGGATGGGATGGCGTTAATGAAAACTTTTTTAAAATTAAGAAACTCGTCAACAATTGTTTTTGAAAATAATCCATAACAATAATTATTTATACATACTCATCGGACGACTCATTCAAAATAAGCAAAAAAATGGATATCAGACAATTATTTCACACATATACAAAAAGAAAGAAGGTATCATGTCAACTCACATACTTATGACGCACGAAATGAAGTTCATAAAACAATAGTTCAAAAATTTTTATTTTCTACTAACTAGCGTTCCGAAAACTCCACTTTTCCGCACTCATTTCAGTTTTGAAAGTGCCACTTTTCCGCAATAATGCAGCGAATTTGTTTAGTTTTTAGGGTGTATACTAACATTTGAATATTTAAAAAATATATCCATATGGTTGTTGTTTACAAAGTTACTGAAAAATTAAAAAAATAATAAGGTCTGCTATAAGTTTCATCAAAAAGAGAATGTGCCAAGCATGTTTGAATAATTTTTCAATGGCCCTGATATTAAGCCTCATAAAATTAATGTCAAACAATAATAAACATCTGACATTTTTGATTGTCACTTTGAATCACCGTAGCAACAAGGAAAAAATAAATCTACAAATTGCACGTTTAATATTAATAATTATTCATTTGTTAATATGTATTTAATAATAAATATTTCTTTTACGTTTACTTGTGTGTACCTATCACGCGCATAAAGTGACTTTTTCGCGTTGTTCGGCCATCTGCAATCGCGTGCGGAAAAGTATAACTTTCCATACTTGTTACGTAAATTCCTCATTTGTATGACTCATTACCAAATGAAATAAAGAGAATCATATCACTTTAAAAAAACGAAAGAATGGATAATAAAAAAGACAATTTTTCCACATTTTTTGTTAACAAAATTGAAACCACACACTTTCCATACTTATTTGTTTTGTCAATTTATATATTATTATTATTATTATTATGTGAAAAACTTAATTTCTCATTTTAATTCAGTCCTTACAAGTGAAACTTTGTAATGCTTCTGGTTTATCATTGCATAAACATATAATTGATTTTATACTGTACTTTACATATTATTGCAAATGGACTCATTATTATTATTACCTCAGTCATATACTGAAAGTAACTAATTTTGCGAATTTTTAATCCTTGACAAAAAATGGTTACAGTAATATTTTAGACTTTTTTGTATTTCAAAAAGGTAATTAAACTTATTTTGAAATTTAAGCAGAATATAAAGGAAATTGATCAAAACTGCAAAATGATATTTAAAGCAATATTCTTCAAAGAAAAGTTGAAGAATAGTTGACAATTTCAAAGGAAAAACAATAAACAAATAGTCATCATCCAGTCCTGATACTTTGAATGATGTTGCTTTGTTGAGAAGTTGACCAGTGGTTTAGAGGAAATTTCCATTAAATCATTGAACATTTTTGAATTTTGTAGAATTGAATCAGATTAAAACTTCTTCCACAAACTGCTGAATCATCCTATATACCACCTTATACCTATTTCAGCAACAAAAAACTGACTTATTTATTTGCGTGATTTGATTTACAACTTTCAATTCTGATTTCAGAGAAACAAATACTAAGACAAATATTGGTCAAAAATCAATACTATGTAATGGAATAAACCATTTGAAAAAATATGGTAAAATACGATTCAAAATTAGTTTGAAAAAAAAAAAAAAATATCGGTTGAGTTCAAAACAAATGAATATTTTCGGATTCCACCATTTTTTAGTTCTTTTAGTTTTTATAAACTTGTGATACTTCTTGTTTATTTCCATCAATTGTTTGATTCTTCTTTTTCATGTATTTATTGCCATTATTCAGTGTATGTATTATTATTTTTTTATCCCTCTATAAACAGAAATGTTTCTTGGGATCAGTAAAGTACATAAATATTGTATCTTTCATACAAAATATGTTCAGATTCAGAAATTAATGATAAGGAAATGATGGTTATTTATTTATTTATTGAAAGAATAGCTTCCAGACAGAAGAAGTTCTGGTATGAGGAAGTTGTACATATGTTCAAAAAAATAAAAAAATAAAATAAAAAATAATAATAAATTAACAATTGCAATTAAAAATAAAAATCATAAATCATAATCACTGATGAACAATTAACAACAATAATAATTGTAAAGTCATAATAACATAAAAAAAAATCATAGATCAGTCAACAAAGATCAAATCTTAACAGCAATTTCAGTAATACAGTTTTATCTACTCCGTAAGGAAATAATGTGCTTTTTCACAGAGATTTTGAATTTTGAGAAATTTCTGCAACTTTTTATATTATTGTGTAATTTATTAATTAACTGCTATGTGATTTTTCAAAAGTTTCCTTGATAAATGTACCCAACATTTTTGAAGGTGGTGCATGGAATATGCACAAAAAAATATAAATGAATCATATAAAAAGAAAAAAAAAACAACCAATGATATCTCATACAGAAAATAAGCGTTATGAAAGAGGCACGCGCTCTATGCATCAGGTAATTTATTGCATAAAGTAAGAACCCCAAAAAAATCAATACAAATAAAATCCCCATCTACTTGAAACCTTACTCTATCAAAGAGTATTTTTACACAATGTGGTAGTGGTATAAAAAAAATTTAAATTAATTTTTTTATTTTGTCTTTTAATTTAGTGTTGAATTGTCATCTAACGAAAATGTAAATAAATGAGTACCATACCTCAGTATTTTTTTCTTCTAGGCTCAAATCTGTATCAGCTAGAATTTCATCCCTTTGCTTTATCAAATGTTGCATTTTTCTTAGGGTCCTATAAATTTCTGGACTGACGTACTTGAGATCGGCCAACGTTAAGCAGTGTTCCTGTCCTAACAGCCAGCGGTAAAACGTCAAAGAGAATGGGAGATCCAACTGAAAAAATTAATAATCCCGAGTTAAATAATTATGAGTAAATGTTTATATTGGATAATAAATTATTTAAATATATTCTTGCAGGTTATGAAATATAGAAAATAATCTACCATTCTCGAATCCATCACAGCTTTAGCCATAAACTTCCCCAAAAATCTAAACTTGCTCTTGATTTTGGTGATCTGGCTAACTTTCGCTCCTCTCGACAATGGCATCGGGAACAACCCCGTGGGACTATGTACATATTCGCTTTCGCTGGTGCTGGGAGCGTTCCACAGCTCTAGATTCGACTTTTGCAGCTCTTTAGAGACCAGAGCGTAAAATTCCAAAGTGGGACCGAGGCCGGTACCGACTTCGTTCTCATATTGCACTTCCAACAGAGCTTTTGAGGACGCCAAATCCTGCATCACCTGCTCTGCCTGTTTCAGGATATCTTCCCGTGATATGGTCCGCTTCCTCCGATCCAG
The DNA here is from genome assembly GCA_958502065.1 of Chrysolina americana. Lineage (NCBI taxonomy): Eukaryota > Metazoa > Arthropoda > Insecta > Coleoptera > Chrysomelidae > Chrysolina > Chrysolina americana. The sequence continues at coordinate 8,360,968 of OY293410.1, forward strand.
TCTTGGCGTAACCCGTTCTTGAGAATCACTCGAGCTCAGTTCTGGCGACATGTCGAGCAACCTGAAAAACAAACGTATATATTTCATATATATCTCGAAAATAATTCTCTATTATTATTCATAAACATAATAAAATTGAAACATATCGTAAAATTAAGACGTTCGATATTACTACAGGTTTTGGATTTTGGGACTTAGTTGTGTGGTTGCAGATATCTTCCAGTTACTTTGTAGAACTGATATACAGGGTGTTTCCAAAATTGGAACAATAAAAAAAATGGGGTGTTCTATGAGACATAATGACACAATACAAAGCAATTACCATTTTTCTCAAGCACTTGACAATCTCCCAAAAATAGACTCATTTACTCACGATAGTTTGGGAAGCACTGGTTTCATTTATCAGTTCCTAGGGCGCCTATCTTCCAGTATTGTGTTTATTACTCGTATTTCCGCACCGTTGCCAGTTTATTATTATTTCATAAACCTTGCCAGTTATTACATTTAGCTTCGAAGTAAATCGAAATAAAAACACTGAATTAAATCAAAATGAGGACAATGAGGCATTCTCATTTCATAACAGGGGATTAAAAAGTTACTGAAAATAAATGGAATTTGATTTCACAACTGGTGTTCGAAATGACCGCCACCACTTTCTATACAGTCTCGCACGACGAAGTAACGAGTCACAAGCACGCTAAAAACTACATTATAGTCGCATCTGTTGAACGGAGTTGTTATTTTACCTAGATTCCAATTACCTACCTAATTGCCTTGAAATTTTCGTATATTATCCGATTGAAATATCGAGTTCCTGGAATTAGCTCGCGAGCTTTGCCCTTAAAGGGGAACTAATAATAATAATAAAGGTTGTTGTTGCGGCCGAGGCCGAGACCAAGACAACTCAGCTTAAAGGGGAACTGTTCGAAGAAAGAATATCGTTTATTATACCGTCTTTCAACATTTAACGTCGGCAACATTGTCAAAGTTATTTATTACCCGCCGGCTTTTTTTTGTCATCGCTTCGGTTACATCTAGAAGCCGTTGATCTTTGGCCAGAGGTTCCCAAAAGTTTGCAGTTGTCCGAATACTTCAAAGTCCAATATTATCCAAAATGACGTTTGTTTGAGAAAAATGTATTCTTTCATTCCGCTTTAATTTTCCGTTTTCTATTACCCATTTCATTTATTGCTCCAATTTCGGAAACACTTTGTATACTTCATTAAGATCCACTGAACTGATTCATATTAATCAATTACTGCAAACCATGTTCCATAACTTTATACAGGACTTAGATAGTTCATCATTAGCTAACTGCATAGACTAGGTGATAATTTTTCGAATTTTTTTTCTGATGAAATAATACAAATTCCATATAGGTACAGAGTGAGATTTACCAAGAGTATTTACGAAAAACTGTCGAGAAATTGAGCTGTTCCTTTATACTTACAGAAAAGCAATCAATTTTGATTATATTGTGAACTGAAGAATAATGAACAAATGGAACAAAAGAAAACATAAAACGAAATATATTTAATCTGTATTTACTTCAGAACATGTCAATATCAATTAATGTGTGTGTACGTATATCCCAGCATGGTATAGTACCATGCAGAGTCCACTCCATTTTCAGAGACAGATATAGCGAAAGTTTTGGAAGATATAGGTCTAAAATAGTATGTTAGTTTTCATTCACTAGTCAGAGGACTCGCCCAGTGTGTTAATATTGAACGTATGTTCGGCGCATATGATGTCGCATATCATAAACTGGAACGCGAGGAAATACTTGTTATATAAAGGAATTGAAATATCAACTATTAAGTTTAAATTTCTTTTGGAGAGAAAAGAGAAAAATTAACTTGAACGTAATATGGATGTTTCGTGAATTTAGTGGACAAAGTCAAAGTCAAAATATACTTTATTGTCGGAAGTTATAAAAACTTATAGACAAAGATTTTTGGATTTGGATTAATATTAAAATTGAATTCAATTAATTAATGATAAAGTATAATGGTGATACTCCCCACTATCTGCATATCATCCCAGATGAAGGAACACCACCACTATATGCGCTTCGGAGCGACTTGAAAATTTGATGGCGCATTTGCTATTTCAACTGATTATCACATAAATTAACCGAAAAAAACTTCTTTTATGATAATCCACCTAATATTTCATTCTCCTGGGAGAACATTATACAAATCAAAAACAGTCACTTACCTCTGTAAGGCACGATCTCTATCAAACGACGTGGCGTAGAAAAGAAGTTGACGGGTCTCGAAGGGAAACAGGAAAGGACACGCCGAAGCAATCTGCTGCAACCAGTTCGGAAGATTGCCCGTCATGATGACTAGAGGATCCTGAAGCTGTCTGCTCGCCTTGGCCGCGATTTTACTATTCAGGAATTCCGACGGCGGTAAGATGGGTCGGTATTCTATGGCAGGGTACAAATGGCTCCAGTACACGTTGAGGGAGTTCAGGATTCTGAGAAGGCACAACACGTCCAGGGAGGAATCCTGTATGGTAACTGTATCGGGAAGTTGGGTGGTCAGGAATTGGACAAGAGGGGATTGAGGAGGCGGCGTTATTCCTTCTGAAATTGAAAAAAAAAAAACTTACAAAGAAAACAAGCGACATGACTCATATACGAAGACGTAGAAGGGCAACACCAATTGTATGTTTTAAATTCCGACTCACTGACTCGGATTTTCAAAATTCCGACTTTGTATCTCTGAATTTCGACTTCGCATCTCGGAATTCCGACTTACCAATTGTGAATTTTATAATTCCGACTTCGCATCTAGGAATTGGTAACTCGAAACTACGAATTAGTAACCCTGAATTCCGAATTGTTAACTGAGAATTCCGACTTGGTAACTGGAAATTCCGACTTGGTATCTAGAAACTCCAGAAATCTCAATTAGTATCTTTGAATTCCGAATTGATTACTTGGAATTCTATAATCCCGACTTTTTATCTCGGAACTTAGACTTGGTAACTCGGAATTCCGAATTGGTAACTAGGAATTCCGACTTGGTAACTCGGAATTCCGAACTGGTAACTAGGAATTTCATAGTTTAGACCTGGTATTTAGAAACTCTAGAAATTTCAATCATCTTTGAATTCCGAATTGATTACTTGGAATTCTATAATTTCGACTTGGTAATTCGGATTTCTATAATTTCGACTTGGTAATTCGGATTTCTATAATTCCGATTTGGTATCTCAAAAGTCCGAGCTGGTAACTCGGAATTACGAGTAACTAGGCATTCCTTAATTTCGACTTGGTGTCTACAACTCCAAAATTATTAATTAGTATCTTGGAATCCCGAATTAGTTACTTGGAATTCTATAATCCCGACCCTGTATCTCGGAATTTCGACTTGGTAACTCAGAATTCCGAATTGGTAACTTGAAATTCCGATTTGGTAATTCGTAATTCCGAATTGGTAACTCGGAATTCCGAATTGATAACTAGGAATTCCATAATTTCGACTTGGTATCTAGAAATTACAAAATTCTCAAATCGTACCTTGGAATTTCGAATTGGTTACTTGGAATTCTACAATTCCGTTGGAATTCTACAATTCCGACTTTGTAACTCGGAATTCTATAATCCCGACTTTGTATTTCGAATTAGCAACTCGGAATTCCGAATTGGTAACTAGGGATTCCATAATTTCGACTTGGTATCTTGGTATCTAGGAACTCCAAAATTCTCACTTGGTGTCTTGGAATTCCGACTTGGTTACCTATCATTCCAACATCGTGTCTCGGAATTCTGATTTGGTAACTCGGAATTACGAACTAGTAACGCAAAATTCTGAATTGGTAGTTCGGCATTCCGAACTGGTAACTAGGAATTCCACAAATTTTACTCGATATCTATTAATTCCAAAAATTCTCAATCACTATCTTGGAATTCCCACTTGGTTACTCGAAATTATCTACTTCCGACTTCGTATCTAGGAATTCTGAATTGGTAACTCGGAATTCCGAATTGGTAATTCGGAATTCCGAATTGGTTACTCGGAATTACGAATTGGTAAGTAGGAATTGCAAAATTTCGACTTGTTACCTAAAAACTCCAAAATTCTCAATTCGTATCTTGGAATTCCGACTTGGTTACTCAAAATTCTATAATTCCGACTTCGTATCTCGGATTTTCGACTTCGTCTCTCGGAATTCCAATTTTGGTTAATAGAAATTCTTCAAGTCTGACTTCGTATCTCGGAATTCCGAATTGGTAACTCGGAATTTCGAATTGACTACTCGAAATTCTATACTTCCGACTTCGTAGCTCGGAATTCCAAACTGGTAACTCGGAATTCCGAAATGCTAACTATAAATTCCGAATTGGTATGGCTTAGCTATTCCTTGTTTGAATCTTGGACACAACTTATTGTAAACGATGTATCAGAAGGTTGGATTTTGAATCCACTTTTCACATCCTATACCCACATATCGAATATTTAGTTCTGTATTTGAATTGAAGTAAATTGAAACTAATCTCACTCCTCAATCATCAACTATTCCTGAATACCTGTTCCACAAATTGATTTAAATAATCTTGGAAAGACTTACCATTCCATAAATCATCGCCTTTACGTCGAGAAGCACTCTTCCCGGAAGACCCTTTTCCTTTCCTGCTCGAGTGACTCGATGAAGTTTCGCTACTGCTCTTAGCAGACGGTTCTTCTTTCAAAGGCCGGTAGTGTATTACATGTGTTTGGACCCAAATACCGGCATTGCCTACAAAAAAATTTCTAAGGTTACCTGAAATTTTCAGAGATTAGAAACAGCACGACAAAGATGATTGAATGGATTTGTTTGAAAAATTAATCGTCTACGAGGCGGGCAAATTTCGATTTCTACACTTACCTAAAGGAGTTTCATTATCGGTGTCAGTCTCACTCTGATCGTTGCCGTTGTTGCTAAATTGTCTCACAGCCTGATAAACAGTCATGTTGTAAGGTAGCACATTATTGCCAATGAGAAACTGCAACTTGTGCTTGGTGCCTGTTTGCGATATCACAACTCCTGCTAATGTATCTTCTATGTCAGTGTCTGAATCACCGTCATCACTATCAGCACTGTCCTTGTCCCTAAAAAAATATAATGAAGTTTTAATTTTTTTTATTTCACACAAAATTATTTTTGCAAGACAGTAAAAGTCCAACTGACAGTTTGTATATGTTAAATATTCGTATTAAGAATTTATAAGTATTTTAAATAAATTTACACATACCTAAGTCTACCATAACCTCTAACAACTAAGTAACGTTCTATTGCTTGTACAAGGGCTAAAGGGTCAATCTTTACTGTACCGCCCTTCCATTGTTTTAGATTTGAGCACTCGGGATGCCTCTGAAGATTGCACTGAAAAATTAAAAAAAAACATAAAAAAATTTCACCGGCCTGAATGTTAGATAGAGAACGTATAGAAACTTGCGTCGGTTTCAGATGTGGATAGATACGATTAAAAACATCAGACAGCCTTCCTTCAAAAAAAAGTTGCAAAAAATCGCGAAAATAAAATCGGAAAAATTCATAAAGCCGTCACATAATCTGATTTCAAAATATTTCCTCCCCTAAATACTAGATAAAGAACGCATAGGAATTCCGAACATTTTCTAGCGGGTACGGACGTGGAAAATTACGACGAAAAAAAGGTCGATTGGAAGGGGCTCGGACATTCCATACTTCGGAAAAAAGGGGCAAAATCTTGCAAAAATAAAATAGGAAAAAAATCTTAAAAATAGTAAAAGCATAATGCCGTAGCATAGTTTGATTCCAAACAAGTTTACCACCCTCACTGCTAGATAGAGAACGCATAGGATTTCGGAAAGTTTTACGGCGGTTTCAGATGTAGAAAAATACGATTAACAAAAAATTGATCAGGGAGGGGGAGGGGGGGGGGTCAGAGAGCCTATCCTTCTCGAAAAAAGTTACAGAACCTTTCGAAAATAAAATCGGACAAAATCGTAAAAATAATAAAAAAGCATAAGACCGTTACAAAATCTGATTTCAAATCATTTTGTCCCCCCGGAATGCTAGAAAGAGAACACATAAGAATTCCGAACATTTTCTGGCGGGTTCGGACGTAGAAAATTATGACAAACAAAAGGACGATAGGGGGGCTCGGAAAACCCATCCTTCTCAAAAAAAATTGCAAAATCTCGCGAGAATAAAATCGTAAAAATAAAAAAAAAGCATAAAGCCGTAGCATAGTTTGATTTCAAAAAAATCCCCCTCCCTGAACGCTAGATAGAGAACGAACGCATAGGAATTTGGAAACTTTTACGACGGTTTCAGATATGGAAAGTAACGACAAAAAAAAAATTACCAGTGTGGGGGAGGGGGTCAGAGAGCCTATCCTTCTCGAAAAAAGTTACAGAACCTTTCGAAAATACAATCGGACAAAATCGTAAAAATAATAAAAAAGCATAAGACCGTCACATAATCTGATTTCGAAACATTTTATCCCCCTGAATGCTAGAAAGAGAACACATAAGAATTCCGAACATTTTCTGGCGGGTTTGGACGTGGAAAATTACGACGGAAAAAAGGTTGATCGAGGGGGCTCGGGCAACCCATCCTTCTCGAAAGTTTGCAAAACCTCCCGAAAATGAAATCGGAAAAATTTGTAAAAATAATAACATACAACTTAAGATACAGGTTGTTATCATATAATATCATCTCTTTGCTTCAGATAAGTTTAATTCAATTCTAGATTCAAGGATGTACAATTGGGATACTCTACCAGATACAGTTTATGAAACATTCGTAAAACTACGAGAAAGAAACAAATAATACTGACCTTTAATTGATGTGTATTGAAAAATTTCAATGCACTAGTACCTCCTCTACCAGCCCCAGAAGTGGCGGGGAGGTCGTGAACTTTGACCGGAAACTGTTCCAGCTGAGATACACAGCCATTTAATTTATTAACTAAAGCGCTCATCCATGTAGAATTGAGCTCAGGTATACTGAAATCAAATAATATTTGATAAGAATATTGTCTATCGATAATGGGTAATATATTGTGCATAGATTAGTTAAATAAATACCTTGTAACACTTCCATCGAAAGGACAACCTGCGAACACATTCAGCATTATCCTAAGTCTTTGATCTCTATCATAGGGTCCGCTTACATCGGCCAAGAAGGAAAGGAGAGCTTTGATGAGTCCCGAATAGTTGACCTCGAACGGGGATATATCGGATTCCATGAGTATTTCACGGAGTTCTAAAAGAGCTTCTCCGCATTTCGCGGTGGGAAGTTTGTCAATAGCTATTTTGAGACGAGTGATGACATTTGTGGCCGGGTGAGGGCCGTCTTCTGAACCTGAGTAGGACTCGATGAATTTGGAAGCCTGAAAAACACAAAAAGTGGTTACAAAAAGGACAAAAAATTGAGTTTAGTTTTGACTTACCTGGTCCCTAATCCATGTCCTGGTCTTCTCCCGATTTCCTGCTGTAATAAGCGAATTTGATGAGGATTTAGATAACATGTTTAGGGAATCTTTACTGTAATTCCTGTCGTGTGATGAATTCATACTCCTCCCCCATCTGGCAGGATTCAAACTTTGAAGAAAACTCGTTTTTGAGCTCGAGCTCGAATAGCGAGGCCTAGCGGAGTTACTGAAAATAACAAAATAAGTGAACTACAAATAAAAAACAGTTCTGAAAGCACGACACTTTTTGTCTAAAAAGTATGACTGACTAAATATTCAAGCTAAAATGCGGTTAGACAGGACTTGTTTTGAACTCATGATTCTTTTTTTGATATTCTTTGTTAACTTGAATGCAAATTTAGCTTTTTCCCAAGGTTTTGCAAAATATTACGTTGATTGTTTTATTCATTAATCAATGAATAATTGCTTTTTGTTTTTACTGCACGATGACCTTACCGTTATCATATATAATAATAATAACAACAGAAATAATAATAAGCATTGTTATGTGATAATCTAAAAAACATGCAGATTAAAAGTCAATTTGGCAAAAATTCATTATATTATCACAGTATTATAGCCTATAATAGCTACCGAAACGGATAAGGTCTCTGAAGATAAAGTAGCATAACTTTTCCGAACAATTTCAACTGTTCAACACTGATTAAGTACTTATTCATATTTGATTGTTACCTACCAATTGTATCGTATATTATTGTCATTTTTTAATTTATTTTCTATGATTTTCATATTGGTTGTCCCTATAAAAATGCGGTTCTTGACATTAAATTGAGAAATAAAAAAATAAAGAATGTATCTTATTCGAGAGATAATATGCGCGTTATATATCAACAATTTAAGGTTTTTTCTCAGAAATTGAATCCTTTTTTTCCCATCAGAGGATTAATAGATTTTTTTCATTTTTTCTATATGCCTCAAAATTTAAATTATTGTCAACCATCAGACCCGAATATTTGTGTTTGTCAACATCAGTAATAGTTCTGTTTTGAATTCTAAAATTTAATTTGATATTTTTCATATTCTTTTGTTTAAATATCATAGACAGTTTTTTTTGAATCAATAATCAAATAAGGTTAATTCAATATATTTTTGTAAATTAGTTTTGAAGTTTGGACATTTTTGATAGAGTACAGTATCATCTGGAAAACAAAAATGTTTTCTAATTAGGTTAATATTCGTAATGCTATTCGCATAAATTAAATAAAAAATTGGTGCCAATACGACGTAGTGGTCAATAAGTACATATTGAATACGAAATGCATAAATAAACATGATAACAGAAGCACTCAAGACAATAGAAAAGCTTGTGAAATTTTCTCGGACGCACAAATTTATTTTATGCCGACTAGAATTATGCGATAAATTTGTAGTTTTTGTAAGTATACCAGCACCATATTGGGACTTTTAGTTGGTTTCAATAAAATATCTCACTGAACTCTACAACTTGTTAAAAAATGTGTCACCATTGATAGCACTGTTTAGATAAAAAAAAATATAAGATTTTTTCTTCAATTGAGATTTAAATGTCAATAGGCAGTACCGAAACATTCAAAATACCGTTTTACTCTAAACAAAAATATGTTTTTTTTTCTCTCCTGTCACTCAAATGCTCAGAAATGGAAATACGTTTCAACAAGTTCTACAAAGCTATTACAAAGGCTATTAAAAAGAAACTAAGCTGCATACTTTCTTGAAATACTTTGTACTATTTCGTTGTATTGTATTGTTATATTGCATTGTACTACTACGTTGAATTGTGTTATTGTATTTTTAATATTGTATCATTATTGGATTATATATTCAGTTATAAGATTTCATAAATGTTTATAACACAATTCAATTGGGATTACCCGATGAAGATAAAATAAATAAATAATCTATAGATACATTATTTATTTATGAGAATCAGTCAATATCAAAGCTCTCCCCCAAATACTCATTACCCATTGAATTCTTGTATAATAGGAAGCACTTGTATAAATAATTAAACAAATATTCTAAGAGCCAAGAAGAAACAATTATGGGTGTACGTTTGTGTGCAGAAAAAAGTCGTATAAGGTTTGTATCGTCTAGCTGAGGTATTATTATTATTAATTAATTCTACTAGAAAAATTATAAAAACGCGTTACTGACAAAAATAGTTTGATTTTGACAATACTCGATAAAGTCGATAAGAAGTTTAATTAATAAGATTGACAAGCCTGACTAACAATCAGCCCTCTTCTGTATCACTTCCGTTAAAAATAATGTCACTGTTATTCGCCATTTACGTTATTTTGCTATTACCAGTCATAGCAAAATAACGGAAATGGCGAATAACGTACGTTATTTTTAACGGAAGTGATACAGGATAGGGCTGAATATCTTATAGCTGCTGTACGACTTTTTTATGCACACGGCTGTACATAATAAATTAAGATAAAAATCCCCAATAGTCTGCCTTTCAACTCACCTTGGCGTAGAATTTCCAATAGAAGCTGCCTTGGTGAACAAATCCTGCATGAGAGACGGCGACAACGGCATATCCTCTTGCCTTGTCTTCGACCTGCTCGTACCGCTCGCACGTTTCGCCACTCTCTTCCTCTTCAGAACGTCGCTGAACTTGACGTGCGAAGGACTCGGCGACCTCGTATCGGATTCTTGCAAACGCTGAGTTTCGGGCGTCGACGTATACATCGTAGAGGAGACGGGAGTGCTCCCCAAGAGAGTCACGGAACCGTTAGCTGTGTGCACGATCGTGCTGCTCGTCGACTGGGAGGTGCCCGGTTGAGATTCGTTCAGAGTGGATGAAATTGTGGCGCTGCAGCTGGATTTGGGAGGACTGACTCCCAGAGGGACCTGAAGAGAATGGGAGATGGCTATTTACTTATTTGTTTGTGTAAAAATGACAAATACATAGTTTCAAATATAATAAAAGTAATTAATATTTCATGAAAACATGATCAAATAAGTTTTAAAACTTGTCCATGATCATGTAATAGTATATTACGTAACAAGAGTTGTAAGTAACCCATTACGCACGAAATGAAAAAGTTTATAAATTTCATGAGTGCGTGTAACGTAATATACTTTCTCTACGCCCATTCATTTTCTTAAAATTAAGTGAAAAACATCGCAACTATCACTACTATCAGACATATTCGTAGATAAAGTTGAGAAAATGTTCAGAAACAATTATATTTTGTTCAAGAAATTGAAAATATAAATGACATGACATTTATTTTCATAGCATGTTACTCAAGAAAACCTATCTACCTATATAAATGGCATGTTGTTGCATTAAAGTTGAAGAAAATTTTTCAGTTGACATCCAGCCATCCATTTTATTCTTTGTTTCATATTTATGATGTATACGATTTTCAATTTGTAGATTTTTTCTTATGTAAGCTGTCGATGCTTTATAAAATAATTGTTCAACAGTTGAACTTTCATATTGTTCAAAAAGAATTTTAGAAGAATAATTAAAAGGCTTCTTGAAAATAATCTTCAAAGTATACTTTTGAATTAATGTAAGTAGTTTTTAAACTTGTTTATAAAGGCCTTCCCAACCTATAGGACAAGATAGACTGAAAGAGAGTATAATAAAAATGTATAATTAATTTACGACTAACGATGTTTCTCAACCTCCTGAAATTATAAAGTGTTTTCGTTAGTTTTTTTATCAATTCATTGATTTGTATATGCCACTTGAGATTGCAATCTAAGTGAATTCCTAGAAACTTTACTTCATCAGCTTTTGAAATATGTTCAGTACAGTTACATTGGTTTTAATTTTTTAGACAAGAAATAGTATGTAATTTCAATTTATCAATTTTTTTGGTTTCATATTCTCATGCAATGTAATTGTCATAAAATATTTTTTTTTCAAATTCAAAGTAAGTCATGACTGAGATTATTTTTTAAAATTGATAAATCAAATTCGGCGTTTGATACTGTTTCTTCCCAGATATTTCCACTACCTATTTAAACTGTATCATCAGCGTAAAAGAACAACTTTCCTTTAATTTTTGTATTTAGCAAATCATTGATATAATTCAAAAATAAAATGGGTCCTAGAACTGATCCTTGGGGAACACCGCATGTTACTTTTCTAGGATAACTTTTGATATTGTCAATCTGCACAGTTTGTTCTCTTTCAGATAAATAACTTTCAAATAGTTTTAAGCAGATTCCTCTAATACCAAGCTGTTCTAATTTAGATAATAATTTTGTATGTGAAACTGTATCAAACGCTTTCTTTAAATCTAAAAAAATTCCAATAGTTTTCTTCTGATTATCCAAAGATTTATGAATAGTTTCGGTAACACTAAATATTGCATTTTCCGTTCCTTTTTTTCTCTGACACCAAATTGGTTTGAATATAATAAATTATGTTTTTCAAGAAAATCTGTTAATCTAATTTTAATGCACTTCTCCAAAATTTTAGCAAAGTTATCAATCAGTGAAATTGGTCGATAATTATCACAATATCTTTTATCTTTTAAGACTTTGGGAAAATACCTGTGACCATACATAAATTGAAAATATGTTCAAGGACATTTCGAGTGTATTTTACTATAATCTCAATAATTTATTATTAATTCCATTTGGATCAGGGGCAGAATCGTTTTTTAAATCATTTGTTAAATAGATTATTTCATTTTCTGTGGTAGGCGACCAAAATATATTACTTGAGTTGTAGGAATTTTTGATGAATACGTATTCATTGGTATCATAATTTTTTTTAGCCAACTCAGATCCTATATCACAAAAATTATCATTCAAAATAATTAATACAACTCTGTTCTGTTTCAGTTTCTGCCCAGTTAATTCATTAACCACTTTCCAAAGCTACAAAATCTGTATTGATCAAATTGGACTATTATGACACGTTGAAGACACGTTTGTTGTGTGGTGCTAGAAGGGTTTCTCAACCACCTCAACAGCTAACAACTTAAAATTCAGTTCACGGCAACATCCCATCCGGTCAGGTAACCCAAACACACTAAGCAAAACAAACGAAAATTATTCAAAACATATTGATCAGCCAGGCCATGACTATTAATTGCGAGGACTCTTCAACCACCTGTATCGGTGTTACGTCGCTTTTTGAGAAGACAAAATCCACGCTGAAGATGCTCACCGCAGTTGTGAGCGAAACGTTCGTAGAAACCGCCTCCACGTAGGTGAACCACACTTCTTGATTACTATACAATTGTTTCTCCTTCATTTTTTTATTCCAGTCCCAAGTAACCTCCGAAAAAAACATGTCAACTCGAACAAGAATGTTTTGTACTTGATGATATGAACATTGATACTTACTTTGAAACCTAATGAACAAATTAATTTCAGTGATATTTGCTTTGCAGTTCAAATAATTTCCAAATTTTGAACATTCAAATTCCAACAAGAGACTGTAATAAGAAAATATTCTTAATTGATAACTGTTATAAAAAATTTGAGATATCTATGATAAACACTGCATTAAGCGATCATAAGATGCTAGTAATTGATATAATAATAATAACATTTATTTCCCAAGAAACATACAAGTTTATGACAGGGAAAAATAAACACATTTTCAACTAAACTAAATTAATTACTAACTAGTTATTTCTAATTTTCATATATTTGTAATATTCATGATAAATCTTTTTTCAGATTTACTTTGAATCTCATGTTACCATAGGATTTTAAAGATTTTGGCAATTCATTGTAATGCATTATTCCTTTGAAGTATATTGATTGTTGACCCACATTTGTTCTCACATTGATAATGATAAATGATCTGATTGCCTCGTCAAGTGGTTATGATTACTGTTAATTAGGTTGAAAGCCAAATCAGAGTGTTTGAAGTTATTTTTAACTAGGTGAATAAAAGTACAAATCTTTAACTTATAAAGAGAATGGATATCTAGAATTTGTTTTGGTTTATATAAATTTATTGTAGGTTCCTTGTATTCTAGTTTGAATATACATTTGATGATTTTGTTTTGTAGTGTTTTCAATGGTTTTAGTACACATTGTGTTGCCTATCCCCATACTGAGATTAAGTACTGAAGTTTGGAAAAGACTAAAGAATAATAAATTAATTTCAAATATTTCAAGGGTAAAAAGTTTCTGATTTTAAAAAGAATTCCGATTACTGGGGATATTTGCTTCCTTAATATTTCAATGTGTTTGGACCATAACAAATTTTCATCAATATACAGGCCAAGAAACTTCAAAGTAGGAGCATACTTGATGATTTCTCCTTTGAAATTGATAGGTTCTTTGAAATCGACATAGGTCGATCTTTTGGTCACAAACATAAATGATGATTTTTTGTAATTAAAAAATAGTTTATGGTTTATTAACCAGGATGATATTTTCTCAATGTCAATCAACATTTTTTTTTTAATTTCTTGTAAACTATATGCAATAAGAAAAGAAGAAGCAAATTAGCTTATTCACAAAACTATCACTTTCTTTGATAACGCAAAAATCAAAGAAAGTTTCAGCTCAAAAACTTCCGAGATCCACTAGACAAAATTCATAATAACAGTTTATTTCCAATTTTCAACAAATATTCTCAAGAAAAAGTGATTGAAATAAGAGAAGACTCAAAACGTTGGTTGGATGAGAATATTTCTAGACTGATCAATCTACTTGATGAAATTCATTATAAAAAAAGACATACAATCATTCAAAAGACTGTTATGTTCTTATACGAGAAAAATTATCGAAACAAATTCCACAATGACATCCCAAAATCAGTATGGAGTACAATTAATGAATTGAAATATGCACGTTTTTTCATCTTGTTAATAATAACCTGAGACATTCTACTTTAATTTTAAAAATTAATAACCTATCATCAATATAGGCAAACATGTATTTAAAACAGGTCATTAAATTTGTTATGATTGAAGGAAAAGATACATTAGTATAGGTACAAAAATTGGAATTGATGTTTTGATTTGTAATGGGTTTGAGGGGTTAATTACATTAAGGGGTGATTTAAGGGTATTTGGCGGGATTCAAATTTTTTTTTGAAATAGTTTGAAAATGTCCAAATAGAATGAAACTGCCGTAACGTTAGTGTTAAAAATACAAGTGGTTCAAAAACATGGAAAATTTCATTTCTCATTTTTCATATAGATAATAATAATTATTATTATAACTAATAATGTTTACTCACCTCCGGATCTGCCAATCTGTTTATTTGATGCAACACTCCCTCTCTCCTGAAATGCAAGCCAAATTCATCCGGGAGCTTCGTCATCAGAATCTCGGCCATTTGCAGAGCGCCAACTACGATACGCAGATCGCTCGAGGCCATCATACCCGCTATGTGACTGCTCACCACCTGATTCTTGAGCACCTCTCTCAACAATTCTGAGTTAGCATAATAGACCATCCTGAGTAGCGCTCGAAGACACTTGCACCTGATGAATACGTTTCAAATCAAATTTTGGAAAAACGTCAATATTTTACAAAGGATATATATGTATATATATATACAGGGTTATGATAAAGTAATGCACAAAATTCATAAAACGTACAACGATCACTTTTGAAAAAAATGCAAAAACACGTCAAACTGTTCTTTTTATTCCGCATCTTTTGACATAAGTTACAAAAATAACACGTCACAGTTATGACGTCATCAACAATTTTTTTTTAATGGGAAGCTAAGATTTTTATCACATTATGTGATAGAGCTTGTGTTTGTACACAAGGGAAAAATAGTTGCAGTAGGGCTCACATAAGAAAAAAAAACGAGAAAATGAATAAAAAAGAAATAAACGTAAGTTTCATAATAACTTCTCAATTAACTAAACAGTCCATTAAACCAAAACTATTTCTTATAGGAATTGTTCAAACTGTGTCCCGTTTACTAACTGACATAGGCCAAGACGATGGCAGACCGCATTTATAGAGTTTTCGATCATCTGCGGAGTTATACGAGTCATTTCGTGTCTAATTCTTTCCCTTAAGTCTTCTAAATTGTCTGGCCGGTTAATGTAGACCCGACTTTTCAAATGTCCCCACAGAAAAAAATCAAGGGGGGTTAAATCAGGTGACCTAGGTGGCCACTCCATTGGCCCACGTCTTCCAATCCACCGTCCTTCAAACTGGTTATCCAGAAACCTTCGAACAGTATGACCATAATGTGGTGGTGCGCCATCTTGTTGGAACCAAATACTGGGATCCAAGTTGTCCCCATTATTTGGTTCCGGAAATGCCGCAAGTAGGTCCGGAAGCACTGCCATACGAAGATGTTCCAAATATCGTTCAGCTGTTAAATTCCCGCGAGAGTAATAAGGATCAATGAATCTTACCCGGACGATTCCTACCCAAACATTAATTTTTTGGGGACGCTGGGTGTGTTTTGTCTGCATCCAGTGGGGATTTTCCCGAGCCCAGTAGCGAGAATTGTGTTGATTTACAGAACCACTTAGACAAAACGTTGCCTCAGCGGAAAATACTACACTATTAAGAAAATTTGGATTTTCGTCACAATGCCGCATGAAGATTTCACAAAATTCCAAACGTCTGTCCGGATCATCTTCTGAGAGTTCGTGAACAAGATGAACTTTGTATGGGTGTAGTTTTTCTTTTTTCAACATCTTTATTACAAACGACTGACTAACATTTTCTTGTAAGGCAATTTCTGTTGTAGTTGCGTGAGGGTGTTCTTCTACTGACAGCAAAATATCTAACTTCACATCGTCGCATATTCCTGGTCGTCCAGATTTTGGAGCATCCCTCACGCTTCCCGTTGCATCAAATTTTGCAACAATTCTGCTTACTGTGCTTCTAGCAATTGGAGGTCTTTCAAAATGTGTTGCGTTAAATAAAGCACATGCTTCTTCATGACTTCGAAGGCGATCGCCGTAACCTACCATCATTAGAATTTCTATCCTTTCTCTTTCGGTTAAACGAGCCATAATAATAAATCTGTGGTGACACTAATTGTACGACTGACACTGACAAACCGTTGCTTTAGTAAAACAATTGAAAAAATTTATAAGACACATGTTCTTACTAGATAAGTTTAAGTTTGACCTCTTTTTATAATTGGTTTTGTTATTTCGTTTTTTATCCCTTTTCTCGTTGTTTTTCTTATGTGAGCCCTACTGCAACTATTTTTCCCTTGTGTAAAAACACAAGCTCTATCACATAATGTAATAAAACTCTTAGCTTCCCATTAAAAAAATTTGTTGATGACGTCATAACTTTGACGTGTTATTTTTGTAACTTATGTCAAAAGATGCGGAATAAAAAAAACAGTTTGACGTGTTTTTGCATTTTTTTTCAAAAGTGATCGTTGTACCTTTTATGAATTTTGTGCATTACTTTATCATAACCCTGTATATATATATATACATATTATTATACTGTATTATACTGTATTTGAATGTTTAAAATTTTTAATATTGACCAATGACATTTTCTATATGTTTAGTTTAAGGATTTGAGTAACTTTTTTAAACGTCTAATTTTTCTAGGGAAAATAAAGTTTATTGATTGATTTAGGCAATACAAAATATTGGCTATCCCCTTTTTCTCAGTAATTTAAAGAAGTCCATTCCTACACTGTTATTGCACATTCATTCATTCAAAGTGTATTAATCAAATTACAAGAATACTGGTTGAAAATAGATAATAATAATAAAGTTTATTCAATTTAATAAAAAAGCAAAAACATCAACTTGTTAAAATAGGTGAATAGATGGTTTAATTATACCCGCGAAGTTTAAAACGTGTTGCGAGAAAACCACAGGTGAGAATTTCATTAATGTTTTATACTTTTTTGAAATTGAACAAAATGATAACATAAAATATACAAAACGATTTAACTGTAGTAGTGAAAGATATCATGAAATAAACTTCGATGAGACCCCCGAATCCATTTCTTTCATTTGTTTTTTGAAAGAAAAAATGACTTGATAATTTTTACATGACTTGGAATCAAATCATAGTAAAATGACAATAAATATTTGAAATTTTTCTGAAATCTTGTTTCAACTTTATCACCGCAACATTAATTTTTTCCTTGCATTATAAATATGATCTTTGAAGTCTATATTAGTTTTATGTTTATTTGATATAATATCATTATGTAGGAATGTAAGCGTGTTTCCGGGTTGTGCCGTGGTCTTCTTTGGTTTAAATCTCCAAACGTTTCGACTGCAACTCGGCAGTCATCATCAGTGGCGTGGTGAAGTACTCTCCTGAGTTTCAGTTGATACATCTAGAAGAGTACTTCACCACGCCACTGAAGATGACTGCCGCAGTTGCAGTCGAAACGTTTGGAGATTTAAACCAAAGAAGACCACGGCAAAACCCGGAAATCAACCAAAATATCATTATGTTGTATCCAAAGAATTGCCTGATGTCCATTTTCTTTGATTCTTTATACAGATTTTCAGTTGGATATAAATAATTCTTCCTATAAATAATTTTCAAAAACCATTTCTGAAAAAAATAAAGATTTCTAAGGTGGAATTTCATGACTCCTCCCCAAGCCAAAATACTATTTGTTTGTCCCATTTCAGAAGTCTGTCAATCATGACTCCTAGGTACTTTATACTATTAGTTCTTTCAATTCTAGTACTGTCATTAAATATTAGTGGTCCTTATTTTGTCAGAGAATTATTATATAATGTGAATTGCATATATCTAATTTTTTTTCGAAGTTTATTGTGAGTAGGTTATAATCAAACCACTTTTCAATCTTTTCAAAATCTTAATTTTTAATTCAATCCCGTTTATTCCTCCTAATAATATTACTGTGCAAAACCATAAATTTCACCTGAAGTATTTTTATAAAAAAGGTCGTTGAGACAGATAGCAAACAGAAATGGCCCCAAAACTGTCCCCTGTGGCACACCAAATTGAAGGACTTTTGTTCACTTCTAGTTTTGTCAATTTCAACATATGTTCTATTGGATTATAGATAATCCAATAGATTATTGGATAATGCGCTATTGGATTTATTTATTCAAAATCCAGTACAAGTTCAACTTCCAGGTTTAATTGCATTATTAGTGTACTAGAGTTCTTATGGAAAAATGAGTTCATTTAAAAAAGATCTAGCATATATTAAGGTAGAAAAAAAACATGAGTTCATTCGATAAACACTAGTAACTGATCAAAGTTGAACATATTCCAAGAGCTAATGAAAATAATATTGAAGTCAAAAATAAAGTTGAAACAAAAATTTCAAACATTAATTGCCATTTTACTATGAATAAATTCCAAATCATATAAAAATTATCAAGTCATGATTTTCTTCTAAAAACAAATGAAAAAAAATGGATTCAAGAGTCTCATATGACTTTATTTCATAATATATTTTTATTTTATCATTTTGTTCGATTTCAAAAATTCATAAAAGTTCGCAGGTGTAACTGAACTGTTTATTCCCCTTTTTACAAATTTATGTACATTGTTTTTTTATTGAATTTGAATAAATTTCATTATTATCATTATTAAAAGAATTAATGAAGATCAGAGTTCATTAAAACTGTTTGTAAAGTTCCAAGTATGAGAATCAAGCTCAATTGGGTTCTATAAGTAATCATATAGCTAGTGAATGATGCTTGAAAAGAAAAAAATCCTACAATTTCTTTAATAAGGGTTGTTATCGAAAGTACGTTAGTAACATTGTCATTACCTCACAGCAGGTCCAGCACTTGAAGAGTACACTTCGTACAGTACAGAGAAGAGAGACCTAATGAAGGCAGCCGCCAAACCTCGTTCCTCCCTTAAACAAGCTACGCGAGCATCTCGGCTGGCAGATAAAGGTCTGTTGGAAACAGGAGGATTCTGCTCAACTGGGCTAGCTTGCACACTGGTTGGAGTAAAACGGCGTTGCACGGGTCTCGAAGTGCCTAAGAACAAAACATTGTCTCACTAGATTGTTTCACACATTTCAGTATAATGGTTTTGTTACGAGATCGAAAAAAATCCCTAGCTACGCCGCTGTCGACTGCCGATCGTAAAGCGTAATTCATTTGCATAGCAAATGAACTGGCGCCGTAAACATTTTCTCATTCCCGGAATTATTTACACGTTTTCTGTATCGAATAATCTGGAGAACGGAAGAATCCCGAAAAATCTATTCTGCTCGAAATGAGTACATTAAGCGACATATTTCACTAGGGAAAGAAGTTTATTAGGAAGTTTTGAAGTTTTTGAAGAAGTTCATAAGTGTTTGGAATATTTATCTAGTTGAAGCAGATGTAAGTGTTTTACAAGTCAGTGTGGTAGTTGTATTGTTGTATTTTATAGCAAACTTAATAAAACAGTATTCAGTAATATCGAAACAGTACAAACAAGGAATTAAATAGATACTAATCATTCAAAATACCTGTGTCTTCATTGATTTGCTGCATAGAATGAAAATCTATCGTGTATATCCTTCCCAAAGTATTGAGGCTGACTTCGTCGTCGCTATTCAGATGAGCGGCTTCAATTATTCTACTATCTACGGCACCGTAGGGGTGCCAAAGGCCACGGTCGTCCCTCCATTGCCAGATGGGCTGGTCCTTAGCGATGCTGGAGGGACGTTCTAGAAGAGTGTCTACGGCGAAGATGCCTTCTGTTGGTAGCTTCGGCATCAGTTCTCCGATGAGTGCCGTTATTTCAAACTGTTCTTGAGGTTGTCTGTAAAAGAGATATTACAAAATGTTTTAAAAATATGAATTATTTTTGTAGATTCGATGAACCAAGTTTCTGTTAGCTGTTCAGGGAATCTGACAAATTTTGTCGTAATTCGATCACCGAATAATTGAGTATATTATTGATTACCCTGTATACAAATAACGACGTTACTTTTCTCTGTATTATGGAAAAATATTTCTCGCGAACATTAGGAATGCCCAGTCGCACACAATATTGAATATAAATGAGATAATGCTATTTTTTCATTCAGCTGAATTTCTCAAAAAATCACAAAATTCATGATTTGGCGCCCTCTTGCGCATAGTGTGTGTGCGTGGTCCTTTATAGTTTTGAAGTATCTCATGCTTATCACAACCCCAATCTGTTGAGAAGAAATCCTTCAAACCCGACCGCTAATTCAAGTTGTTGTAACGAGCTGGAGCCAGACCTGTCAACTACACCTGTCTGCTCGTATAGCTAGTAAGCAATGCATGATATCATCGCTCTCGATACATCGAGTACATCTAGAATCGAGTCTTCAAATGAAGAACGACGATAAAAAAAACTAGATATGTCCAGAAAAATAGAACTGTGCCGAGCTGTATGAGATTTAGCACAGCAAGGAAGGGTTGATAATATTTATTTATTTAAACATTCAATCCCAAGAAACATAATATTTATACAGGGACAACTGATAAGAAAATCATAAAGAAATAATTAAAAAATATCAATATAAGATACGATTGATAGGTAACAATTAAATATAAATGAAATAGTCAAATCAATATTGATCAGCTGAAATTGTTCGGAGAAGTTATACTACTTTATCCTCAGTAGAAATGAGAAATTGATTCAATTCATTTTTGATTTTGGTGAGGTAATTAATAGACCATATTCCTATCGGTATGTTATTATAGGATATAATACCGCGATAATATAATGAATTTTTGCTAAAATGAGTTTTAATCTGCACAGATTTTAGATTATCAGATTGTCTGGTTACATGACCATGACTATCAGAAGTAACAACATAGGAAAGATTGGACTGTGTTTTCTTATTTTTTGTTAGGTGGATAAAAGTGAAAATTATCAATCTGAATAATGAATTAATATCTAGAAGACAAGGGACTTCAACGAAGAGTATTGGTGAATATAAATTGAAGAAATATTAATTGCGAAAATAAATTAGTGAAATGCAAGTGTATTTTTTTAAATAACTGACCTGTAAATAATTCAAGATAGGTAATGTAACGATTTCGAGACCGGCCCCGAGACCGGCCCTGATCTAATTAATTATGCACCCTCGTTCAACTACAACAGCATATCTGCTGGCGTACGGATCGCCGAGAACAAGCTGGAATAAATCGATCGATCGATACTGTTCGAAGAGCCATCTAGATGAAATGTTCTATACTCCTGAATATTCGAGAGAGCCGTTGACGGAACCTGCTTGCGACTATATAACCGCTGGAGAACAGTCAGAATTCAGAGTTAGTAACACAGAGTTCGCTGATAGATAGCCACAGTACAAATAAATTGAAATAGTTATTGAAGTCAATGTTTTAGTGAATAATTGTTGTAAATAGTGTTTTAAATAAATTAGAACAATTGGTTAGTGCAGTTTTACTACAGTATACAATAAAAATAAAGCAGGCACAGTAATAATGTCGCATGACGCCACCCCTTTCTAATCACAAAACAAGGGTGGATCTAAGGAGAGGTAATTGCGGTAATTACTCGCCACTCAGACTGATTCGATCCTTAACCAAAAAATGCCATAATTGATAAAAATATCTTTGTTTCTACTTAATCGTCGTCATCGTCGCGACTTGCATAGAGTGAACAAAGTGTTTTAATTTTTTTCCAAAATGTGTGCGCGCCCAAAGGATACGTTTTACCCCCCAGAAAAGTTGTTCAAATCCACCCTCGTCACAGAACCTGGAATGAATCAAACTACTTCGATGATCTTACCTAGGTATCAGCTCGACATCGTCTTGATTCACCTCGGCAGACCCGGTCAACAAATACACCAACGTTTCGGCTATGTTCTGCTTCAGCAAGGTCAGAGCCAAATCCGGGCAATTGGCGCACATGACCGACAACATCCTGAGAACGGTAATGAAAGTGCCGGTGCTGACGATCGGCGGGGTCACTACCAGCAGCTGCTGCAAGTTGGTAAGCAATTCGGTACTGGCGATTTCTTGAAGTCTTGCCGGATCTAATTGAAAACTGTCGACGAGGCGAGAGAAAGCCAAACAAACGCTCTCCACGCATTTCTTGTCCTGCTGCGTGAGACGCGAGGCGAGCAGAGACAGAGATTGCTGCACGTGCTGGAACTCTTCGGTGGTCAGGTTCAGGCAGCAGTTGGCCGTTATGGACAGGGCGTTGCGTTGGGCGTTTATCGAGAAGAAATCTAGGTACATCAGACAGGCGGAAACTCCTCTCTGGAAAGAATAGTTAGGATCATTTAAAAATTCAATAATGAAGCAGGAAAATGTTTTTATTCCACGCCGAACAATCAGATTGTAAGTAATTCACAACCCCAACTTGAAATGAAAAAATCAAACTGAAAATAATTTTTTTCTATTATAAAAAGGAAGAATCGAACAATTTATGGAATTAAACAAGTATCACAAGTTTATAAAAACTAAAAAAATGGTGGAATCAGAAAATATTCACCAGTTTTCAACTCAACCGATCATGTATTTTTTTAGCGTGTGGAAAAGTCCACTTTTTGTGCTGATCATAATTTCAGGATCCTATTTGACATTTCCGCATCTTTGATAAAACAAAAGGCAGTAAATTTCAGACAAAAAAATTTTTTTGGGACCTATTTTGAATTTGATTGTTCTAGGACATAAAAATTATTGCTGAGAATGAACCAATAATGAAAAAAAAATAAATAAAAATGTGTGCATCAATTTACACTGTACATTTAGACTGAAGAACGACTGCACCTGATTATGCACTTTTTAATATACGCTTCAACCTTTCCACAAAACTATAATTTAGATTTAGCATAAAAAATTGAAGCGCAATAACAGTTCATTATATTGTTTACCTAATGCCAAAAACACCGGTAAATGTTATGCGATCCTCACATATTATAAAATAAAAAAAAAACAACAAAAACTCTGCTTCTATAATTCACTACAACACAATAATGAATTTTTTTTTTATTCTAAAGTTGAATTGAAGCTATGTTTTATACAAGTTGGGGATTATGGAACTTTCAGTTTTTCAAATAGTTAAAATATTTGAATTTGGTTTGAAACTATAAGTTTTCATTTCAAAACTAATTTTTTTATGAAAACATTTATGAAATTTTCGCGAAGAAAAAATAAATAAACAAAAGAACAAGTTTTAGAAAAAATTTAAACAAAAATGAGGATTGAAAGCTTTGCAATTTATATTTGAGTGCAGCCAGTGAAGATAAAGAATTATAAATACAAGTAATAATAATAATAATCATGAATATCCACAAAATGAATAAATCATCAATTGAACAAGTTGAAACAATTCTGCCGTGCTAAGCATAAAAGGCGTATCTGCAGTTTTCATGTTTTTGAAAAAATCATGATTTACTATAAGGTTGGGGGGCATTTTTGCAGATATGACAATTTTCATAAACTTATAATACCGGCTAATTTTTAATTACTACATTCAATCCTAATAAGATTGGTGTAAAACGATGCAGACAAACCAAAATAGTCCTAAATTCGATACTCACAAATTTGTCAGATACGCCCTTTATGCTTAGCACGGCAGAATTGTTATAAATCTTGACGGTAAGTTTTAAATATCATTAAAAATCGTCGTAATCAATGTGTATTCCTTTCCGGAATTAAATATACTTTACTTTTCCTTATATACATATTTTACTTCTTAGTATACAGGGTGGAGCTTAAACTCATTGTTTACCAACACTTATTTTTCTACACTTTAAGTTGTATTTCTGGAATTTCAATCGCCACTCTTTGGTAGATGAATAACTTTGTTAATTGCTATTGTTGTTATTCATCTACTGAAAAGTGACTACTGAAATTCCAGAAATATACCTATAAATATAGAAAAAAGTGTTGGTAAACCATGAGTATTACATTTTATAAATGTTGCATAGATGTATTGAGTAACATTATATGTATGTAATAAAGTCACATTAAAGTTGCGCAAAATATAATACATTTATGTAATGTTAAGTAATTAACATTACATTGTAATATTTAAAAGAGGCACAAAGGTATATGGACGCAACGTATCTGTAACATCAATCATATCTCTGAATAACATCACCAAGTCACAATGTGATATAACAGTTATGTTTAAGTTATGTTTTTATGTTTACTGGGGAAACGTTAATTAGGTGATTGAGTATTTTTATTTTTTTAAACCTTTTTTTAATGGTTTGAAGACTTAAATAATTCAACTTGTTTCTGAGTAAACCTTAATTTGATGAACAAATGATTTGACAAATTTTTGAACAGAAAATTGTTCCTATTGCATATACAATGTAATGTACATAAATTAAACAACACTTTGATGAAGAAACTTGCATAATTACATTTCATGAGGGAGACATTGAGGAATACAACTGTTAAAATATATACTCACAGCTAACAAAATCGCTTTTGAATGCCTCCTGGAGAGCATATCCAGGGCAGTTAATGATTGTTCTGCTACATCCATGCACTGAATCACTTGCAATTTTTCTAAAAATATAGGCACTGCATCAACTACTATAGTAGAAGATCTGGGAAGGGCTTCCATCATATAAGTCAAAGCTCGACAGGCATGGTTCATCTAGAAAAAATCATAGAAAAATAAGAAATTGTCAATAATTTCAGACTAATTTACTACTGATTTCATTACCTTGCTTGCTAGTGGTAACATATCTTTCAGAAAATTACTCGTATTTTATCAAAAATTAAACTGTTATAGTATATCCAAACTCAGTTGAATATGACTTCATAATTCCCTATATAAAGAAAACAGTAGACCAGGGACCGTATGTTTGAGTTCATGCGAAATCAATTATGCGTTTGAAGTGACATGGAGCGATACAAATACCGCGCATTGGGGAGAGATATAACATTTATATCGCACGCGTTAAAATTCAAACATACGGCTCCAGATTGAGTACATTATACATGTGCCCGTTCACCGCCATATTTATGAAAAGAAGAATAGTAGCGTACCGTGTATTATATTTGTTACACTTCCTGTTGAAACAAGTGTAGTGAATTTTGTAAACCTATTTTTGGGAAATCTTTTGTGTTTAGTGTTTTTTTTTCTTTAATATTTGTGTATTTGAATTTTGAATCGTTGTAGATGATACTTGATGAGAAGAGAAGAATTTTCAGAACTTAATGAACGATCAAACAGAACTTAATATTTCCCCTTTAACTCTAAAACATATGTCGCGATTTTTTTAACTAAAAACGTGAAAATCAACATGGCATTTTGGAGACCTTTCGAATAACGTGAGGAACAAGACTCACAACCGGATGAACAATGGGAATTTAAAAAACAAAGATCTTCAGACCCAAAGACTTATTCTGAATATAGATAAAAATCTTAAAAAGAAAATGACCGAGAAATGTGACAATGAAATTTTCGGAAGGATATCTCATCTCACCAGTTTGGGGCATTCAACTATTTACAGAGTGTTTACAAGGGGATGTTGAAGATCATTCTCGTATAAGAAAACGAAAAGATCAGTTGATGAGGCCACAAAAAATGTTCTTCGAAGGCAAGTTTATTGATAATGCGTCATGCCACTCGCGTCAAAAGATAAAAATACCGACGAAAGCAACAAAAAAAGGAGACAATTTGGAATGTATGGCTGATAAAAAATTGAATATTCTCCAAAAAGCCATGAAGGAGGTATTACTATGTATAATTAAAACTGGAAATTTTTAAAAAGAATATCTTATTGATGAACCTTGTAAACATTCTGGTCATACGCGTCTTAGGATACCTCCATATTATTGTGTTTTTAGCTCCATTGAATTGGTTTGGGCATTTATAAAAAACAAATTGAAAAAATCCAATGTCCAAATTTAAGCGGAGAAGTAGTAGATTCTTAACTGAGGAATATAAAGATCTTTGGACAGAATGCATTTTACACGTGATTTCAAAAGAAAGTGAATATTTCCTTTTGCTATCCATTCAACC
Organism: Chrysolina americana; assembly: GCA_958502065.1. Classification (NCBI taxonomy): domain Eukaryota; kingdom Metazoa; phylum Arthropoda; class Insecta; order Coleoptera; family Chrysomelidae; genus Chrysolina; species Chrysolina americana. Next base: position 8,387,252 of record OY293410.1, read on the forward strand.
AGTAAACCTGATTCTGAGGATTATGATGATTCAGGTTTATGATGATTGAGTCTTGCCACTCGATGAGTATAAGATAGCGGTATCATTAAATAAATTAACAATGTTTCCTGATGTTTTCTTATTGTATTTTTTTACGACTTGTTTTCAGTGTGTCAAATAACTTGTCAATAAGTTACGAGCAACGTCCCGTACCCATTCACACGCAGTCATTGAATTCTTTTCAAAAACTTTTTACCCTTGAAATATTTGAAAATAATTTATTATTCTTTAGTCTTTTCCAAACTTCAGTACTTAATCTCAGTATGGGGATCGGCAACGAAATGTGTACTTAAACCATTATAAACACTACAAAAAAAAACATCAAATGTATATTCAAACTTGAATACAAGGAACCTACAATAAATTTATATAAACCAAAACAAATTCTAGATATCAATTCTCTTTATAAGTTAAAGATTTGTACTTTTATTCACCTAGTTAAAAATAACTTCAAACACTCTGATTTGGCTTTCAACCTAATTAACAGTAATCATAACCACTTGACGAGGCACTCAGATCATTTATCAGTTACCAATGTGAGAACAAATGTGGGTCAACAATCAATATACTTCAAAGGAATAATGCATTACAATGAATTGCCAAAATCTTTAAAATCCTATTGTAAAATGAGATTCAAAGTAAATCTGAAAAAAGATTTATTATCATGAATATTACAAATATATGAAAATTAGAAATAACTAGTTAGTAATTAATTTAGTTTAGTTGAAAATGTGTTTATTTTTCCCTGTCATAAACTTGTATGTTTCTTGGGAAATAAATGTTATTATTATTATTATATTCGCAAATTTCTTCGTTTTCGCTTTTAGCTGATCTATGACGGAATATTTATACAGCAATATGCAAAACGTTATATCCAAGTGAGAGAAAATATATCCGCCTATGGTCAGCGATCAGCGCATTACTGATTGGTTTCCAGCCGACGAACCACTGTTTATAGAGAAAAAAGATAGTTGGCCAATCTTACATACTTTCAGTTGGATTCAACATCACTAGAGGTCGCTAGTCTACGAGTCTTCAGACACGTATTTTTGATATTAACGTATGTATTTGATCAGTTCGTAAAATGTGATTTATTGAATAATCCGATAGATGGCTTTGATATATAATTTTGAGACGTGCATCCTATCCAGCGTTGTACTGGTAAACACGAGATTCCATTCATTTCAGTTTCAGCTTTGTTTATAGAGAAAAAAGATAGTTAGTCAGTGCCTGCGGAAATCGCGTTTGATACAATCGCGCGAGACGAATTCGTACGGGTGTATTTTCTGCCTAGGTTCGTCGTTATCAAAAGCGATTTCCACAGGCACTGACTAACTATCTTTTTTCTCTATAAATAATGGACGAACGATTATACGTACAATATACTCAATCTGGTCTACTGTTTTCTTTATATAGGGAATTATGCAGTCATATTAAACTGAGCTTGGATATATTATACTAACGATTGCTAGTGGTAACATATATTTCAGAAAATCGGTCGTATTTTAGTTAAGCTAGAAAATTAAACCGTTTAACATGATTGTAAAATTATCAGGGGGATATTTGGATGATACTGCAATGTTCCTATTTCAAATATACAAAAGCTTATTGTAAACAAAAAATACACATTTTGAAACGTTTACACTTACAATATCGAAATTGTGCTCCATTCCCAACAACGTAATAAGTGCCGGAACGACGTTTTTGACGGGAAATCCCGTCAGTATATCTTCATTTCCCATCACCAGTATTTGGCACATTTCGATCACAGCTTGCAGCTGCTGTCCCTCATCGCCGGTAGCATGCAGGCCCGGAACGAGAGCTTGCGCTCTCACAGCAGCTTTACAAGAATAGGAAGTTGAATAATATTTAGATATGTCATTAGCTGTAAAACAGTCATGTGTTAGTATCGATGAAAAACGACGGCGATCTCCCGGATTCGGCTTGCCTCGACTACTTGCTTCTTCAAAACGTCGAAATTCACTTTCAACTTTCATGAACACCATTGAATATACAATACAGTTCGCTCGTAAAAAAAATCAAGTTAGGACTCACCTATTTTACATAAACATGATATGCACACCCGTAAGCTTGATAGCCTGTATTATACAATTGAAGCATTCAAAATTCTTTATTTTGGCGAAAATACACCCTTCTTGATATACCAAAAACTTGATTTATTATTAATTTTTATGTCACTAATTTGGTAATCACCGGACACAACAACCAAAGGGTCATCATTTGAAAATTATTGAAAAAACAAAAAATACCCGTCGTGACATTAGCCAGGGAAGCAGTTGTTTTCTGACAGATGTTTGTCAGCATGAGCCTATGGTGTAGGTGTAAAGGAGAGTGATTTTTCGCCCAAATTAAAGTTCACGTTTATGTAAAGAAGGAAATCCTCACTTACATGTTTTAAGCACATGCAATTTTTTAAAAGTAGCCCTTTTGGACTTTTGAGGAACTTTATCTCCTATTAGGACTTCACGGACTGTATTCAAGATTTGGGGGGATACCTTTATAATTTGATTTATAAACAGTTCAGTTCAGCTATGGAAAATGAAGACAAAACAAATTACAGCAGACAACAGGGCTACTTCAGAAATTATGTTGGCTGCCCTACTTGTTATCGCATGCGCAGAACAAAAATCATTCAAATCCAGCCAGTATCGTAGTATCAGATGAATTTTCTTTAAGGTGTTGCATTTTTTACGAGTAAAGTGGCCATCAGGATAAATCTATTTCATCAACTTTCTCATGGTAAAAGCCCCCAAATAATGCAATAACACTTCACTATTTCTATATTGACAAGAAAAAGTAATTACCCAAGCACCAAGCCAGTCTTACTCAACAAGCGTATCAACAATAAAGCATATCAGTTTACCAAAACTTTCACGTTCACATACCAATATTGAGCATCAGAAGAAAATAGAGGAAGAAAATAAAATACCAAACAGTAAAGCTTTATCCACTGATTGTAACCATTCACCAAGCTCCATCAAAAGTAAATGGTGGGAATATCACTCTTGCAGTTAATAATTATTATTTTATTTCAATTTATTCACTAACGACCCGCCACAGCTACGCACGGGTGCAATTCACATGTGTCATTTATATTTAAAAAGGCACTATTTGATCGATTCTGAATGTGATATCTTCTAAAATAATCATTTAAATGATTTAATGATGTTTACAAGTTTTGATGAAAAGGCAAAGAAAATATTCTCAAGCTTAAAGCGTAATGCTAGCTTTGAATGCGCACAGACCACCCGGATCAATTTTCCTTCAGAAGAAAAGTGAATAATAATAGTAATGGCACAGTACCCAATTTTTAGCTCAAAAGAAACATTTGATAAATTACCAGTACAAATAAAAAATTCAAAAACAATAATTTCATTTTCCAAAAACTTTAAAGGAAATTTAATATTAAAATGTTATTGATGAAAATAAAAAACGTTATCAAATAGATAAGTTAATTAGAAATTGTTTACTTTTAACTTCCATTCAGAACATGTTCTAAATGGAAGTTATTTCTTCAATAAATAAAATAAATAAAAATAACCACAAAACGCAGTGTCACGTTCTCATTTTTACGCAACATTTCAAGAATTTTTTGTTCCGGTTTTTATTTCGTTAAAAATGAGTGAATCATATATATCTATCAAGAAATATAAAATATACATCGTGATATCATGGTATATATCACTTGATATATATCGTCCAACCCTGTATTCATTTACCCTTAATTATTTTGGTTTTATTTTAATTTTTTTTATAAATAATAATATTAATACTCCCTCCTGAACCCTCATAGAGTGTACCCAAAGGCATAGCCTTCGCGGGTAGAGAACGGCTATTATTATTATGTGCGGTGGTGCTCCGGAGCGACTTACTGATTTTTGGTAGCGTATTGACTTATCAGCAGTAGGGAAACCCGGAAAACCTACAGCGCCACCCCGGGCAAGCACCTGACGTCGGAATTGGCATCAAGAAAACTCACATGACACTTGCTTTTTCAAACAAGGCATGTGGTCGCCTATCGAAAGAGGGATGCAAAAATATTATGAATTTTTCTGATTTCTCCAGTGGCGTAAAAATAGGAGAGAAAAGGGACCATGATGCCCTTCTTGTACGCCACTGGTAACAACTGACAATGTGGTTTCTTTTTCGAAATGAAGCACCTATTAAACACAAATATTCATTAACTTTTTTTTGAAAAGTTTTTAGAACTGTGGAAGTTATGAATAAAAATTACTTTTAGTTTTTCATATTCAACACCCTGTGTCTCTGCAACGAACGACATTTGAGAAAAAAAATATTAGGAAAGTCATATTTATTTTTCGAGGGGAATCTTCTGTTTCAATTTGGCACCATAGTTTCAGGACACCCTGTATAAGATGGAATTTTTGTGTAAAACGATTATTGTTTTTGGTGCTTTCAATTGTGAAATTAGGTAGATTAGCCTCTAAAGTGTCCTCAAAAGAAGGCATTTTGTGTGATTTTTTTATCGAAAAATATGTGTTTCAAAAGGAGCCATTTTCAAGGTTCAGAAGAGTAGTTTAGACCCCCTCGAATTTTTTTCGGATTAGTGTTCAGGAGAGTAAGTTAAGACACTATTTTTAATTTTAGGGTGGAGCTGATAAACTTACCTTTACTGTATTGTCCTGCTAGAACTTACGTGCGCAATTTCAATAGCGTATTCAAATTTCCTAAGTAACCTTGTAATGTATCGGAGCCAGTGGCGTGCCCAAGACTTTTTTGGGGGGAGGGCAACGTCCGACAGCACGATAACTACCGATGGGAAATGACGCTTCCAGATCTAAGAAATGTCGTGAAATATTCTATCGGTCGGATCTTGGGGGGGTTCAAACCCCAACCCCCCCCTTGGGCACGCCACTGATCGGAGCCTTAGAAAGTTGAAGACAAAGCAGAAGTAGTGTGTCGTGAATGAATCAGCCATAACAAAGCAGCAGCCAGAATCTCAAAAAACCCCCCAAATAAAAAAAACAACACTTACAATTATTCGTCCCCATGCTCCTGTGCAGCATCTGTTGCATCCTCGGTCCCAAAGCGCCGAACAGATGGGGCGGCAGCCCCCTCGCTTCCAACAGCGCCTGCAGTCTCCCCACCTCGCTGTCATCGCTTTCGGAATCTATTCCAGGGGCAGAGCCGGCTCCGGCGGTAGGAACGGCTTGGGCGGCCTCCTGGGGAGAGGGCGGCTCTTCGGGAGCTGCAAGGAAAAGAGCCAGTTCACAGAAAAAGTTTTCCATAGAGAGAGCGAGATCCGGAAAGTTCAACGTTTCCATTGCGGCTAAGCAGGCACCTTTGACAGCGGACGTTTGTCAATTATGATTTGCGATGACATCAACATGGATAATTCGATGGCTAAGCATAAAATATACACTGCGGTATTCAAATGTATGGACCCGCCAATTTTTCTCAGTTGAAATAAGACTTAAGTATTGAAAAAAAGTTCGTATATAGTTATTAATGTTACAAGGCCGATATGCAGCAAATAACCACAGCCGTCTTAATTCTCCGAGTGGTGAAGAAATTTGACAACAGGGTGAAAGCGCCCTACCTGCCTTACCATTCGACGACATTAATTATTGTATTGTGGAATGGTGATTGTTGAAGTAGTCATTGTGTGAATTATTTGTGTTCTTATTGAAGAATAAACGTACGATTCATGTGAAATGGTTTACAAAATATTGGTAAATTTCTAAAATTTGTTTTATCAGTGAAGTGTGTTTAAAGCCCATCAAAAATATTGTTAAACTCGAATGTGATTGTGCGGTTATCTACGTATACCTATTTTTGCTTTTGGAGGGACTTTCTACTTCATTTGTGCCAATATGTCTACTTGTTGTGTGACAGGGATTCTCAATAAAAGAATGTCTTAGGGCCAGTTGCAAACACTTAACGCTTTAAGTGACACTTGCAGTTAAGAGTCCGATAGAATATGTTGAATGGTATGTCAAATACATCAATACTTTCTAAGTGATTCATAAATTTAAGCTACGCTCAAAGCACTAAGCGGAAGTGGTGCAATTGGCCCTTAGTATTTTATTTTCCAAAAGAAGAGGAATCGCGAAAGAGATGGATTTTGGATTTCTGATGCAATACCTCATACAAATTGGAGCATCTCTCAAAGGTTGTATGTGCGATTCATTTTCACCATACTCATATCATTAGATTTGAAACATTTCCTCACAAGATGGATCAATAAAAAAATTGCTTGAACGTCCAAAGTTGACAAAAACTATAGTTTACTTCAATGTTTCCGAATTTATTAAAATATTTTGCAAAGCCTGCAACATTATTGAGAACTAACCCCGATGACAGAAGTCAGAAATGTTTCGATGTTAATAATAATTTACTAGAAGAGTTTGAAAAATCAGATATCATCCACAGTTACGATCGATTAGTTAGGAATATAACGAAAAACTAAAATTCGATAACTGGAAAGTTCATCAGACTGATAGTAAACTTTATTTCTATCTATTAGGTTTGCAATCAAATGTTTTATTATCTGATAATATGAATGAACTGAGAATAACTTTACAAATTGTAATATTGAATGAGATGCAGGTCCAAGTTTAAGTATATACCTTGCTAATATTAAGTTGGGATTCAATGAGTTGAAATGGATTCTTACTTTTGATTTGAAATTCAGTAGGTGGTCAAAATTCGAAAATATTCTGGTAAGGTTCAAAAGCAACTCAGATCAGACCGATGCAAATATGATTGATAATTTGATGAGTAAAAGTCTATCATATTTGGAAAAAGCCCTTCATACATTCATTCTTTGCCTTTTGAGAAAAATGTACAGGAGATTGTTTATATTATTATAAGTTTCATTTTCATTCAGGTTGTACACTATTATTATTATTTTTTAGTGTTTATTCATCAATGAGTAGATTTTTTATTTTCTGTTGTTTTTTCTCTCCGTGAGAGACATTATTTTATTTTATTTTGTTTTACAGTATGTAACATATACTTTATCGTGAAAAAAAGGTCTATTGATGAAAAAACAACAAAAATAAAAAGTCAAGAAAATATAGTAGTACCACATGGGTGTTGTGGAAACCTACCATATATTCATTTGAAACAATTCACCTGATTTTGGCACATTTACTATATGTACCTTCTGATAACATATTATTTTCATCAGTCAGACTTCAAACGAAAAATCTGAAAAAAAAATCAGGGGTCATCTTTGTGGTTTGGAGAATTATCAGAAAAAAAATTAAAGAAAAATCCGTTTCTAAGAAATTGAATAGATTGCGATATTCATTTGTAATGTAGAAAATGAAACAACCACATTAATCGACGTTCTTTTCTCTACAAATTCATTCTCTTATGTTTTTTTCCTAGTTATTCAAATAAGCCGAGAAATTGACATTAACGAATGAATGGGTCGGTCGTCAAATTGATTACCGCGCGGTGTTGCCGATTTTCTCACCACGGTAAGACGGCTGTGAAGTAACGGATTATGTTGAATATTGTAATCCGAGGCGCAGCCAAGGAATATAACAACCGAATCCCGCTGAAAGATTACATTTCGATTCCGAGGAAAGAACAAAGCAGGTACCTCGTAATTCTTCAAAAAAGTCACAACACCGTGTTGTCATGAAACAGCTTAACAATATCACAACAATATCAAAAACAACGTCAGTTTTTTGTGTTCGCGAATTCGCTTTAACAACGACTATGTATGAAATTGAAGAAATTGAGAAACAAAATCAAATTTATATAGGACTACGCCAAATTATTATAGAATGTGGTTTCAAACCACTCGCGTCAAAAGATAAAAATACCGAAAAAGGGGAGACATTTTGGAACGTATGTCTTATAAAAAATGAATACTCCCCAAAATGCCACGAAGGAGGTAGGTATTACTACGTATAATACTCAAAATGAAAATTTTGAAAAAGAATACATTATTGATGAACATTTTGGTCATACGCTTCAGAGGTTACCTCCATATTATTATGTTTTTAACACCATTGGATTGGTTTGGGCATTAACAAAAAAACAATTTGAGAAAATCTAATCAATGATCAAATCTGAGCGGAGAAGTAGTAGAAAACGTTAGGAGAATCTTTTGTGAGAAATATAAAGATCTTTGGACATAATGCATTTTACACGTGATTTCATAAGAACGTAAATATTCCCTTTTGCCATCCATTCATCCAGTAATCATAAACCTGGGTGATTCGTCTGATTCGGAAGATTATGATTGTGTCTTGCCAAGACTTCGATGTGTATAAGATAGCCGTATCATCAAATAAATTAACAGTGTTTCCTAAAGTTTCCTTATTGTATTTTTTTTACGACTTGTTTTCGGTGTGTCAATAAGTTACGAGCAACGTCCCGTACCCATTCACCATACGCTATTAGCTGATCTACGACGGAATATTTATATAGCCATACGCAAAGTTATATCCAAGTAAAAGGAAATATCTCCGCCTATGGTCGGTGAGTACGTTCAAAGAGGCGAACTCATTGATTGGTGATTTATGGTAATTTATGCAACAGGCGGTCAGCGCATAACTGATTGGTTTCCAGGCGGCAAACGGTTACTTGTATAACATACTCAACCTGGTCTACTGTTTTCTTTATATAGGGAATTATGAAGTCATATTCAACTGAGTTTGGATATACTATAAATAATTCAGAAAAGATTCACAATACTGCCTCAGTTGATAATAAGTTGGGTGGTCAAAACGAAACATCGAGGGTGCTAAAATGCAAGTCCGACGTTGTATCAATTTGGCAGATTCCGTCGTAAAACAAAAAAATATCTGTTTCGGGCAAGCTCAAATATGTCGCTTATCATTTGAACGTCCAGCGAAATGACGTCTTTATCAGTTTACGGGGCAGACTTCGGGTCGTTGAATCAACATCGAAGGTCAGTCGCACGAGCGCGATGTTTCACATGCAAATTGGATCACAAACAAATCCGCGGGTACTAACTATACTAAAAAAATCATAATTTTTGTGGAAACGCCTCAATAGAAGCTGCATTTTTCGAAAGCGATGAATCTAGTAGTGACGACGGTAAAGTTGATCTCTGTTGATTGTATGTAGTCCGGTCAATTTAGACATTCGAAGTTACCTAAATTCCCACCAAGCTGAAAATCGGTAAGATTGTTAAAAATATCATTAAAAACAAAATTTGAAAGTTCCCATCTTTCCCCTGTAAGGAAAAAATTTTATTCAAGGTCAAAGGTAAAAAAAAATAGTTTTTCGCGATTTTCAGCAAAACGGAAAGTTTTATCATAAAAATATTTCGAACAAAAATTGTAGATCATAAAATTATCTATAAAAAATTAATTAATACTTTTTTTTCTACGAGCCACCGTTTTTGAGGTATAACGATTCAAAAAGTTGTAAAAGTTGTAATCGTCATAATATGCACACGTTTCCTCGCCACCTATGAGGTAGTGTACTTGGCGCGGTTTTTTTTGTGATTTCCCCAGTAGGCCTATTCCACGGGTCAGTTTTGATCCTGTTTAATTTGAAACTATTGAAAAATAATGGATATTAGCAGAGATTGAAAAGATAAAAGCAATTTAAGTTAAAAAAAAGTAGTGAAATTTTATCGTCCGAGTCGTAACTTTCAAAATCTTCTTCTTGTTCTTCTTCTTGATCTTCTTGTTCTTGTTCGTCTTGTTCATCTTCATCCTGAGTGCATGTAAACTGCGTTGATAGCGATGTATCGCATGTTGCCTCGTTGGAATCAAACGGATCTTCTACTGTTGGTGATTCAATATTAGAGCACAACCGGCCTTGACAATGTGTACATGCCGGAGAACAGAACAGTCCGACTTTTTTGCAACCACATTTAGCACTGCATCCCTTTTTGCAGTTGCAAAAATTCGAGTTCAGCAGTTTTTCCGGACGACCGATTTTAAGTCCATATTATGACGATTACAACTTTTACAACTTTTTGAATCGTTATATCTCGTAGAGAAAAAAGTATTAATTGATTTTTTGTAGATAATTTTATGATCTACAATTTTTTTTTATGATAAAACTTACCGTTTTGCTGAAAATCGCGAAAAACTCATTTTTTTACCTTTGACCTTGAATAAAATTTTTTTCCTTACAGGGGAAAGATGGGGAACGTTCAAATTTTGTTTTTAATGATATTTCAAACAATCTTACCGATTTTCAACTTGGTGGGAATTTAGGTAACTTTACTATTATTTTTTGGTCTAATTTGACCGGACTAATGAACCTCCAAAGGAAATATTCTCTTTTGTCAGATCTATCATTTTGAATAATGAAAGAGTGATGGTAATCAGTGGGGTATCACTTATTAGATATTCGACCTTTCGTTTCATTACAGTTATTCGGAATATCCGCGAATGACGTAAATTCCCAATGAAACTGTTGCCAACTTATCGATATTATTTATTAGTTTGATTTAACATTACCTAGTAATTTCCACTCATACTCCATTTCCACTTTAATATCACATCACACATCATCACAAAACATTTAAATAATTTTTCATGATGAAATATGCAAACAAGCTGCTCGTAAATCCGAATAAGTCCAAATATATGATTATTGGTAAAAACAAATACTTGTGCATTATCAGACCAAAAATTAACATGTCGATTATATTGAATTATATAGGGGTTTTTCTCATATTTTAGACAAGTGAATTGACAAATAAGTGTTTGACATCAGAAAAATTGCAGGTAAGTATTTATTGCCACTTTATAATAAATTTATTCAAAATTATATAAAAATTATCAAGTCACTATTTGATTTCAAAGAAAAATGGATTCAAGAGTCTTATCTCATCTTTCACTACAGTTAACTCATCTAGTTTATTTAATATTACCATTTTGTCAAATTTTAAAAATGTTTCAAACATATATATATGAAATTCTTACCTATGATTTTTTCGCAATAAGTTATAGACTTCGCGGGAATAATTAAACCGTGTATTCACCTTTTTATAAATTGAAGTATATGCTTCTTTATTGAATTTTTAACGAACTTTCTTATTATTATACTATTGTATTTTATAAATAATCGATTTTTCTTTCTCTCTCAATAACAACTATTATCATCCGTTAGACTGAATGCATTTTTTATTCGTAGCTGGTACGGGAAAGGAAAATCTATTGCTATTGGCTATGGTGCTCCAGTTCATCTGATCCATCAAGAAGCGTATATGTAACTAATTGTAAATTTTATAACGAGTGAAATGAAATGAAATGTAATCCCTCTAAAATACGAATTGGAAAATAAATAATTTCAACAAAAAATCAACTAAATTAAAAAAAAAAATACTCTGAAAGATAGATTTTGAAAATCAGAGTCGCTGCCATATATGAAAGCAAAATATGTCTGATTGTTTTAACACATTATAACAAATTGAACCAAAAAGTAAAAAATAATTGTTTATAAAGGCAGAAAATAATAATAACTGAAAAATATTAGTATCGAACACCCCCACGCTTTTTTCAGTTATTCTAATATTTTTCATTTATTATGTTTTTCTGTCTATATAAACAATTATTTTTTAATTTTCAGTTCAAAAAATCTGGAGAATTATTTTCTACTTTATCGAACTCTCGTGTGGTATTCAATAGATTATTTTTTGATCATAGACCCACTCTATATAACATTTTTATTTCAACTTGAATCACTATAAACAGAATGAAGTATGGAATTTGAAATTCTCAGCATGAAATATACAATTATTATGGATGTTTTGTCCTTGACTTGTTGTTTCGATTGGTTGCAAGAATTGTCAAAGAATAATGCGGAGAAAACCTGAAAAAAAATTTGCGACCCTATCCAAGGAAGGCAGCAGGCGCATTAATTACCCACCCACGACGCGGATTTCAAAAATTCTGGCGAATGCTCTCGCACAGAGTACATGAGAGGCAAATTATTCAAATCCGGCGATCCTGATCAGGATAATGAAACAAACTCATCAAATTATCGTATTGTCACAGGTGTGTGATGAGTATACAAAGTTTCAATTAAAGTGAGTCAGTTAACAACATCCATACATACAGGTGAAGCTAAATAACAGCTTGTAAAAAACTATTAGATACCAAATATTTTGCAACAAATTTTAAATAAAAAATTAATTCATTTTCTGAGAAGATTATATGAACGAAACAACTACCGAATGTAAATTCAAATAGTAAGTACTTTTTGAAGAGGCCACCTTGCAATCAGCGCCACGTTCGATGAATTGTACGATCAATAACAAAACAACCACACGTGGTTCCGTATGAAATGAAAACAAGTGAATGGTTCACCCCTTGAAAATTGTAATAGTATGTTTGATTGCATTATTGACGCCCTTTAATGAATTATTTCAGATAGAAAACGATATCAGGCTAATATTTTTCTGCCATTTCAGTTTACCTAAGCCTTAGTGCACGTGCCCGCAAAATATGACAACAAAAATAAAAAAAAAATTACAAAGCCATGACGGAACCATAATGATTTCTAGTGAAAACAATCCAGATATTCATTCCATGAAAGTTCTATCTCCAATAATAGCTATAAGAATTCTCTTGGAACCTCTAGAGGAAAAAAAAACGTGTACGAGTACTATCCAATTATTATTCCAAATGTTACGGACACAAGAAAAACGAAAATTTTAAATAATACTCACGAAAAACCATAATATAAATCCTTCGATACACCAGGCCCACGACAAAACACCAAATAAGTATCAAACATAAATAAATCATGGACAGTTTAAAACGCAACTTTCTCTCGCGAGAATCACCAAACTGCGACTAATTAGTCATTGCTGAATCGTTCTCGAATTCAAACTACAACAGAATGAAAGTAACTCGAACCGTGTTACAACACGACCATTATTTTTGTGATCGATAGCAGTAATTGAAGTGCCACCAGGTAAGATTAGTCTCAGTACCTGGGCGAGTCGGAGAAACGTAAATTACTTATCTGGAGATTCCGTATTTTACCTGGCGTTGCCAAAGGAAAATTAAGAAATTATTGAATATTCGAATATACAGGGTGTTCCAAATTAAGTCGGCACCATTGCCAACTCCGTTATTATTGATATTACGAATTCGGTTAAATGGGCAAACTAGTAGCATTGCTAATGGCTTTCTTGATGCCGAAAACAACAAGAAATTGACAGTCGCGTTTTCAGAATATTTCATAAAATTATATTTTTTTCTTTCTTTTGACTTTTTTTCGTAAAGGTGAAAATAAGACAGTTTTATCACGGATTTGATAAAGCGCTATAAAATAACGAGTACATGTTCAAAAACATCGCCTTCTTCTTGAACACATATTTGGGCCCTTCTATTGACACGACGTGTGGCCATCAATTCTATAAATTATAGTTTCAATATAATTTTTCAGTTCATTTACATTATTATATTTCATTTTGTACACCTCATTTTTCAGAAATACCCAAAAATAAAAATCGAGAGGTGTCATGTCTAGTGAACGAGGGGGCCACTCAACAGGACCATTTGTAGCAATCCATCTGTTTCCAAAACAGCCTCGCAGCATTCTTTTTACGTCACTGACATTATGTGCTGGTGCTCCATCCCGCTGAATATAGATCATTTGACGAGCCTCCAGATCATCGAAAAACTCTTCCAAAACTCTTGTTAATAAATTAATGTAACGGGGTCCGTTCAAAGAACCATGGTAAAAAAATGGACCGATAATTCTGTCTCTAAATAGACCACACCAAACATTAATACTAAATCGTCTTTGCGGATTGTGGGGATGGACTAGAAATGGATTATGTCTACTCCAATAATGAAAATTATTTCTATTATACATTCCACGATTTGAAAAATTAGCCTCATCGCTCCATATAGAAATTTTGATCTTGTCTGCATTCATTCATAAACCACCGACAAACCCCCAATCTTCTCTCAGGATCACCAGGTTCTAGTGTTTGCACTGGTCTTAACTTATAAGGAGAAAGCTTATGTTTCTTCAGAATTCGTTGAATTCCAGACAGTGGAACAGCTGTTTCGCCCATTTTCCACTTCAGGAAGAAAGGTTATATGAGCTTTGTTGTTGAGAATGTTATTACGAATCGAAATGCATGAAAAAATATAGGGTGTTCCATTGAAATAAATATCATTTAATGAATTATTCTGAAAATGCGACTGTCATTTTTTTATTGTTTTCGGCATCGAGAAGGCCATTAAAAATGCTACTAGTTTGCCCATTTAACCGAATTCGTAGCATCAATAATAACGGAGTTGACAATGGTGTCGACTTAATTTGGAACACCCTGTAGCATATTCAAACTGCACAACAGAAACGGCAAATAAAAAATATCCAAGGTCTTCATGAGATACTCTGGCATCATGTGCAAGCGATGCCGTTAGTGAACATTTCTGTGATACCACATTCTCAAACTACACAACTTTGTAAATTCAGAATACTTTTCATTTCATAGGAAAAAAGTCACGAAGTAAAAAGTCGCTTGTGTTACACGTCATGTAAACTAGAAATTAAGAAAATCGACAAATTCACTATAATTCTACTAATAGGGGGCCATCTGGATGTCGATCATTGAATATTTTGCATACCTTTCACTTCTATTTTTCAATTTTTCTTACAAAGACAATTGTAAAGCCATAACGTAATATCGTCCTATCGTAATTGAAAATCAATACCTTTCTCACATTAGAATTATGACTCGAGCTGTCTCTGTCAGGGCTTACTTTTGTTTTATTCATATAGCTATTAAAAAAATAATAACGTCATCACAGCCTACCTTTCTCTAGTTAGATACATTTTTAATTTTCTACTCAATAATAATATTTTGACACTGGCCAACGAAGAAGGAAACAAAATGACTAATGAAGAAGTCGGATAGACCAGAACCCAAAAACTCTGAAAGTATCTTTCAAAAATTGTTCTAATCAACTGATTATGATAAGCTGTTTTTTTCGGCTTTCTTCCAAATGGGTCCCCCTTTCTAGATGTTTTAGAAAACAATTTATGTTATGAATTTCTTCCAGAAACCTCGAAGATCTCTTAAGTTTGTGTTAACAGTGTTGCCGATTTTCAGATTTGTCTAAAAAATTCATAAATGTTATCAAAATTAATACTGTTATAACTTTGTTGCCAATGAACATTTATGAAATTTTAGGATTTACCTAAATGAAGAATGATGAATCCAGTGGTGAAGTCGATAATGAAATTTAGCAATTTAGAACATAAAAAAATAGTATGCCCTGAAATTTGGAATTATATTCTGCAAATTTGGTGCAAACATAGACTTTTTGATACTCTTGGATTTCAAGTATTCTTTAAGTCAAAACTCATTGTATACCAAAGGGCCAAACTGACTGAACGAGAAAGTATCGACATTCTCTACATGATCTCAAAGAGAAATAGATAAATTGCTTGAAGCAACTTCTCTTGATCGGATATTCCTGATTGTGACCCAGGTAACAAGCTGACGTAATCCGTATGTCATCATTTGGTCATGTCCAATTTCAGAGTGACCTCCAAAATGACCTCAAAATAACGTTCATATGACTCTGAAGTCCCAGACGTTGACGTCATTATTATGACGTCGAAATGAAGAAACGATGAATGATAAAGACCTATGAGTGACGTCAAAATGACGACAAAATCACGAAATTTTCTGGTCTTATGGCCCTAAATTACTATATATTGACGTAAAAAGCACGTCAGCTTGATTGCCAGAATAAAACTATGGGATCGTCAACAAAAAATGCAAGAAATTCCAAAAATTTCCAAAAATTCCTTTTACGTTTCACATTACATTTGGGTGGCGTACTACTACAGTTTCCCCTAATTAAGCCATTTTAGATAGGTTCTATTTAAAGAACCTAGATGTCGCGCGCAATTATATCAAACTCTCTTTCCTTGTTACTGACTATTTTTGTTCTCTTTAAACAATGATATCGCACTAAATGAGCGAATTGTATTATTTCGATTTTGAAGCACATTTCAATTATTTGATTTAATACCAAATGCTAACCGTCGTGTAAGGAGAAAGGGATCTAAGAAACCGATAGCTCTGTAGTGGGGCCAAGGTACTACTAACTAAAGGAGGATTTTTCACATCCCGTCTCAGTGTTTTGTAATGTCAAAAAACTTAGCGGACATAATTCCGCTGGGTTGTATTCAGACTTAGATAAACTTGGTGTTCCAATAAATGCTGTTTTTTTTTTTCAACAATATTTAGATAAGGTGTTTCCAGACTTGACACCCCTGGGATACTTTTATGGTGAAAAATAGCCACGAAAAATAATATATCCATCGGCCTTGGCCATTTTTAGGCACCCGACGGCGTACAATTTGGACATTTACTTCAGTTGCCATTCAGTATAAGAACAAATTCCCAATTTTCTAAATCTCACAATTTCCAATTGTTGGCAAAAATGTAACGCCAGATCTGCAAGTCATGGACAATATCAAGATCATATCTCATGATAAAAATTCAAGAGGAATTTAATGTTTTCGCGGGGTCCTTTCACAATATTACGACCAATTATGAAAACTACTTATATCAACGAAAATATTCCTCACCAGAACAATGCTTTCATCAGGTGTGTTGGTTTAGGATTTACCTTACTGTTCATAATTGAACGAAATTAAATTACAGAGATTTCCGAGAATTCGAAAACAAACTAGAATGGTACATTGGAATGATGTAATTAGAAGCATCAGCAAGCAAAATGCAAATGTTCATGTCGACTGCGGTAGTATTCACAACATTGTTTTATAGCATGTAATACGATGAATCATCTGTAGTAATCTCAAGATAACCCAACCATGTTATGAAAATAGTTATGTTATTAGTATACCTTGTGTATCTAGATAGAGTATATAAATACATTAAAATTTTGTGGAATATACAATACGAAATGAAAAAATACTTGAAAATGTTAACTTCAATATCAAATGGAGTTATTTCTTTACATTTCTTCATAAAAACCTGGTATCTGATTGAATCATATGCGATACTGATAAATAGATCAACCCGGACTTTCGCAAATATACAAAACGATTCCAACAGAAAACTACTATAAAATACCCCCCCTCGACAGTTGAATTATATCATCTCTTAGATTATTGCTGCATGAATCTTATAGCCAAACTAATTTTTTGAAGTCTGCAATTGCGTCCATCAAGGGTGCCATTTATCGAAAAACGATAGTAAGGAGAGGAAACAAGACGAAAATAAGAAGAAGAATCACGACGATAATAAGAAGAGGATTCACAACGATAATAAGAAGAAACACGACGATAATAAGAAGAAGAAACACGACGAAAATAAGCCGGGTAATCTCAATGATAAGAGGAAGCATGACGAAACTAAGAAGAGTAAACACGACGAAAATAAGAAGTGGAAACAATAAAAATAAGAGGAAGCCTGACTAAAATAGGAAGAGGAATTACTACGATAATAAGAAGAGTAAAAACGACGAAATTAAGAAGAGGAAACATGAAGAAAAAAAGAAGAGGAAGCACGACAATAATAAGAAGTAATAACGGAAATAAGAGGAAGCACGACAATAAAAAGAAGAGGAAGCAAGACAATAATAAGAAGAGGAAGCACGACGAAAATAAGAAGAGAAAACACGTTGAAAATAACACAAGAATTCACGAGGAAGCATGATGAAGAAGAAGAGGAAGCACGACGATAACAAAAAGAGTAAACATAACGAAAATAAGAAGAGGAAGCACGAAGAAAATAAGAAGTGTAAACAACGAAAATAAGAGGATGCATGACTAAATTCACAAGGAAGCATGAAACTAAGAAGAGAAAGCATGATGAAACTAAGAAAAAGAAGCACGACTATAATAAAAAGGAACTACGAAAATAAGAAGAGGAAGCACGACGATAATAAGAAGGGTAAACACATCGAAAATAAAAAGTGGAAACAACAAAAATAAGAGGAGGCATGACTGAAATCACGAGGAAGCATGACGAAACTAAGAAGAGAAAGCATGATGAAACTAAGAAGGGAAAGCACGACGTTAATAAAATAAGAAGAGGAAGCACGACGATAACAAGAAGAGTAAACACAACGAAAATAAGAAGAGGAAGGACGATGGCAATAAGAAGAGGAAGCATGACGATCATTAAAGAAAGCAAGAAAGATGCAAGTAAGAAGAGGAAGCACAAGGATAATGAGAGAAGGCACAAAAATATGAAACGCGACGAAAATAAAAAGAGGAAACACGATTAACATAAGAAGAGGAAGCACTTAGGAAATATAACACGACAAATATAAGAAGAGGAAGAAGCACCACGAAGATAATATGTTTAAGTTACTCGCGCCAAAATGTACAGGTAAGGTTAATTCGTTCTCGTTAGAACAGGCTAAAATATTACTCCTCACTAAATTATTATTATTTCTCGAATTTCCTGATAGTCGGCGGGATTAAGGAACATAAAAGAGGAAGACGAATTCAGCTCTAATATTTACAAAATATTCATTGAAATGCTTACATATTTTCATGTGATCTTCAATTCTTTTGCCATTTATAGTGTTGCATACTCAATATTGTTTTGAGGTGCTTTTTTTTACTTGTTTTATTATACAAAAGGATGTTGATAGTTTTCCAACGGGCTTTTAGTGATGTATTTTTGGACCATTTTTGGACAAGTTTGTTTCACTAATTTATTGTGATAATCGTATGAATGCGAGAAATTTGATATTCTTTTTATAATAAAATTTATCTCGCTGTTTAATAATTTGGGCAATTTTGCTATTGAACCTTGGTTTAGAATTCGCTTTGAATTTAATATGTTTCTGGATTTTTTTTCAAATATATTGATGATTTTGTTATAAATTTCTTCATGATCTTTGTATACCACATCTTTTGTTCTTCACTTCTATTCTGCTTTTACAAGAAAAATAACAGTACTTTATTCTCTAGCTTTTATCATATTTTTTTCACGTTTTTTGTTAACGGAGACCTCAACGAAACTGTATTATAAAACACAAGGATACTCAACTTATAGCAAATTATTATCTATTTTGGCATACTTACCCGTATTCACAATTGAATATTCGATAATTTCATTGACTTTCCAAGGATATAATAATATACACGTGCTTCACAAAAAAAGATTCCGCGAAAAAAAAAAAAAAACGTTCGTATGAAAAAATCCATTACAGCCTGTATAGTGTTATCAACGATTAGCTTCGACCGAGATTTTTCGTAACCAATCAAGGTAAACTAACGATCAGGGGTTTTATTCTTGACCGATCGTAATAATAACATATATTCGTCTCCTCACATTCTGATGTTCTCTGCATTTCCTTGACATGCTATCAGTAACACAGAGTGTGATGATACGAGTACTCGCAATACTGCGAACGATCAAGAATAGCTGCACAGATCCTAAAACTAATTGCGAATGACTCACCAGATAGTCCGTTGTTGGGCATTTCGGGCTGGTCTGCGGCCATGGCTGCGGCAGCGTGAGTGGCAGGGGCCGAGAGGAGTGCCGGAGCTGCCGACCCAACCTTTTGCTGCCTCGCTGCTCGTCTTGAGCTGCTGCCGCTGCCGCTAGCGCCGCTTGAGCTCGCACACGAACCCGTTGTTGAGCTGTGCCCTGAAAAAAAAAATACGAAAGTTTATCGAGTGCTAACTGTGCTAATACGAATAATAACACATATCATTGATGAAACACTCTCCGATACGGTGTTTATTATCAATGAAAAAGGACTTACTTAGCAATAAAATCATTATTATTATAAAAATGGGACGGAAAAGGGATTCGAACCTGGGATCTCTCCGTTTCCAGCAGAATACGTTAATCAACTACGCTTTTAACCCTATTTTAAAACGGATGGGATAATTCTTGCATGCACACCCAGCAACAGCTGGTGTCGAAGTGAACTCGCTATGCCTTTGAGTACACTCAAAGAGTGTTTATGAGTATTATTATTATTATTATACGCAAATACGGTATATAAAAGTCAATGAAAGAATATAACAAATAAACGTAATGTCACAAAAGCATCGCTTGTGCGTGACAAGACATTTTTTTAAATACAATTAAGAAAATGCAATACATTTGATAAAAAACAGTTATGTAATTGAAACAAAAATCCTGAACTTAAAAAATTAACAGACAAAAATATTAATCAATAGTTGTAAAAAAAAAGGTTTTATTGTCCAAACACAGTATACAATTTTCGGGTGAAATTGTTAAATATAGGAAATATATATCGTAATATTAATATTCATAGAATATTAAAAAGAGAAAAATAAATTACAAAGTTCAATTTATGAAATATAACAATATTGTTAAAATTTTATATTCATGGAATATTAGGAAATAAAAATAATGTAAAAATATATCAAATAGGTGTTTGTTGATTCGCAAACATGATGTTTTTTATATATTTTTTGAAAATATTCAATGGTGTTGCATATGTCTACTTTCTGACAGACTTGATTTAATTTATGACACATTGCAAATAAGGGAGATTTGAGTAGTATATTGGTTCTTGGTGTTGGAAGGTAAAAACATTGTTTATTTCTACCATTGATTCTTGGCACATGAAAATCAAGTTGAGATAGTAGTTCGGGTGAGTTAACAAGATTGTTTACCAGTTTGTTTATGAATACACAAGAATATTAAGTTCTTCTGTCTTCAAGAGATAGAAAATGAAAACGCTGTAATAATATATTATTATCTATTCCCTGACTGGGGTAGACATTATCTAGTTTGTAGCTGACATATTTCATAAACCGTCGTTGGACCGATTCAAGCGATTGAATGTGTGTAGTGGTGACCAGATAAGACATCCATATTCAAGGCGGGATCTAACAAATGAGTTGAATAAAGTTATAAAACTATCCATGTTCTTGAAATCTTTACAATTTCTGAATATAAGCCCTAACATTCTTTTCGCAGCAGTTACACTTTTCTCTATGTGAAGTGCAAATGAGAGTTTGGTATCAAAGAATACTCCCAAGTCTTTGCAGTTTTCTGTTTTTTCAAGTAGATGATCATTTATCAAATAAACATGGTCAAGAGTGGTAAGTTTGTTACAAAAGGTGGTATATTTACATTTGCTTAAGTTGAGAGGAAGATTGTTTGAGGAGCACCAGAGAGCTAATTTATTCAGTAAACACTTTGAAATTGATTTTCCACAATTTTTATTAAACAAGAAGAGTGTAATTGGAGTTAGGAATAAAATAAAGTGTGTATACGGGGTTCGGATAAGATATATCTTTTCTGTTGCTTTTTGAATGCATTTATGTTTTTGTTGATTTTTACTGTCTGGTAGATTGTTGTATAGTTTCAAACTCCAATATATGTGGCTTTTCTGTCCAATACTTTTATTCATAAAAGGAATCTTGTATTTATATTATCTACTTCTTGTTTGATAATAATTATGATTCATTTTATGCAACGCCTACTTATTTTTATGTGAACCTATAGTGGAAGAAAAGTTGTATTGGGTCCAGTTTTTCCGTTTCTTTATAAAGATCATCTGAAAGGTGGGTTCTTTTTTGTTGTAAATGATTTTTAAAAAGCGCTTTTGAGTTATTGATATTTTTTTCATTATTATTTTACCTGCCGACCCTCATGCTAGAATCCCATAGGAAATATGTGATTGAATAATGGCAGAATATAGTAAAACCGGTTTTATTTCGAAAAATTTTCCGAAGGATGGGAGTTTCTACCATTGATTTATATTGGTGAATAATGGGTTTTATCGAAATTAAAGAGTTTATGTGCGAACCAGTTTATGACTGTTGATCCTGAGAAGATCTTGCTCTACTGTCGTTTTCAGGTCGTTTCATGATGTGTGCTCATAGAAGATAGCGGTGTCATCGCCATATGTAAAAAAAATCCTGCAGTCGGTATTGAGAATAAATCATTTAGATATATTGGTCCCAAAATAGTTTCCTGCGGTACACCGTATTAATTTTTTTAAAGTCGCTACAGTTTTTAAATATATATGTATATAAAAAAAATAACTAGTCCAACTATGAAAGTCCAGAGAAAATACATAACAATAATATTAGACAAATATCATTCAGTAAAAACTATTGCCGCCTAAAAATATGTCAAAATAAGTTTTGAGCGGTGGAATTCTTCAATAAAGTGCCGCAAACGATGAAATCATTACCAAATACCATATTCAAAATAAGAATAATTTTTTTTGTTGTTAAAAAATGCCTACTATAGTACTGAAAAATTCCTACACTGTGACAGGTACTAGCTTTTCAACCGTATAGATTTTGACTACCGTACCCTTATTTCAATAATAATAAGTATTATAAAACAAAAATACAATATAGAATATTGTTTCAACAGTGTAGATGTTGAAATTAGTTCTTGATTTTTATAACTTCATCATTATCTGTTATCTTATTTCAATATTAAAAAGTATTATAAAAGAAAAATACAATACAGAATATTATTTCAACAGTGTACTCATGATTACATTAGTTTTTGATTTTTATGACTTTTTTATTATATTTTATGTATTTGTTTAACTAACGAGAAAAAAAAATTGTTATAAAAAGCATTCCATGGTACTGAACAATTCTTACACTTTGATACATACTAGCTTCTCAACCGTATGTATTTTAAATATCCGTTATCTAAATTCAATGTCAATAAGAAGTACTATAAAACAAAAATACAATATATAATATTATTTTAACAGTGTTGATATTAATATAAGATTTTTATGGTGAAGTTCTTAAAGCTGTGTACACGTAACTATTCAGTTCAATGAAAGAGTTGTATTTCGTCACTTACACGAAATACAACTCTTTCATTGAATTTTATTTTTATGACTTCATCATGATATTTTATGTTTTTGTTTAACTTACATGTAATAAATGTACGAGTAAGTTTACATATTTTCACTTGAACTATGATATGATTTGATAGAAAAATGGACAAGTTTGAATTGTTATTCGAATACTACAACAAAAATACCTACAACCTATAAAAAAATAAAAAGCAATATTTTTTGTTAACATTTCAATAACCCAAATCATGATTGAATTCAGCTAATTTAAATCAGCGCCACTCTGCCCAGAAAATTACTAAATTCAATTAATGTAATTTAAAGGAACATAAACAGCCCAAAAACAGAATTCAAGCCATGACTCGTCGAATAAAAATTTAAACCATTTATTGTTATCTTTACGCCATAAGTTGCTAAATATCAATTTTTATCTGACGTAATTGCTAACCGTAGACATACTGGTAGGAACTGAGATAATACCCATGTGACTAACGAACCAGAGGCGTACATTGAAGGTAGAAAAACTTACCAATCTTAATTCACATTAAATACTTCGATTCACGTTCCAAACTACGCAAATGTAAAGATCACGATCGAGATTTGACGAAACTATAACCAGTATAAGGTTTGTAATTATCACAGATTTACTTCTAGTGGAAAATTAAATTGGAAATTTATATATCGTGCAATGTTGATGAAACTTTGTCCCCCACTGCGTCATGTTGGATTCACTAACATTCATCTACTGGAATTTTCCAAGAGAATTAGAGGAAGGAATACAACAGATTGAGACCAACGTATAAATATTCAAAAAGCATTTTTTCTATTATTTAAACTAATCAACAGTAGACATCGAGACTGGGTCAATTGTCACAACAACCTTATCAAAGCGAACATAATGGCTGAGAGTTTATTACCTTGTTTACCATTTCAACAAAGCAAAAAACTCCGGTTAGTCAAACCGACACCTACCTAGATCCGAGGAAAACCATTTGCAATTCCTATGGTAAGACATCGAAAGGAATTAAATATGCGTGCATTTTACACAATAACACCTTACTAATAAAAACGCTAGCAACACACTGTTTCCAATTTATTATGATATTATCAGACAGTTCGGTTTTTATCTCTTGAAAAGACCATTCAAAACAATCGTTCAGGTTTATTTGAACAACGATAATGCAAATTTATGAAATATAAAATTATGGGACACACTTTGGTGAACAGTAGGTAGAAAATAATATATGTTTCTGGAATGGAGATGATATTGAATGGATGTTCAAGATAATGAAAACAAATACTGTATGTAGTGTGGCCAGAGTAAACAGTGCGAATTGTGATAACCGATTCGATATTAGGCATGTACGAAATTTTATTGATTGGTTCCAAGCATATTATAGCCAGTGGTCCATAAATAAATGATAAATGACAGTTGCTTTCTTTTGATAAATTTTGTGAATTAGGTACTTTGAGATCGAAATTTCAGTGAATGGACCTTTACACGGACTATGGGAAAACACTGTAATTATAAAGTATATACGCTAATATCACTTGGGATTTTTTATTTATTTTTTCTGACCTCCAGTTTTTCTATAATTTGAAGAAAGGGGTTTCGTGACGTCACGTGGCAACGTGCATATAAGATGTACACCATGGAATGTCATTTGATACCAGATGGGTTTGTTCATCTGTTTCACGGAGCACATCAATAACAATTGTTTTTCTCTGTTTAACTAATTTGCTTACCTTATGTAATACAAGATATAGATGCTAGTAGATCAAATATGTATGCTGGAAACTAACAGACTCTTGAATATTTTATTTTCTGAGGTTAATGCGGTTTTCAATTTCAAAGTTTTGTTGTTTGTGTCAGAGATTTCTGTATTCCCTCATATCCGTGAAAATGTCTAAAATGTCTAAAAGGTGCTTTGTATCCGGCTGTCTGAACACCAGTGAAAATCCAAATAAACTGTATGTGTTCTGTGGTGATAACAACTTTTGTTCCATAAGAACTGTTATTATAATTTGCGGTGTTGCCAACAATAGTTTTTCATCAGAAAGCAGGTTCGTTCAGAATTTTTTTTTGTTACAAATAATATAAAAAATTGATTTTACGTAACGTGACGTCAGAGGCAAACATTGAAATGAGATATTTTTCTTAAATAAAAAAAGTAGAGTGGCACTTGTTGATAAATATACAGCTTGGCAAATCTAGCTCTGAATGTGAAATCGCCACGCCTGTCGATGCGCGGTATCAGAAGGGTTCAGTACAGTCTGTTAAACGAGTATTAGTTAATGTACTGGTCAGTTCTATTATCTGTCGCAACGCGAAGTGCACTGTCAAGTGATTTATTGACTATAAAATGGAATTCCAGTCTAAAGTGAATAAAAGTTTTGAGTGGACAGAGTCGAGAAATTTTGGCAAATGTAATTCATTATATGCGCCGCGAAGCATCACAAAATGAACCTGTGATAAATATTAAAAAAGTTCAGGAACGTGTTGGTACTGCAGAGGTGTCAGTGTACATACTATTTCAGACATTGAACAGGAGATGCGGAAAATAGAAAATGGGGAATCTTCATTATTTTCTACTCCAAACAAAAGAAGAAAAGTAGCACATAAAAAGACAGACTTGGATAATTTCGATAAAGGAGTTCTGAGACGATATATTTTTAATTACCAAGTGACCAATAGGAAAGTACCAACTCTGCGAAATATACATAAAATATTTCACGATGACTATGGCTACACGGGTTCAAGAGAAACTTTAAGAAAAATCATTCACAGCATGGGATTTCGATGGAGGAAAACTAAAACAAATAGAAAACTGTTGATGGAGAAACCCGATATCAGGCAAAAAAGAGTAAACTTTTTGAGACGCATAAAAAAAATTCGGGAAGAAAATCGGCCAATAATTTACATGGATGAAACATATATTCATTCATCACATTCACATAAAAAATCTTGGAGTGACGATTCCAACGAAGGTCTGCGTCAGCCGGTGTCGAAAGGTAAACGATTAATCATAGTGCATGCAGGTAGTGCAAGCGGTTTTGTTCCTAATGCTTGCCTAATATTCCAGTCACAAACCAAATCGGGTGATTATCGCGGGGAAATGAATAACATTAACTATAAAAAATGGCTGGTGGAAAAACTTATACCTAACTTACCACCAAAAAGTGTAGTTGTGATTGATAACGCACCTTACCATAATGTAGAAATTGAAAAATGTCCAAACTACAATACTAGAAAAGCAGAAATGCAAGAATGGCTAAGACAACGAAACATTCCGTTCACAACTGATATGCTCAAAGTTGATTTATACTATTCAATTAAATTGCATAAGTCACTATTGAAAACCTATGAAATCGACCAACTTCTAAAAACCCATGGTCACGAAGCTCTAAGGCTTCCGCCTTATCACCCTGATCTCAATCCAATTGAACTGGTATGGGCATCATTGAAACAATATGTAGCAGACAGAAACGTGAATTTTAACCAAACAGACGTAAAAAACTATTGTGTCGAATTTTTTAATATGTTCAATGAAGATGAGTGGAAATCGCGGTGTAACCTTGCCTTGATTCAGCAATTAACCAAATTATAAATAATCTACAGGACGACGACAGTGACGTTTCAGATTTAGAAAATGATGGGAGTGACACAAACGATAATGACAGTGACATATGAAGAGTTCATCCAGTATATTGAATACTAAATGCATATGTAGTACTACAATGAATGTTTTTTGTTCAAACTGATTTATGTCTATACGACAACATGTCATTTTTCTTTTTACTCCCAATACTCCTCCCTCAATAAAAAATTGAAATACAATAAGACAAAAAATGATGACATCAGTTGGTAAAATTTCAATTTATATTAAAATACACTACAATACTTTTCGAAAGTTCTAACTAGGTAGTAGATTTCTATTACAGGCACATTAAATTCTCATTGCAAACTACAATAGAAATACCACAACCATTTACACTTTTACTTTTATTACTGAATGTACAATTTAGAAATATTTTACCGGGGCGTATACTACCCTCTTTGTCGTTCGACTACTTTCTCATTCTAACTTCGCGCATCTCGTACGTTTCTCAAAATTCACAGCTAGATTTGCCAAGCTGTACATTTTAGACTATTAAAAATCGATTGAAACGATACAGGTCCATTGGACAGCGGATAAGAGAAATAATTTGGAAAACATGTTTATGACGGGGTTTTGAGTTTTTAACTTGTGAAGAACTGTAAGAGAAAGCGCTGTTGCCAAGTGAATGACGAGTATAATGCCTCGAAGCATCATCGCTCCAAAAATAAAATGGATTATGTCAGAACAAGTTCTCATTTTTTTGAATGAATTGATGAAATCTGTATGAGATAGTCTGCACTTATCCTCAACAAAATCAACATTTTCAAGTAAAATACGAAGATGATTGAAGTGAAAACGAATATTTCGTAAAAACCGAAAAATATGAAGTAAATGAAGTAAAATAATGCCATATAATAGATATTGAAGGAAACCCAAGTTTCGAAAAATTTTATTTTTTATTATTTAAAAAATACACCAGGTCTCCTCAAGTGTATCTAAACGAGGTGATTGATAGTTTTCATTATAAAATCAATTGGAGATAAATTACCCCTCTCAACTCCAGATGAACTTTTCAACTCGCGAACGGTTGAAGATAGATCAATTCTTCAAACGCGGAAAAAAATATCAATCGAAAAAAGTCCCAATGGGTTGACCTCTAAAAATCATGAAAAATTAAAAATCACATTTACTTGAAATTCGCAATATATAGGCAAAATTTCATGCTGATTCCAAAAATATATATGATTTGTATATACTCATATACAAGGTTTAGCATAAAAATAAAAAGAATAAAACATCTAATATTCCCTCATACGATCGAATTTTCAATAGTTTATATATTCCATTATTCAAAAAATCGCAACCATCCCTCAAATATATCAACGAGCTGATTTCGAATATCACAAAAATGAATTTCGATGACGAATTGACAAAATTTCAACAGGTTTTTTGTCAAAAAAATACACCTATCCACAAAATCAACATTTTTTTGTATAAATCAACTCCTTATATAATGAAGTTCATTTGGTAGCTCTTCAAAGTTATAGAAAAAATGTTCCACATTTACACAAACTATTCAAAGGTATATTTTTTGTGATAAATCCTAGTACTCTTGGAGGCACATTGACGGTATTCTGAAGATTCAAACAAAAAGCCAGAGTAATTTTCTACAAGTGACAATGTTTTGATGTGAAATTACATTTGAGATCACAGCTGAAACATGAACTTCACTTAACGATAATAAACTATCTATATTAGTGTTTTCTCAAACTTCAATTACTGGAAAACATGACTCATTGTCTTCTATTAAGTTTAGAATCCGTTTGCCTCTAGGCCCCATCATGTTATACTAAAATTTTCACATTAAGATGGAGAAATCAATTCGCCGTCGTCGGTCGCTAGAGGCGCTAGTGTGAAATATACGAATACATTTGAGTTGCAGTAGAATTAGGACAGCAGGTTGAGATCTTCATTTGCAGATGTCGCTCGAGTCTCTTAGTATTGTGACACTAAAATGCACGATATCTAACAGGTGTGTCAAAAAACGAGATGGAAGAATATATCAAGATTATTTCAGTATATTTCCACAAGAACTGAACTGAATGATACAATTTCTCCTTTTTATTCGTTGTACTGATGCGTATAACAACGGCGCTGCCATCTGGTACATAATCTCCGAACTATCGTTTCTCTGATATAGGCTACTAAAATGACAGTCATTATCTCGAGTAGAGAATTAGCTAAGAAATAACTTTTTCGGCAAAATTCTACCAAACGACTGATATTTAGGAGCTGATACTTTCTATAGCTCTTGTGAAATATTCAACGCAGGAGGTCATGATTATAATCCTATTCGTCAGACATATGAGTGATATTTCTGAATCATTATCACTCCCAAAAATTATACAAGATGACTGAAAATGATTTTTCAATTCGGAAGTTTTTGAATTAAATTTTCTCGAGTTCTTCAAATGGAACACTCCGTATATTTTTCGACCATGTGATATAGGATTGAGAGGCGAATATTTTTTGTATGTACATCCCTGGGGATATTCCTAGCCGTTTTCGATTCATCCACTCGGACAATTTTTAGTAGCTCATTTTTACAGACACCTCTTATAAGGATGATGGAAACACATCGTTTCAATTATTTTAACGATTCCCAACTTCTTTTATCCTTCAACTTTATTTCGTGTGTTTCATTCCTGATTTGGAATTATTTTCGTTTGCTATTGTGTGCTATTAATTGAACAACATTTATCGTGGGTACATACATTCTGACAGATGAGGGAAGTAATCACTTATAATCTCCCAAGTACTTGAATTATTGCCGGAAATTTTTCGAGTACATGAATTTTTTTTAAAATAAACTTTCGGCAATTAATTCAAGCACGCGGGGGGCTCGGTAAGAAAATCGTTCAAATAATTGAAACGATGTGTTTCCATTATCCTTATAAGAGGTGTCAGTAAAAATGAGCTACTAAAAATTGTCCGAGTGGATAACTCGAAAAAGGCTAGAAATATCCCCAAGGATGTACATACAAAAAATATTCGCCTCTCAATCCTATATCACATGGTCGAAAAATATACGGAGTGTTCCATTTGAAGAACTCGAGAAAATTTAATTCAAAAACTTCCGAATTGAAAAATCATTCTCAGTCATCCTGTATAATTTTTGGGAATGATAATGATTCAGAAATATCACTCATATGTCTGACGAATAGGATTATAATCATGACCTCCTGCATGCCATAATCTTGAGAACGGTGGTTTTTTCGGTATGCATATGCAGATAGCATTATTTTGACAAAAAAAATTATAACTCCCAAGTGGTTGGGAGATAGTAAAGGATATTGGAGGTGTGGATGGAGACCACTAAAATGCATGAAAAAATGGATTGAAGTACATAGTACATAGCATTTCATTTGAAAAAAATGCAATTGACCCTGTAGATTTTCCTTGGTTCACCCTGTATATCCGACAAAAATTTCTAGATATAGACACAGTTCTCTAGTTATATTTGGTTTTTGAATTATCGTCCTAACTATCTTAGAACTCAAGCAATCGGACTCTGACGCACTATTGCCCCACCCTGTATATTATTGGTATTATTTTATTTACTTACCTTTGCTGCTGCGAGTGCTTCGTCTCAGCACTGCTCCGCTGCGAGTGAGACGGGAGGGCTCTTGGGCGTCCCTTGTGGTAGGCTGGCTACTGCTCGCCCCCAGGGCTAAAAGTTCCCGTTTACCGCGTTCTGGCAAAGACTTTCTGGGTGGATGCACACTCACGCTAGGCCCAGTCGAAGATGCAACGCTGTGACCTACCGATGCTCTGCTTTGGCTACGCAGCGGATATTTGTGCACCTGGAATTGAGAAAGTGCTATGTAACGAAAATATTGTAGTAAAAATGTACTGTTTACTAATTTATTTTAAACTCGTCTTTAACTATAATTTATATCACAGTCACTATTTCAAATTTATCTTTACTATCGCTCTCTGTCTGTGACTATATACCCGCACCCTTATGTCGAGCGTCTTGTATACTGACAAGCAGATTCTTTTCACAGTTCTCGATTTATCGGGACTGTAGAGCGACTCATACAGATGGCTCTCGAAGCGGATAGAAGCGATCGATCTTATTCGAGCTAGTTCTCGGCGATGAGTCATAATTCATAGTTGTTGCTCCGTTGGCCAGCAGATATGCGGACGTTGTTTACCGAGGGTGCGTAATTAATTGGGCGATTAGGGAAAAAATTAAGATGTCCTAGGTTTACTAGTGACTGGTGAATTTAACAGATGAGGTTGTTGTTTATAGAGGGTTTTGGTAGTAGAGGACATTAAAGTTTCATTAATGATAAAACAAATTTAACAATTAATTGAGAATCACTTTTTAATGAAGACGAAATTGTGTTGCAAAATCATCCCTTGTCCGTTATATTTAGGAACTCATCTTCAACACATCAAACTAAATAGGTGGAACTATTCATGTTTGGAAATCTAGGAGTTCCTAATACTCTCAAAACTTAAGTTGCATTAATGTATTTTTATCCTTAGACAAAAGAACTTTTGAAAGAGATCAATCTTACTTTAATAAATGAAAGTATTTTTTATAAAGAAAAATGTAGGTATGTGGAATTTAAAATGAATATTTGAAAACAGATAAATGGCTTGATATACAGTTCGATTATTGTATCTTTACCCATGCGTCATCAATTCATGATCGAAGAAATCACACACCCTCTATCGAATATCTCTTTCTAACAACCGCTAAGAGGGATTCAAAATTCGTTTACATTTGTCTGCTAAGCTAAGAATTATGGTATTGTGACGATGACGCACGGGTAAAGATATAATAATCGAACTGTAATGAAAATGAAGATGAAAATTATGTTCTGAACAACTCTAAATATAATGTATATAAATGCACGTCAAAAAAATTATGTGTTTGTACCACTTGGTAAATGTAACTTCAAGCAGAAGTATACTGAATTATTATTACAGCGTCCTTCTTTTATATTACAAATACGTTAATTAAATTGGGAACTCGCAGAAAATCATAATCTTGAACACAATTTTAAAATACTACATGTGGAAGGAAACTCAAAGTTTGGAAATTATTAAAGAGAAGAATTCTCTGATCTTAATGAAGGATCAAACAGAACTCAATATTTTCCTTTTGCTTAATTTATTTTGTCATTATGCTAGGTAAATGTAATTAATTATTGACAAACAATATTTGTTATCATAGAGTTATCCGAAAACAGGTATAAAACTGTTCCCAAATTAATTAATGTGACCTACCTCAGTAAACTTTATACAAAACTATTAAAAAGGAAAAGAACAACAAATGTGACAATGAAATTTTTGGAAAGATATCTCATCTCACCAGTTTGGGGCCTTCAACTATTTACAGAGTGGTTAAACAAGGGGATGTTGTAGATCATTCTCGTGAGAGAAAACGAAAAGATCAGAAATTAAACAAAGTTGATGAGGCCACAAAAGATTTTCTTGGAAGGTAAGTTTATGATCTTTACAAACAAAACGAAGTACAGCTTGGCAAATCTAGCTGTGAATGTCGAGAAACGTACGAGATGCGCGAAGTTAGAATGAGAAAGTAGTCGAACGACAAAGAGGGTAGTATACGCCCCGGTAAAATATTTCTAAATTGTACATTCAGTAATAAAAGTAAAAGTGTAAATGGTTGTGGTATTTCTATTGTAGTTTGCAATGAGAATTTAATGTGCCTGTATTAGAAATCTACTACCTAGTTAGAACTTTCGAAAAGTATTGTAGTGTATTTTAATATAAATTGAAATTTTACCAACTGATGTCATCATTTTTTGTCTTGTTGTATTTTCATTTTTTATTGAGGGAGGAGTATTGGGAGTAAAAAGAAAAATGACATGTTGTCGTATAGACATAAATCAGTTTGAACAAAAAACATTCATTGTAGTACTACATATGCATTTATTATTCAATATACTGGATGAACTCTTCATATGTCACTGTCATTATCGTTTGTGTCACTCCCATCATTTTCTAAATCTGAAACGTCACTGTCGTCGTCCTGTAGATTATTTATAATTTGGTTAATTGCTGAATCAAGGCAAGGTTACACCGCGATTTCCACTCATCTTCATTGAACATATTAAAAAATTCGACACAATAGTTTTTTACGTCTGTTAGGTTAAAATTCACGTTTCTGTCTGCTACATATTGTTTCAATGATGCCCATACCAGTTCAATTGGATTGAGATCAGGGTGATAAGGCGGAAGCCTCAGAGCTTCGTGACCATGGGTTTTTAGAAGTTGGTCGATTTCATAGGTTTTCAATAGTGACTTATGCAATTTAATTGAATAGTATAAATCAACTTTGAGCATATCAGTTGTGAACGGAATGTTTCGTTGTCTTAGCCATTCTTGCATTTCTGCTTTTCTAGTATTGTAGTTTGGACATTTTTCAATTTCTACATTATGGTAAGGTGCGTTATCAATCACAACTACACTTTTTGGTGGTAAGTTAGGTATAAGTTTTTCCACCAGCCATTTTTTATAGTTAATGTTATTCATTTCCCCGTGATAATAACCCGATTTGGTTTGTGGCTGGAATATTAGGCAAGCATTAGGAACAAAACCGCTTGCACTACCTGCATGCACTATGATTAATCGTTTACCTTTCGACACCGGCTGACGCAGACCTTCGTTGGAATCGTCACTCCAAGACTTTTTGTGTGTATGTGATGAATGAATATATGTTTCATCCATGTAAATTATTGACCGATTTTCTTCCCGAAATTTTTTTATGCGTCTCAAAGAGTTTACTCTTTTTTGCCTGATATCGGGTTTCTCCATCAACAGTTTTCTATTTGTTTTAGTTTTCCTCCTTCGAAATCCCATGCTGTGAATGATTTTTCTTAAACTTTCTCTTGAACCCGTGTAGCCATAGTCATCGTGAAATATTTTATGTATATTTCGCAGAGTTGGTACTTTCCTATTGGTCACTTGGTAATTAAAAATATATCGTCTCAGAACTCCTTTATCGAAATTATCCAAGTCTGTCTTTTTATGTGCTACTTTTCTTCTTTTGTTTGGAGTAGAAAATAATGAAGATTCCCCATTTTCTATTTTCCGCATCTCCTGTTCAATGTCTGAAATAGTATGTACACTGACACCTCTGCAGTAGCAACACGTTCCTGAACTTTTTTAATATTTATCACAGGTTCATTTTGTGATGCTTCGCGGCGCATAAAATGAATTACATTTGCCAAAATTTCTCGACTCTGTCCGCTCAAAACTTTTCTATTCACTTTGGACTGGAATTCCATTTTATAGTCAATAAATCACTTGACAGTGCACTTCGCGTTGCGACAGATAATAGAACTGACCAGTACATTAACTAATACTCGTTTAACAGACTGTACTGAACCCTTCTGATACCGCGCATCGACAGGCGTGGCGATTTCACATTCAGAGCTAGATTTGCTAAGCTGTACCTACCTTGGAATCAATCAAAAACAATTATCTGATTATCCAGAATATACATATAAGTCGCAGGAAATACTACGCCAAATTCTTTTAGACTGTGGTTTCAAACACAAAAAACTAAATCAGCGAATGGCAATAATAGAATTACCCCGGCTCGTTCTGCAGAGGTAAGATTATATCTTGACGAGACTTGGTTGGATAGTCATGATGTGAACGCGTTAATATTGTCTGCTAAACAAATAAAAAATGCTCAGCAGATTATCCACGAGGATATAACTGGAACAAATGTCTTCGTTTTCGATTTTAGCTGATCTACGACGGAATATTTATACAGCAATACGCAAAGTTATACCCAAGTATGAGGAAATATCTCCGCCTATGGTCGGTGAGTACGTTCAAAGAGGCGAACTCATTGAGTGGTGATTTATGGTAATTTATGCAACAGGCAGTGAGCGCATTACTGATTGGTTTCCAGGCGGCAAACGGTTACTTGTATAACATACTCAACCTGGTCTACTGTTTTCTTTATATAGGGAATTATGAAGTCATATTCAACTGAGTTTGGATATACTACAACTATATCGAACTTACTTGTGAAAAAGCTGAATTTGCACTTGATGTACTAGCTTCCGGATTATCCTCTTCGTGACTGAAATAACTGACTTTCAAGTTAAGGCTCGAGTTACTTCTTTTTCTGTCACTCCTGTGACTTCTCTCAGTCTTCTCTTTCGAGCTAGTTTCTATCTTCAAATAATTCAAATTGTTGTTTTTGCCAACTTTGGGATTATTGTCGTCTTCTTTTTTTTCTTTGGAGCTGCTACTCTTCCTGTGCTTTTTATTCCTTTTGCTCGATTCCGTTGAAATGTTACTTAACGAACCAGAGGGTTCTGTGTTATTCTTTTTAATACTAACGTCTAAAGTTTCTTGTTTATGATTATTAAGGTCTATACTATGCCTAGAATTTCTTTTTGCTTTTGGTTCAAACTCTAGCCCGATTGAATGGTCAGGGTCAGGTTTGGAGTGCTTTTTCGATTTTGAATTTGGTACTATCGAGTTCCTATCTTTGTGACTTGTTGAGGATGTTGACGGTATTTCTTGCGACCTAGATCTTGGGTGTGATGAGGGCTTGGATGTATCGGACTTTTTACCTTGTGACTGTCCAGATTTTCCACTTTTTGTCTGAAACAACGGAAAGGATTATATTTTAACCAATCTAAAATCACACTCAATTCAATTTGGATAATTATGCCCAGAATTAACAAATTTTCTTTTACATTTCAACACATATCAGAACGGTAAAATGTAGAATTTGAGGAGTCTATGAATTAAAAGTATCAAAGCGACAAATTTTAGTAACGATGAACTGGAGAAATAACTTTGAAGAATCATCAGAAAAGAATCGAAGTCTTCATAAAAACAAAACATTACAATAACAAATTTTCATCAGAAACAAATTATGCCAGAATTCGAAATGATCACGTTAGACTTTTGAAAAAATAAAACTGAACATCACAAGAAGTTATATCTGTAAGACCATAAAATGAGAATAAACGAACATTTGAAGACAGATGATTCATCAAACCAGCAAATCACAAAAACAAAATTTTGTAAAAATGATGAAATATCGTAACAGAAGTCTGCAAAGCAAAAAGCGTATTTTTCGGAATTCATAAAAATTAAAATCGTTAATTACCAAATACATCACAAGACCTAAAATGAACGTATTGAAAGTCATCAGAAGAATAAATGGTACACCGAAATTGTATAGAACCAAAAACTATCAGAGAGTGGATTGCGGGTGGCTCTACTCCCTCAGAGATGGCGCAGCGTGCGGTCAATATAAATTAACTATGATTCTGGTCTCACATTTCTTTTTATTTCTGTCTCACCACCTAATACTTAGTACCGAAATGGCAGAATTATCAAAGAAAAAATATGAATCTTCAAATAAATCTTGATAGTAACATACATAATAAACGATTTGTTATGAATTCGTACGACGTGATTCGATTTGTCTAACGGTCACAAGTCAGCGCCATCTAGGAGATAACAGTGCGAATTTTATATCGAGTTGATCGTTCTCTACAAGGCTGGTTGATTATTTGCTTATCCCCTTCAGCTTTCTGATAGATTTCGATTCTGATCATTTCATATCTTACACATTTTGGTTCCACGGATTTAACGTTACTACAAATTTATATTCGGACTATTTGTTGGTTTTCTTAGATAGGATTAAATGTTTTAATGTAATTTCATTTCGTTTTCAAATTTGACGCGTTTATGCTTAGGAAATTGCGTTTTGTGCGTTCCTCTTTGTGGTGTTTTATTTCTAAACGATTTTATTTAACTTCTATGTAACTTCACAGAGTATGTCTGTCTATCAAATCTTGCGATTCATTTTTGACACGTTTCCCGTGAATCGATTTCAACGAAATTTGGCACAGTAATGTAGGTCCGATAACAATACAATATTGCGAAAAAATTTGGTAGAGTAGGGGGTGGTTGAGGGGTGTGAAGGGGATAAATTCATACCTTTGGGACCAAAAAAGATCGAAGATGCGGTTTTCAGATTTATGATTTGATGTGATGACAATCAAATTTTATGAAAAAAAAAATCAGAAATACGGGGGTGGGTGAGGGGTGTAAAGAGGATAATTTAGAACTTAGGAACCAAAACAGATACGAACATGCGGTTTTCAGATTTATGATTTGATCTGAAGACAATATAATTTTATGAACAGGAATCGGTGGTAAAGGGTAAAAGAGGGTGAGTGAGAGGTGTAAAAGTGGTGAATTCAGAAATTGGCTTAAAAAAACACAAGCCGTTTTTAGATTTATGATTTGATCTAGGATTTATAAAAAAAAACGAAAGTAGGGCGTGGGTGAGTGGTGTATGTAAAGGGGGTAAATAATTCAGAACTTTAATATCCAACCAATAACAGATACGAACATGCGGTTTTCGGATTGAGTTGTATGACTTCGGATTGAAGAATTGGATTGTACAAAATTGACAGGAAAGAAACCATGTAATAATGAGGCACTGCTAGAAATACAAAGTTTGCGGAAGCAATAATTACACATCCTGCATTACGTTTCTTTTTGATTAAGACAAAACAGATAAAAGTATAATGTATAAAAAAAGTTTTTCAAGTTGAACGATTTTATTAAAAAATCTGTTTACTACAGTCTAGATTTAACAATGGCACTAACGTTATCTTATATATTTTTAAGTTCGTTATAAAATCGTGACGTAATTATTAAAGAAAACATCAGTAAGTCGCCCCGGAGCGCCACGGCAAATAATAATAATAGCCGTCCTCTACCCGCACAGGCTATGCCTTTGGGTACACTCTACGAGTGTTTATGAGGGAGTATTATTATTATTATAAATTAATTTTAAGTTCGATATAAAATCGTGGCGCGTATACATCTCCATTTGATGGGTATCTTTAATCGGGCCATGATATAATATTGAACTCAAAAATATGTAATGTGCCATAAATGCTATTGTAAAATCTAGACTGTACAGAGACCTGCCAAATTATTGTTAACTTTAAAGTGCAATTATTTAATAAAATCGTTTAACGTATTTTTTCTATTCATTTTATTAAATATCAATAACTCAACACATAATGAATTCCTCGCCACCCCATGCCACTCAACTTTTTCGAAACAGTTGCTCCCCTCCAGTAAGGGATGAAATACTATAAATACAAAAATTGAATTCAGCCTCAGCTAAGATGATTTACTTTTCCTTAGCTGAGTCCCACATGGTATGAAATTGCCTTCTGGGGACTATGCAGTGATCAACTATTTCAATCTGTTTTCGTTTTACAAAAAAGGGCAAGTACACTGTTTTCTTTTATTCTTTATTTGAACATGTTTTTAACCGAACTGTTTACCAAATTTTAATTGATTGACTTGTGCACTAGGTGTAGTGTTCTATTTTATTGTTTATTTGATTTTAATTGTGTAACTATGGATAAGCTTATGATATTTTATATTGTGACTATCACTAATTTATTTCAAAGTGTTCGTCATTGTTTGTATACATTTTTTTATCGTTAATTACAAATTTACCTTTATATTTATATTTACTGGTTTTGACAATAAGAATGATATTTTTTTCGACAATAAAGCATATTTTGATTTGATTTGTTCATTGTACAAATCGAAAGTCGACGTGTCTCGGCGATTTTCCTAACAAGAATCCAGTAACTTGTTAGATAGGGGGGGTAACACTTATGATGCTCACTGTATGACGCAGTAATTGTAATTGAGGTAATAATCAATTTTATTATAAAAAATAGTATAAAAAATTACGAGTTGTTTGTTAAGCGGTCGCTGAATTAGTCCAATGAATATTTTTGTACTCACTTTGTGTGAACTCTTGGAAGAATTATGCGGAGATTTGGTATCGGGGTTGCTGTCTTCTTGCGAGGAGGTTCGAAGACGCTTGGCCTCAGAACGTGGCTGCGTCGGCAGCACGCGCTTGCGGCGGCTAGTGCTGGCAGCAGCGAGTGTGTTAGCTGGATCTGCCATAGACGAAGCGTTCTAAGCTCCTCCACTTACTAGTGACACTCATTCCCTTGTTATTCAACTTGCTTTCGGATTTTTATGCGGTGCTGCAAAAAGTCATCGTTCAATTGACAATCACTAAATTTGTTTCGATGACAAGTTACATAAAAAATGTATAGGGTGTTAGGTCCACTTCTATTCTTGCTCTACGTGAGCGATTTACCCTCATATATCAACCACGGGCGCGTATTCATGTATGCAGATGACAACACACTTATAGTGGCAGCTAATAGCTAAGGTGAGTTGAATAAAAAAAACACAAACAGTTATGAGCAACTTTGCACACTGGTGTCGAAGAAATCACCTTATCATTAACGAAAACAAAACTTTAATAATCGAATTTACAGCACTGCTCAAGGAAGAAAATAATATATCAATAACCACATGAAATAACAGTGTAATTTGTACATCTAAACGCACCAAATTCCTTAGTATAGGATTGGACTCCAAATTGAACTTCAACAAACAAATAGACTGTTTGTGCAAAAAAATTAAATACATTTTTATTATGCCTTTATTAGCTTAAAATCTAACTTTTACCAAAGTCACCTCTTATACTATGCAATCAGCTGTAGTATAGTTGTGTGGGGTAGATCGACAGAAATCAGGAGGGTATTTATTTCACATTCCTGATCAACAATTGCTTCTATTCCTTGAATTAATTTATAGACCAATAGTCGTAATGGTACCTATACAGTGTAAGTATACCAACAAATATCATCTTGGTAACTTTTTTATTCCTGAATGTGTTCTTAACGAGAGGATTATGTTGTTTGTGTACATATTATTCATGTTTTTGTTTTTGATTGTATCACTCTGTATTTTTTTTATTTTTTTTTCGAAAAAAATAAACCTATTTCTGTATGACTTGTCTCATGTTATGTATATAATTCGAAGAGATCAATAAAAATATTTATCTATTTATCTGGTGCTATAGGTTTTCCGGGTTTTCCTACAGCTGAAAAGTGAATACGCCACCAAAAATCAGTAAGTTGTCCCGGAGTGCCACGGCAAATAATAATAATAATAGCCGTCCTCTACCCGCACAGGCTATGCCTTTGGGTACACGGATATATCAATTTTAACAATTAACAAAACAATATGAGCGTTTATGAGGGAGTATTATTATTATATTATCTATCTATCTATCTATCTATCTCTCTGAAGAAGTGAAGGGATGAGGGCATTTTCGTAAGAAATACTGATTTCGGGAGCCATAGCCAAAGAGATTTAATTCTATTTATGATTTTTCAAATCTCATGATATTTCATGATATGATTTTGTTCATACCAGAAGACGAGACTGGATAAATGTCTGTTAAACAAGGTCCACCTCGTATCACAAGTTTGAAATCACATTAAAGACAGTCTGTAGTTATATTCTGTTATGTTTTGGACTCGCACTGTCATTTATTAATCTGCTATGAACATTTAAAAACAAAAAACGTATTTTTTTAGTGTTTTGCTTATGAAATGAAAACTCAAAAATTGTAGAGAATTGAAATACGAACAGAGACTTTTTATGACCTGATCGGAGAAAAATTGGAAAAACCGGGAAATTTTGCGATTTTTCTAAAAAAGCATTAAGTACTCCGCCATTTTCAAGTTCATAAAACACAAAACAGGCGCTGTCGGATTATTAATTTTGGCAAAATAGCTATTTGATTTTTTTTGCACTATTTTGCAGTGTGCCTGGATACTTCAGTAATAGTAAGATTTCTATTTCTAAGACATATTTCAATGATAGAAGTGAAAAATGCTTGCAAACATGGCTGAGAATGGCCGAGCCCATATAAGATAATACGCTTCCCCTCACCCCCCGGTCCCTCCTACTACTCAACCGCTTACATGGGCTCTATCGTTCTCAGTCATGTTTGCAAGCATTTTTCGTCTATTTCGCAGCATTGTATCGCAAAATGGAATATACGTTTTGAGATAATATACTTCTATCACACAGCCAACAATATTGTACAAAAAGTATGCCACTGACTTATTTTCATAGGATCTTTTCTTCTTAATATGACCTAACGAATCACCCCCTGCAGTTAGGAACCGTTGTTAGGCAACACCCTGTATATTCAAAAAAGGATAAAACATTATTTTTAACCCTTCTATATATCTAAGTATATTTTCAACCATATACATTTTATCATCTGTATATTTTAAATTGACTTATAAGTTTAATATTAATATGTATTATAAAGCGAAAAATTTTAACTTTTCATTTGAAAATGTAGATGTTGAGTAATACTGGATTTAAATGTTATATATAGGATGAAAATGAAACCTTTGTCTTTCACACCATTTCCAAGTACTTATTCTATTTCTATTTAACAGAACAATTGATATATTTTAGCTACTCAAGAGCTCAGCACCCCCATTGAAGTATTTGTATTGCTCCAATTTATTTAATTTTAAGACTTCATCATACATTTTATATGTACATGTTTCAACTTACATGCAGTGTATGTATGAGTATACTCCCATGCATTGTGTAGATACAGTATAATGTATAAAACACAATAAATTATCTATCTATATTTTACCTGCTTTATGGCTGACACAGTATATAAGTGTGCAACAATACCGGGTGCTTCAACTTTTTTGTTATTGTATTTAATTGAATGAAATTTGAAAGATCTATTTGTAAACGAAATCAAACTGCATTTTTTGACAAGTGACAGCTTCCGGAAGTGACGATTTTCAATTTTGTAATGGGGCACCTGTTAGGTTTATTTATTTTCACTTCCTTTGTTTCCATGTGACATTCTGAATATGGCACATGTCAAAAAATGCAGTTTAATGTCATGTACATACCTTCTGAATTTCATTTTTCTACATTTATGAGAAGAAAAACCTTATTGAACTATATTCAGTGGAAAAAGAAGCTCTTCATTGCACTAGTACAATAAAGTTTTTATTGCACTCATCTGTCATTCTACTTCAACGTGCTGTTATCATGATAAACATAAACGTTCAAACCCACTACATATTTAGCAGATATTCTGTGACTTTGGCCATACGTTTTAAACAGCTATATATTTAATATTATTTTGTATAAATGTTAGCAGTCAGAGTTGAACAAACAATGCGTTCCCGAGAATAACTCCATAATCAAAACCGATCCGCTATGTTCTAATCCGTCTACCTGCATAGAGCAAACTGTCTGTAATATGATCTATGACCACACCTCGTGATAACTAACATACGCGCTCATGGCTACTATGATTTTGATTTTTATAATGCAACTGTGGTTATATAAACGTCAGTCAAAATTTAATTCTGACTATACAGAACATAACGTTTAAAAATAAGTAATATTAATGGAAAACTAGATGATGGTGATGAAATCGATAGTAATCATTTTTATTTAAATTGCGTATTTCATTTTCCTTCACCTAGTGCCGCACCTAAATAAACAATTTTTTGCTTTTTGCATGAATGTAGAAATTTCACATGGAGTGCAATAAACACTTACTTTTTGCACTTGTTGCATAAATAACTATTTATTATAAATGAAAAACGTATAAAGGCAAGACACCTTCCTTGGACAGCCGGTATATAATTTACAAATTTAGCATTCTATCCTTTATTTCTGTACAAAGTAATCGTAGTTACACCAAACTTAATATTTTATTGGGTATTCAAAAACGAAAGCAATTTATTCAGCTATTTTGATGACATTCTCGAGAAACATATTATGAAAGAAAAATATCGAATACTAATGCTGGTTAAGTTGTTCCATGAAAATTGTCTGAATAATGTCTGGGATTTAATTACTTAACTTTGAATAGTTTTTCATTTCGATTTATTTCTTGTAATGAGAGGATTCGGCGGAGTTTTTCAAGAATGAAATTTACGCGCTTTAAAAAATGTAATTAAGATTGCAGATATGTTTTGCTGAAAATTATATGGGTGGCTTTTTTCTGCAAAAAAATATTCAAATTATTTCTTTAAAAGTGTCAAAAAATATAAAAAACTATCAATGTTAGTCAATCCGGAATCGAGAGTCAGGAAAGTAGTTTGCTGTTATTTTGGTACGAGGCAGGTTGACATTGGCAAAAAATGTACCAAAACAATATCCTTTAGGCACTTTGGAATTATTTTAATTTAGTTCAGCATTTGTAGAATCCAGAAATCAAAATATCGGACTATTTTGGCGCTTTTAAAGTATGACTCGACTGCATCGAATTTACATCGATATTCTGAAATTGTTGTACCAGATTTATTCATTGAGTTTATTGGTACCTGCCGGCACCTGCTGGGCCGCGATTGGATGCTGACCGTGACTTAAGTCCAGCATGTAGCTCAAGCTGAGAGTATTTTGGATCAGTTTACTTTTATTGAGCAATACATTTTTTTATCTCATTTCAAAAAGGGGAGTTTACTCTGTTGATCATAAGTAATTTACATGTTTTTTTTCAAATATAATATAAATCAATTGAAATCTCAAACACTTTACATTTTCGTTTTTGATTCTGATCGGCCGGTAGGTAGTGATAAACTTTCTCGTACCTATCTATGTTAGTATACGATACAAGACTTTTGAAAGTGTAGTATTTGTTTGGGATTCTGTAAATATTTTCTATATCAACTTAATAAATTTAAATTTCAGAGTGCCTCAAGTATATTTTTTGCGTATAATTAAATAATTTCGGGGCAGTCGGTTCATACTACAAAATCTTCCAAAAATTCTGGGATTTCAATTCCTGTATTCTGTAAATATTGCGATAAAGAATTTAAATAGTTCCAAGACATCTGTATTTTTTATAATAACTTTTCTGTCAACGCCATGAGCTGTGCGAACGGCCTTCCTGACTTTTAATTTCAAATTAACTAACATTGATTTAAATATATTGAAGTTTTATCTCAACATCAAACTGCTATTTTCAACAACTCTACAAGTGTTGCAGAGTAGAATTTTGTAGAGCCAAATTAACATAAACTTGTTCTTCCACTCATAGTATTGAAAGATCGATGTAAATGACTTTTCAACTACCACCAAATTTCGTTAAAAACAATATGAGCCACTTTCGTTTCCCACAGTTTGAGTTTTGCGATTCTATATTATGCGCTTTGCACAAATATTTCAAGAATTTTTTATGTACATTGCATCATTATATCATATTTTATTTTAAAGGCATATCTCTATTCAGTTGTATTTTGAGGCAGGTGGCTAGAATTCCACCTGTACCCTTGCAATGGCAAAGGGTGAAACCCAGAAAGTGGACAAATCAATATTAATAAGAACAAAAAAAATGGTGTCTCAATTACAAGAAACACTTGCACTAGTGACCTCCTTGAGGCTTCAGAGCCATCAAAAATAGAAAGAAATTAAAATATTCAATAAATAAATTAGTTTTTCCACAATTTCTGTTGAACAGAAAGAGCAAAGTAAATTTTACTTCTGGTTTTCAATAGTTTACTGAGCAACAATCATGTAACGATGATTATTAACACACAAGCATGAAGTTAGGACACCAGCTAAAGGCAAGTATAGTAAATACCCTAAGAAAGTATCGATAGCCATATCATGAGAGTTTTGCACCACTTTTTTAAGATCATTTAAAGAAAGTATTCCTTGTCAAAGATTAAACCTCATAACCTTCATGATGAAAGATATTCACTCAATCAGCTCCATATGATACTAACAATTTCAGAAGATGTATAGACTAATTCTGATTCTATTGCATCAACATGGTACCTTTATGTAAGTAAAACTTTTATTTTGATGGAACTGCCATGATAAAAATGAATGTTAGTAACCAAACACTGAATTGAAATTGCATTACAAGAAAAATCTGTACCCTAATAACCCTTATTTCTATAAACATGGTGAATTAT
The DNA here is from genome assembly GCA_958502065.1 of Chrysolina americana. Lineage (NCBI taxonomy): Eukaryota > Metazoa > Arthropoda > Insecta > Coleoptera > Chrysomelidae > Chrysolina > Chrysolina americana. The sequence goes on from OY293410.1 coordinate 8,431,568, forward strand.
CAGTGAGCAAATTCTAGTAGTAGGTAGAAAATGGGATTATAAATACATCAGCGTTGTTGGTGAATAATAATTAGTCTTCATGTTCTGTACATTCTCATTATCATGAGTTTGAAAGAGAGATGTAGAAAAATAAAATAATTAGTCATGCGAATGAAAAACAGTAGGAATATATTTAAATAAAAATGCATTCGTTCAAACCACATACTTACAAATAAAATAATAATTATTGCTGAATAATCTTGAAAATATTTTAATTCCAATTAGTAGTAGGTTTATATTTAATTTGTTGAATTTTGGAGAGACATGGAGTATCATTTCAAAATTTAATCTCTTCAGGAGGTAAAACCTAACCTCACTACTTACTTTTGTTGACTATTTAATATCATTTCAATTTTTCCAACACTGTAGGTACATCATACAAAAATCATACACCTTGCAGTCATTGCAACAGCATTTTAACAAAATCCATACTTACTATTAACATTTTTTCTGCAAATCAGGTAAGTAAAATGATAAAATTGACTGAAGATTAGTTAGGTAGGTGAATTTTTACTAAAATGATAGTGAAACAAAACAATGCAGAGGGGCATATAAAAGAACTGATGAAAAACTCATCTGATCCAGCTGATATCAACTCCTGAACACAATCAATGTTCAAAGATTCTATTAAACAGAGCAATCGATATATTTCAGCTACTCAAGAGCTTATCAACCCTTTGAAGTGTTAGAGTATCGCTTCAGTTCAAGACACACTACATTACTTTCAATTTCATTAGCAAAATTTTGCTCTGATCATAACTTTAACTTGGTAGAATTATTTCGAATTTACTACTATGTACTGAAAGAATTTGAAGAACATTACATGGAAGGGTAAATAGTATCAAATTATGCCCAATATTATGGTAACTGAATGAATTTCAGCAGGTATCAAGGTCTCAGAGTATAGAATCAGCTGATACGTTAATAATTGAATATATCTTACATAATACAATGATGAATGTATAATCAATATCTTAAAATAGGCACGCTTGTATCTAGCTGCCTTGAATTCTTGAAAGCTGCAGGGGATGTTTTAAATGCATTTTCAATGAGTAAAAATCTATATTTAGAGTAAGTGGGTCTATTCACAATATACCAAGCCAAGATAATAATTGTAGTAAGTACACAGTCAGTCTGTGATATTTATAATTTCACTCTAGGAATTCATTCCGAGTTCTGATAAACAAAATTATGTTGTTCCTTGATGGCGATGATGAGTTACCAACCAATTCAAGATGAAACAATGTATAGAAACTACCTTCACTATAATACAATTTCTTATTCATACAAATAGCATCAATGAATAAATCATTATTGCTTTAACACTTCTTTTCATCCTATATATGTAACAATAACAATAAAAAATATTTAAAGTAACATTCAGATTCCATACACTAGGTCTTGTGTAGTACAGACTGAAATGAACTAATCAATTTATTGCAGGGTATAAGTGAATCAAAAATAAAATGATATGTATCTTATGTCAAATACTGACTTTTAACATGGATCAAATGGTCTTGCATGGGCTCTCAGCAACAGTGTCATCCAATACCGAATTTGAGACAGTTCAAAATACCAAAAAAGTTCACAAATTGAATTCTTGACCACTGGCAGTCTCATCATTAAAGCTATTTCTAGTGACTCATGAACAAATAAACAAAATGATCTCTAAGGTCGTATGAAACTGATTGTTTTTTATTTTGTTGCTCAATGACTCAGAAATTACCTATAAATCGATCCTTATTCAAGTATAAACTAATTAAAATATGTATATGAATTTCCTTGTATCACTCTATTCGTACTGTAGTCACTTTTTACACACAAAGGACAAGTATCCATTTTATGAACATAAATACGACATTGGTATCAGAATGAAATAAAACTATCAAGACCAGCCAACTACAGACGGTAATTTGTAAAAAAAAAACTTGAAAATGTCTCCATCCACCTACCAAAAATACACTCCATTTCATTAGTATACACTTTATTCCTGAATTATTTCTACTAAAATGGTTTTCCAAAAGTAATAACGATTCTGTGAGTAATTTTGTTCAACACTGTCAACTTGCAACACGAACGGCTGCCTGCCTTGCGTAGCAAACAATTTGACTGGAAAATCCCGTGCACACCACACAAATCTATTAAAACCAGTTTCCACTAATTTCGAGAATCGGTTTCATCGAATAAAACTCGGAAAAATGATTCGCAGAAAGAGGGAATTCGTAAGAATAACTTACCTTGCAATTAGTTTCATCACACAACTGTTCACGAAAACATATGATCCATAATCCAATGCACCATTGTTGCCCCGTTTTATGATAAGCAAGTTTTACAATGATAAAATAATTTCGTGACATCTGATTGTTGGTCGACGAACCACGAAGTTTCGAGAAAAGAGTTCTAGCTGTTAAACCTCAACAATGCTCTAACTAATGTTTAGTTCAATCTGTGAGGCATAGATGTCAAGTCAATCGTCTGATTTTATTTTTCTTATTTCGTTTTTCGAAAATAATGTTCAGTTCAGATACATCCGTGCCCATGCAGGGTTTTTGAAGCACGTATGATACCGTTCACCATAGATTTCTACTTTTCATTGAATAAGTGAGATAAAAGTATCATGAGACTCATGGGAGAGACAGAGACATAACTGTCGACTATATATATATATATATCTGTGGATTGAACCAAAAACGACAACGTCAAAAGTTGGTTATTCATCGGCATAATTATTTCCATTTTAACGTCTGATTAAGAATTGGGAAATAGGAAAGTATTGAGGACATCAGCTGCTATTGAACTCGAGAGTTTATTATTACATTGGTTAGAACAAATGAAATAAAAATGGTAGAAATTTACAGTACTCGTATTTGTTCCAAGCCACAGATATATACATATACACAGAACTTGAATAAAGTGTTTAAGTTCTGTGTACATATAGAATTCCATGGTACACGGAATACTATTATAGGGGTGTGATTCCATGTACCTACCATAGAATTCTGTAGTCGATCATATGAGTGTGATGTCATTATCGTTGAATTCATGGGAAAGATGACAGAGACAAAATTGTCGACTCTATGGTACACAGAATCCCAACCCAGTATCACGGTTGGAAGTGTGGTTTTTCTGAGGTGGGATTCCGTGTACGATAGAATAAGTGCGATGCCATTATGGTTGAATTTATCGGAGAGAAAGAGACATAACTGTCGACTAGGGAATTCTATGGTACATGGAATACCACCCTAGGGATTTGAAATTAGCTCATCCCCGTAAGGCCGATTCAGATACATGCGTGCCCATGCAGGGTTTTGGAAGCATGTGCAGTTTGAACGCATTTCACTTACGTTTCTATGACAAGAACATATTTTATTTGGTTCTGGAATAATTGTGTCAGTGCTGTAGTAATGCTATTTGAGGTTTTCAAACAATCCCGATTTATTTTTCACTGCCTTTAAGGCCGATTCAGATACATACGAGTGCCCATCATGCATGAGATAAAAGATACAGTATTTTTCCGAGCTAAGTAAGGTACTGAAATCCAATACATACCCTGTAGTCGCGTTACTCGATGGTGAAATGTTTAGTTAGTTAAAATAAAACAAAAACTGGACATGAGCAAGTTTCATAAGTTGACATCGTTCCTAAAAAAGCAGAATGTTGGTTTTCGACCATATATATGTAAAGCTCAAATTTTCACCAAAGAAGACATAAGTATGCAAATGTATGCTAGCCACTGATGAGATATATTTTTTATGATTAAAGTAGGTACCATTTTTGCTCTAGCCCGGTGCCCTTCGCACAGCAGAGGTTATGAAAATCACGCTTGGCGATATTCAAGATAAAAGAAACCTAATCTTCGTGAAAATATCCGATTCGAAAAACCATGCATACTCCAAGATCCTTTGTTATATCTGAAGACATAAATAATGGAACGTTTTTGAAGCTTTATAGAAAATATGCAAATTTACGGCCTCCTACCACAACGCACACATTCACACATTTGGTAAAATTACACAGGTCACAGTTTTAGACGAACCTCGGCAACGTTACTAGCAGATTCAGGGATAACCAACATAAAACGTCTTGGAGGTGTAAAAAGAATGTATTGATGCTGTTTCGAAAACAAATTGAATTGCTTCAAATGGTTCTGTGAAGTGGCCCCCTCGTTCACCAGACATGAAATCCCTTGATTCTTATTTTTGGGGTTTCCTGAGAACAGAGGTCAACAAAATGAATCATAATAATGTATATAAATTGAAAAATTATATTGAAACTATAATTATTAATAGAATTGTTGGCCGAACTGTGTTGAATGCAATACTTAGAGTCAAGAGAAGGGCCCAAATATATGTTCAACAAGAAGGCGGTGTTTTTGAACTTCTTATTTTATAGCGCTTTATGAAATTTGATTGCTATGAATGTTTCCTATTAATAAAACTACCTCATTTGCAAAAAAGGGCTGTTTTGTTGAGAATGTGATTGGGAATCGAAATGCATGATATAGCGATATCAGTCGCCTAGATATGCAAAAGCCGACAAGTCCACTTAAATGAAACGCGAGAAAATGCAGAAAATGGTGTAAAACTTGTATTGTTTTTTTTAAACTAAATCTTTTTTGCGGCAGGGCATAAAATAAGAACAGAAAATAAAATTCATATTTTCGGAAAATTTCCATTCCTACAAATGGTAAAAGCTCAATGTCTGTTTTTGCACTAAAACTCAAGCTAATTAGTAAATAAAAAAACGGGATTATTGTAAAATCTGGTTGTATTTGTTAACAAGCATTAGAAACAGTATAACCTCAAATTGCAAAGTTTATATTTTATTCTGCACACTGATTTTTATCGTCTGGATTCGGTTCTTCTTCTAAGTGGTTGAAAAACACAAGCCTTTTTCTTCTTTTCCCACACTTTTCAAAGATGTATTTCTAAAAGCTTCTTCCCAGCAAACACAGACACATCTCTGAGATATTGCTGCGATGTCACTTCGTGACCTGCGACTCGCATCGTTACGTCGCACAGACATCCCAGCGACTCACTTTTGTCACACTCATGATACATGCTGGCGACATCTATGCGATGCAGTTCTGAGACGTCTTTGCGATGTAGTTCTGAGACGCTGCAAAGATGCCTCCTAATAACGTATCAGGGATGTAACAGAGCGACGTAACAGCGATTTCTCCACTGTAAAGGCGGATTTATTGGATTCATAATGCACAATATTTAATGCATATGCGCAATTTTAATATAAAATTCATAAAATTTCAATACTCAGATTCATATGAAACCATTTACCCGTTTCGTAATTTATAATTCCTAAATGGTTTCATATGAATCTGAGAATTCAAATGTTATAAATTGTACTCCAAAATTATGCATATGTATTAAATTGTGCAAGGATATCTAAGTATAGATTTTGATGTCTAAATGATGTCGCAGTATGACTTCTATGGCAAGTAACAATTTGACATCGCAGGGACATCTAAATCCAGCTATCACTAATTTAGATATCATAGGGATGTCGCAGTGTGATATTGCAGTAATGACAACAATATGACATCGCAGAGACATCTATTATTGATTTTGATATCTAAAGGGTGTCGCGGTGTAATATCGCAGGAATAGGAATGTCAATGATTTGACATCATAAAGACATCCAAATCCCATTTTTGACGATATTGACATCCCTAAGATGTGGATGTTTGCCCAGTGTTGACTGGGTAGGGAATTCAATTTAAAAATATATGATTTTTTGGATTATTTTGAAAACGCGACTGCCAATATTTTTGTCTTCAGCATCGAGAAGGCTATTAAAGTGCCACTAGTTAAGCCATTCAACCGATTTTGTATCACCATTACTAACAGAGTTAGTACCGACTCAATTTGGAACACCCTGTATATTTTGATTTTTGACAAACCTTTGTGATGTTCTTTTTTATGAATTAACATTATGATCAGTTTATTTTTCTTGACCCCACTGCCCACAAGCGCGACCCACCTCTGGCTTGAGCGATCGATTTGGTCGGTCCAGGAGTCTCTGGCGGGGCGCCGTCATTCCATAGTCCCAGGATTCCCTTTTACAGACTCCGGACTCCAGTGAACATTTAGTATTCGGGAATTCGCGAGCTATCACGTCACTGGTGTGCGTCTTTTGAGAAGGTAAGAAAATACGTAATTATTTCTTGGGAAGTTATTTCCCACTTTTTCTGTTATGTGAATTAAATGGATTCTTTCGGGATTTTGAGTTCATCAAGCGTTCTTGTGTTCACGTTTTTTGACTTTATGTCCTCGATGTTTATTCGAAAAATAATTTGTTTTGAGAATGTGCGGTCACGCATGGATATTACGACATGGAAGAAACGTTTAAAAAAAATTTCGGATATTAAATATTGGTTATATTGGTAACACTATAATCGTGAGAAAAGTTTCTATTAATTGAATAAATTCTCATTATGTACTTATTGGTTGGATTTTCTGATGAGATGTTATGATGAATGCAATTTTTTTTTGGGTTGAAGCATCATTGATTTGTTTTGTTATTTGAATCTTCATATAATGGAAGTGCTTCTATACAAGGTACTGAATAGTGACCTAACCAATTGAGCTTTAATATAGTTTGAACAACAACGATAAAAAAAACTATATTAAATTTTACAATTAACTGTAAACTTCGAAACATCAACTTTGATAGTTTTATGGATGGGTCTCTGGGTTAAACAGGGTGTCCGGTAAACCATGGTTGGTTGGTTAGTTTGAGACCTTCTGGAGTCTATTTTGTATTGTGCTGTCGTCAGTGGTTCCTAGTTAAATAAGCCTGTGTCATTTACTGGGTTTGATAGTTTATTCACTAGGTGTTACGGATTCATGCCTATTTCTAGGTTGGTCTGCCCGAATATTCTGTAGCGCCTGTTGTGCAGCTCGTCGTATTCGAAGATGATGTGAGAGGCTGTTCCTCCTCGTCACCACAAAGTCTGCACTCCACGGTATCTCTGTTTATTCCCATAGTGTGTAGGTGTTTTCAATTATCTGCTTATAAAAGTCTGTATGCACTCATCCTCGCCTCTCCCATGACTGTGTTGTCCGAAGGTGAGAGGTTTAGGATGATTCCCATAGCAGCGGTCGGAGTGATGCTCAGGGCGCTATTGATACACAAACAAGCGAGCCTCGACCGAGGTTGAGTTTTGCCAGTTTTTGTTTTACTTTGGGCTACCACACCACACCATTTATTTATTCAAAATTATGGGATACAAACAGGTATACATTCACTAAGAGTAGTGGTTACAGAAATATTCGGTGTCAAAACAGTTACAAAAATTATAAATTTTATACGCACTAATCGATCACTTATTGATTATTGAATATATTTTTCACAGTTATTTTGAAGGTATTAACAGAGAAAACATCTAGATTACTACAATATTTGTTAAAGGAATCACAGATTCTAGTGAGGGAATTTTTGACCAAATTTGTGTTGAAACTCGGACTGGCAAGTAATTGTCTATTTCTCGTGTTCCTTCGAGAAACATGATAAAAAATCATTGATACTAGATTGGGTGAGTCGTAACAGTTTGTTATTAAAAACTAAATCGATTATTATCCTCCGTTGTTCCAGAAGAGGAATTTTGTAGTGAGATTGAATTTTGCTTATGCCAACTGTTACATTAGTCTTCGTTATTTTGAAATGTAAAACCTCACAAATCTATTCTGAAGTCTTTCTATCCGTAATTTATGTATATTATAATGTGGATTCCATATGACACTCCCAAAATTCAGCTTGCTGTAAATAAATGCATAATAAATAGATTTGATTGCTGCCTCATTATCAAAGTCCTTATATATTCTGCAGAAAAATCCTAAAGCTTTTCTGCAGTAATTAATTAATCCAAATGGGTGTTGAAGGTAATTTTTGTGTAGATTCCAAGATCCTTAATTTGGTTCACTCTAATGATACTATTAGTTCCTAATGAATATGGAAAATTTATCGGTACGTTATTTCTACTGAAAGATATACATGCACATTAATTTATGTTAAGTTTCAGTTTATTGTGATTTCAGTATTCTGAAAATGTATTGAGGTCTTCTTGAATTTTTGAGTAGTCTCTTATAGTCGTTATTCAAGTCATCAGCATTTAGAAGTACTTGTGGATGCTTGAAGCAGTTTTTCAAATCATTTATGAAGACGAAAAACATTAGCGGGCCCAGATGTGAACTCTGAGGGACCCCCGAGGTTACTACAAATGGTTCCGATCTGTATCCATTTACGCTCACAAGCTGACTACGGTTATGAAGATAGGATGAAAGCCATCGTAGCAGATCTCCTTATGTACCAATTCCGGAAAGTTTTGAGATAAGGAGGTTATGATCAACTTTATCAAAAGCCCTACTGAAGTCGGTATACAGTGAGTCAACCTGTGTCCGATTGTCCAATGCATTTGAAATGTAGTCTGCGTATATTACTAACTTTGTTTCTATAGTTTTTTTGGAAAAAAAACATGCTGATGGCATTCTATGATTGATGAATTCGTCTTCGAACATCTTGGTCTTGGCCTTCCGCTTTTGGAGCATTGAGAGTATCCATCTGCAGGTGGTTTCGTCAACGCTTCTCCTCATGGCCATGCTATCAAAGGATGTATTGTCCAAGACTACTCTCTATAACTCTAATATGGACTCTGATAGCGAAATTTCAGTATTTTATAAACATAGAAAATATAGAATTTTCATACTGGATATCAAATACGTTTTTTTCATTCGTGAGATTGCCACACTCGTTCCTCTCCACTTCGCTCGTGGACAAACTCTCACCTCACGAAATAAGCAGTATTTTCATCTCTCGTTGAAAAATATACAACTTTCTGCTTCGTTTCAACGTCAGAATGACTCACAGAACAAACAGTTTTCTGTTGAATGAATATGATGCGTTCAGGTAAACACATGCATTTATGCCATTTTTTATTTTCGAATGGTAGAAAGAGCCAAACAGACTCTCGTTACGTGAAAATCTCGAGTAGCTTTGTTGCGTTCCGTTATTGCGGGAAGCCACGAGAACTCCACTCCTGTTGGATGTTGGATTTACGTGCAAGAGCGTGTGTTGAATGACGCTTATTGCGAGAACAAATAACAGCTATACGAGGGTATAGTGAAATGTAATCAGACTCATACGAGGGAATAGTGAAAAGTAATTGAACATACTCCTAAATAGTGAAAAGTAACTAGACATATACGAGGGTATAGTGAAAAGTAATTAGAACTTTACGAGGATATAGTGAAAAGTAATAAGACATATACGAGGGTATAGTGAAAAGTAATAAGACATATATGAGGGTACAGTGAAAAGTAATCAGACTCATACGAGGGTGTAGTGGAAAGTCTTATCCTAGAAAGCTTCTGGGCTTATCAAAAACGCGTTCTTCAAATCAGTTATCCGTAGCTCATAAAGGCCGTGGATTCCGGTCGAATAGTTCGATCAAAGTGCATTGAAGCGACGTAATTTCTATTAGTTTGTTCGAAACAATTAAAAGAGGAAAATTCTACATTTTGTCGGGATATTTTACTGAGAGTTTCTCTGAACATGGATATTTGTGAGTATGAAATGAAAAAAGAATTAAAAATTTTTTGGAAGAAAATGATCTTTCGCAACTCCTGATAAACTTTTCAACTCGATAAAGGTCAAAGTTAGAACAATTCTGCAGACGCTTATCAATTCGGAATGATGAAATTAGATGAAATTGAGATAAAAATATTAACGGAAAAAAGGTTTTGGAAAAACACATTAACAAATTTTCTAAATTTCCAACTCTAAAGTGAAGAGGTTCCGTAAAAAGCCTATCAAATCTTCAATTGGCTTGGAATGGACTTGAAATTCGGTTTGCATTTTCAAAAAACATGGAATTTTATAAGTATAGATAAAAACAGTTATTTATGCAACAAGTGCAAAAAGTAAGTGTTTATTGCACTCGACGTGAAATTGTCCGACGAGGCCGTTAGGCCGAGTTGGACAACACGTCGAGTGCAATAAACATTTTTTGCACGAGTTGCATACAACATTTTTTCTACGTTCATGCAAAAAGCAAAAAATTATTTATTTAGGTGCGGCACTAGGTGAAGGAAAATACGCAATTTGAATACATAATTATTACTATCGATTTCATCACCATCATCTAGTTTTCCATTAATATTACTCATTTTAAAACTTTCAGTTCTGTAATTATCAGAATTAAATTTTGACTGACGTTTATATAACCACAGTTGCATTATAAAAATCAAAATCATAGTAGCCATGAGCGCGTATGTTATCACGAGGTGTGGTCATAGTACAGGCAGTTTGCTCTATGCAGGTAGACGGTTTAGAACATAGCGGATCGGTTTTGATTATAGAGTTATTTTTGGGAAGGCATTGTTTGTTCAACTCTGACTGCTAACATTAATACAAAAAATATATAAAATATGTAGCTGTTTATCATGATGACAGCACGTTGAAGTAGAATGACAGATGAGTGCAAAAAACTTTATTGCACTAGTGCAATGAAGAGCTTCTTTTTCCACTGAATATAGTTCAATAAAGTTTTGCTTTTTGCATGAATGTAGAAAAAAATATTAAAAATGTTTTGGAGGAATATGACCTTTGTCAACTCCAGATGAACTTTTCAACTTGAGAACGGTCGAAGTTAGAGCTATTTTGCGAACGCCTACGCATAATGATGAAATTAGTATAATCTATGGAATTGAGATGAAAATATCAATTGAGGAATATATTTGGATGAACAATTTTCAATTCGAAAGTGTAGAGTTTCCGTAAAAAGTCTATCAAATCTTTAATTGTCTTGGAATTTACTTCAAATTCAGTGTGCATAATAAAAAAACATGGATATTTATGAGTATGAATAGAAAAAGAAATTAAAAATGTTTTGGTGGGATATCACCTTTCTCAACTTCAGATGAACTATTCAACTCGAAAAAGGTCAAAGATAGAGCAATTCAGAGAACGCCAATCGATTAAGAATGATAAAACTAGTATACCATGTGGAATTGAGATGAAAATATCAACGGACATAAAGTTTTAGATGAACACATTAGCAAATTTTCGAAACTTTCAACTCGAAAGTGTAAATGTTCAGTAAAAAGCCTATAAAATCTTCAGTTGACTCGGAATCAACTTTTGATCCGGTGTGCTTATTAAACAAAGATGGAACTTCACAAGAATGAGTGGAAAAAAATTTAAATGTTTGTATAATTTGCAAGAAACATCTGAAAAAGCCGAAATATTTACAATGTCTTACACCCACGGCACTCATCTTGATTCCCAACAAACAAACCAATAAAACCACGTGCCCGACATTGAGAGGTCTGAAATACCCACAATATTTTAATTTGCATAGTTAAACTCTCGAAGAATTCCAGTAAACAAACTTACTGTTATGGTTGTTAGGAGTCGAAACTTGCTAGTATGTTATTAAACGGTATCAACTTCACAAACAAAACATCGATTTTGATAACAATTTCGGAAGTGGTTCGGAAATAATTGCCCCTGTGTACCCATAAAATAATTCACAACTTCCAGATTCGGGCTTTCGAATCGTTTTGTAAGGGCTTTGAGAGACTCCGCAGTGGCGTATCCATCAGTTATTTCTGCCTTCACAGAATGTATTTGGCTCCCTCTCACTATCTCCCCCAGTTGTGTTTCTTGATATCTAGCTTCGTCTCAGACAGATCACTCCACCTGGTGGTTAATGGAGTTCCATACCTATAATCGCCGGTGTTCCACAAGGATCCGTTTCAGAACCAAGATTGTTTTACATTTACATCAATCTCAGGTACCCTTCACACTACTTTCTCTTCAAAAACTCTGATTATATCAGCGCATGAGACCAGAAAAGAAGAGGAACGTTAACTATTTAGATATGGACTTAATTAGAACTACTTGGAGTTCAATGCGAACAAAACAAAAGCACGTCTTCTTTCTACAACGGCCGATCTAACAATAGACAGTGGACATGCGAAATACGTTCCCGCTAGATGGCGCTCAGAATTTAGACGCGAAACAGTAGAGTGGTTTGTTTGAAGGTTGTAGACGATTTAGTGACTTGATTACTTAGGTTTCGGACGTCTATCGTCAACAATCCGTTCGTTGAATATGCCACACCACACGTTAACTTTTTCACTGTATTGGTTTTTACAATGAATTACCCAATTCGGATTTTCAGCTGCCCAAAACCTACAATTTTGACTAGACACCACACGGTTTGTTGTAAACGTTGCCTCGTCAGTAAACATCATGTTCTTCAGAAAAAGTCTGTCGTTAAGATAGTTACCCTGCAACCATAAGCAAAATTCAAACCGTCGTCTGGATAGTGTCTTTGATTTAAATTGTACCTCCCTGGTCTTATTTTGAAAACCGCTCCAGTCCTTGCGAACAATCTGTTGATTTTGGCAACGGTATCGTGAGAAATTGGTTCTCGATCATGATGCCTTCCATTGAATATTTCAGCAACTTGACGCGTAGATTTTTCATTATTACCAAATAAGCGGATAATCTCTACTTTTTCTCCAATTGTAAGAACTACTCTTCGGTTGTGTGCCATCTTATCAACAGTTAAGTAACACTGCTTGACTTATTGACATTTCGTACTGATTACCGATGTCAAACAAAAACATTTGTTCCAAAGCACTGTTTCATTAATTTGCATGAAAACTCAAATCGTCAAGCCAACGGTAACAAAGTGTGCGTATCTTCGGAAATACCTAAATTGAAATTTAATATAAAACGAAGAAATTTAATATAGGATTAGGGCATTTGAAATAAAAAGTTAGAAATAAACAATCTATTGAAAAAAAGTGAATTTAATTTTGTTTTCTAATCAAATCAGCTCTCGAGATTTCGAAAATATGAATTGAGGGGTTTTTGCGGTCGCTGATTCCAAATCTGATAAAAAAAATTGTCTAAAATGAGCCCCTTATATCCTTGGAGAAGAAGTGGAGATTATCCGATTATTTGGTAATAATGAAAGATCTACGCGTCAGGTTGCTGGAATATTCAATGGAAGGCATCATGATCGAGAACCAATTTCTCACGCCAAAATGAACAGATTGTTCACAAAGACTACAGCGGTTTTCAAGACAAGACCAGGGAGGTACAATTTAAATCAAAGACACTATCCGGACGACGAACATTTCGAAACAACCCAATTGGTACTGTAAGGGCAGTTGCGAGGACAATGAATTCAACGAAAAACGAAGTATAGAGATGTTTGAAACGCAACAGGATTAGGGCATTTAAACCAAAATTTCCACATACCGTGTTAAATGGTTATTTTGAAAGACGGTTTGAATTTTGCTTACAAGGACTTATTGAAAAAAGAGTTGAATAATTTTTTATTCAAATCAGCTCTTGAGATGTTGAAAATATGAATTAAAGGGTTTTTGGGGATGCTGATTCCGAGACGAAAAAAGTGAATTTATTTTTTTTTCAGCTTTTGAGATTTCGAAATTATGGATTGGGGGGTTTTTGGGGATGCTGATTCTAATTCTGATAAAAAATGTTATCTAAAATGAGCCCTGATATCCTTTTCCCAAAAAACAGCTTTTTTTTACCCCCCCACACCGCACGCCTATGGTCGATGAAAATGTTCACTATGCCAAAATACTTCATTTACCTAACATATAATCACCACCAAAATTTCAAGAAAATCGCATTATTAATAACTAAGATATTAGGGTGTATTCATGAAAAGCGGGACTGTATAAAGGTAGTGTGACTCATTTGGAATATAACCGCTCTTATATAAAACATATCTCTTACCGGATTGCAGTTTTTCATTAAATAAATATTCAGAAAACTCCATCAGGACACTGAATTTCATGAATGAGTCCTTCATTTTCAGTGACAACTATTCTTAGTCTTCAAGAACAAAAATATCAGAAAATTATACTCCATAAAAATCATGACTACGCCACTGTATTCAAGACAATTTGAAATTTTTCATTTCAAAATTACGATGAAATACTCCCATCACTTCAATGATATAGGGAATTGAAATTTGAGAACTTTTAGAAAGCCACGAAATATCACTAATCAGAATTTCATTATAATCTGTTCATAAATAAATTATTTATAAGGTTGTACAATTTGAAGAATATGCCGTTTAATGAAATTTTAATGTTGATCAATGAAAAAATTATTGGGCGTGATATATCGCAATGCCATACAATTGTTGCCTGAAAACAAGTGAAAATCTTGATGTTTAAAATAATCCATAGGTATTTCAAGTTGAGTGGATAGACAAACATAATCTAGGAAACTCCAAGTCCATATTGACGAAAACAATTTCTACAAGTTCATTTTACTTCAAATCGAAATTATAACGAAATAAAAATATATGAATGAATGAAATAATTCTAGTAACATCTTCCATGATTCATTCCGGTATATCCCTAATGTCGAACAAAGGATTATCGAAGTTTCAATTTGCTTGTAAGCAGGTGTTTGCGTTATTAAATTCGGAATGCATTAATGAAATGAACAAGTGGGCTGTGACTTACAGTTTATCATCTATTTGTAGGTACAAGATTTGACATTTTCTGAATCAGAAAACTTATTTTATTTAAATATTTCCGTATTTATTTATCGAAGTGAAGAGTGAAAGTGAACTTATTAGTAGGTATGGGTATTCAATGAAATACTTACGCACTCATATCGGCACAAATATCAGCACAGTACAGAAATTAAAGTATTCAATCGGATTGAACCAGTACTTATAACCACAAATAATATAATGATGGATGATGTACGAAGAAGGAATGGAAATCAGACTATATTAGATTACTTCAAAAAATAATCCAAATAAGAGTGTGAGGGTAGCCGGCTTGGAATTCATAGGATTTTATCTTACCTATTGGAGAGAATTTTAAGCCTTGGCGGAGGAAAAACAAATTGAAGTCATTTACACCAAAATTCCAACACATAGAACCAGCTAATGAAAATGTTTGGAATTATGCATACCTATAGGCCCAAAGTGAGTACGTTATGACTGTTATAATGCTAGTTTGATAACAAACGGAGTGGTTTTATCATTAAAATATTCGCATTTAGGCTTCTAAAATTTTGACTGAGTGATTGTAAAAGAGGGTACGTATTCTTAAAAACGTTCAGTGTGTAACTTAATGCCGCATATTCACTACAATTTTTAGTTAGATGGTTGTTTTCTAACGCAGAAATGGTAGAGAGTAGGTTGAATCAAAATTACATTACTTGTTAGATTGGATGAGGGACTAGATTAATTTCAAAGGCATCTAGATCGTCTGTCTTTACACTGTACTCATATCACGACCAGGAAATCAAGTGAAACTGTGTACAAGAACTTAAGCTTGAAACAATTACGTAATACTTCAACTATTTGAAGGGCAGTAGTTGACATACCGACTTAGTGTACTACTAAGAATGTTTCATCTTGTTAATGTCTGAGCAACCTGTCTAATCCAAGATTTAGTTAATTTTCTCTCAAAAATATAGCGAAATATGTGACATTTTTCGTATGTTCATGACCATGATCGATCATGTTGTCAAGTTTAAAGGTTAGTTATAGTGACAAGTGAATATCCAGAATTTTTTTTCTGTTCTGTGTTGAACATTTTGCTGGAGGATTAACAAAATAACGAAATATCATGAAGAAAAGTTCTATATTGAGAAAATTTTCTTCTTTCAACTCCAGAGAACTTACCAGCAGGCAAACGCTCAAAGACGTAGGTAACAATTCTTCGAACGCCACTTGTTTCGGAATTGTTGAAATACTATACTGTGCATTTTTGTAGTCCATAGTCGAAAAAGAAGTTGAAATTTTTATCATATACGCAAAATTTCACAACTTCAAATTCGGTGTGCATGTTCAAAGACAATTACATTTTACAAATAACACTAAAAAATTTGTTTGGAGGGAATTGACCCCTCTTAACTATAGATGAATTTTTCAACTCAAGAACGGTTGAAGATAGAGCAATTTTGCAATCGCCAATCGATTCCAAATGATGAAATTTGTGCATTTCATGAATTTCAGGTCGATAAGCCGAATAAAAAAATTACTTCAAAAAGTTCTAAAAATCATGATAAATACAAAATCATCAGATTCACATAAATTTCGCTCCGTTTACGCTGATTCCGAAAATATATGATTTGTTTATGCTTAGATTCAAGGTTTAGGATAAAAAATAAATAAAACGTCAAACGTTTATTTGATTTGGAATCGACTTCAAATTCGGTGTGCATATTCAGAAAAGATTACTTTTCATAACTGAGACTACAAAAAACATATCGAAAAGGTTGTTGGATGGAAATCACCACTTTCAACTATAGAACTCGAGAACGGGCAATGATACAGCAATTCTGCGATCGTCAATCGATTCCAAATGATGAATTTAGTACATTTCATAGATTTCAAATCGATAGGCCGAATGATAAAAATTACTTCAAAAAGTTCCCCTAAAAATCATGAAAAATACAAAATCATCAAATTCACATAAAATTCGCACTATATACGCAAAATTTCACGCTGATTCCAAAAATATATAATTTTTATATGCTCAGATTCAAGGTTTAGCATGAAAAAGCAACAAAACGTCAAAAATTTCCTTGCGAGATCAAAATCGTGGAAGTGTCGTAAAAAAACCATGGGATTTTTAACCGATTCGAAATCGACTTCAAATTCGGTGAGCATACTCAGAAAAGAATAGTTTTTATAAATAAGACTACAAAAAAAAATTGAAAAATGTTTTTGGTGGAAAATGACTTCTCTCAACTCTATATGAACTTTTCAACTCGAGAACGGGTAAAGATAGCTTAATTCTGAGATCGTCAATCGATTCCAAATGATGAAATTAGTACATTGCATGGATTTATAGTCGATAGGCCGAATAAAAAAATTACTTCAAAAAGTTCCAAGGGGTAGACCCCTAAAAATCATGAAAAATACAAAATCATCAAATTCACATAAAATTCGAACTATATTCACAAAATTTCACGCTGATTCCAAAAATATATAATTTTTATATGCTCAGATTCAAGGTTTAGTATGAAAAAGCAACAAAACGTCAAAAATTTCCTTGCGAGATCAAAATCGTGGAAGTGTCGTAAAAAAACCATGGGATTTTTAACTGATTCGAAATCGACTTCAAATTCGGTGAGCATACTCAGAAAAGAATAGTTTTTATAAATAAGACTACAAAAAAAAAATTGAAAAATGTTTTTGGTGGAAAATGACTTCTCTCAACTCTATATGAACTTTTCAACTCGAGAACGGGTAAAGATAGCTTAATTCTGAGATCGTCAATCGATTCCAAATGATGAAATTAGTACATTGCATGGATTTATAGTCGATAGGCCGAATAAAAAAATTACTTCAAAAAGTTCCAAGGGGTAGACCCCTAAAAATCATGAAAAATACAAAATCATCAAATTCACATAAAATTCGAACTATATACACAAAATTTCACGCTGATTCCAAAAATATATAGTTTTTATATGCTCAGATTCAAGGTTTAGCATGAAAAAGCAACAAAACGTCAAAAATTTCCTTGCGAGATCAAAATCGTGGAAGTGTCGTAAAAAAACCATGGGATTTTTAACTGATTCGAAATCGACTTCAAATTCGGTGAGCATACTCAGAAAAGAATAGTTTTTATAAATAAGACTACAAAAAAAAATTGAAAAATGTTTTTGGTGGAAAATGACTTCTCTCAACTCTATATGAACTTTTCAACTCGAGAACGGGTAAAGATAGCTTAATTCTGAGATCGTCAATCGATTCCAAATGATGAAATTAGTACATTGCATGGATTTATAGTCGATAGGCCGAATAAAAAAATTACTTCAAAAAGTTCCAAGGGGTAGACCCCTAAAAATCATGGAAAATACAAAATCATCAAATTCACATAAAATTCGAACTATATACACAAAATTTCACGCTGATTCCAAAAATATATAGTTTTTATATGCTCAGATTCAAGGTTTAGCATGAAAAAGCAACAAAACGTCAAAAATTTCCTTGCGAGATCAAAATCGTGGAAGTGTCGTAAAAAAACCATGGGATTTTTAACCGATTCGAAATCGACTTCAAATTCGGTGAGCATACTCAGAAAAGAATAGTTTTTATAAATAAGACTACAAAAAAAAATTGAAAAATGTTTTTGGTGGAAAATGACTTCTCTCAACTCTATATGAACTTTTCAACTCGAGAACGGGTAAAGATAGCTTAATTCTGCGATCGTCAATCGATTCCAAATGATGAAATTAGTACATTGCATGGATTTATAGTCGATAGGCCGAATAAAAAAATTACTTCAAAAAGTTCCAAGGGGTAGACCCCTAAAAATCATGAAAAATACAAAATCATCAAATTCACAAAAAATTCGCACTATATACGCAAAATTTCACGCTGATTCCAAAAATATATAGTTTTTATATGCTCAGATTCAAGGTTTAGCATGAAAAAGCAACAAAACGTCAAAAATTTCCTTGCGAAATCAAAACGTGGAAGTGTCGTAAAAAAACCATGGGATTTTTAACCGATTCGAAATCGACTTCAAATTCGGTGAGCATACTCAGAAAAGAATAGTTTTTATAAATAAGACTACAAAAAAAAATTGAAAAATGTTTTTGGTGGAAAATGACTTCTCTCAACTCTATATGAACTTTTCAACTCGAGAACGGGTAAAGATAGCTTAATTCTGCGATCGTCAATCGATTCCAAATGATGAAATTAGTACATTGCATGGATTTATAGTCGATAGGCCGAATAAAAAAATTACTTCAAAAAGTTCCAAGGGGTAGACCCCTAAAAATCATGAAAAATACAAAATCATCAAATTCACATAAAATTCGAACTATATTCACAAAATTTCACGCTGATTCCAAAAATATATAGTTTTTATATGCTCAGATTCAAGGTTTAGCATGAAAAAGCAACAAAACGTCAAAAATTTCCTTGCGAGATCAAAATCGTGGAAGTGTCGTAAAAAAACCATGGAATTTTTAACTGATTCGGAATCGACTTCAAATTCGGTGAGCATACTCAGAAAAGAATAGTTTTTACAAATAAGACTACAAAAAAAAATTGAAAAATGTTTTTGGTGGAAAATGACTTCTCTCAACTCTATATGAACTTTTCAACTCGAGAACGGGTAAAGATAGCTTAATTCTGCGATCGTCAATCGATTCCAAATGATGAAATTAGTACATTGCATGGATTTATAGTCGATACGCCGAATAAAAAAATTACTTCAAAAAGTTCCAAGGGGTAGACCCCTAAAAATCATGAAAAATACAAAATCATCAAATTCACAAAAAATTCGCACTATATACGCAAAATTTCACGCTGATTCCAAAAATATATAGTTTTTATATGCTCAGATTCAAGGTTTAGCATGAAAAAGCAACAAAACGTCAAAAATTTCCTTGCGAAATCAAAACGTGGAAGTGTCGTAAAAAAACCATGGAATTTTTAACTGATTCGAAATCGACTTCAAATTCGGTGAGCATACTCAGAAAAAAATAGTTTTTATAAATAAGACTACAAAAAAAAATTGAAAAATGTTTTTGGTGGAAAATGACTTCTCTCAACTCTATATGAACTTTTCAACTCGAGAACGGGTAAAGATAGCTTAATTCTGCGATCGTCAATCGATTCCAAATGATGAAATTAGTACATTTCATGGATTTATAGTCGATAGGCCGAATAAAAAAATTACTTCAAAAAGTTCCAAGGGGGTAGACCCCTAAAAATCATGAAAAATACAAAATCATCAAATTCACATAAAATTCGCACTATATACACAAAATTTCACGCTGATTCCAAAAATATATAGTTTTCATATGCTCAGATTCAAGGTTTAGCATGAAAAAGCAACAAAACGTCAAAAATTCCCTTGCGAAATCGAAATTGCGGAGTTTTCGTAAAAAAACTCTGATTTGTATTTGACTCACAATCAACTTCGGTGTACATAATCAGAAAATATTACTTTTTAATAATAACAACAAAAAAAATTAAAAAAATATTTTTGGAGGGAAAAGACCACTCTCAACTCTAAATGAACTTTTCAACTAAAAAACGGGTAGATTTAGAGTAATTCTGCGATCGTCAATCGATTCCAAATATTGGAAATAATACTACATTTCATGAATTTGAAGTCGATAGACCAAATAAAAAAAATCTTCGATAGATTCTAAGGAGTAGACTCCTAAAAATCATGATTTGCAATGTAAATTGTTCGCACCAAATTTGGTAAAATGTTTTTATTGAGGTGAGAAATCCAAGTTTTGTAATGATTTTCAAGTGAAACAGAGATGGCGCTGTGTACGCTATCATTATTTATTTAATTTGCGTCTCAACTTTTTTGGGAGTTTATATATTTGAATCTAATTCCTAAACATTTTCAAAGCAAAACAAGTATGTCTGTCGTTCAACAACGCTAGATGCAACTATTTTCGAGAAATTTCCATTACTTCTTATGTATTTGTGAATTTTTGAATTTGAGAATGTGTAGGCTGTGAAAGCTGATTAAATATATTGTATCGTATTCTTCAGCGAGGACAATATCCTTAACAGCCTCTCTAACAAAAATTCGGATATTTTTTATGGCATCCTCCAGCCTTTTCTCATTATGATTAACGTTCCATAATGACCTACTGTCGAGGGAGTCGAATTCTCGCAGTAAATAGGGATTCCGTGGATGAGAGTAATGGCAGGGGCCGGAGCCATTCATTATGCAATAAATTTTAATCTATTCCATCGCTAATCCCACTGTTTATCTCCGGATTTCAACGATCGAACTTGTTCCGGAAATGTTTCACGGCGTTGGCTTAATTTGGATTGCCTCTGGACGCTGAACAATTGATTGTATTCGAATTTACCATTCCGAACGGATATGAATTCTGGAATTCCGCGATTATGAGTGATGTGGGTGGAACTGTTTGCCTACCGGAAAGGAGAAAGTCATTGCAGCTGATTTCATAAAGCCCCGACTTCCCTTTTTCTTTTGTCTTATCCTTGGGAGTATCCAGGATCTTTTGTATCTCAATTTTATTATTTGAAAAAATTCGGGAGAACGACTCAATTCGTCGGGGAAAGTTGCCAATATTGTACCGCCTCCTAAATTGTACCACCACTTTACATCCGTAACCAGAAAAAATCTGGCAGCAACGAATGGTCCAGTCAACGCATCTAGTGGCAAAACTGTTCAGACTCTGTTAGTTTCGAGATTGAGTGAGGATAGGAAGAGTCTTTGCTAAAAATTTATTTTCGTGCAAAGCAGTACTATTTTTTGCGTTATTTAAAATGGTTGTACACTTTTCTTTCGAAAGGTAAGCACTCAAATTTTGGTTTACGGTTAGGTTAATATATTCCAAATAAACTGTTGATATTGCGTTTATGATACCATAAGCAATAATTGATGTCAGACATTGAAAGCAAATACTACAGTTTCCTAAGGGCTTATATTAATCCACCGGTACAATATACGACACTCATATTCATTCTTATACTTTGCAGATGCTGAAGTTATGCATATATGGTAAATGGCAGACACCTAAACCACATTCAAACGTCATTATCTACCAAAACAAAGTTGTCAATGATGCAGTAAAATCGTTTAAGGTCGAGCTCCAATGTTTAACAAAGATGGAAATATGGTACAATATATTCTGAATTATTCATTCAATGTCGGACCGAAAGCTATGATGGAGGGACAAGGATAATCTATTTCCAGAAGTTTACATGAATGGACGAGAATATAACCTTGAACGTCTAGACACTGGTGTACTTATAGTAAATACTTTCGTCCCAAATTTGAATAACTACTTATAACATGATACAACTCTCCATACTCAACTCGTTAACCTTTTTATCCTCTTCCTCTCTACAAAACTACGAGAACTTTTCCTGAAAGTGGTCGGTCCAGACTTTCAAATGAAACGTAACTTGACCTGTTCATTTCATCTGTATGAAATGGAAAAATCTATTTGTATGACATTGAGTTATAGGATCATCAATTGAATAATTTGGGAATATGAACAATTTGATTATCAAAGTCTCAATTTTTGAATCACTACTCCTTGTGTTAAACGCGACTGAATGTGCCTATTTCGTTTCGATGTAGTATTATAAAAAGCGACGTACTCATACAACTCAACCCGGGAATAAAACCATCTTAGTATAAACCAGAAACACGATTTTGTCATTTGTTTTCTATATTTGTTATAGGGAACGCGAAACACAATCATGTCCCAGAAATGTTATTGAAGCATTACCAAAAAGGCGTTCATTGAGATGAAGTTATGGATATTGATTTTCTATTCATTGTATTCTCTACTAGTTTCAATTTCCATTCCACCAACATTTGTTATAAACTAGTACATCCCGAATGCTCCACCAAAACGTAGACTTACAACGGAAACGCATCAAACACTTCAAAAACGCTTTTACGCAGCTATTCTAAAACGTTCTAGACACTGAATATTTCAGTTCTTAATTCAAGAACTCTGGGATCCGTGTATATTTCGATGCACGGGAACACGTCACATTTCCATTTCATTCAGTAGTGTGCTTAGGGGTTAATCAGATTAGGGCAACTAATTCGAGAGATACTTTATGATTAATTAACAAAGGACAGTTCAAAAACACCCGACATGCACGTTCTTCGTTAGTTGTTCACAGTGATCGAGATTTTATTCCGAGTTGACTCAATTTCTTTCAGTGCTGTGAGATAGGAAAATAAGTCGATCAAAACGAGTAATTGAAGTATACTGAAGTCGAAACTTTTGAAATGGAAAATACGGCAACTTCTCTTATCCACCAAAATCACATATTATCTTGTTCCCACTGCATGAACTCAATAGGCACCAAACCCCTCTTCACTCAATATATTATCATGGGATCTTGACCCTTACTCAACCCATGATAGTCACAGATAGGCCAAGTATACAGTCTGCCTATCATTTTTCCTAGCCCCTAGAGTTGCCAGTATCTCTTTATCAAGTATTTCTGATAGTGCTCACTGAAGCTTCATATCTCATAATACACAAAGTTTTCCTTAATGATATGCGAATATTCAAGGATGTGATTCTACAGGAAAAATTTATTATAATTTACTTTCTAAACTGTGGTCCAAAAATGTACCCCTACGAAAATAGAGAAATTATTGAATATTACCAAAACCGCATGACATATTTAGGTGATATTGATTAGATGTGACATTCAATAGAACTGCGTGTTTCTCAAAATTTCCACAACAATCATTTGTGGGTGTATGAAAATTCCGGTAAACGGGAAAAAAAACCGGAAGAATCACCCCCGGAAAAAATACCCCTAATTGCGATAACAATGGTCAGAACACAAAAAGTTCTCACTGAATTATCTCAAGCAGTTTCGAAAATAACAATGATTTTTTTTCCTCAAACTTTAAAACCCCGTAACGGTATATTTTTGGATCATAGTTTATGAAGCAAACTACCCTTGATTCCATATGTAGATTCATAACGTCAAATACTCGAATATTATTAAGGAACATCCTATATACCGGGTGGCTACGGAAGTATTGCCTACGGAATTTCTCAGTTATTGTATGAAGTAGGTTTGTGAAATTTGGAGCGTCGATATAATGACATAAGAGCTAGAATTTGAGCATATTGACATGTCGAAGTTAACTTCCGGTCTGACCGGAAGTAACATCAACTTTCTTATTTTAAATGGAAACCCTATTTTTTTTTCTTTTCGCTTTATTCAGCATTCAATTCCCTTTCTAATGACATATCACAAGTTGGTATCTAACCAGAAACTAGATCAGAAAAAAATTATTATTGAAATTCACCGAGTAGGCCGTGGAAGCAAAATGAAAGCCAAAAATTGATAAGTTGACTATGGAAACCATACGTCACTTGATAACAGTTGCTACTACTGTGATATTTTATTTTCATTCGTCGGCGTTATAAAAAGCCGCCAAAAAAAATATTGGAAAAATTGGGAAAAAAACAATACTCTGTAGGTCCATAACTTAAATAGGAACATACAACTTTTTCTTGCCTGTACTATTCAGCATAACCATTCCTTTCTAATGATATAATAGAAAGTAATTTTTTGAAATGAAATACCAAAAAATCCAATTATTATTCTTCAAATAACAAAACAGATTATCGCCATACGCAAAAATAACATTAAAAATAATGTGGAATGATAAATTATATCCTGTAGGTTCTAGGTTAAATAGGAACATAAACGTACTTGGTCTGTGCCATCGTCCATAGATATTCTAATATCTACCTATGGACGATGTTTGTGCTATTCAGAATAATCATTCCATTGCAATAATCATTCGAACCAAAATATTAACAAGTAGGCTGATTAAGATGTATTTTGGAATGAAACAAAAAAGAAACGAGAGCTCTCACGAACGCTGCTATCCATATTATTTTGACGTTCGAAGTAGTGTTTTTGATTCTACCATTTTAAAAGGGTTTGGAAATCGAAATCAGTTAGTGGAATATTCAAAAAATGCCCCGTTATTCACGAACCGAACAAATTGACATGCTTCTCATTTATGGTGAATGTTTAAAAAATTCTTATGCCGCTGAACGATTGTATTTAGAGCGATATCCAGGGAGGCAGCAACCGTCAAGAAGGTATTTCCAGTGGCTTGAAGAAAAATTAAGAACTGAGCCTGATGTTCACGAAGACCAAGAAGCATTTGTTATTAATGAGGAAACTGAAATTAATGTATTAGCTTTAGTACAATATGATAGCACAATTTCCTCAAGGCAGATTGGCGCCGAATTAGCTATAAGTAAGGACTCTGCTGGGAAAATTTTGAAAAAAACATCGATTTAAATCCTTCAAGTATCAGTTGCATCAACATTTGTATGAAAATGACGGTGAAAGGCGCCTGGAATATTGTAATTGGTTTCTTCGACAAAATGCTGAGAATCACCTATTTAACTATTATATCTTGTTTACGGATAAGTCAAGATTTACCAACAATGGATTATTTAACAGGAATAATACAAGGTAGGTACTGTACTTTATTTGGATTATTGTCGATAGTCGAAGTGTGAAGTGCTAAAAGTGTGAACGGTCTTTTGTTTCAGGTACTGGGCGATAGAAAACGAGCACCGGTTTCGACAAGGTGGCTTCCAGGAGAGATTTGGTGTGAATGTTTGGGCAGGAATAGTTGGAACTCATATTGTTTGCCCCATTCTTCTTCAACCGGAGAGAGATACTTTAATTTTTTAACGAATGAAATTTCGGAATTCATTAACAACCTACCAGCGGAAATAACTGAGAGAATGTACTTCCAGCAAGATGGCGCCCCTCCGCATAATTCAAGAATAGCGAGAAATTATCTTCAAAATCGCTTTCAAGAGAGACTTATAACAACCCATGGTCCAGTCAGGTGGCCACCAAGGTCACCTGATCTTACTCCGTGTGACTTTTTTCTATGGGGGCATCTTAAAAATAGGGTGTATTCCACACAGCCTACAACTCTACATGTGCTAGAAGTAAAAATTCGTAGAGCTTTCCAAGATATCACGCTCCAAATGTTGAGAAACGTTTTACATGAAAATATCACCAGAGTCAATAAATGTATTGACGCTGAGGGAATGCATTTCGAACATTTGTTTTTTTTTCGATAAATCTGTTTTTTTGTTATTTGAATAATAATAATTGGATTTTTTGGTATTTCCTTTCAAAAAATTACTTTCTATTATATCATTATAAAGGAATGGTTATGCTGAATAGTACAGGCAAGAAAAAGTTGTATGTTCCTATTTAAGTTATGGACCTACAGAGTATTGTTTTTTTCCCAATTTTTCCAATATTTTTTTGGCGGCTTTTTATAACGCCGACGAATGAAAATAAAATATCACAGTAGTAGCAACTGTTATCAAGTGACGTATGGTTTTCATAGCCAACTTTTCAATTTTTGGCTTTCATTTTGCTTCCACGGCCTACTCGGTGAATTTCAATAATAATTTTTGAATTTCAATAATAATTTTTTTCTGATCTAGTTTCTGGTTAGATACCAACTTGTGATATGTCATTAGAAAGGGAATTTAATGCTGAATAAAGCGAAAAGAAAAAAAATAGGGTTTCCATTTAAAATAAGAAAGTTGATGTTACTTCCGGTCAGACCGGAAGTTAACTTCGACATGTCAATATGCTCAAATTCTAGCTCTTATGTCATTATATCGACGCTCCAAATTTCACAAACCTACTTCATACAATAATTGAGATATTCCGTAGGCAATACTTCCGTAGCCACCCGGTATATAAAACCCATAAAATCTAAAAAAGCAACATTCCCCCTACATCCTTTCCCTGTCTACTTGTGTAGGTTAGGTTATCCCTTTTCTTATGGATCAACGCAATTATGTCATTAGTACTGAAATACGTGATTTGATTATTTATCGCTTATCGCGTATTTCGCTCACGTAATCAAAATAGCCATCTCCAACTCGTAGATTTTATAGCACATGATCACATCACAGACTGCCTCACAGCGGAAAATATCACACTACTTTGACGATTTTTATTTCACGAATGAATTGATATTTCGGTAGAAGCCAACGGTGCAAATTCTGAGACCACTTTATGAAAGTTGAACGGTCGGATCTACATAAGACGGATTTTTCAATTTATTTCACACTAGATTTCCTCACCATATCGTGGGAGGAAGAGATTGAATTTATAAAAGAAGATTTCCGTATGCCTCATATTTTACCTAAAATCTAGGAAAATATGAGTGTTATACAGTGTGTGTGATTTGAAACCGCAACACGACTTCCACGGGCTCTATTCGAAGATGTTGACAGATATGAATTATTCTTATTTTCAAAGGCTCTGCTAAATGGGTCGAAATTTCGAGAAGTACTATTCGGCATTTTTTCTCGAAGAAGATGATAACCTATTTGATTTGGGCATAACAGTCAAACAACGATTGTAAAAATACCCCTTTGAGTTCTATACTTCTTTCGAAACAATTTTTTAAAATCCGTGACAAATTTTATGAGATTAGATCATGATACTATGTTTTTCATAGTAGACTGAAAATAAAATAAGTTGTCTGTTTTTTCTTCGTTATAATTTTGACAGTTATCCTCAAAACGCTTTTAACGAGTATTTGGTGAAAATAGTTTTGAACTTGAACAAATCAAAGGGGAAAATGAGGAAATACTTTAAAAAATTTGCTTATCATACTCTGTTTTATGAGTTATATTTTTGCGTATTTTATACCTTGTAACTCCAGAGAAAAGTAAACATATCTTTGTTTCGAATTGAACCAATGACATTGTGTTCACGAAGCTCTCATATTACTGTCCCAGTATAATAATTTATTCGAAAATCCTCCCCGAATGTTAGGGATAAATTTATGCAAACGAATACACAGGTTCGGGAAATTGCTAAAGGGGGTACTGGGGAAATAAAAAGTTGCAATGAAATTCTGAATGATATATTAATTCAGAGCTTGTGTGGACGGATTATGTTCAGATTTATTATGCTGCTAGGATGTCTGTGCCATCAATTTTGATTAAATGCAAATTTTTGGAAGATGGTGCGATAAGTTAACGTGTTAAATGACTGGATCCTTGATTAATTTTCTCACGATACAAAATCAGTTCCAGCACTTGTTCTTGTTCTTCTTGCTTTCTGATGAAGAAAATCAACTGTTTATTACACTTAACAAACAAAATCAACGAAATTTACACCTAAAATACATAACAAACTGAGTATTTTCATCTGGACTGTAACGAGTTGATTTGAAGACTAATCATCATTTTCAAGGCACTCTCAATTACGGAAATTCAATCTACCACTCCGATTTTAGAAATGGGGTGGCCTATCAAAATATCTTGCCTCTCACAGAATTATCATCATTAGAAATCCATGAAAATTCATTTCACACTGTAAAATAATCATACAGACATGATTTATTTATGCAAGAATCCTTTTTAACAGGTTTTTCGAAGGGTTTTGAGAGATTAAGTTGAAAATTAAAATTCTATGTATTTTCAAGTGGTTGTTATGGATATAATAACTTTCTGTCCATCAATAAAACAAGAAGACGATCTCTTGTCATACAATAGTTTAATCATATTCATTATGAGTGGGGAATATTACTAAATTATATTTTGAACAATGATTGTCTGATTATGCGAAATATGGCCCTCAAATTTGGAAATCGTCATCATCAGCATCTGCCCTCAGGAAACGATATATTATTTCTTAGGAACATCATAAACTTCGAAAGTTATGGTTCTACGGTTAGTAAATGTGAATAGAATCGACCCAAATTGAGCGCTGGCTTCTCTTAGAGTTATATTAAACTGAACGTTAAAGTTTATGGATTCTACATGTGAACGACAAAATTGACTATAACCGGTTTACAGATTGAGTTGATATTCCAAATATGCTAGAGACACGTTTTCCCTGCAATATAGAAATTCTTTGAACGATCAGTTTCTTTTTTATCTATTGGTAAGTTTGGAACATATGAGAATGTTTTTGTCGATGGAACGAAACTTTAAGTCCGCCCTACTGGCGAATAGTGCTTTCTCACTGCTTTCGACTGAGCAAGCTCCATAGCAAAATGAAATACACTATTTGTCAATTGATTATGAAATCAGCTTAGGGAAAATATGTCATCGGTCGATTGTTCTGAATATTTGGTATGCTGTAGAGTTTGACTAGTTTCCAAGATACAGGGTGATGAAGTTTGAAGGTAGCAATTTTTAGAAAGTAATATTTCTATTAGAAAAATATCTCAAATGTAAATGTTTTGCACAACTTATGTCGTAATGTCAAACACCTAAGTAAGATTGCTAGCGAAATATGACGGGAAAGAAAGTTTGAGGGTTTTTAAAAATCTATAGAAATTGAGCAGATATACAGGATCAGTCATAAAATCATAACGAAACAAAGTTACTTTTTTTTTAAATAAAACACCCTGTATTTTCATCCATAATTCAGTACCGCTGGAAATTCTAAACAACATTGATGAGTATAGCACATCATATCCTAAATAAATTTGATTCAGAAAAAGCCTGAAATGGTGAATAATTATAATGAAAATTACACAGAGTGGAATATATGGATATGAATGAATTTTAATTATATTTTTTCACAGAGAATAAAAATCAAAATTGTTCAGGGCAGATGAATGAATTAATGAATGTCCTGGATATTTTGAATTTTACGTTTACAAATGTATGTCAATGAAAAGGAAGAAAACAGGATTTAATATATAAAATCTCGTTTGGTGGAATGGTGAAAAATTCATGCCTTATCCTTTCTTGCAACTCTTCGATATTTTGAGGCCTATTTTTGTATGCTACTTCTGGGGTCATATAGAGAGACCTAGCTGGCCATTGAATTGCTCTCCTGCGTTGAATCCATTTCTCAGAAAATGTCTCATCTAGATATGACGTCCAAAATGTGGAGATGCCCTATTTTGTTGTAACCATATTTGTTCTGCCGGCAAATTGTGATTTTTATTGTTCGAGAATAATTTTCCAAGCTCTGGAATGATATGATATTGCAAAGTAATACATACCGTTCAAGGGTCGAATTTCCGTTTTTAAATGACGTGTACACCAATATTGCCACACCAAACATTTACTCTTTGTGATTGTTGAGGGTGAATTTTCTCCATCCAATGTGGATTTTGGTCCGACCAATACCTGCAGTTGTGTTGGTTTTCGTGCCTCTCGGAACAAAATATAGATTCGTCAGAAAACAATACAGTGGTTGACCAAGTTGATGATTTCATTCTCACTATATTCTTGTAACAAATGAATTTTATATGAATAGAGTTTTTGCAGCTTTACAAATTCTTTGAATGGAATATCGACTAATGTTATGATTTGAAGCCCGCTGTTGTATCGAATTTATTGGATTTTCCATCAAATCTAACATCACATTCAAAAGAATTTCCTTCATTTGTAACGGTTGTTGGTCTTTCACTTTTTGGTCGATCTTTGATTAAAAATATCCACTGCTTGTCTCTCATCACCTATCCTATGATCATTAAAATTTCAATTTTTTTTTGCGAAAAAATTATTCACACTAACTTGATGGATCGAAACATTTTTGTATAATTTACAAGAAAATTATTTTCAAAATGTGATATCTTGAAAACGGTTGAATTTAGAATATGAAGTGCCACCAATTTTGTTTAGAATATTTAGAAAAAATTGAAATATGGAATAATATACAGGGTGTTCCATTAACTATAAAGTAGCTTTGTTTCGTCATGACTTTTTGACTGATCTTATTCACTTAATTAATTCATTGTACTGTATTAGATTTTCAAAAACAAAGTTTTGTATCCTAACAATTTCTGCTAGCCAGCTCACTTAGAAGATAATCGATCGTTTTCGTACGTAGCAGCTACTCCGTATATTACTCAATGTATTTTGTCAATTGATCATTGCAATGCTCAATAAATTGTAAAATTTAACCAACCAGATTTTTGAGTACAGGATAAATTGAAAAAATATAATTTTCTATCAATTTTCAATAACACCTAGGTCTGTTCCACACCGTATATACATTTTGTGCAAAATATTTATTTTGTGAAACAGTCACTTAAGTGAAGAATAAAAAATAAAAAAAAATTGATTACTAAAGATTACAAAAATACTTATTCTAAATGTTATTAAAACCTTCCATATTACCTTATGTTTGAAAATTTCGTGTTCCCAAATGTTTTTGTGTTATGGTTGTCTGAAAAGTTGTGTTTTAAAGATATATTTTTGAGGATCAGTCGTACTATGACTCATTTCTACTTTCTTTGGCATGTACAGAGCCTGATTTTTATTTCGTAGCTTCCATGGGAATTCTGATGTGGCAATTTATTTATTTTGATTTCCTGTTTCTTCAGATTTTTGTCCCTTGATATTTTGCATCTTTATTTTTTTGTTACACGTCACAACAAAGAAAATTATAGAAACAACGGGTTCGGTTTTCTTTCAGAACGAATTTACTTTCTCTTTATCTATTATCTTGTCCACCTTTTTTTGATATCAAGTCTCAACAAAAGACCCTGTAAGAACAACATGTCCGTTCGATATTGTTCTAGAGAAATTTCCTGCTCGAAATGCCTTTATTTCTGCCATCGAAACTAGGAGGAATTCACAAAAGTCCCGGGATGCTATTTTTCTGGAAGTTTTTCACTGTAGTCAATAGGAGACATCGTCATGTATTCCTTACGTGAAATTTATGAGCGAATGTTTCATGTCGAAACGCAGTAAATGAGGTTTGAAGAGCAGAAATATAGGCCATAACAAATCCAAGGCTGCGTTTGTTTTCTTTGAAATTCGACCACATTCCGGAAATGGAGCTCAATATTGCACTCATTATATTCGAGGAGTTGATAGTTGATATGAAATAAAACGAAATCACATTCACCAATATTTCCGTAGAGAAAGATGTGGAAAAAATGCTCAAAATCCCTATCGACTCTATTTGAACAGATTTTCTGTGAAAGGGGGATCAAGGAGGAAATTGGGATGTCACTGATGATTTTCCTTTGGAGGGATTGAATATGAGCAACTATATGGCTGACAATGTAGCCCATTTTTGCTAGAATTAGAGCATTGTTCGATCACAGCCGGACCACCGAAAGGGCTTACTGTAGACATGGTTTTGTAGGTTAACGATTAGTTCTCTTTATTTATATTATGTTCACCTTTATAGTCTTTCATCATTGTTTATTTCATTTATATATTTAATTTTGATGATATACAGCTTAGTTTATTTAGATAGATGTATAATAGATAATCTCAATTTCATCATATTGAGTAACATATTTGAGCCAAGCCTTTCGAATCCAGTGAGTTGGTGAATTTGCTCTGGATTGCAGTTTTGCGTGAATCCAATTTTCCGTTTGAGGTCAATTACGTGAATCTGAATAAAACTGTTCAAAATTGATCAGCAATTACCCACACAGTGATTGGTTCATTTGT
Organism: Chrysolina americana; assembly: GCA_958502065.1. NCBI lineage: Eukaryota > Metazoa > Arthropoda > Insecta > Coleoptera > Chrysomelidae > Chrysolina > Chrysolina americana. The sequence goes on from OY293410.1 coordinate 8,463,599, forward strand.
AATTCTGGATATCTAAACTGTTTTCATTGTCTTTCCGTATCGTGAATTCACTGAAGTGGAATGCCCTTTTTAATTGTTTCTGTTCCTGGTCCCAAAGCCATGAAACAGTTTAGATGAATGTCTGTAGGGTAAAAAACGAAAGCAAGATTTGAGTGGATGGGCAAGGGACTTCGTAGCAACCATTACGTTTGCACCATTATTTGCAGTTGGCGGTTTTTTATTGTTTTTTTTAAACGATGAGTGACGATTGTGATGGAAATAAGATATTTCGCTCGTTGAGTGACTGAAAAAAAATTGCGTTAAACTAAGTGAGATGATACGAGTGGATTTCATTGTTGATATCCGAATTTGATATTTCACAGAGAATGGAGATCAAATTTTATCCTCTGTTTTGTGTAACGATACAGGGTGGATCAAACAAAACGAATTTCCGAAAACCTATAATCAAAAGAAATCATGGGAGAATATTTATTTTATTTCTGTTGATATGAGAGCTATGAAGAAGTACATTGATATTTTCATATTACATTTCCCAATGAGTCTTCAGCATAAAACACTCATTCATAGCATATAATTGAGGGTTTAATTTCTTGAACTCGATATGGACTATTTGAGAACAAAAACTCTGGGAACTTATGGTAGGTATGTCATTTATAGTTCGTTTGGTATATTTAGGGTTTTCAGTGATTCATGTACCATGATAAGAAACTATCTGAAAAACAGGTCTCAAACTGTAATAGTCAAGTGAATGTCTTTTAACTTCGTCAACTTGGTATGTGGTGTACCACAAGGATCCATTCTTGGGCCACTGTTGCTCACCCTATACACCTCACAACTCCCTAAGATCAATAAAACGTGCGCTTCTCACTTTTATGCAGATGAAACCCCACTCTCTTTCTTTTAGCTAGGAGTATGTTGACTTCGCATGTTTTGAAATAAATGAACACTCTTAGCAATTAGTGACTGAATCAAAGAAATTCTGCTTGAAATTGAATCCTTCCAAATCGAAAGCGTTACTCTTTGGAAAAAGCAATTAAAGATTCAGTGAAAATTTTTTTCTTCCTGAGAATAAAATTCAGCTTTATACCCGATACCGATCTCAGATATAAAAAAGCATGTACCCTTGATGCATCAAAAAGCATTTTGTAGTCTGAAAGTCGTATTTTTTAATAAAAAATGTATACAGGCCGTTTCTTTTATCATGTGATAACATTGCTATATTCTAAACCGTAATAGATACAAAGACGATTAAATGGGAAAAAATGTAACTATTGTGGTGAGCAGCACATTGGTCAGAGAAAATCTACGGGGACTCTCGCCCTTCCCGACTTATACAGGGAAAACTAAAAATGCTGTTTTCGGTTTTTTACGAATAGAATGGTTATTTCAGAAAATATAAAAAAATTAAAGAGGAAAGTTTTAATGTATTCAAAATGTACTATCAATATTTGTGATGAAATAGACAGGTCCGTGTTTGAAAAAAATAGTTGATGATGGCGGTGTTGACACGAAACGTTTGATTGAAAATTTATCGTTACGTAGTTCTAGTACATCTTGAATTAATTAAACCAACTATAACAGAAACTTATATCGAGGATTCTATATCTGTTGAGCATGATATAGCAAGGAAAATACAAGGTTCTTCAGGTACCAATCGTTCCGTACAAGAATAAAAAGACATTCACTGATTTTAGAGATTCATCAAAAACTTCGACAGGTACTATGCGTTCTGAAACCGATGATAACTAATATAATAAAACAATGAACGAATGCCTATTGATAAAAATGTTAATGTTGATATTAATGATAAATAAGTAAAGTGTGATTAATTCTAATTGTATTGTTCATCATTCCACTCGTGGGATAAAGTCATTTCATTATTCCACCTGTGGATAAAGCGGTACTTTATACAATTCATAAGTGTGGATAAAACGTCAATTATAAAGTGATTGAGGATGAGATGAATTTACACGCTGCAAACGCTGAAACTATAGAAAACGACTACTAGATACTGATTGATATATTCCCTCACGATTTCTGACGATATACTAACTCGAAGGTCAGAAGGAATGCTGTGGAACAACGATTGGCATTGATTGTTTTACGGAATTGTCTCGATTCATTAAGTCGGGATCATTATTTCACTACCTTTGCCCACTTTGATCTCGTAAATTCCGTGTACATCGCAAACGAACCAACAGAGCGAATATATTTCAGTCCTGGCAAATTACTGAATGAATGAACGGCAAATCATTCTACGCGATATAAGAGACGAACAATCGTGGGAGTGATAATGACGAAAAAATAAATGATTGTTCTTTTCAGTGCCTGCGAAATATAATTGGGCGGTAGAAATGTATTCGAAATTCAAATGGAATTGCGATTCCGAATCGTATTTTCTGTTTATTAGTCCTCATTAAGATTCCGTTCTATTGTTTCTATCACAATTTGCATTCCGGGGTTGAAATTATTACGGGATTGGTCGATCACAGCCAGAATTGGTATTCGCAACATAAATTTTGTGAATAATTGATTAAACAGTGAAACTAGGCTATGATATTGAAATTTGTTGAAGAATTAACTCAGTAGTTGGCATAGTGTACTTCTAAGAATTTCGGCTACGTGCGCGGTGGTACCGAAAGTAAACCATCATTTTATGATTTGTCTCTAACATAATTGACTTCTAGCGAATGTTTGAGCAACCTGTCCACTCAAAGATTTAGTTCATGAAAAAGGAATTGAACGTCAAAAATTTCCATGCGAGTTCGAAATTGCGGAGATGCCGTAAAAATAATATGAAATCTTCAACGGACTCGGAATCGACTTCAAATTCAATGTGCATATCGAAAAAAAGATTACTTGTCAAAAAAAAAATGTTTTTGGAGGGAAATAACCCCTCTCAACTCCAGATGAACTTTTCAACTCAAGAACGGTTGAAGATAGAGCAATTTTGCGAACGCCAATCGATTCAGAACAATGGACTGATTTACTACATTCCATGAATTTGAATTAGATTGAAAGGAAAAAAATACTCTAAAAAATTATAAAATTAAAATTACAAAATCATCAGATTCACTCGAAATTCGCACTATATACGCAAAATTTCATGCTGATTCCGAAAATATCGATTTTTATATGCTCAGATACAAAGTTTTGCATAGAAAGGTATAAAACGTCAAAAATTCTCTTGCAAAAAAGCCTATGAATTCTTTAATTAAAGCGTTATCGACTTTAAATTCGGTGTGCATATTCAGAAAAGATTATTTTTTACGAATACGACTACAAAAAAATTAAAAAATATTTATGGACGGAAATGACCCCTTTCAACTCTAGATAAGCTTTTTAACTCGAGAACGGTCAAAGATACAGCAATTCTGCGAATGCCAATCGATTCAGGGTGATGGAATTACTACATTTCATAAATTTCAAGTCGATAGAAAGGAAAAAAAATACGCGAAAAAAGTCCTGACCCATAAAATTCAAGAAACATACAAAATTATCAGATTCACTTGAAATTCGCACTATATACGCAAAAATATACAAGGTTTAGCATAAACAAGTAATAAAACAACAAAAATCATCATCATACTACAAAAATTTATTTCGATGACGAATTGAAAATAATTCAGATGATTTTTATTGTAAAAAATGCATCTTTACATAAAATTAATATATTCCAAGTGAAATAGCGATCTAAATAGGAGAGTGATATAAAATTTGATATTGAAATTAACGAAATAATAATATTCAAATATTTAGAAACGATTGCCTTCCACACAGCGAATTATTCTGTGAATTATTTTCCAATAAGTCTTCCTTCCATAACGTAAATCATCCAAAAATATAATTTATTTATTCTCACAAATAATCTGTGAATCGAACAAGCAAACAAGTTTGTGTTATTTGATAGTATCTCTATTATCCAAACCTGCAATTTCAAATATCCCAAGAAAGGAATCCAATGGCTTCAAATCTGGAGAGCAAGCTGGCTATTCGGTGGGAAATGCTTTCTCATTGCAACTGTTGAGATAATATTGATTCAGGCAGTCTACAGCAGTTCTGAAATAGTGACAAGTCTTATTTTGTTGAAAAATCATATTTATATAACATCTTTCCGAATTTTCAGCAAGATAGAGGTTTATATCTGAAAGCAATGTCATTATTTGGATTATTGTCATTAAAAAAAGGACTCATTTCTAAAGCGTATGTTTTCCACGAATGCTGGAACTTTCATTTTGTGCTCTGTAAATTCTATTCTCCCATCCTTTCCATTTGCAAAAAATTCGTACCAAATAATTAGTTAGCTGAAAAGGATAAAATTTGAATTTCCTCGGATTTTTTTTTGCGGCGTGAAACACAACATAACAGTCAATGGCAACTGTTGGGTTTGCTCAGAATTGCTTATAATCTCCACTTGTTTTTCTTCACTAATTGGTTTTCTTCCAACTCATTTTCTTTCGCAAACATTGCGTTTATTGCCAACAGCTACCCATTTACACGACAAATTATTCAAAAAGGGAGTTCAAAGTGTGCTTACAGAAATTTTGTTGAATAGAAAATGTTACAACATGAAAGAGAAAAAAATGCAACATATTAAATAATGTTTCAGTTCAGGTGGTGAATAGCGATATATTCCTATCGTAGGGTTTGGAAATCTTATTGAAGTTTTAACAAATAGTGTATATGAGGACTATGAATTCATTTTGACTATATTACACTTTGTGTGTGTAACTTGTATATAAAAATAATAAAAAAAAATACTTTCCTCATTTTCTAACTTTGTAAATTCCATTATTAAGTTTCTTCAAGTACTAAAGAAGCTGAATCCTCTCTGAAGTTCATATTTCTTGATAGCATAGGTTTTACTGTCATTACTGAATTCCTGAGGGAAATCTGGAACATTGACGTTATCAATTAAAGTTATACTTTTGAACTCAAGTTGTTTCAAGCGATTCACAAGATAACTCGTAAAGTAAGGATATATGAGTCGATGAACACCTTCTTAGTAAACTTTCCGGAACTGGATGGACTTGAAATTATTGCTAGGGAAGAGGCACAATAATCCATTTCGGCGGCAGTGCCTCTGGAACTTCAAATAAATCACACTTCGTATCAAAATTTATTACTATTTTCCAGTAGTTCAATGTTCTATATTTGCTTCATGCAAAAGCTTGCGGGATTCACAGCAAACTTGGTTCTAAATATTTTATATTTCCCCATAATTCGTACATAATTCCTGTCCAAGGAGTGCTCCACTGGTTCCTAGATCGGTCCACAGTCGAAGTAGAGAATTTTCTGTTTCAAAAGCTCTGTTCGATCCACTGTATTGTTCTCATCAACAGAGTCACCTCTTAGGTGGATTTGGAGCTGGTAACAAATACTACGCAAAGCGGGCACGATAAACCTTCATAGCTGCAGTGCATCCTGAAACGTTAGAATAAACGAATCCTATATTTTTAAAATGAATATACACCCCCAACATTAATTTTCACCAACAATAATTTGTGATCAAGTAAGTGCAGGTGGGGTGAAGAATATAAGTAGTTTATTATGCTCTCCTTATTTTTACGATTCAAGGCGCTTTGAGTTTCAAATTGAGTTTAACCGCTTCAACTACTATTCAGAGAAGCAAGAACTCCAGCATTTTTCAAAGCATCCATTGAGAACTTTCAGACCGGAAAACTTCCCGAGAATTGTGTCGATACCGTATGAAATCTCGAAATAAAAGTGTATTTTATAATGTGCTGGAACAGGAACACCTTTAATCGTATGTGTGAGAGCTTTAGCTGCAAAATTGTAAATCCTAACACGTATGTTCGACAAATCGCCTTTGGAACTTCTGAAGGCAGTGGCGTACTGCTTGCACTTTTTCGTTTCTGTATAGACTTTCCCCAAATTTGGAAATAGAAAAAAATCATTTGAGCTCAAACTTCGTAAGAGTAACACTTTCTGAGCATTGCACTAGGTGGCATATTATTCCACAATTTGACTGCTCTTTCCTTTATACATGCCACTTATGTTGCTTTCATTATCGTAACCTTCTATTGTTTTCTTCATGGGGGTGTATACAACATATGAAGCGTTATTCTATACTTATACTTTCTGTTGCATTTTTTTATTGTGTCACAAATTGAGACTACAATCAATCAATAACCCTTTCAAACATTTTTTTTTCGTTACATCAGATGCTAGAAGTTCGTTTCAGATTACCGGAGAAAAGTAAGACACAGATTTATTTTATGTGAAGTGACAGGATTGGACATTTCCGAGTTACATTTCGAAATCAAGTCCTCAGCAGTTACAGAAAAAAAATCAGTGCTGAAGGTAGCAGTTAGCGAAGGCCTCAATTTGTTCTAAAACCCTCAACCCTGAGTTTTTCCATTACAGAACATATTATCTTTCAGTATTACCAACTGTTAGTTATATTATGGAGCATTCTTCTTCCTCTCCCACCAATTCAATATAAGCGCCAATGGTAAAATGAAACCTCACCCTTATCAATATTTTTTTTTACAACTTGGAGAGTTTTTATGTGAACAGACGATTTGTTTGTGGATGGCGCTGCGAGTTACTTTATTGTAAGTCGCAGCTCCATTCGTAGACGGATACTATAAGGCTTTTGAATGTTATCATTCATATTGTGGTACAAGACGACTATATTGTCGTCTGACCTATCCTTGCACTGATGAGAAGCAAAAATCTCGAATCAAGGATAATATTCAATGGCTTCATACCAATCATCACTTGCAATTATGTATCCATGAAGGACGTTGCACAAATGGACGACAGATTCAATGTTCGTAGGGTGAAGTAGTTGTTTTCTGTCAGATATTTTCCATAATTTTCACTTTGTAGAATTGTGTGGAGAGACAGGTATTTTTCGGTTTTACGAAATATTTGTTCACTGGTTAACTTATAACTCATATTCGTATATTTGGATACGTATTTCAATAAAATATTTCATTCCAGTATTGTTTGTAATACTACGAACTTCGCGACGTACCCAGGAGAATGATTATTCACTTTCGTTTAGAAATGTCACGCATGGGTAGAGTTTCATTAGTTTTACGTCGTTCCAAAGATTACCATGTTTAAATATTAAGTTAAATTATGTGGCACCGCCTAAGATACCACACTGTCGTTTCGGCAAATATTACCCTCGTCTCAAATGGAATTAGTCTTTTCACAACTGGTACCGTAAATAACTATTTCATGTTTCGTTCTACGAAATGCCATAGTGAGAAGGCTGAGTAAATTGAACGGGAAGTCAAAGCGTTTTCTTGAAATGGTAAAGAGCAGAGTGTGTTCTCGCAGATGCTTTCACATGCTATCCCGCGAGTTCTGTGAAAACGTGAAATTTCAATATCAATGAGAGGAAAATAGGGGCACTTTGACAGATAGTCAAGTTCTGAGTAACCCTTTTCCATTTCATAATTCATTTGATGCATTAGGGATTCTTAGTGGTACAAAGGAAGGATTTCGTGGAAGGAAATAGTAGAATAAGGGGAAAATGGCTAGATTCGTTTCGTATCAGCTATTTTCTCTTCTGAATGGAGTAATAATAGCTTTTTTATTACGCTACCGTGAAAAATATGAAGAGGTTACCACCCAAAAGGTCAGACACTCAGGCGCCAATCAGACCATTTGAAGAAGGAAATTACTCTTCTTGATTTCATAAAATGTATCCAGAAATTTCTCTGGAAACAATCCTAGCTCAAGCTTAAGATTTCATTTTTCAAGTCTTGTAGTTGTCCACAAAATTGATGTATACGCTCCTTATACAGCACTGAAGATGGAAACCCCTACCATATAAAACTTCGATTCGCCACCGGGTCCATATGGAGAGGGCTGAGAATCAATATCAGACACTAAATATCAACGATGAGTGGAAGAGTGCACACTCCAAAAATATTGTGGCAAGTTTGAGGACAACTCACTTATCTCACTGGATCTCCGTGGAATGCAGGAGTTTTTTCCTACTGATTTCGTATCGTAGCGATTGTATCGTGGGGACACATGAATGCCACGTTCATTACTGTTCTGTGATTTTTTTGGCCACTCTTCACCAAGCTGATACGAACGACAGCCTTCAGAAGTCGAAACTTGTGCGAGCCAAGGATTAAAGAGGTCCTACCTTTCAACGTACGATTCCTAGCACAATCTTAGGCTTTTAAAAGATACTGCAGTATTTTTCATCACAATAGTATGAACATAATTCAACTTCAATGGGAAAAACAGGCCTATTATCAGTGCAAGAGAAAAGTCTTCCACTCTAGTAGATATCTTCAGCAGCACTGGATGAAGAAGGATGCTACGCAATGTGGAATGAGAGCTTACAATATTCGCTAGATTTTCATGGCATAGGGACGTGTGTCCTCAATACAAATATATTTTCACACGATTTTCATGAGGAACTTGAAGATTTCACACACACTACTCATGACATGATTTTTGGTTCATACACTCTACATACTTGATTGCAAGATAGCATGACTACTCATTCATTAAAGTCGAACATGGACAATACCCATCCAAGATCTGCATTACCCGGTAACGCAAACTTTTCCAACTATAACCATTATACCCTCAAGTTTGAACACCAATTCTGAATTTAACCACACACTATCAGTGACATCCCAAGGTCGTAGCTACACAATGGCATATCTGCACCAAAAATTACATCAAAGTGGTGGGGGGAGGTTCAGAATAGGCCAATGTCTCCTACTACTGAACCCTTTTCGCATTCCAAAGAAGTGGTGAAAATTATCATACTGTAGTAAAACTGCACTAACTAATTTTCCTAATTTATTTAAAACACTATTTACAACAATTATTCACTAAAACATTGACTTCAATAACTATTTCAATTTATTTCTACTGTGGCTATCTATCAGCGAACTCTGGAACTGTAACTAACTCTGAATTCTGACTGTCCCGCCATCTGCTATACAGCGGCTATATATAGTAGCATTTACAGTTTTCGATCTTTCCAGTCGGTTCGGCGACTTCTTAAGGGTTCTTAGAATGTTCGGTTAGAACTTCGCGTCTCTTCCACGGATGAGTCATGTGTTTGTTAAGAAGAGGACTTGTTTACATTTCGAGTGTGGAGTGTAATTGGATGATCAGGGCCGGTCTCGAGGCCAGTCTCGAAATCGTTACAATACCATCTTTCAACATTTAACGTCGGCAACATTGTCAAAGTTATTCATTACGCGCTGGCCTTTTTTGTCACCGCTTCGGTTTCATGTAGGGGCCTTTAATCTCTGGCCAGATGTTCCCTAAAGTTTGTCAGAGTTTTCCGAAATACGAAAAATGTATTCTTTCATTCCGCTTTTAATTTGAATCGATAACATGTGCGTACTGCATGAAGTTGAATATCTCTACCCTTCAGTTACTTCGGGGTACTGCAATTGTATCTGTATAGGTAATTTTTGAGAGCAATGTATAGTAGAAAATGGATTAAATAAGTGATAGAAGCTCAAGGAACCTCCCCATTCAGGTTACACTTCGTACAGTTCTTCATAAAGCCTATACTGATGTAATATTTCACCCAGTTGATTTTAATTCAATTTCCACCATGCCATGGACAGAAACCTTTTTCAGCCTGAAGGACGTTATTCAATTTCGTCCCTGTGGAAATGACGAGAAATCTATAGTCAATAGCCTTCCGCCTAATCAACCTTTAACGCAAACTCTGTTTGGGAAACTGAATTATGTGCGGTCGTGTCCTCCTGCGTTCAATACATATTGTTTCGGTTACAAATTACATGTGGGAGTTATTTGTATCGGTAACTGAACAACACTGCTAGCTGTCAGATACAAGCAAGGCGTTCTTTATTCGATACGAAATTAGTTTACCGAAATACTTGCAATGCAATGCAACCCACTCCTTGACATGAATCCTTAGACTCAAGTTCTAATTCTATCGGTGTTTTTATAGATCTGAAAATGACCTTCGATACTGTCGATTACTCAATACTTTTAGACACTAGAAGATATGGGAGTGAGAGGTTTAGTGAACAATCTATTTGAAAGTTACACAATAAGTGAAACACTAGAGGTTGAATTCAAAAACCATGTGAGTTTCGAGATCAACATTGAATTCGTTGTACCTCAGGAACAGTACTGGGGCCGGCGTTGATCGTAATTCACTCGAACGGCCTATTTCAACAGGAAACAATTACATAATCAGTTTTGCGGACGATCAAAAAACGATGACTGGTACAATCTCAAACTAAACATTGAAAATGATCTTGGGAAAGTGAAAGCACATTACTTGCGATAGACTTAGACGAAACTTTTTATAACAATCTTGTGAAATTCTTTTAAGATCATTGGTTAAAAAATTACTTCTATTTGGTCCCCAAACTATTCAGTCTACTACTACAAAAAATAACAGATGGAAGTTCTTTAAAACCCTTCAAAACACAACTTTTATTATTTATATTTAATATAAATTATGTATAATTTTATTTTTGTTTTCAATAGAACTTGCTTATATTCTTATCACATACACATATGTGTAATACTAGAGAAGTTTCAATGTGGAATTTTAAATAGTAAAAATAGGATTTGTGTTGGCTCGCATTGATTGGTTTTTGACCAAATTACAACATCTCATCATCGAAAGTCATTGTTCGGCTCTCAGAGAGTTTCAGTCGAATTTAAAATAGTTTGAAGTTATCTCAAAAATAGGATTTGGGTTGGCACGCATTGTAGTAGGTCAGAATATGTTAGTTTCTGACCAAATAAAAACCTCTGATCATCTAACGTCATTGTCAGGTCCTCAAAGAGTTTCGATCGATTTTTAAATATTTTGAAGTGAACTCAAAAATAGGATTTGGCTCAGCTCGCATTGTAGTACGTCATCATACGTTGATTTCTGTCCGAGTAATAACCTCTGATCATCAAACGTCATTGTCGGGTCCTCAGAGAGTTTCAGCCGAATTTTAAATATTTTAAAGTGATCTCAAAAATAGGATTTGTGATAGCTCGCATTGTAGTAGATCAGGATACGTTGATTTCTGAAAAAATTACAACTTTTTCCATTAGTACTACCTACTATATTTTACATTCTGTATTTTTGTATTTGTATATAGTATTGCATTTTATATACGTATAAACGTAGATCTAGATCAATGTGAGGCGGAACAGGAAAAAGTAAGATTGAACATAAATCGAAAACTAAGTTCCAGTTTCGATGAAAATGATGACTGCAGAGCTCAGTTTTATCATTGAAAATTACGGTAAACTATATATGGAAATTCTACGATTTTCTAGCGGAATGTTTATAAATATAGCCTCCTAACCTCCTATTGCCAGCCGTGTATTAACATTGATTTTTTTTCAGGTTTGACATGACCATCATCCATCTGCGCTTCGTCATGCCATACACAGCCTGAAGCTTACCCCGGCCCCCCGAAGCCATGCCTCGCTGAAGAGGTAGCCATGGCAGGCCTGCTGCTGCTCCTGGGGTTGCTGGCCTGCGTTCCTCTGGCATCCTTTCAACCTCCTGTCCTCGTCCTCTCCGAAACCTGTTACTTCCCCCTCAACCTGGAAATGATCGAGCAAGAGCTGAAGGCTTCGAATATCAGCGTCAACATTATGGGAGAACAAGGTAAGAAGTTTTGAGTATTCTGTTTATGATAGGTTGTGTTTGTTTAGAAAATAACGTGAGTAACAAGGGCGGGGACGTTAAGGAAGGGGGTAAAGGACATGGAAAGGCTTCGATATAATTTTATTCATTCTCTGGTGTAGTTTATGTTCATTATGGACGAAATTTAATAGTGACACTACTATCTGGTAGCGTATTGGCGTTGTTTATCATGCTGGAACGCATACACATCCTAAGTATATCCAGACAAAGCTTACTACGGTTCAGTCCTCGCGCATGTTCAAACATGGTAAGTAATGTCTTATGGATAGACCGCATTCACAATGCATCGTTGTTGAGTCAACACCGCGTCCTTCAGAAACAGTTCATCTGAAGTTGAAAGCGGTGATTTACAATTTCATTTTTTTCTAATTTTTTCTTCTTGTACTCGTAAAATTCAATCTTTTTGTGTACCCTCACCGAATTTGAAATCGATTCCGAGTAAAATAGAGATTTGGTGGGCTTTTACGTAACTTCTGCAATTTCAAAAGAAAGGACCCCGCAAAATCCTTATGAAAAATGGCTCTCGGCTGAATTTGCTGAAACTCTGCAGAAAGATAGTATTCGGTATCCTGATCAAAAGTCTCAATAGGCACAACCCTCCATTTTCAACCCCAGACCCCCTACAGTTTCCCAAATCCCTCCAAGTACACATTCCGGTGTGTTGATTACAGTTTCAATTCATCTTCAGAACGTTTCATTTTACTGCCCACCCTTTTCTCCAATCAAATCCTACATTTTATCCTCACCACACCTCCAACCCGTCATTAACGCCCCATTACGCACTTTAAAAGTTGAAGATTCTTCAATTGTTTTACTTCAATCTTTTAAAGCTTTTACTATACATATATGTTACAAATTGAGAACAATTATTCAAAAAGACTTTTTCTAGAAATGGTTGAAATTATGAAAGAACCTAATGCTATAAATAAAAAGAAAGACATTGATAATCTAAGTTCAATTTACACTTAAACAAATCTAATATACCCAGACCATAGTTAAATGTATTATGTTAAACAAAAATCACTGTTATCTATCAATGAACCCCTCAGTATATATATACATATTTGAAAATGTCACTCAAACTTCAAACCTAACCTGAAATAGAATTGTCATCGTTCTCTACCAACAAAAAAACAATTTTTCTCAAACTTCAAATTGAAAATTGAATATTCAAATACTGTCATATACCAAATTTTACATTTTTTTACTTTCATTTTATGTTTTTATATTCAAATTTATACCTTATTTGCTGTGAGTTTTCCTTTTCATAGTTTTTACAAAGATTGTATAAATGTATTTTTCCAGTTTGCCCTGAAGAAGCTTTAAAATAAAGCGAAAGCTTGGCATTATTGTAAATATAACTTTAATTTAAGAAGTTTCCACTGACTGCTTGCCTCACTATCCCCACAGAAGAAAATACCTACCAAACAGTCGCTAACTTAACTTTTATTTTATATGTATATATACACTACACCACACCCCTCCTTTACTCCTGTACCCCCACTCTTCATTGATGCCCCACTACAATGTTACAGATTTTTCAACTGTTTTTATTTAAATTTTTTATAGCTTTTATTTATTATATATATATGTACCTATATAAGCACACCCCTCCCTCACCCCCCGCACCTCCACCCCACCCTTAATGAATGCCCCTTCAGTCTTCACACTGCAAGGTTGAAGATTTTTTAATTGGTTTCATTGAAATATTTCATGTGTTTACTAGTATACTATGTAATAGTGTGTAATGGGGCGTTGATGAAGGGTTGGGTGATGATGCGGGGGTGAGGGCGAAGTGTGGTAAGGGTAAAATATAGAATTTGGTTGAATAAAGGGGTGGGCAGTAAAAGGAATCGCTTTGAAGATGAATTGAAACTGATATTACCACACCTTAAAGTGTACTTTGGGGCCTTTGGGGGCTGTAGGCGGTCTGGGGTTAGAAATGGAGGGTTGTGCCCATTGAGACTTTTGGTCAGCATACCAAATACTACCTTTCTGCAGAGTTTCAGCAAATTTAGCCAAGAGCCATTTTCCATAAGGATTTTGCGGGGTCCTTTGGCGGGAAATAACTCCTTTCAATTTCAGATGAACTTTTTAAATCGAGAACGGTTTGAGATAGAGCAATTCTACGAGCGCCAATTGATTCACATTGACAAAATTATAATAGTCTGTGGATTTCAAATGGATATATCAACGGTCAACATTTTTCATATACCCTGAAAAAGATAATTTTCGAATTTTTTTATTTTTCATTTTTCTGAAAATCCAAAAGTAACCTCAAAGGTATCTGATTCCGGATATATCATCAAAAATGCTAATTTCATTTTTGATGATATTACGAAGGATTGATCAAAATCTCAAATGATTTGGTCTAAATCTCAAAAATAATAGCCATTGGCTTAGCGGTCTAATGCACAGGCCATTCGAAACTCCAGCATAGCGAGCGATAGTCGGTTCGAGCCCGATGTAGGTACCAGAGATTTTTTCTCAAATACTTTATATCGGATCGATAGGCGACCGCATGCTTTGTTGAAAAATCAAGTGTATTGTGAGTTATCTAGATGCCAATCTCGTCTAGTGGTAGCTTGGAGTGCACACCGACCACCCGAGGTGGTGCTGTAGGTTTTCCTGAATACATCACCTAAAACATCAGTAAGTCTCCTCGGAGCGCCACGGCAAATAATAATAATAGCCGTCCTGTATCCCGCACAGGCTATGCCTTGGGTACACTCAACGAGTGTTTGAGGCAGAATTATTATTATTATTATTACTTCGTTAATCCTCAGTGGAATTCAAGTTTTGATACAAAATTCGAAATCAGTTTGTCGAGAAACGTAAGAGGTCGGTGAGCGATTTTTCGAAAAATGTAAAAAAATATCGAAAAAAGAATAATTTCGAGATTGCAGAAGCCGTGTAAAAAGCCTACTTAATCTCCATTTGATTTGGAATCGTTTTCAAATTTTGTGAACATATATAAAAAAGAGTGAACTTTACAAATATGAGGGAATAGTTATTTGTTTTACTAGGCATAAAAGCACAAGATTTAATGCCAAGGCATTAAATCTGCTTTTCTGCTGTGTGAAACATATATTTTTTTCTTCAAATTTTTTCCAATTCCACGCAAAATCATCTTTTTCATATTGAAATTGCGTTTCATTATCAATATCCAAATAACTAAATTATTTCATCAAAGGTAACTGTGCCCTGCGTTACTATGTTTACTGCTGGTGACGTTTGTTGAATTCGTTTGTTTACTGTTTACTTTGTCATTGTCAATTTTAATAACCAGTTTGATTTAAATTATTACTTGGAAGGTTGCCTAGCAACGAACTTTTTCTGCCTAGGCAGTAAAAGTGGACTTTTTCTGCCTGGGCAATAAAAGTACAATTTCTAAGCCTGCCAAGTGTCATTAAAAGGCCGCTTTTAATGTCATTTGGAGAAAAAAATAAATTTTAAAAATATTTTGGCGTGAAATAACCGCTCTCAATTTCAGATGAACTTTTCAAATATGGAACGGTTTCAGATAGAACAATTCTGTGAACGCCAATCGATTCAGAATGACGGAATTAGTATAGTCTATCAAATTTAAGTCAATCGACTGCAAACAAATTATTGCTCGAAAAAAGCCCAAGGGGTATACCACTAAAAATCATGAAAGGACAAACTCATTAGAATTACTTGAAATTTCCACCAAATACTCAAAATTTCATGCTGATTCCAAAAATGTATAATTTGGATATGCTCAGTTACAAGGTGTGCCATAAAATAGCAATAAAACGCCAAAAATTCCCTTGAACCATCGATTTTTCGAAGAAGTTTATTTGTTGTTTTTCGAAAAATTGCAAACTGCCATCTTATGTATCTTTTTGTGCTGATTCCGTTTGTATCATCAAAAATAAAATTAGGTGGAGGATTGAGCGAAAACTAAAAATGATTTGGTAGAAATCGCAAAAATTATAGCCATTTCGTTAATCCTCAGTGGAATTCAAGTTTTGAGTCAAAATTCGAAATAAGCTCGTCAAGAGACAGAGACTTGAGAGGTCGGTCAGCGATTGTTCGAAAATAAAATATAAATATTTGCGAAGAAAAGTTTATTTCGAGGGTCCGTGAAAAGCCTAGCAAATCTCTATTTGGCTAGGAATCGATTTCAAATTCGTAGAGCAAATACAAAAATGATTGAATTTTACAAATATGGAAAAGAAGAATTAAAAAAAAAAATTGGCGGGAAATAACAGCTGTCAACTCAAGATGAACTTTTCAAATCGAGAACAATTTTAGATAGAGCAATTTTGCAAACGCCAATCGATTCAGAATGACGGAATTAGTGTTGTCTGTAGATTTCAAAAAGATATATCAACGGACAACATTTTTCATATACTCTTAAAGAGCAAATTTTTGAAAATTTTTGAAATTCCCCAAACAACCTCAAACAGGTATCTTATCAAGCTGATCTCGAATATGTTATCAAAAATTGAATTTGATGGAGAATTGAGCGAGAAATAAAAATGATTTAGTCGAAATCGCAAAGATTATAGCCATTTCGTTCACTCGATCTGTTTTGCGGAAATATCATTTTCTGAAATAGCATCTTTCGGTTCCGAACCTCAAACATGTCTCATTAAATCGCAAAATTATCATTTCGCAAGTCTCCCATCTCGACGGTGTATAGAGTTTCTGAAGTGTAACATTTCATGTTTCATTAAAGGTCCGCTAATTGGTTTACGTTGCCAAAGATGAACTATTTAGTTCCTTCTGAACAAGTTTTTCCGAAACTGTAATCCATGATTATTTAGTCTGAACTTGGGTCGGTTTACTGTCATGGTCATTTCCGTTGAGTAATCCTCCGTGGTGATTATTTCGTCGTCTATTTTGATACGTCCCGAAATTATGTTTACTTAATAACAAGAAAGGTGCCGGCATTTCCTGCTGGTAATATCGCTACGATTTAATCTTCTGTTCTGAATAATCCTTAAACGAAATGTGATTACGTCTTCCTCATCGGGAAGATCCATCACTAGTTTGGATAGTCCAGAAACCCAAAACTTTGCGAACAATCACCGTTCAACTTCGCCTGCATCATTTTCAAATTGGAATATCTGTTAATGTCTAGAAGGATTCCGTTCTTTTGAATAAAGCTGTAGAAACAAGTAAAGAAAAAAAAAGTGTAATAAAAATTCTTTACAATAGTAGAAAATGGGACAGATCAACTTATTTAAAATATCATTTCCGTCGACCGTTTATTTACGATGTATTTTAACGCAATCAACGTTGATTAATGACCCCTGTTAATGAATGATTTTCTATTAATCAACGATTTACTTATATGCAACCTAACGTAAATTGCTCCAATACATATTATATTTATATAGTGACCTGTGGCAACCAAACATATTTATACTTACCCAAACATTCATTTTGAAATCAAGTAGCTGTGTTAGTACTATCTGTCATTATTTATTTCATTGTTGTAATTTCTTAAAATTCTACGTTTATTTTGAAATCAAAAGATAGATAGTGACGAAGTTCTGTGAAAAAAATTTCAGAAAACATCAAATATATCAGTAAAGTTCTCAGTAGCATTAATGGCTAGATAGTCACGCAGCCGGCTGGTAAAATGCTGGTTTGAGTCCTGCCGCCTTTATATAGTGCGCGAAGTACCTTGACCCGGTTTTTGCTTCAGCCTTTTCCGGGATAAGCTCGAAACAACCACCTCTGAACAAAGTTTAGACGCCAATGCAGTATCTACATCGAATGCTACCGAATGACGACATGCATAAGCTCTGCAGGAGGCATGTATAATAGGAACCACAACCGCTATCAGTTGGAATATTCGACCCACCGCCTCCATCAGCGGGGGAGGTCACTAGCGCCCCTTGGCACAAGCGCTCCCTTGCTCTGCAGCCAGCAATGTCTGTGGAGGAAGGGAGGCGGCTCTCCGTGCGTCCTCCCGACCCTTCCTCTCTCCTGATCCCTCTTGGGCGAAGAATTGAGCTAGGACGGAGTTTTGAATATATCAAATGATGTGTAGACAAATCGCTAACTGTGTAAAAATAAACCTTTAATTATTTATTTATTTTGGTTTGAATCCTCAGGTGAAAGCAAGGTCGAGGGTTCAATCCCCAAGTGGTACCATTTTTTTTTGGAAAATTACGATCAACGGACAAGTTTTGTAACGAACTCGTGAATTAAAATGGCGATTAACAATCTCGAACATTAATATCTCAATTGTTAATCACCCTTAATCAACCATTTCCTTGCCCAGTCGACAAAATATTCAATTAACTCATCTAAGGCCACGAAATCCCTTAAAGATTAGTCAAAATTTTGGATAAATGTTGCTCCGTATGTTGTTTGTTGCTATACCCAAGTGAACATAAGGAATCAAATTCAAGCGAAACTAATTCCTGTCCCTACTTTTCCTCGGTATTCAGCTACCTACGAATGGTTTTCATGCCCATTACCTACAACGTAAATATTCGGAATTCCAGTGACACAAAAGCGGGTCACATCCTTTGCCCAACGTATATACATGAATGTCGAAGGTAATTGGGATACCGCAAAACATTTTCATCTACGGAAGAATGCAGCGGAGCATCGAGTTGTGTACTGTACGTGACTGAACTTTTTGTTGGCGCGTCTGCCATTGTTGTTCTTACAAGATCTTAGAGTAGCTTTGGATGTTTTCGTTTGGTATACAAGCAAAGAAGCATTGTAGCTATTGGGGCGTACGTTCTCTCTCTTTTAAGATTATGAAAACTTGACAAAAGTCGAAAGTAATATCAGTTGGGAAGTAGATGATTGTTAATTATCTGCTTTGAATAATTACATCATATGTGTGAACGAATGAATACTGCAAAAATGCATTCAAGTCTGCAGTCTGATTCATTTTCACAGTTAGTATATCGCTAATACTTCATATTCATGAAATAAACGACTGATAATTCATTTACACCATATTGTTCGGTATGCAACCCGGTTTTCTCGACGGTCAGTTGTCCACTAACCTTGCTCGCTGTGCTGAATCTTATTTGGACTGGATGTATCTCAAGATTCATTTCCTTCGTTTGTTATTCGGCGATGACATTATGCATTCCTTAAGATCTGGTCCGGCACTAGCTCGTTACAATACCTACTCGATAAGTGTTTTACACTTACACACTTGGAATGATATGATATGATGAATGAGACATTTAGCATCAGAAAAATATAATAAGTATGAAAATATAAGGATATATGGTGAGAAATGATATAATGTGAATGATGTGAAGAAGATTACTATAACAGACCTGATCCGCACAATATATGATTTTGTGTAGGTAAATATCGTCAATGAAGTCAATGATTATCTGCCTGGAATGGAGGGAAATTAATGACTTGAGTGCCTTCTTGGATGAATGAGGCCGTAATATTTCGCATTGACTCTGGTATGGATTTGTATTTTGAAGGCTAAGTGTTAATTTTTTCATCCGAATTAGAATACATTCACAAACGAGTTTCTGCTAGGTTTCAGCTTCGTGAAACACATTGCTGTATCATTGACAAGACCTGAAATGGCACCTTTATTTTTCAAAGAAAATAAGCCATTCATTAGATATCCAGTAACATGGTCCCCAAAAATGTGCCTTGAGGTACACTAGTTGCAACTCTGAACACGTCATCCACTCCTATCCAATATCCTTCAATAGTATCTACGGTTTCAAATGACTTTGATAAGTTGATGGAAATGCAAATGCTTGGTTTATGTTCAATCAAGACTTGGTACACGTTACTTGTTAAGACTAGTACGGCATCTTGTGTTGAGAGTGTTTCTCTTAAAGCCGCATTTTTTTCTGGGGATATCTCAGGTATCAGAACAAGAATTAAACGATTTGAATCGATTGAAAGAAAAATTAATGATATGCGCTATTATTTTTTCTGAAACATAATTGGGGGGTCTTCATTTTATATGTCATTCATTCGTAAGTTATATCTTCTTCATCTACCTTTGCCATTTTTCAATGATACAAACTTCACCTTTCTTTCAGACAAATAATTAAATCGCAACAATGACACTAGTGACTTTAGTATCATTGATTATAGTATTTATGAAGATTATAATTTGATAATACAAGTTTTTCAATATACTGTTTGTTCTTGAATTATGTAGTTATTTCAGACATCAGTAATGCGCAAAAGATTGTTAATCAGAAATAAAATAAAACTAAAAAATTAAGGGGTTTATCTTTAACATGTGAACCATTCCGGACATCAAACTTATATAGGCCCGGTATTCATTAATTATTCATATTAATAATTCACCAACAGTTTCGATAAACTGTTGGTGAACTTATTTTATATAACCAGCCCTTAGTATTGTTACAGATATCAATATATCGATTTTTATAATGAGAGGAAAGGGTATTTAAATTAATACTGTTAACATTCAGTACTTAATAAGGTTGAATGCTCTCTTCAACGTAAGCATTCGCCACAGCTGCCAATTTCCAACTTACTTGTCGTTGGACCTATATAACTATTATTCAGAGCATAAATAACGTACCAGTAGTGAATCATGACATTATTTTTGACTCTGTGTACACGTGTTTTACCTATCAATGAACTCCAAGGGACAAAGTACAACACTTTTGGAAAATTTGATTTTTAACACTCCAATGATATTCAATGGAATATTCCACCAATTCATTTTTATACATGTCAAAAAAAATTACCGTTTTATAACGCCATTAACCGCGACACTCCCGTTTTACCGTGGAACCGTCAAATATAATAATGTGACTGTGAAATTCGTGATATTTCTCTGAAACACCAACGCGTTCGCTTGAAATTATTTTTTGACACGTGTACGTATCCAAGTAACAGCATCTGAATATGTAGAGACGAGGGAGAAAATTTGCATGTCGTTGTTGGATCAAAATATTTTTTTTTGTTCCTACTTTGACATATGAGAGAGCTTTCGGGGAACAGTCGTCAAAAAGAAAATGATGTGAGTAGAATTGCAGACGTGTTCGTATGCAAATCCGAGAGACTAGTTGTTGGATGCTGTTCCGTCTTTTGACATACCGAAAATCGACATAATTTCTAATCACAATTGAGATGAGCATTTTCGGATACGTCTGAGATGATAATAATAATGATAATAATAAATGTATTTAGGGTCACCCATCTGTTTTACATGGATGACTTTAAAATATATGCCTTGGGAGGAGAGGATCTATATCAGTTCTTAAGGATGGTGCAAGAGTACACGCATGCTATCGAATTGGAGTTTGGGATCAACAAATGTGCCACGTTCATCTCAAAAGAGAACGATGCTAGGAATACGGACAGGACGTTCAGCTCGTAGATGGAAGCATCCCAGATCATCATCCCTCCCAAGAGGTAACCACTGGCAAGTATCATTTCAATTTGGCACCATAGTTTCAGGCCCCTCTATATGGAGAATAAATCAAAAAGAAAGTCTAACAATTGATGCCACTATAAACACCTAGGGGGAAAAAAGAAAGTCGTATCATCAGTAGCCCACTCAAACAATTTATCAAACTATACTGTCGATGTACTGTGCTTCGACTGATATCTTTGGAAAAATAATGACCATGTTCGCATTCGACATCTCCCCTATTATTCTCATCGAGTAAATTGGAAGCTGAAAACGCTCAATTGATTTCGAAAATGAAATATTATATTGTGGATATGAAACGTTCATAATTGAAGAGGAAATAGAATTCGATGATTGGCTGCAATAAATTGATGCGGACCAGAGCTATTCATTGAACGATGCACTGCAATCCGACTGATAATTCGTCCAAATGAACTAGTAAATTTATCAAAAGTGTGGGAGTATAATTAGAGTATTTCTATTTATCTTCTGGTTTGCGTTAAAAGGCATATCCGTTGAGGGAGCCAGAGGAAAGTCACCTTTTTCTTCACCATATAAATTTTTCACAATTATTTGTAGGTATACCAACGACCCAGAGCTCCTTTTGTCTAAAACCTGTTTTTGAGGAAAAAGCAGTCGAGGCAGTCTTTGAATGACACTAGTGCCACAGATATTTTTCAAGTGGTTACATTGACAAATCTATTCAATACCAATAATACTGTATGCGTTTTTCCAGAAATTTTCAAATAAATAAATATAGTATAGTTATCCCAATACATGAAATTGATGATTCCAACCTACCAGATAATTTCAGACCTATTTCCCTTATTCCTTTTTTGGGAAAAGTATTCGAAAAATCGGTTCTCCATGTACTGTGAGAAATTCAAATTGCTGTACGAAAATTTATTTGGATTTCGGAAGAACATGTCCCCCATACTAGCTATAGCTAAGGCAGTTAAAAACATAGTGAAAGGCTTCAAAGATGGCAGGAAATCTGCAATGACTCTATTCGATTTAACTTGTTAGAAAAATTGAACCTATACAGTGTAAGGGGCTTTTCTTCAGCTGTTTCAGATCCATATCTTGAGGATAGAAGGCAGTCAGTTTGTTTCGATAGTAGCAACGCAGTATGGGGTACCGCAGGGTTCCATTCCGGGTCCCCTTTGATTCATTATGTACTCGAACGACTCATTATACCATCTAATTAACTCAACCTGTATCATGTTCGCAAATGATACCTCTATCTTTTCGTGTGAATCGCACGTGCTTCAAAAACCCTGCATGGACACGGATATATCTGAATCGGCACAAAAGTAATTGCCAGAAGAGAATTACTAAAAAGTGAGTAAATAGTTCAATAATTTAATCATCTATGCCATGGTGCCGCCATCTTTTGAGACGTGTCTGACTTCAAGTCTCGTAATCGTGCTTGTCAAAAAAATTCAAAATGACTTTATTTATGGAACTATATCAGTCAAAATGTGAACTCCAGCTCAGGAACTTCTCCCGGCGAGGCATATAAGTCAGATCTTTACCAAGAATATTAGAGGTATGGAAGTATCTGGAAGAACCATGACTCCTGTCAAGCTTATTCGTGGATTAAACGTCACAATTTATGTAAATAACTGGAGCTTTGAGCTTTTTGTGGCTTGTTCTAATATGATTGTCTCGAAAAAGCCGATTCAATCGTATTAACCCAAATTCACCAAAGAAATAATTTATTAATATTACTCCTCTTTCTCCCGTGTCAGTATAATGTTATGAAATAATTTCTAAGTGTCAGTCAGTACAAGAAAAACCTAAATCGCAATGAGAGTGTTGAGAATTTTCACAAGACATACTGAGGCATTGACATACTAGCCAGTAAAACGAATATTCCAGACTTCAGTTGCCGAACTCTGCTTATTAAAGGACATTTGATGGTCTTAATGAGTTTTCGAAGTGCTCTTAAAATAGAAACTTCTCTTATATTGAATTTAATATTCTGTAATTGAGTTTCTGTCCTTATCTCGTAATTGGACGTTCAAACTGTTTCCCATCAATTCGATATTTCTATTCCTACAGTTAACTGAAACGAATGAAATTATTTCTATTTCTTGAAAATGCGAGGAATTTCCATCTAGGAGAAGACAGCTCGTTTTATTTTTATTCAATTTCATTTTCAATAGAGACGTGTATGTAATTGTAATGTATAAAAAATATGTAAAAAAGTAACAGAAAAGTAGTTAATTAGACGTTTGCATTTACTAATTTAACTAGAAATTCCTTTCTACATGAGACGTTTCAAAGTGGTCTTTTATTTTTGATAAGATGTTGAAAAAATTTCGATTCGATCAATGAACAATTCTACATAAAGGAGAATTTTGAGACGAATTAGTTCTCCAAAAAGGTTTGTAGAATGAATGGTTTTTCCTAAGTGGCCGAATAAGAACGTTGATTTGAATTTCATTCAGTAAATTGGCATCGTCTACGATTGCGATTGATTTGATAAGTGAATCAAAAATCAGATTGGAATCAAATATAACGCCTAGGTCCCTGACCTTACTATCTCTGGTTATTTGATAATTTCCGAAAGAATAATCGAACTGTGCTATTTTTGAAAGTTCAAGAACAAGTTAGACGAGTTATAAGTCTATTGAAGTCTTCTTGGATTTTGTAACAATCGATTAAATTTCGTATGGTGAGGTAAAATTTCATATCAGCTTGCATATAACAAAATGTTGGCATGTTCAAAATACGCCTATATATCATTTACATATATGATAAAAAATAAAGGCCCTAAGTGTGATCCTTGAGGGACACCAGATGCAGTAATCTACTCGTCTAAACGAAATCCTTGAACTGTTACAGATTGGGACCCATATCCACTATATTCTATTTAATTCGATTTCAACGATCGCTTTGCAAAAAAACATTTTGTTCTGATATGATGACGGATTCTACGAGGAAATGCATATATTTGTATTCCAATTCCTCGCATAGTTTTGGAATCATACATAGTTTACTGATAGATCTATAATTTTTAATTACGTTTTTCTTTCCATTTTTCAAAATTAATATTACATAAGCGATATTCCAGTATTCGAGAATTGTTCACTATTAATTGATATTAATTCTTACAGGTTTGTTGGTCTTCTTTTTTATGGATAGTTATTATTTGTCCTGTCTCCCATTCTTTTGGCATTTTTTCCTCTGTCCATATTCTCCTAATTAATGTAAGCATCCTCTCATTTAACTCAGCAGTAACATTAGTGTTACGAATACAAGTGGTAAGAGAACATAGGAAGTTTCATTTAATATTTTTCATTCTATTCTTTCATCGAACGAATGATCGAAGAGCTATTATTTCAAAACTAACCTTCTAAGAGAGAAGATGGCGCTATTCCAGAAACAATATGGCACTTCGACAAACCACCAATCACCACAAAAAACCCATCATTAAATTTCAATTTGGCAGACTATCGCGAAATGAAAACGAAGTTTCATGCTCAGAGCTTAAAGGTGACGGATATTGATTCAGACCCAAGAAATCTCATCTTTGCGGCCCAGTTAACAACTCGACTGTAATTAGGTGCCTGAAGTGGCGTTGAGCTATGAGAACGGTAAATTACGATTTAATGATTTCTCGTCGCTGGATCTCATTGAATTGGGGGTGTATTGTTCATCGTGTTAACGTGATACGTCAATATACAGTGTGTCCCAGCTAAAACTTGTCACCCCCCTAATATCCGAACTCATGAAAAAAATTGAAAATCGCTCAGACCCGTCGATTTTTATTTCAAGGGGGAAACTTTCACCAAATACACCATCATTGTGTTGTCAACCCCCTCAACCACAGCACCCCCTACTTCAGAATTTTCAATGGGACTACTATACTTGTGATACATCATTTTGAAAGGAATTCAATCCCAAATACATCGGTGTACTGAAATTGAGGATCGATCAAGTGTTGTTGAAGTTTTCATGAAAACTAAGTTTTATCCAGATATTTTAATTTTTCATCACCTCAAATGTTAGCGTCGTAAGAAAGGTTCACTGTGGGTACGCCACTGTATTGAAAAATAATATGCTGTCAGAAATAATAGTTTCGAAGGTGAGACAGACGTTTTTATGAAAAAAAAATTGCCCTCATGTGTTTTTGTATACGCATATCTTTATTTACGCCTTGGTAATTGATGTATTCGAGTCACTGCATTCAACAATTTGAAAACATTCGAAAATGGTTTATACTGTACAAGAGAGAATATCCATTGTAGCTGCGTATTTTGAAAATGGACGATGTGCTAGAGCTACGGCTCGAAGTTTCAATGAAAGTCATCCAGAAAACACCACATCATATCAGTACGTGCTTCAATTGATGAATAAGTTCTTGGAGTCGGGATCAGTGCTGAATAAAAAACATGAACGAGAGAAGCCTATGAGAAATGAAGGGGTCGCTGTTGCAATTGTAGGACATGCAGTGATGGACAACATTCAATCGTTAAGACAACTTGAGACTATTTCTGGAGTTTCGAAAAGCAGCGTACATCGAATTCTGAAAGACGCAAAATTCCATCCTTACAAAATGCAGAATGTACAAGAATTAAATGAAGATGATCCTGACAGACGTACAGAGTTTTGTGAAATCATGAGTCAATTATTGATTGGTGATAATAATTACCTCTACAATGTGTGCTTTTCTGACGAATCTTGTTTTTATTTAAATGGACATGTGAACAGGCACAACTGCAGATACTGGAGTGACGTAAATCCCCATTGGTACAGGGAAACTCATTCACAAACTCCCCAGAAATTGAATGTTTGGGCTGGTATTCTGGGAGACCATATTGTAGGTTCATATTTTATTGATGGTAACCTCAACGGACAAACGTATCTTGAACTTCTTGATACAACTGTGAACCCCAGAATCACTCAGTTACTTGAAGACGATGATAGGTTACTTGACGGTCAGCTCACCTTTCAACAAGATGGAGCTCCTCCACATTTTGTTGCACCTGTACGTCAATTTTTAGATGACAATTTCACAGGGCGATGGATTGGAAGGCGAGGACCAATAGAATGGCCGGCTAGATCTCCTGATTTATCACCATTAGACTTCTTTTTATGGGGTCATTTGAAATCCAAAGTTTATATTACCCAGCCAACTTCTCTTGATGATCTACGCAGGAGAATTGTTGTGGAGTGTCGTGCAGTGACTCCAGAAATGTTGAGCAATGTGCGAAGAAATTTTGAAGATCGCTTATACTTCTGTATGGAACTGAATGGTTCACATTTTGAACCTTTCATACGATGATAACATGTTAGGTGATGAAAAATAAAAATATCTGGAAAAAATTAGTTTTCATGAAAACTTCAACAACACTTGATCGATCCTCAATTTCAGTACACCGATGTATTTGGGATTGAATTCCCTTCAAAATGATGTATCACAAGTATAGTAGTCCCATTGAAAATTCTGAAGTAGGGGGTGCTGGGGTTGAGGGGGTTGACAACACAATGATGGTGTATTTGGTGAAAGTGTTCCCCCTTGAAATAAAAATCGACGGGTCTGAGCGATTTTCAATTTTTTTCATGAGTTCGGATATTAGAGGGGTGACAAGTTTCAGCTGGGACACACTGTATGCATCTATTTGTTTTTCTGTCGCACGGGTTTTTCTGCGATTGTTTTTGTTGAAAATTTTCATTTTCTTTTTCAGTTTAATGAATATCTATTTTTTCTAATATATCCTATTTTTTTCAATCTATCGTCACGCAAATACAAAAATCATAAAAATACATAGACGATTTTCTTGGATAATCTCTACTTGGCATTAGAATCATGACTCCTGAAATTTCGACATCGGTCTCAAAACATTATTCATCATATCATTCATCATTCTGAATCGATTGGCGTTTGCAGAATTATTCAAATCGTTATCGAGTTGAAAAATTCATCTTTAGTTGAAAGGAGTCATTTCCCTCCTTTCTGACGTTTTACTCCTTTTATATGCCATGATGATAAAAAACATGTGAAAGGTTTTGGAGGTTTCTGTATATCCCTATTATAATACTGAATCACATTACTAGTTATAGCTCCTCAGTACAATGTAACCGAACATCTTGTAATGACATGTATTTTCTCAGATACAATAAAGAATCCTAAATCTATCTACTGAATCACTACTGAATTATTAAAGTAATTATGGTCGAACATAGGGAACATCCGATAGCAAAGCAATGAATGAGTGTACGGTGAGAACTTTGGCTACACGATCATGAAGTTTCAAGTCATTCAGACCCAGTGACTTCCTTCATTATGAACCGCATCAAAGCAAGCTAAACAGAAACAAGGTTGACCTTATGGGGAGACAAAGACTGTTCGATAACCACGTTACAGTATATTCTAGTAACTTTTTGAATCCCTAAGATGATTTCGGAT
The DNA here is from genome assembly GCA_958502065.1 of Chrysolina americana. Lineage (NCBI taxonomy): Eukaryota > Metazoa > Arthropoda > Insecta > Coleoptera > Chrysomelidae > Chrysolina > Chrysolina americana. The sequence continues at coordinate 8,491,049 of OY293410.1, forward strand.
TTTAACACCAGTTCCTTCACCAAAATTTCGATTCGATTATATGTACTAAAATTTTTGGCGGAGGTAATATGTATGTTATATCTCACTTTTTGTTAATGAGTTTTTAAAAAAAGATTTATTTTTAAGTGAGAATAAGTGTTACTCACTGAACAAACTTTAAACAGATTGATACATGAAAAAGTAAAGTGACTGAGTAACAATTCAAATGATACTTCAAATGATACTAGTAAATATTGTTGTTAAAGCTGCTGATCATAGCGAAATCAACAATAAATTGCGTCTCTTGGATCGGAAGCGCTGGCCCTGGGATGATAGCGACTCAGCAGTTCCTTGAAGGTGACCCATAGTCTTGGGTACGACGTCATTAAATTGGCATATAACATGTATATGAAGAATGCAGTTGCCTTGACAATGATTTTGATTATTTTTTGACAATTCTTGCAACCAATCGAAACCATCAATTCAAAGCATTCATGTACGTTCAGGCCAATCACAGCATTATTATAGTGAGAATGATCAACCTTGAAAATTGCCGCGGGAATGATTTGTGGTATTTTGTTTTTATTATGTGACAACTGATACTTTTGATCTGACGTCTGTCATCAGTTTGCATGAAAAGTGAAAAATGATTCGATGAAATTTTAAGAAAATCAACGAAAATGCATGTAAGAATACTATTTTGAGTAACGTATCAATTTGGACACAGTTTCAATTGACCTGGACAGAGAGAAAGCAATAGCTTTCAATCCAACAGAACAAAACAATGTTACTAAATCCTCCAGCCAAGGACAAAACATCCATAATAATTGTATATTTCATGATGAGAACTTCAAATTCCAAACTTCATTCTGTTTATGGTGATTCAAGTAAATTGTTGAAATAAAAATCTCATATGTATAGAGAATACGTTTATGATTGGGGCATCAAAAAATAATCTGTCGAATACCACACGAGAGTTTGATAAAGTAGAAAATAATTTTCCAGATTTTTTCTCAAGCCCTGCGGGCTCTCGTGTTTATTGCCTGGCAACAAGTTTTCGAAAAATCTGTCAAATTATTTTTACTTTATTCTCACTCTCTTTTGATGATACAAATGAAATTTTGTATTGAACTCGCCCGTGATCGTCCTGACGGACTATGGCAACATGCCCGATAGAATGTTCATCAAAAGTATTTTTATAATTTTTTTTGACAGTGCGAGCTGAAATTTTGAACCCCCTCATGAACACTCATGAGGTGTACCCAAAGGCATAGCCAGTGCGGGCAGAGGACAGCTATTATTATTATTCGCCGTGGCGCTCTAGGGCGACTTGGTGATTTTTGGTGGCATATTCACTGTAGGAAAACCCGGAAAACTTACAGCACCAGATGAGTAGGTATATGACAACCAAATTTAAAAACATTCGTAATCTTGAATAGGTCTCCCTCTAGAAATAGCTTTTGACCTAGCAACCAGTAAACAGAAGTCATCAATTCTACAACAGATACCGTGAGTTGATTGAAAAAAAAAATTAATAGAAACTGTATTTTAATTTCAATGATATGAGATATAATCATCTTCTTTCTTTCCTTGCTATTGTATATTCATTTTCACTCTATTGTAATGTCCTATAGAAATTATATTTTGTCACAAAGGAAAATAAATATCATTATTATCATTAAGTATTCAAAAGAGATGGATCATGCAACAAATGGTACTTATTGATAATCTATTTTATTATTCGTCATATTCAAACCACTAGTGCCTGATGAGATTTTTTTTTAAACAACAAAACCCTACAAAAGCCTTCTACGTTCATTGAAGTTTCCGCGCCATTACCGTTACACGGCGTTTACGTCATTTCGGCGTGTCCCTAATGATTCCGAGTTGATTTGACCGAAATACATGAGCATTTCCACAAATATACGTATAAAATGCATTTTCGCTGACGGAAAACGTTGCAATGTCCATTGTCACCGAGGAACAATGGAAAATCCATTCGGAAAACTTGCATTAAGACTGCTCGAGGCAGGAACTACTGAAAATTAAGTTTGTTTCAAAGTATAATGAGTTCAGTTCCATTCGGAAACTTTTCTTTCCAGCAAAAATAAATGGCAACTTTACGAGGTGGTGAAAAAAAGGCTTTGAGGGGATCAGAGTGAAAACAATGTCGACATAATTGAGAATTGACTTCATGAAATATTTTACTCGATTGGAATACCCCAATATCCTGTCTAATACGCGACGGATATTGGATTACATGCGACAGTGCAACGTTCTTCAAAGGGAATAATGTTGAGAGTGCTTTTATTCAAATGAATAACAGGACTTTGATAAAGATGGGTTGAACACTGGCAAACCTGTATTACAAATATTAAAACCATTGATCATACCTCACAAAATCTAATCTTAACAATTCCCTGACAGTTTTTTTATCGTGTCCATTCTTTACAATGAATGTGAAAATCACATCGCTAGTAGTAATAGTAGTGAAAAATATAGCAGTGATTTAATGAACGAGTCTCAATTTTCTGGGTAAAAAATTCCTATTTCCCAATGTCAAAAATAAAAAAACAGCGATTTTTCAGTTGATTTCTGACGACGCCACTGGATTTATGATATTTTTGATACGATTCCTGTCGAAATGTCGTTGGAATGCTACTACCAATAAAGAAGTAATTAGGATATGAAATTTGAAAAATATGCCGTTTAATCAACTCACCGCTTCATTTTCAGAAATTTCATTAAAATTCTGACTACACCACTTGATTCGGGAGGTCTCAAAATATCAGTGGACAGAATTCCATCGAAATATGTTCATGAATAAAAAAATAAATAATACAGTTTGAAAAATATGTTGTTTACTGAAATTTTTTGAATATTTTATATTATTTCCTTATCATTTGTTTCAATTCATAAACAGATCAGTGATATTTCTAGACTCTACGATTCCAGTGGTGTAGTCAAAATTCTGATAAAAATTCTGATAATGAAGTGGAGTTGAGGTGGTGGGATTCATCAAATTTCATTCCTTCATAACTTGTTCATTGATGAATGCATTTATATCCAGTTTCCAGTTTCCAGTTTCCATTTGTAAACGTCGTGAATCCAGTGGTGTGGATAGAATTGAAAAAAAATCGCTCATGATTGGTTTAGATTTTCAACTTTGAACAAGTAAGAAAATGAAGATTCATTCATGAAATTTGGTGTCCTGATGGACTTTTTGAATGTCTGTCTGATAAAAAAAATCCAGTCGGTTGAACAATATTATGTGTTCAACAAGGGTGCTTTCATTTGAGATGAGTCACACTATAAATAGTGATATCCATGGGATATGATAACTAAGTACTGAAAAAATTATTGAACCACTCGGATGCACCAGAATGATACGGCTGAGCTCTGCAGATGTTTTTTAACAAAATAGAAGCACCGCTCCAAACAGGATGTTTGTTTCTTGCAAGAGTTTCCACATCAACTATAGAACGAAAAATTCACAGAACTTCGAGGAAATAAATACACAGTACCGCGGGGGCCGCAGTGGTCATGATGTTTGAAATTGTTGTTTGTTGTTGTCTATCAATCAGAGGGACGTGGGTTCGATTCCCAGCATGGTCACTGTTCTCGTGCTAGGAATCGCACGTTAAAAGGAAAGACCTCGTTAATACTTAGCTCGCACAAGTTTTGACTTCTGCGGGCTGTTGTTCATTGGGGGATGACAGCTGGTTAACAGAAAAAACAATTTTAACAATTTTTTTCAATTTAACACACTTGACGCTACATTACCGAAAACCACCTCATCTCTACAGTTTTCCAAAAATCCACAAACCGGACATGACACTGAAACCAATCACTAGCTCCTGGAAATCACGAGCTCATAAATTACCGAAATACCTCCCACCAATACCACAACACGTATATGAATCTAGCAGCTTGTTCGTTAAGAACTTCAAGCATTTTGTCAACATCATTAGAGTTATTGGACTAGGACCTGAAGATCATTACACCAGCCCCACGTAGACAGCCTTCGTATCTATGTCCCCATAGAAGAAGCCCTTTGCAACATCAAGATGGCACTGGAAGAAGTCGAACAGATTCATGAGAGGTTTGACTTCCTCCTTCAAGCTATATTAAAACTTCTGCAGTGCTACCTATTCAATTTATACTCTCAAATCAAGATCATTCTCTTTTCCTAAGTCTACGGACTGCCAAGTTTACATAGAGTGATTTGGGAATTGGATATCAGAGAGGCAGAACACAAACCAAAATTGTGGCTGAGATATGTGGATCCACACCTTCAGGACTTCTGCTCAAGAATAAACAACTTGAGGGGTTCCTTTGAGTTTATGATGGAAAAGGGAACCAATCGATGTTAGATTTGAAATAATAGACATTGGTGTTCACGCAACCACATTCTACCAAGAAGGGGATCTTAAGACCATTGGTGGAAAGAGCGATGTAAATAGACCACATCAAAAAGAACCTACTCCGAAATGTATACTTCCAAAACTTCCAAAAAAACTCCAAAAAGTAGTGCAGAAACGGCTTGAATGGACCAAGACGATCGAAGAAAGGCAACAAAGCCCAGTTATTATCCTTCCATACATTAGAGGTAACACCAAGAATATCAGGGGGCTCGAAAACAAGAAGAACATCTAGTAATACTTTCAATCCGGTAGTGAAATAGGAAGTTTCTCCACCAAGACGAATCCGGGGGTGGGATTCCGTATACCATAGAATTCTCTATTCGACATTAATGTCTCTGTCTCTTCAATTAATTCAACCATAATATCATATCAAGTGAAATTCTATGGTAAACCCAATTCCATATGGAGATTCCTACATCGGAAAGACGAAGAGACCTTTATCTATAAGAATAACCTAACACAAAAAGTAAATTCAACGTCTCAATTTGGAGCGGAAGGTCTGTAATTTCATTGCAATAGCACTTTCAAGAAATACTTTGGTATTCTATATCAGGGTACCCTAGAATCGTAGCCAAAAAACGTGTGTCTTTTCTAAAACATTCGAAAATTTCAACCTTTCATACCCAAATCTTGGATACGCACCTGAGCATGTTTATGCGTTGGAGAGTTGGAGATATTCAGCTGCATCCCAATTAACAGCAAAGTGTTCAAGGCTGGGTGGCACTGAATTCTGGGAGTAATTACAGTGGAACTCCATTAATACCTCTACAGAAGCACAGGTGTATGTTGTGATCATTTTAATCCCTTTTTACATTGTCCGAAATAGACGTTCCATTACCCGAGATTAGAATTTAATTAATTTCGAGTATTTCTGTATCAAGCGGAACGAGAAACTTTAATTAACGTAATGACTCTGTAAACATCACTAGTCGATTCATTTAATGGAATCGAAGAGGTATTGAATGAGGTTTAGTGTCACAGAAGAACGTGATATCCTTTCCATCATATATAACTGACGGCTTCTCCCCAAAAACATTCACTGGAACATGATATCAATGAAGTGATCGTGATCAATGATACTAATCAAGTATCATCAGAAAGCAAATGGCGTGTTATAAAGAATTCGCAATTGTTATAGCAAATGTGATGGAAACTGAAAAGGGAGCTTCTTTGAAACTTGATTGATGAAGATGAAAATGGAAAATGAAATGTGTTGTAAAATCGTCAGAATATCAGTGTGTAATCGGGAATTTATAATGACTTGCCAGGATGGTGTCTTCAACATCCTTGTCTACCATAGTCGCGTGATGGGTATAGACACTAGATGCAAAGCATGTCGTGGGGCAGCCAAGGCCATAATGCATTTGATGTCAGCCTGTTCAGCTTAAGTGCATAATGCATTTGCTGTCAGCATGTCCAGCTTTTGTGGTCTCAGCCTATATCCTAAGACAATCATACCGAATAGGGACACCGATGTTGCCTTATACTCCATTCGATATTGAGTCCGTTGTAAAGAATGAGCAGTGCCGAATCTATTGGAACTACTCATTCCCCAACCTCAGGCAAGTACAAGCCAATAAGTCTGTTGTAGTCCTTCTCGACCATCAAAATAGGATGATTTTTGTCATATAGACTTTGGCTCCTGGCGAAACAAACAAAAAGAAGTGATTTTTCATACCAAAGACAGTTAACAATTAACTCAGATGTAATTTTTTTTCGAAAAGTGTCTATTTTTAAGTGGTTCAGATTGGAAGGTAGTTGATTGTAGATATTACGTGAAAGGACCCCTTGAAGATCTTGTGGACATGCATTGGAAGAGTCGATAGTTCATTGTATCGCACATTCCGATCATGCACATGAGTACGGAAAGTGATTGTTATACACGACGTGGCCCACTTAGGCTACTTCCATTCGTAACAATTCTGATTTATCTTGCTGAATTTTGGGATTTGACTTGATGAACTTGAGACGTTTGAAGTGTTCTTGTATGGAAGTCGAAAAGATAATAATATCCTCAAGAAGAACCGAAGACTCTTCGTTCTGGATACCATGTAGAATATTATCTATTACTTGCTGGAATGTGGCTGGTGCGTTCCTCAATCCGAATGGTATTCTCAGATACTCGTGATGCCCATGTTCCATTTTGAACGTTTCCCCTATTTGCTGGAAGGCATCGGCCAAGTGGATAGTCGTGAAGTATTGGCATTTTCCCAGTTTTTCGGTAGATCAGTGATGTTGGGCAATGGGTCATCTATAGTCTTCTCATCGTGCTTCAACGACAACTCTTCATTTTTGCTTTCCTGGAGCATCAACTTTCTTTGGTTACCACCCAACCAGCTCGGCCTGATAATTTTCTGATCGAGCATTTTTGTAATCTTATCTTCGACCACTATACACGGCTTGTGAAAGTCAGCGGGGTGTCTTTATTGTAGAGTATGTGTATTGTAAAAGTATGTGGGGAATTTATTGGGATTGATCTTATTGAAAGGACATGCTGAAATCAAGAGCATGTGGATTTCCATATTGAGCCAATTTCTGAAATTTTGATAACTTATTAAATGCATTCCGTGAATGAGACGAAGACAAGGATTTAGAATTTTCTGTAATCCTATCTAATTCCTCATAGTGAGGATTGGATCATATTTAGTTAATCGGCATAGTTCCAGTACGAGAGTATAAGACTTCCACAAGTTGTAATTGAGGTGTTTCATAAGGCTTATAGCTTCCAGAAATTTAAGAAAATCGCTTATTTCATCCCACGGTTCTCACGATGTTGTCGGAACATAACAAAATTTTCCTTCTCGTGTGACCCAAAGAACAAACAAAATTACTCAAACTCAGTAATTCTTTCATGAATTTAAATGTACCCTTGCTCCCTAGTTCAAACTGGTGGTATTATTAATTCATCAGTACATTTCTGCCACTCTATTCGCTTTCCTTTCCTCATAAATTACGTCTCATTTTGCCATCTTCAATGAGGGACACAAATATACGGGAAAATAGGTCAACAGTGAAGGGTATATTCCAAGAGGTCTATCTGTTTCACTATTAGATTGGGACATTCGTTCCTTCTGGAATATTATATGGGTTGCCTTTTATTTATTTCGATGTGTCAGCATCGTTTGCATTTTCGAAACGTTTCTTAGGTGATTTACTCTTTTCTTTCAGTTTTTATAGAGTTATTCATACTGAGTTTTAGAATATATTATTTTATTTATATTAGTATAGGAAATATCGACATTCTTGTCGCGAGAGTTTCCTTTGATTCATACATTACTAGGTATGATGATTTTTTTTTCATTACATTAACCAACTAGAATGTTCAATTTGATGAACTGCCACTGTATAGATAATCCTTCTTCTCGTTCATTAAATATTGTTCATGGGGGAAAGTAGGTGTTTTAGATAGATGTTTGACTAAAATTTTCTACTTTGTTTCATTTATTTGAAACTCTTCTACACACTTTTCACACTCTGTTCGAATTCATGCCTCTGCTCTTGGAGTCTGTGCTGCCCAAGTCAGAGTTGTTTTTTGACACATATTTGCCCAAAATTTTCCACTTTGTGGAATAGTGTGGAGAGGAGGGGATTTCGACTTCGGCGAAATTATAACGTCAGGTCGAAATTCGATTTGAAAGTCGACATACCTCACAATCTTAACTGTTTATGTGAAATTTGTTTGACAGTTCTAACAATCATTAAAATTTGGCATTATGTGTCATATTAAACAATTTCACCCAATCATGTCAACATAACACTGACTACATTGTCATTGCCGGGTCATCAGAGGTTCAGCCGATTTAAATTTTTTTTTAACTGGTCTCAAAAATCAGATTCGTGTTGGCTCGATTGGTGGTGGGTCAGAAAACATTCATTTCATGATAAAAAGTCATTGTCGGGTTGTAAGAGGGGTTCAGCCGATTTTTTTTTGAATTGGTCTCTAAAATAGGATTCGATTTGGCGCGATTGGCAATGGATCAGAAAACACTTATTTCAGTCCAATTTATTATTTTTCATTATTGAAAGTCATTGTCGGGTCGTCAGAGAATTTCTAAATTTTTTGAAGTGGTCTCAAAAATAGGATTCAAGTTGGCACGATTGGTGGTGTGTCAGAAAACATTAATGTTCATCCAATTAACAACTTTTCATTATTGAAAGTCATTGTCGGGTCGTCAGAGGGGTCCAACCGATTTTTTTATTTTTTGAAGTAATCTCAAAAATAGGATTCGAGTTGGCACGATTGGTGGTGGGTCAGAAAACATTAATTTTCATCCAATTCACAACTTTCCATGATTGAAACTCATTTTCGGGTCGTCAGAAGGATTCGGACAATTTCAAAATTTTTTGAATTGGTGTCAAAAATAAGAATTGAGTTGGCGCAATTGGTGGTGGGTCGAAAAATATTCATTTTAGTCTACAACTGGGTTCGGAATGAAACAATGTAGGGCAAATGAACGTTGGTTTACTGATGGTTCCAAAACTATGGAGGGCGTCGGAGCCGAAATATACGGGATTAACCCAGTAGTGAAACGCTCATTCACTATGGGTAAATCAACCACGGTATTCCAGGCAGGGGTATATGCCATTGACATGTGCGCAAGGGAGCTGGAAAATCGATACCACACAAACAATAAAAATATTTTCAGATAGTCAAGCAGCACTGAAAGTGCCTAAATCCAACTGCTTTAAATCCAGACCAGTATAGAACTGCAGAAAATCCTTGAACCGACTGGCACAACGCAACAATGTTAACCTAGTTTGGATACCAGGTCACACGGGCCTAAAAGGGAACGAAATAGCGAATGCCCTAGCAAAAGGGGGTGCCGAAATATCGTTCACTCGGCCAGAACTGGTAATCGATACAGCACATAGCTCTACCAAGAATATTTTAACATCCTGGGCAGACAATAAAAGACTCGAGTATTGGCGTAGTCTTCCGGGCCAAGCCCATTCCAAAGCATTTACTGCTTGCACAAGGAAAAAACTGGACTCCGACAAACTGCTAGAACTCAGTAAAGCACATCAGTAGGTTTGCTCACTGGCCACTGCAAACTCAAACACCACATGCATAGAAACGGACTTGCACAAGATGCAGAGTGCCGTTTATGCATGGAGAAGGATGAAACAGCTAGACACATTTCATGTACATGCCTCGCAGCGGCCAGAACCAGATTCTATTTGGATTAGCTAAGTCTTTACTTCATTCAATGACAGTTTTGTATTCAATACGTAAAGGCCATAACCAAAGATTCATACTCTGAATTCAGTCCGTTCAAAAAGGGTTACATTACATAAACTATCCATATAACTGTATAATCTAATGGAGAATTCTTCTCCACACTTCCATAACGCTCTTTCGAAAAATTCTCAGCTACCGATTAACTAGCGGAATTAACTTGTCACGGCTCTCCAAGACAATATCTAGATGGTGTGAATGAAAGGATTAGCTGAGAATTCACAATGGGGAAACCTCGCATCAAGAAAGCTTCTTTATCGCTCTCTCAGAACTTGGCAAATATAAAACTCCTTTGTTTATCCACTTACATTTCAGCAGTTGAAAATTCACGAGTACAAAAAATGTAGAAAATCTGGCCATTAGTCTTTATCGCGAAGTTGAGAAAAACTATTTTAGTGTTATGGTTGCAATGAAATCAGTCTGGAATGTGAAATACACTGCCCGTCAGTGCGAAGAAAAGTGGTCAAAGGATAATTTTCATACCCGTTTCAAATATTTTATTCTCTAGCAGACTCATACAATTCTATCAATTTGATATCGACGTGGAATACAATAAAGATGCAAGAAGTTTTTGTCGCCTTCACAAAATATCTCCATTGGGAAGATCAACAAAGTGAAGACAGAAATACTGCACGGTATTATTTTTATTGTTCAAAATTTCCTAAGGATGAGTTGGTATCGTCAACTAAACAACTACTACCCACTTTCGCAGGGTTATATGTGGAGGCTGTATTTGTTTTACAAATATTTCTACTAACTTATGGCGAAACAGTATCACTTTTAGGCCCGATTGCATTGGCCAAAAGAGTCGCCCAAGACCTTCTTAGGCAGTGACCGGTGTAGAGCGTTGATTCCTCCAATTTCAAAACATTGTAATTCTTGAAGGTATCTTCGACAACGTATTTATTTCCACACACTGGCTGGTACACCTCCCATTTTTGTGAAAAAAAAAAAAAACGAAAAAACGGCTATAACTAGTATTCTTTGCTTTCAAAGATAAGTTTAAGTAAGATAGTTGACTGGGAATTCTTCTTCAAGTATGATGAAACTTCTCGATTTCTTGATTTTAGTATCTGGCAAAACTACGTGAAGATATTTCTCTTAGTCTTGAATAGGTAACATTCCGTTAACTAATAGTAGCCACGAGCTATCAACATAATTTTCTTTCAAATTTCTTCCTTCTTCAAACCAACACAATGTACACACCCTAATTCACCCGTTTTGCACAATTTTTTTTATTAAAAACGGCAATATTTATCCAAGAATTCATCCTTCTTTTAAAAACATCATTATTTAAAATGTTTAGTGAATTTATTTATTTCAAGTTGGTAACTTTGAGCTTTGCATATTTGCACAGCCAACTTTCCTATGCATTTAATTTCAACATAAAAAGGAAAGTATTCACTCACTTTTTTTCCAGAAACCAACTTGACATGAATAAAATTCTCTAACCATTTTGTTGGCCCTTATTTCCTGGATAACCTGACCAGACAAATTTTTTTAAATTTTTTACAAAATGGTCTCTATGATTTTCTCATGGAATTGCCATTAGCACAAAGACAAAACTTAATCTTTCGATTGGATGGGGCCCCCGCACACAATTCTGGGATAGTTCGGAACTTTTTAAATGCAATTTTCCCTATGAAGTGGATAGGTAGAAATTCTCCTTTGGAACCATGGCCCCCTAGATCGCCAGATATTACCCCTTGTGACTTTTTTCTGTGGGGGCAATTGAAGAATAAAGTGTATGCTACTCGGCCGCGTAATAGAGAGGAACTTTGCTTTGCAATTAGGCAAGCGTGTCAGGAAATAACTCCCCAAACTTTAAGAAAAGTGAATGTACGTTTGAGAAGAATTGTTGAAAAGTGTATTGTTTCAGAAGGTAGTTATGTTGAAAACACAAGAATCTAAAATAAAGTAATTCGTAATTTTGTTACCACTGTTACAAATAAAGAACTTATTAAAAAAAGACTTAAACTTTTTTTTTTTGTTCAAATCAGCTCTTGAGATGTTGAAAATATGAATTAAAGGGTATTTGGGGATGCTGATTCCGAATCTGATAAGAAAAGTTGTCATAAATAAGCATTAATATTCATTTCTCAAAAAATGCCTTTTTTCTCTCCCCAACTTCGCACGCCAATGGTGAATGAATAGGATCACTATGCCAAATGCTTCATTTTTCTAACATAAAATCACCACCAAAATCTCAAGAAAATCGCTAATAACAGATATTCGGGTGCATTGACGAAAAAGTGAATTTATTTTTTTTTTCTCCTCAAATCAGCTCTTGAGATTTCGAAAATATGGATTGGGGGGTTTTTGGGGATGCTGATTCTAATTCTGATAAAAAAAGTTATCTAAAATGAGCCCTAATATCCTTTTCCCAAAAAACAGCTTTTTTTACCCCCCACACCGCACGCCTATGGTCGATGAAAATGTTCACTATGCCAAACTTCATTTACCTAACATATAATCACCACCAAAATTTCAAGAAAATCGCATTATTAATAACTGAGATATTAGGGTGTATTCATGAAAAGTGGGACACACTGTATATTCATTGAGTCCACATCTGGAAGTCATTAAAAATTTAGCCTTTCTGTATTATATTTCGGACAAGGACATACTTTCGCATCCACAAACGATGAAATCAAACTTACGTGCAGTCTTCGAGAGTACACAAATTCATACGAGGGAAATTCAATAATTTGGATAAAATCTGTCAGATTATGAATTTGAATGGAATATTTCTCTTGATACTTGATTCAAATCATAACTGGGTATTACAGAGAAATCCAGTACATGGAATAAGTAGAAATAAGAACAATTCATGAAAAGAAAATTTTTTTCCCTCATATCACCATATCATACCAGGTCCGAAAAGAGATCCAGAGGGTGAATAAATATCAGCCGAAAAGTAGTCTTGTTTTTAATTTGAATTCAGTAAGTTGTTTGTATACTGAAAGAGTAATATTTTCTGGTAAATTATTCGTTTGATACTGAAGTCAAATCCACAGTCATGAATTTTCAAATAACGAGAATGCCTTTTTAATTCCGTTAATGGGCTGTGATGGTCATGATGGTAGAGCGCTTGTCTCTTAACCTAAGGGTCATGGGTTCCCAGCATGGTCATTGGTCTAGTGCATGGCATCACACGTTAAATGGTAAGGGCTGCGACTTCCCTAGCTCGGACAAGTCTTTCGAAGACTTTTGAGGGTTGTACTCTTAAGGGTGTTCAGCTGGTTGGAGGAAATAACAATAACAACAACAATAACAATTCATTGATTGTAGTTAGATTGGTCTTGTAACTCAATGATATACGTGTAAAACACACGTCCCTCAGAAATCCTGCATGGGCATGCATGTATCTGAATCAGCTTTAAAAAAAGTTTCGCACCTTACAATCAGAATACCAAAAACCTATTAATTCAGATGTTTTTTGCTATTCCATTTGCGATTGTTGATATCTGATAAAAAACAGGAGGTAGTTATATTTTTTCAACCTGGAGTTCAGAAGACAAGACAAGTTCCGAAAGTAATGAAATAATCCGCACCCGAAAAAAAGAGAAGACTGAGAAAAAATTCAGAGAGAAGGGAAAAAGATAAAATCAGTGATCAATTAAGAAATACATGTGCATGCAAGTAGAGATGTATGAAAACATTAAAGAACAGAGAACCAGTTTCAAACTACTAGAGGTATTCCACCAAGGGCGTCGCAAAATTTTTTTCTTTGTAGAGGAAGAGGCTCTTTGGTTTAGGTAATGAAAAAAAAATCATACTGTGATGTAGTAACATATATTAGAATCAAAAACAAAACCAAGCTTCTTTGAATAAACAAGCCACATATTAAACAACCAAAAACGTTTATTATAATTAAAATGTGCGAAAACCCGGAATGAGACGACGATATCCAAATAAATCATTCAGCTATACTGGACTTACACATGTTAATTATTGAATTTAATTCGAAAATACTATTTTATAATTATTCTTGTGGATGGGTAATAACCCCCAATACCCCCCTATATCGACACCATTGTACTCCACAGAATACAGTAATGGCTTTCGTTGAAAGAAGATGAGATAGAAGACTTACCTGACATAATTTTGAATAATTTTTCCAGCATGCAATTGCTTTCATTTTGTTTCATGTCACTTATATGTTATTATGTTTCATTATTCAACAAACAGGCTAATTTTTCATTTGTTTTTTTTTATGTAGCCGATATAATTCATATAACCTGTTACTTACATTTACTGATATGAATAAAAAATTGATATTGTACTCATACTGTTAGGGCAAAAAGCAGTAACTGCTGATTTTTAAGCAAAAGCCAGTGTGAGAGATTTCCCTTCATTGTGGAAAAAGAATACATATTTGATGAGGTCTTCGAGTGCTTTTTAATTTGAAATCGGAATAAAACTAAATTACGTAGAACAGAAACACTAACAGAAAATACTAAAATGACAATAACTCAAAACCATCATCATTTCACGTACTGCTCTTTACCTTCACATATTCCATGTTACATATCGATTCATTCTCTTGTGTTTGAATTTTGTTTGTTCTGAATTTGTTATTCCTGAAATCTGTGACCATTTGCCTTCCTTAGGCCATATAGCCAACCCTCACGATTTATCACGACTTCAGAAGTTCTACATTTCTTTAGTCATGTCATAAACTGAAGGATAACTGTAAGATTATACAATGAATGAGCCTTGTTGTCATCAATGAACATTCGAAAAAAACATCTCCTTTGTAAACTTTTGTATACCATGTGCTCAGACGATTTGATGAAAGTCGATGGACGTGACACTGACTAGTGAGAAAAATTTCTGAACAAATGTAACCGCCCCATTTTCATCAATCAAAACTTCATCAGGAAAGTCATTGGATTTATGTATATTAGTTGAAAAGTCAAACTTTATTGTCACATCTAGTTTTCTTTTTAATTTGAAACTTCACTCCGTATGGATTTTGACATGTAGGTACCTATATTCATTTGAATTTTTTTTCTTCCAGAAAAACATGTTACGCTTCAATCCTTTAACGATGAACTGACAAATAAGGAGATTGTTTTGATGTGCAAATCATCTTTGAATGTTTTACTGAAAGAGCTAGGATTTAAATTTAAAAAATGATAATCGAAGAGCTTTGATTGAAAAGACTCATATTGTTTCATAAAGAGCATATTTTTTACGTAAATACCGAGAAAATCGAAAAAGTTTATATCCACGAGAAGTGGTTTTTTTAGATGAAACATGGATTTATTCAAGAGGAAATAAAACCAAGTGTTGGCAGGATGATAATGTCAAAAGTGTACGCAAACCCGAAGGATTTATGGGCCGTGAAGGTCATGATGGTAGAGCGCTTGTCTCTTAACCTAAGGGTCATGGGTTCGATTCCCAGCATGGTTATCGGTCTCGTGCATGGCATCACACGTTAAAAGGTAAGGGCTGCGTCTTCCCTAGCTCGGACAAGTCTTTCGAAGACTTTTGAGGGTTGTACTCTTAAGGGTGTGCAGCTGGTTGACGGAAATTACAATTTAACAACAACAACAACAATTTATTGTTGTGCATGCTGGTTCTGCAAAAGGGTTTGTCCCAGAAGCCAGTTTATTGTTCTGTTCGAAATCTTTGATTCTAGATTATAATGGAGAAATTAATAGTACAATGTTCACCAAGTGGATCACTTCACAGTTAATTCCCAGTTTGGAAGAGCCATCTTTGATAATCATGGACAATGCACCGTACCACAGTGAAATTTTGAATAAACAGCCTACCACTTCTTCAAGAAAATCGGAATTTTTTTGTTGGCTACAGGAAAATAATATTGATTTTGATGAGAAATTACCAGAGTTATTGCAATTGGCTAAGATGAACCGAAAGGAAAACATATATATTATAGATGAACTGATATGAGAACATGGGCATGAAATATTAAGATTACCACCTTATCACCCAGACTGTAATGCTATTGAATTAATTTGGGCTAATTGTAAGACATACTACAACAATCATATTGGCAGAGATGGATACAGTGATGAAAAAGTATTGGGTATGTGCAATGAAGCATTAGAATCGAATCGCTCATTGAAAAATGGAATGAACGAGAAAAGCTCCTTTGTGATATGGTTATTGGACCGATTATTATAAATATTGGTGACAGTTCTGAATCAGAAAGTGATTAAATATATTAATTTTGTTTTTACTTTCATAAATGGTAGACAGTTCTACATGCTCGCATTACATAAATAAATGTATGAATACATTTTTTGTTAATCATGTGTTGAGTATTTCATTACCAAATATATTTCAACTGGTGATTTTTATTTCTTAGATATTCATTTATTTATCATTATACAGAAGGTCCTTGCATCCATGCACGAATAGGTAATTAAAAAAGTTTGAATACCTAAGTCTAGAAGATTCCTTTTCTGAGTTTTAGTCTTGTATGTATATGTTTATTGTACATAAGAACAATTTCTTGTTGACTAACACAGTTTAATTATGGAATATAATAATAAATTAATAACATATAATATCACAGCTACAAAATATTTAAAATTCTAAAGTACTAAAATACGAAAATATAGCCGACTAAACGCAATGCAGGCGTGTAGGTGTATACATAATGAATAATCATGGCTAAAAAAAGACATATGTTATCAAATATTTAGTGAAACATTAGAATGTGTCTCATAAAACTCTGCCATGTTTGAATGGAAACTCATTTTTTGAAATCCCCGTATGCAAAGGTTTTAAAAATATTGCACTCCAACCTAGTTTTTTTAACAAATTTTTTCGTTAACTATTACCTAGAGAACTTGCATTAATGCGGATAAAATTAGGATGTGTTAAATTTGGAACATTGAATATGCTCACTGAACGGCACTTTTTGACATATTAGGAAAATAAAGGAAAGGAGAAAAGGGGGGTTTACCCATCAGTGTGTCAATCGGTATTCTGATGGAACTAAAAAACAGTCTCATTGTCGTTCGCCATTTCCATGAATTTGAAAATTTTAATTCAGTAATTCATTATCCTATCCTATTACCTACACGTTGTAATTTTATCGGGATAGTAGCCACGGCATTCTACATTTAGACGTCATTTGGCTTAAACATCTCGACTTATTTCATATGCATAACTTGATGACGCACGGGTAAAGTTATAATAATCGAACTGTAACTCAACAAACTCTCATTACTCCATTCCAATTACTTTTAATATTTCGTTCGTTTCATCTAGACCATTTAATAGTTTCCCGAAACAACTGAAAACCATAGTAACTACCAACTATGTCTTATTCAGCTTCTCATATTCATTAACTTTTTCACCAACTTTTTGTTGTTGATCAAGTATAGCAGCGTTCACCAATAACCGAAGTTAGATAACGAAATTCATATAAGCGGGGTTTTCAAAACATGCACGTTGAGGAAACTAAACTTCTGCATCTCATTTTCAGCTCCGTAGGGAAGTTAAATTCCTTTTCATCAATACCTCTGTTGCCAGTTATTACATTCATGAATGTTAATGGAGAAACATATTCTGCCTCGATCTCAACCAGATTTTATGGTAATTTGAACAATGCAAATTGTGGGAATGAAGAAAAACATGCAAAAAATGTTAACTAAACTGATGGAGATATGCCAGAATAAGAGAATCTGCACAAAGTTGGCGTATTTGTTCCCAATGATCAGAATATTATGTTCAGGAAGTGTGTGGTTTTCATTTGAGAACTTCCGAAATTTCAGATGTTTTCTCGATATTAATTATGTCATTTTGACCACCCTGTATGACATTTCAGTTGGACGAATGCAACAGCCTATCAAGTTGACATAAAATATATGACTTCCATTAAATTTCATTAAATTAAAAAACAATTCAACAGAACATATAACTCGGCAACAAAATCATCTGAAATTACCTTTACCATCGACTACCTTGATCAAAGACTCGGTTATATATAATGGCTGAAGATGTATAACCACCTACCTACTTACGTGAAGGACATTAAAGACCACAAAAATTTCAGGAAGAGTCTCAAACAGCTATTTGCTGAAAAAGCTTACTATGAATTGAAGGAATATTATAGTGATGTGTTTTAGTATTCATCTTAGAAATATAAATCGTTATACCACATGACGCCTCCTTATGCCATATTCCATCATAAATTTTTATGTTTTATAATATGCTGTGTTGTCTGTTATATTTTTATAATGTATCTTTGTCTACAAGAGCTTTTTCTTATGACAATAAAGAATATTCTGATTCTGATTCATCTATCGTCGTCTACAAGGAATATTTTTTTTGTACAACTGTCGAAAAAACTTGACATTTCTGCATCTCTATCGACGCGTAAATGTTTACTTCATTTCACTGCCAAAATAGTTCACAAAATAAACATAAAATATTACTTTTTAAAGGATTTATTTATATCAGAGTCAATTATCAATTGATTATTCTTAATATCACTTAATACAAAAATAACTATTTATGATATAATACCTAACTGAAAACATCACATAAGAAGACACCAGAATCAGTGAAAAAATTTAAAAACCAAATGAAATGAGGGTATTCTATTTGAAATGAGGAAGAACTTAACAAATTTTCAAATTCTCAATTTGTTTAAATCTCCAGATACTGTTTATGGAAGCTCTTCGTAAATGAATCTGTATGGGTCTCCTTTCAACTATGTTTCAAAGCGTGTAGACGTTATTCAAATCAGTTAATATCCTGGAGAGAAACCCACACAAATTTCAGATGAATTGCTAATTTGGTAAATTTTCACTTAACGAGCTTCATCTGGTTTTAAACAAAAAATTGGCGCTTATAACGTTCTTTGATGTTCTGTGCCCGAGTTGGAAAGTTGTTTTGCGGTGCTAGACCTCGTTTCCGAAACGATGCTTTGTGAACTATTCCCAAACAAAAATTTCAATTACTGAAAACTTGTGAAGATATTCTTTCTTCTAACCCCGTTTGTAATACAGTTCAAAGCATAAAACTGTCTGATCTCCACGGAAATTTATCCCAAATTATGTTATAATATTAATTTGTGAACAAATGTTTAATTTTTTCATCCGCTTTATTTTTGGAATCAAGCAAAACTTTTCAGGAACTTGTGTTTGCAAACGCTGCAATCACAAGTACAACAAACATGAAACAACCTCTGGAAAATCAATCCAAACTACTTTTATTACCTTTTATGAAAAACTGATGGAATTCATAGAAGCAGGCGAGTGCCCTGCTGCAATTTTATGCGATCTGAGTAGGACTTTTGACTGCGTTGATCACCTAAAGTTAGTGGATATGCTGTAGAATGTTATGGCCTGAGAGGAAATTCACATTCCTGGGTACCCTCATTTCTTAACAATATAAACCAATGTATCTCAATGACATTTGATCAGGGGGATCTAAGATCAGAAATGTAACTGGTCCGGACGGGTGTGCCTCAGGGATCTATCTTGGGGCCTGTTTTATTTCTCTTGTACATAAACAACATCGATAAAGAAATATCATACTAATTATTTTCTGCATATGCAGACGATATTAGTATTTTGATCACACCGACATTTTTAGAGACACATGTCCGGATATCCTGAACTCAACTTCTGAATACTTCAATAGGCAGGATCTCAAGTCATTCGTTTTCATAATTATCAGAATAAAATCGTAGCACTCCTATTGAATGTCAATAATACTACCTTACAAAGCCATAATATTTTCTTGGGCTTGCTAGTGCTCGGATAAAATCTTCATTAAACGACATTGCTTGGTCTTATTTCATAGACAAAAACAATGGAAAATAGTGATTTCATACTTTTTCATTGTGTTAAAATCAGTATCACGTACATTTTTTATCCTCGTACACTATTGAATGCTTGAAAGGGTCGGCACATTCCAGGCTACTTTGTTAATATCGATCATAACTCCGAAACTTCACGATACAAAGGACAGAGATGTTTCAGAATAACGCATTGATCATACTTAACAGCCTTCAACATAATAGTGACATATTGCCACATATGATAGATTAATGTCTGGAGGGGTTGTAACGAGTTTTCAGAGTTGACGTGACGTGCACCTTCTCATTTTGATTCGTGTGAGGAAGCGAAAGCCGAGCGTGTTGAAATATGTACTGGATCGGTTTTGGAATTCGACGAGAAATGTATGCGAAATATTAATTTATTCTGGTTCCTACAGAGAGGAAAATACAGGTGTGCTCAGAGAACATAATGGAAAATAAGTTAAACAAGGTAGGAATTGGTGTTGAAAAAATCAGCATAGGAAAATAAGTGAAATAATTTATAAGCGATGCATCACCAATGTGCAAAATGCTCTTTTTTTGATAGGAACTAGATGTACATCGTGAGCCAGGTGATGATATGAAACTGCTCTTGATGCTGAAGCTACCAGTATGGTTTTCTGCTTGGATTTCAATGCTTCCAATTCTGATTCTACAGGCGGAGATGGTGCCAAGAAGGGTTGTTATGATTTTCAAAGCTATTCAGTGGTACCACATCGATGTAAATAGTTATGTAGGTAGAGTTATGAAGATGAGAATAAAGGAAACGTTTGCATCCATTACACCAGAAATGATATCGAGAGTACGAAATTTAATGAAAAAACGAACAGAAAAATGTATTCAGTTTAATGGAAGACATTTTGAGCATATTTCGAAGTGAAAACATATGGCTTCAAGAATATGAGGAGGCTATATAGATAATGTTCCGGTTGAAAAAAATTGTTTCCACTATTTTAAAAGGGCAAAATTCAGTCGTTGTTTCAGAACACGCTGTGTATTCTAAGTGAGTCCAAATATTGTGTACGTTATGCACATACTTAGATTATTTCCTTGAACTCAGTGAGTTTTGTTGGATTATTATCCTCGCCCTTGATTTGTCATTAAATTTTATCTTTGGTGGATGACTTTTGGCAACTTTGCATCTGATCCCTGAAAATGAAATTGATTTTTTGAGCTCGCAAATAGGACAATGGACCATACTGCCTTGATATATCTGGACGTAACTCCCAGGAACCTCAACGTAGGGGCTTGGAACTTTCTGAAAAAAACTAGAATGTTTATGAAGCTTATGAAAGATTATGAAAAAATCGGGGAAATCGTAGAATAAAGCAGGACAGAGGCTTCGGATGGTTCTACAAAGTAATCAAAATCTCTCATAAAAATGTGTATCACTCGTGTAAGCGAAACGTCAAGAATATCTCACAATACCGGTTGTCCTGAAATCCCGAAAACTTATCAATGAAATTGTCAATTGATATTATAAGAAGTGTCGATTAAAAGTGGTAGGGTAGTTCAAAATCTCTTTATCAACTCTTGACTGAGCACCTTGACGAATATCCAATTTATTTTTTGCGTCGTCCCTCTATCAACATAAACTTCAACAGGATCCATCAATATTTATGGAGGCGTATTTTTAGTAGCAATTTTTCCTGATATCCGGTTAAATCCGACGACGTCGTATGCTGACATTATTCAAACTATAATGTGTTGACATAATATCGGATTATATGAGAGAGCTTCGAAGGTCTATATATTTTCTTGTCCGAGCCAGTATCAATATTTGCTGACATTTTTATACGTAGTGAAACTATGCCATTATGATGATTTATAGGAATTGTGCACTTCATAACGGCAGGTTGTATTGAAGTACAAAATGGATTCAAGAGAATCCTCGAGAAATTGAGCCTGGGTTGAATCGAACGAATGGAATCCATTTCCGATGATAATAGCTAGTGACATCCGTGGAATGGGATGCCTTCAGCTCTAAAAGGTTTTGAATATTGAAAATAATTTTAATTTTGCTAATCAATCTCATAATATATGCCTCCAAACAAATACCAATACTATATCAGATATTCCACACCATTTTTGTATGATTCTAACTATGTAGAAATAGATAAGATTTGAATTTTTACAGAAAAAATTTAAATATGGTTTCCAGCATCTACAAATATTACATTGATTAACTCAGAGCACGTGCTTTCAAACTATGCAGAACTTTCCTTCCCAAAAAATTCACATTATTATTCTGTAAGGTTGAAGCTCTAATAGTATAATTATGTTATCAACGCCCTATCAGAAGACGGTAATTTAAGTGAGAGCGCAGCATAGCTGAGTGAATGTTTGATAGGTAAACGAGAACGTGAATGAGTTTATAAATGCGTTATATACAGTACTTTTTCAACGAACTCTCAAGGATGATGGACAACAATATCCTCAGAGGAATTCAAAACGAACAATGTATTGTCTAGCTTGATTATATTATTAAATTTCCCATAAACCTCCAGGAACATATTGAAGGTCTCAGGAACGTATTTCAGAGGCCCAGGGAATCAATCAAACTTTGGATAAATCTGAGTACCTGAGAAAGGAGGATGCGTACTTAGGTCGCGTAGTAGCTCCTTATGGGGTGATACACAACCCAGTCTAGATCAAAGCAATAAAACACTTCCACGTAACAGAAAACACCAAAGCAGATAAAAAGGGTTCCGAGGCCTTTTAGGCTACTATCGCCAATTCATCAATAATTTTGCGAAAATAACCAAACCGATGACCAAGTGCTTGAAGGAAGGTGCCAAAATGACCCATGATCAAGAGTTTCGAAACTAGTGAGAACCCATTGATAAATGAATGAATATTGCAGTATCCCGACCGTTTACTTGACCACATATGTAAGTAATGTGGCCTTGGGCGCAATACTCCCGCAAGAACCTATTGGGAGCGAGTTACCAATAGCTTACGCATCTCGCACCCTCAATGGGACGGAATATTCTATTCACACAACAGTCATGTTTGAGCTCAGCATGTCTTGTCGGTCAGTGGCGACGGTTGCTACCAATGAATCAGGTAATTTTTTGTTCTATTTTTATAATTTCTCTTGGTTATTTTATCTTATCTTATTTTGCTGGACAACAAATTTTGTGTAAGTGATGGTAAACCACCCTGTATGTTATAGCCGTAAAAAAAGTATAGTGTATAACTTACACGGAATGCTCATACCCGACTCATATGATTTGCATTATTCGCCTACGGCTCATGTAAGCTTCATACTTGTGGGAAATGACTATCATTCCGTGCTAGTAATTTAATATACTGATGTGATTTTATTTTGTTTTTCCACAAACATAATGAAATGGCCCGTTTTTAACTATATTTCAAAAACTGAGTAGCATAATTCAGAAACGTTAAACCAGCAACAGTCGATCAGTGGTTTTGAAACGAAAAAAGTAATTTCTCAGTCGAATAAATAAACATGTACATTCTGCAATTTCCTCCGTTAAAATCCAGCACGGATGTAATCGATATACGTCCCACGCACGTGGGTTGATGAATAATTAATCACACCAAATTACTTCAAACAAACTGGATTCAACCGAATGCTTTGATCTCCCCCCATTTGACTAATTACAGCGACATTCTTATGAAGTATTTGTACATCGCAAATCCACGGTATGTTGTCACCAGTTACGAAATTCAGCAGGGTGAATAATTGAATTTCATTCTGGAATTTATTACGTTTTCATTGAGAAAAAGAGAGTTATGGAAATGGAAATCCCTTTAATTCTGATGGAATATTTCAACGAGGTACGGTATTGAGTATTGAAAGTCTCCAATAAAATTGAATGAAGCTTGAAGAGTGTTTCAGGATGTATTCTCCTAGGAGCGTACGCAAAGTTCGAAGTAACTTCAATACTTCACAGAATTCATTTTCCTTAAAATCCTTCGTTACCAAAATACGATCTTATGAAGTGAAAAATTGAAGAATCTAATGCTAGCAAGCCAGGAATAGACCACTCCCGATGGTCAACCGTCATAAACTTTGTGATGACAAGATTTTTCAACATTTTCCGTCAAAAACTTTGTGATGACAAGATTTTCCAACAGAACCAGGTTAATTGAACAATTTTCTAAATTCTCTGTGACAGCATCAATCAAAAGAAAATGTTTTGTAGCTGAAATATTGAGGTTTCTTCAGTGAGAATTGAAGAAATTGTTGGAAAAATTGATAAAACGAATTGGGCTGGGAAAACTCAAATCACAGAAGATAAACTTCGACAAAACCGTATATTTACCTTTCAGTAGCCAGAATACAATCTGAATATCCAACAAGATTTATCAATCAAACCTGTAAAATTGTCTCAATCGTAAACACTGGGAGCCAACAGAAATGACATATCCTTTACAGATATCCTTCCTCACCAAATGCATTTTTCATGTCTGGGAATACTTTTCCGGCGAATTTGAAATAGCACTCCAGAATCGTTCTGTGTGGATTTATGATGTTATGAGCAGATAGATGTCGCATGAATTACATTTTTGAGATACTCATTCAGAACAAATTCATGGGATTCAAATCTGGCAAACGCGGTGGTCTCTTTCTCGATACCAATCCAAGGAAAAATGAGGTTCAGATGAGTGAAAATTGTTTTAGACTTCCATTGTCTGAATGAAAGAGAAATCACTTCTCTTCGGTGTGCTGGTTCACGACGTTTCGATTGTTGATATCTATAATCGTTCTCAAGTGAGTGAGAAATTTCTTGGATACTTGAGTATTTATGGGCCCTTTATTGTCGATGGTTAAATGATCATAATTGTCAGAGTATTCTTAGTGCTCAGATGAGAGAGTGAATAATTAGGGGCCTCAGATAGAAAAATCGAGAACGAAATGATCGTCAGTGTTACTCGTACCTCCGATTTCAAAGATAGACAACTGAATGATTTTGGCAGAACACATGGCCACTCATTTATGAACACCCTAAAAATGACCCTTGGGGAACACGAACTAATGGGGAAAATTAGTTTCGTTGTAATTATCCATGCTGAATATTTTTTTAACGATATTAATTAATTTGAAACTGTAGATGTAGATGGTACAGTATTTGAAAATGATAAATTTTTACGCATATGCGAATGATTCCATTTTATGTTTAAATTTATTGACTCCACAATGGGTTCACCCCAAGAAGCCAATGCAATGTTGCTACAATAATCGAAATTTCTAAATTACTTTTCTGTCATGATCCTAGACCTAAGATATTTCACCTGCTGAAGTATAATCAATTCGTGCAGTTGAAAGGTGTTTTCATTCAGTTACATCTATCTCATCAAGAATGAGCAACTGAAATTTGATTCCTCTAAAATAACGCAGACGGAATGATAAATAAATCTGGATATCATGAAGATCCCGGAAAAATTCCAAGTTCATAGAAATTCCGTCGCTAACAGATAACAGTAACTGTTTTTGATGTTTCAATTCAAGATACAAAAAGTGATGAAGTTTTACTCGTAATAGAAACGTTATTCTAACGAAATTCCAGCGCAAGAAAGAACGAACGAAACAATATTCTTGTGATAAACATAGTTTATTTCATTCCATCGATGCGAAGACAAAGGATGTTTATTTATTCTATGATCTCGCTTCGAATACAGGATCGTATTTATGCGATTTGGAATTGAAACAAAAATATTAAATATTCAGAAAAAGAATTGTAGTGATTCAACCGAGTGTTTCTTGAAAATGAATTGATATTATGTTATGATCACTAATACAGTACCTATTGAATCCATAGTCAAAATACCTTCTCATAAAGAACAGTTACCTACAACGAAACTTTTCAGTTGGAATTCTTGACCGTGCTGGGGATCGCACGTTGAATGGTAAGGCCTTGGTCATACGTTCACAAAAGATTCCTGAAATCGTGGATAGGTGCATATTTTCGACAGAAAATTAATTCAAAAGTGCGAAGAAATTTTTGACGTTTTATGCCTTTTTATGTTAAACCTTTGAATTAGGTAATTTTTGAGGATTCATAACATTTTTTAAACTGAACTCCGTATCCGAGCATATACAATTTATATATTTTCTGAATCAGCATACAATTTTGCGTATATAGTATATGATTTTTAAGTGAATCTGATTATTTGGACTTTTTTCGATAATTTTGTCTTCCTTCTGATCGACTTGAGATTCATAGAATACACTAATTCCATCATTCTGAATCGATTGGTTTTTGCAGATTTGTTCTATCTCCAACCGTACTCGAATTGAGTTGAGAGGAGTTATTTCCCTCCAAAAAATTTTCAAATTTGTATTGTAGTTTCTTCATCCATTAAATGTAACTTCTCTTGAATATACACACCACAGTTGAAGTAGATTCTGAGTCAATTAAAGATTTTATAGTTTTTTTACGGCACCTCTGCAATTTCAATATCTCAAAGGCATTTTTGAGGATTTATTCTTTTCAAGCTAAACCTTGCATCTGAACATATACAAATGATATATTTTCAGAATCAGCATGAAATTTAGCGTATTTATTGAGATATTCAAGTGATTCTGATGAATTTGTATTTCTCAAGATTTTTAGGGGTCTACCCCTTTGGACTTTTTTCGATAATTTTGTCTCTCTGCTGATCAATTTGAAATTCATAGAATACACTAATTCCATCATTCCGAATCGATTGGTTTTCGCAGATTTGTTCTATCTCCAACCGTACTCGAATTGAAAATTTCATGTAGAGTTGAGAGGAGGAATTTCCCTCCAAAAAATTTTCAAATTTGTATTGTAGTTTCTTCATCCATTAAATGTAACTTCTCTTGAATATACACACCACAGTTGAAGTAGATTCTGAGTCAATTAAAGATTTTATAGTTTTTTTACGGCACCTCTGCAATTTCAATATCTCAAAGGCATTTTTGAGGATTATTATTTTCAAGCTAAACCTTGCATCTGAACATATACAAATGATATATTTTCAGAATCAGCATGAAATTTAGCGTATTTATTGCGATATTCAAGTGATTCTGATGATTATGTGTTTTTCAAGATTTTTAGGGGTCTACCCCTTTGGACTTTTTTCGATAATTTTGTCTTTCTGCTGATCAACTTGAAATTCATAGAATACACTAATTCCATCATTCCGACTCGATTGGTTTTCGCAGAATTGCTCAATCTTCAACCGTTCTCGATTTGAAAATTTAATTTAGAGTTGAGAGGGGTTGGTTTCCTCCAAAAATTTGTTTTGTAGTTTTATTTATGAAATTCAATCATTTCTCATTTCTGAATATGAACACCAAAGTTGAAGTGGATTCTAAGTCAAATAAAGATTTTATAGGTTTTTTACGGCACATCTGCAATTTCGATCTCTCAGGGACATTTTTGAGGATTTATTCTTTTCAAGCTGAACCTTGATCTGAACATATACAAATCATACATTTTCGTAATCAGCATAACATTTTGCATATATAATGCGAGTTTTAAGTGATTCTGATTATTTTGTATTTTTCAAGATTTTTAGGGGTCCTACCCCTTTGGACTTTCTTCGATAATGCTGTTTTTCTGCTGACCGACTTGAAATTCATAGAATATTCTGATTCCATCATTCTGAATCGATTGGTTTTCGCAGAATTGCTCTATCTTCAACCGTTCTTGAGTTGAAAATTTAATCGAGAGTTGAGGGGGGTTGGTTCCTTCCAAAAAATTTATAAATTTGTTTGTACTTTTATATATGAAATATAATCATTTCTGAATATACACACATGAGTTGAAGTGGATTCTGAGTCAATTAAAGATTTTATAGGTGTTTTACGGCACCTTTTCAATTTCGATCTTTCAAGAGCATTTTTGGGGATTTATTCTTTTCAAGCTGAACCTTGTATCTGAACATATACAAATCATACATTTTCGTAATCAGCATAACATTTTGCATATATAATGCGAGTTTTAAGTAATTCTGATTATTTTGTATTTTTCAAGATTTTTAGGGGTCCTACCCCTTTGGACTTTTTCGATAATGCTGTTTTTCTGCTGACCGACTTGAAATTCATAGAAACACTAATTCCATCATTCTGAATCGATTGGTTTTCGCAGAATTGCTCTATCTTCAACCGTTCTTGAGTTGAAAATTTAATCGAGAGTTGAGGGGGGTTGGTTCCTTCCAAAAAATTTATAAATTTGTTTGTACTTTTATTTATGAAATATAATCATTTCTGAATATACACACATGAGTTAAAGTGGATTCTGAGTCAATTAAAGATTTTATAGGTGTTTTACGGCACCTTTTCAATTTCGATCTTTCAAGGGCATTTTTGGGGATTTATTCTTTTCAAGCTGAACCTTGTATCTGAACATATACAAATCATACATTTTCGTAATCAGCATAACATTTTGCATATATAATGCGAGTTTTAAGTGATTCTAATTATTTTGTATTTTTCAAGATTTTTAGGGGTCCTACCCCTTTGGACTTTTTTCGATATTGCTGTTTTTCTGCTGACCGACTTGAAATTCATAGAATACACTAATTCCATCATTCTGAATCGATTGGTTTTCGCAGAATTGCTCTATCTTCAACCGTTCTTGAGTTGAAAATTTAATCGAGAGTTGAGGGGGGTTGGTTCCTTCCAAAAAATTTATAAATTTGTTTGTACTTTTATTTATGTAATATAATCATTTCTGAATATACACACATGAGTTGAAGTGGATTCTGAGTCAATTAAAGATTTTATAGGTGTTTTACGGCACCTTTTCAATTTCGATCTTTCAAGGGCATTTTTGGGGATTTATTACTTTTTCAAGCTAAACGTGGTATCTGAGCATATACAAATCATATATTTTGCTTATATAGTGCGATTTACAAGTGATTCTGATAAGTTTGTATTTTTCATGATTTTTTGGAAAATGCAAAACCAAAATTAAAGTGAATTCGGAGTCAACCAAAGATTTCATCGGTTCCTTACAGTACCTCCGAAGTTTCGATATCGCAAGAAAATTTATGTTATATATCTTTTTTATGCTATCTCTTATATCTGAGCATATACAAATCATGTATTTTCGTATTCCAGTCGAAGAGTTCATGTGGACAAAGGGGTTATTTCCCTCCAAAATTTAAAAAACATCACCTATATTGGTGATAATTTTCGTCATTCCGTTGATCCGCCACCAAATTCAATGCATAAAACAGAAAAATAATTTAGATACTTTTTTGCCACAAGAACTAACTCCAAAACTTGACAGCAAAGTCTTTTATTGTGAAACAGGCGTGAAAAGACATTCACCAGATGGCAATAATAGAAGACCAATCAAAGAATGATGGTACACTTTTGGTACCACCGTGCATATAGCCAAAATTGTTAGTGATGTACTATGCCATTACCTTTCCTTCAAGAATATAAAAAGCAAAAGTAATTTTTTTGCGAAATCCTTTCGAGATTCATTAAATTTCAATTAAAACTACCTGCTTCAATCCCAGGTTTGATATTATATTAATAACACGTTATTTTTTTGTTCCGATTTAACTTAGTTTTCTACGTCTTCTGTGGGCAGTTAAGAAATCACAACTAGTTCTGAAACTGATCTGATTTGTGACATCGTTAGAATATCTGGTTATATCCCTGCCTCCGGTGTAACTCCCTCATTCCGGGTCTGATCGAAGTCAACATTCGCGCAGTGATTCGCTCGACAACTTTTTGCTTCTATGTGTAAGTTTACGACTATGAAATTTCAATTCTAGTTGGATCCGTTGAAATGGAAATAAATGTTTATCGCGTTCATAAATGATTTTATGAGCGTGTGATACCGATTTACGAGTGATCTTCCATGCGAATAACCACCGGTTGGTAGTTACTCACTTCAATTCGGAAGGCGGAGATTCACTCCTATCGACGAGCGAAGCACCTGCAGCTATAAAAGTAATATAAAAATATAATGGGATATGGACGTATAATTGGACTGGAAGGAATAATACGGCCATGAAATGAAATTTTCTTTGGAAAATATAGACGCAAACCGATTTAATCTTCATAACTCCAATTTAGGAGGATCAAGAATATTTGAAATAAAGAAAATTCTCGCCAGTATGTGGATAATCGGAAAATTTAGAGTAAATTATCAGCGAATTGAGAAAAATCAAGACGATTTAGTGAAATTTCCGGTAGGGTTCTGGGCTAAATATATGTTTTGAAGTTTGGATAGTGTTTTTTAAGATTTTAATCTGAAATATGCATCCAATCGGAAAAAATTCAGTACCAAAGTTGTGAATATTTGAAATATCTCAAATTTACACATTTATCAACAATAACTTGAAATTAACGATAAAAACGCAATAAAAGTTTTGTTTGAAACAAATGGTTAACAAATATTTCAATTCTTGACCTTTTTCAATATTTATTTTAAAATGCTAAACCCTTTTTTTGTTTTGAAATTTGAATATTCAGCATTTTTTTTATTTTGTTATGGAACTTAGTGAAAACAATCTTTTTCGTGTTTTAAATGGGCTTTTGCTTGATATTAATTTTTTTCAAGAGTGTACGAGTTCGAATAAAAAAATCCTAGTTTTCCTTTGAAAAATTTGGTTAACTTTGAGATGATGCGGAAAAATATAATATACATTTGTTTTTATTGCAAATAAGAGCTGAAATTTACGTGAAAATTCAATTTTCGTGTAATAAAAAGTTTATCTGGGGTAATTTTCCATTGAATTCGGTTTCTTTCAATTTCAAATATTGCATTATTCGACTGTGCATCTTTTAGAAATGCAGATGTTTTAATCAGAACACCATTTTATTTAAAAGATGTGGATTTTGTAGGTGGGTGCTTTTTTGACTGAAAATATTCTGAAATTCTGTCAATTCTTCATCGAAATTAGATTTTATCGCTATGATTCGGAATCAGCTCTGCGAGATACATTTGAGAAACATTTGCGACAAAAAAATAAAAAATATATACAGTGTGTTTTACTTCTCACGGAAACACCCCCATATCTTCCGTAATTTTCAACGTAGAATCATGAAATTTTCTGGATCGATAGATACACTAGAAATGAACTCACTGCACAAAAGGTGTCATCCTACGTGATTTACACTGCACGCCAACAGCGATGGAACCACCAATTTTTTCGGAAAGTTATATTAGGAGGCGAAATTGGCCCGAAATTTTTCGGAATTGTGTTTAAGATCTCCAAATTACTAATAAAACACCTATCTCCTGAAACATTTTCAGTCCTGAAAAAGTCGAATTTGTTTCATTTCTCATGGAAACACCCCCGAATCTTCCGTAATTTTCTACGTAGAAGCATGAAATTTTCAGGATACGTGGTATATACGAGGGCGTTTCTATTGAAAGTGAAACAAATTAGAATTTTTCAGAACTGAAATTTTTTCAGGAGACAAGTGGATTAGTTGAATATTCGTATTCCATTAGGGCACATCCTGTATCAAGTATATCGGAACATCAAATGCACATCTATAATGATATTTCACAGGTATATCAGCTGGGAACAATTCTGGTCAATAATTTTTAGGCTACTTTTACGTTTCCTATCGACTTCAATGCAAAAACATCACCTTGATTCAGATGAAAGTATAATTCAAAATTATAGTGGTTATGAAACTTACTTCGATTCGTCTCTGCAAGGAAAGTTAGTAAATTTCACGTTTTGCAATTCGACTGTGCTCAGGCCAGAAAACTCGCGGGGACACGTAATGACCTCTCCCAATGACGTGACGAAACCCGAAACTCCAAATCAGGACGTCTGGTTTATTTTCAAACTCAGCGAACTGAAAATACTCGACTGGCATTTGGATATCACACTATCGAATTCCAATGGTTTGTCAATATCAATAGCCGGTTCAGCGTTCTTTGTCAATTAAAAATGTGAGTAATGACTGTCGTAAAATTTGGTAATATCTTACTTTAGTATGGATTGTGTTCCATCAACTCCATACTTGGTGATAGTTGTATCCATGTACCCAATGAAGCAGAAAACAGAAAATATAAAATAATATGAATGCTTTCAATATAAATAATATCCAATCTCTGAAATGATTAAATGAGTAATATTTATTATTTTTGAGCTCATATACCAGGCGTGGTTCAGAGTCATAGTAATCTGAAATAATCTGGAACTCTAGATTGGTATACAATTTTGACTTGAAAGTAGTTCTCTATTTGTAGGTCTTCACGAATAATCCTTCGCTTAGATTTCTGGAAAAACCCTCAAAAGCTCATCCTAGAGCATGTGCGAGCAAGGGATATCCGTGATCTGGTGCATACGTGAAAGTGGATTTCGAACCACCCTAAAACATTGCCAGACGTTGAGTGTGAACCCATGATGCCCAGCTGAGAGGCGAATGCTCTAGCATCACGACCACTCAAATCTATTCAAACATAAACTTATCCAATGACTTAAATTACGGTGAATTCATCTCCTTCGGATATATTAAATATCATATGGAAGGATTTCCAGCTTTCTTTTTAGTAGCGGTATCTGTATTTATTCAGCTTCTATTATGAAGGTTCAGATCGAACTCGCAATGTGAACATTCTTGTGTTAGCACCAAATGAGAAAGAAGTTTAGTTATCATCCGCCAAAACTTTTCTAGTTTCTGGCGAAGGATTTTCAGCTTTATCTTCAGTAGCAGTACCTGTATTTATTCTGCTTCTAACATAAAGAGATCAAACTTGCTTCGTGAACATTCTTGTGTATGCACCAAGAGAAAAGTTTAGGTATCCGCCAAAACTTTTCTAATTTCTGGCGAAGGATTTTCAGTTTTCTCTTTAGTAGCGGTACCTGTATTTATTTATTCTGCTTCCATCAAGAAGGTATGAATCAAATTTGCTATGTGAACGTTCCTGCGTTAGCACCATGCAAAAATTACTCAAATGTTTGACTAAGTCGTAACTCAAACGACTCCAAAACTGAAAGAGATCGTAAAAGAGACCTTCACTCATATTATCTACCAAAAGTTTTCCAATTCCAGGCAGAGGATCTCCTGCTGCATCTTGTATTTATTCTGCTCCTATCATGGGGGTACTTGCTATGTGAACATTCTTGGGTAAGCACCAAGAAAGAAGTTTAGTATATTATCCGCCAAAACTTTTATAATTTCTGGCGAAGGATTTCCAGCTTTCTCTTTAGAGTAGCCGTACCTGTATTTATTCTGCTTCTATTATGAAGGTATGAATCATTCCTTTGTTAACACCATGCAAAAATTACTCAAATGTTTGACTAAGTCGTAACTCAAACGACTCCGAAATTGCAAGAGATCGTAAAAGAGAAGTTCACTCATATTATCTACCAAAAGTTTTTAAATTTTTGGCAAAGGATCTCCTGCTGCATCTTAAGCAGCAGTTCCTGAATTTATTCTGCTTCCAACATGGAGACATCAAACTTGCTATGTGAACATTCTCGTGAAAGCACCAAGAGATAATTTTAGTTATATTATCCGCCAAAACTTTTATAATTTCTGGCGAAGGATTTCCAGCTTTCTATTTAGAGTAGCCGTACCTGTATTTATTCTGCTTCTATTATGAAGGTATGAATCATTCCTTTGTTAACACCATGCAAAAATTACTCAAATGTTTGAATAAGTCGTAACTCAAACGACTCCGAAATTGCAAGAGATCGTAAAAGAGAAGTTCACTCATATTATCTACCAAAAGTTTTTAAATTTTTGGCAAAGGATCTCCTGCTGCATCTTAAGCAGCAGTTCCTGAATTTAATCTGCTTCTAACATGGAGACATCAAACTTGCTATGTGAACATTCTTGTGAAAGCACCAAGAGAGAAGTTTAGTTATATTATCCGCCAAAACTTTTATAATTTCTTGCGAAGGATTTCCAGCTTTCTCTTTAGAGTAGCCGTAACTGTATTTATTCTGCTTCTATAATGAAGGTATGAATCATTCCTTTGTTAACACCATGCAAAACTTACTCAAATGTTTGACTAAGTCGTAACTCAAACGACTCCGAAATTGCAAGAAATCGTAAAAGAGAAGTTCACTCATATTATCTACCAAAAGTTTTTAAATTTTTGGCAACGGATCTCCTGCTGCATCTTACGCAGCAGTTCCTGAATTTATTCTGCTTCTAACATGGAGACATCAAACTTGCTATGTGAACATTCTCGTGAAAGCACCAAGAGATAATTTTAGTTATATTATCCGCCAAAACTTTTATAATTTCTGGCGAAGGATTTCCAGCTTTCTATTTAGAGTAGCCGTACCTGTATTTATTCTGCTTCTATTATGAAGGTATGAATCATTCCTTTGTTAACACCATGCAAAAATTACTCAAATGTTTGAATAAGTCGTAACTCAAACGACTCCGAAATTGCAAGAGATCGTAAAAGAGAAGTTCACTCATATTATCTACCAAAAGTTTTTAAATTTTTGGCAAAGGATCTCCTGCTGCATCTTAAGCAGCAGTTCCTGAATTTAATCTGCTTCTAACATGGAGACATCAAACTTGCTATGTGAATATTCTTGTGAAAGCACCAAGAGAGAAGTTTAGTTATATTATCCGCCAAAACTTTTATAATTTCTTGCGAAGGATTTCCAGCTTTCTCTTTAGAGTAGCCGTAACTGTATTTATTCTGCTTCTATAATGAAGGTATGAATCATTCCTTTGTTAACACCATGCAAAACTTACTCAAATGTTTGACTAAGTCGTAACTCAAACGACTCCGAAATTGCAAGAAATCGTAAAAGAGAAGTTCACTCATATTATCTACCAAAAGTTTTTAAATTTTTGGCAACGGATCTCCTGCTGCATCTTAAGCAGCAGTTCCTGAATTTATTCTGCTTCTAACATGGAGACATCAAACTTGCTATGTGAACATTCTCGTGAAAGCACGAAGAGAGAATTTTAGTTATATTATCCGCCAAAACTTATAATTTCTGGCGAAGGATTTCCAGCTTTCTCTTTAGAGTAGCCGTACCTGTATTTATTCTGCTTCTATAATGAAGGTATGAATCATTCCTTTGTTAACACCATGCAAAAATTACTCAAATGTTTGACTAAGTCGTAACTCAAACGACTCCGAAATTGCAAGAGATCGTAAAAGAGAAGTTCACTCATATTATCTACCAAAAGTTTTTAAATTTTTGGCAAAGGATCTCCTGCTGCATCTTAAGCAGCAGTTCCTGAATTTATTCTGCTTCTAACATGGAGACATCAAACTTGCTATGTGAACATTCTCGTGAAAGCACCAAGAGAGAATTTTAGTTATATTATCCGCCAAAACTTTTATAATTTCTGGCGAAGGATTTCCAGCTTTCTCTTTAGAGTAGACGTACCTGTATTTATTCTGCTTCTATTATGAAGGTATGAATCATTCCTTTGTTAACACCATGCAAAAATTACTCAAATGTTTGACTAAGTCGTAACTCAAACGACTCCGAAATTGCAAGAGATCGTTAAAGAGAAGTTCACTCATATTATCTACCAAAAGTTTTTAAATTTTTGGCAAAGAATCTCCTGCTGCATCTTATGCAGCAGTTCCTGAATTTATTCTGCTTCTAACATGGAGACATCAAACTTGCTATGTGAACATTCTTGTGAAAGCACCAAGAGAGAATTTTAGATATATTATCCGCCAAAACTTTTATAATTTCTGGCGAAGGATTTCCAGCTTTCTCTTTAGAGTAGCCGTACCTGTATTTATTTTGCTTCTATTATGAAGGTATGAATCATTCCTTTATTAACACCATGCAGAAATTACTCAAATGTTTGACTAAGTTGTAACTCAAAAGACTCCGAAATTGCAAGAGATCGTAAAAGAGAAGTTCACTCATATCATCTACCAAAAGTTTTTAAATTTTTGGCAGAGGATCTCCTGCTGCATCTTAAGCAACATTTCCTGAATTTATTCTGCTTCTAACATGGAGATATCAAACTTGCTATGTGAACATTCTTGTGAAAGCACCAAGAGAGAAGTTTAGTTATATTATCCGCCAAAACTTTTATAATTTCTGGCGAATGATTTCCAGCTTTCTCTTTAGAGTAGCCGTACCTGTATTTATTCTGCTTCTATTATGAAGGTATGAATCATTCTTTGTTATGGAGACTTCAAACTTGCTATGTGAACATTCTTAGTTATATTATCCGCCAAAACTTTTATAATTTCTGGCGAAAGATTTTCAGCTTTCTCTTCAGTAGCGGTATCTGTATTTAGTTTGCCTCTATCATGAAGGTATCAATCAAACTTGCAATGTGAACCATTTTTTGTGTTAGCACCAAGCAAAAGTTCATCAATTTCTTGATTGAATCGTTACCAAAACAACTCCTAAATTCCAAGTGATCTTAAAATAAAAGTACAGTTATATTATCCGCAAAACATGCGATCAGGGAATAATTCAAATGAAGACAACTTACCGTTGTTATAGAAGAAAACCCAGTTACAATACAAACCAATAGTCATATTTATATAGTGAATTTATATATTTATAAGGCAAATATTCATTCTAAAAATAGATTAAATAGAGTTAAGTGCATTTTTAGTACAATATCTTCTGCTATAACTTATCAAATTTCTACAGAAAAACAAAGTATTGTTAAAACCGAACTCGAAAATATACCGATTTATTTTTCAAACTTGTATTTCAGAAACTATTTGGTCGAAAAGGGCGGTTCTTGTCTCGAATTATAGCATATTTCGTCTAAATCAATTATTATCGTAAAACTAGTCCTTCAGAGTTGAAATTACCGAAACTTAAGTGAGGTAGAAAATTATTTTGTTAGAACTTATTCGATTTTTAACAATGTAGCCGCTCGACGTCTGAAACTTGGATTATTCATTCGGACAAAGTCATAAACAACTCTGCAAATAATCAGAACTACCGGATCAGACTAAAATCCCCCATTCTAGTCGGTAATGAAGTGAACAAAGAACGTAATGCGGGTTGATATGACCTGACCATGCTTGACGGGTAAACATTGTCTGGCCTTTTTTCCATCGTACGTTTCAGATTTCCCGAGTTCAAGTAAATAATCTGTTTCAGATACCTGTGATAATGCCAGACTATTCCACCGCTTATCATCGACATCGAGGATGGTAATGGGAACCTTCAAACCAGAAGTCTGCTCACAAGCGCATTTCATCAGAGCTTTCCGTAACATGTCCTTGATGTCCTGGAATTGCCCTTCGGTAAGATGATCATTTTATAATTTTCCGGTGTGAGTTTTCTTCGTATTAGTGCGATGATATGTTCGATAAAATTGATATTCTGGATTGAGCGAATGATGTCACGTAGAATGAATATTCAAAGGGCACTGAAATCGTCGTATTCGCCTCACAGCTATATACACGTGAATGCTGTTGAATATGATGATATCATATTATTATCTGTAGCGGAAATTTCAGTGTTTTCACAATGTGAGTATTATGTTCCGTTTATACTGTCAGAGACCCAGTCAAGTCTATTATTTAGGAATAATAAAAATTGAACGTAACACGTTGAAATGAAACGTGCTTCCTATAGGGTATGCTTGGAATGGAAGTGGGTTGACCAGAGAAATCAAGTTTGTTAAAAAATTAATGAAAACTATTATGCTATACATGCTATACTTTCTCAAAGCAGTATTTCTCTATTATAGTATGGTGAAATTTTATCTGGATTATAATATGATTTCCTGGGGATAGATCTACAAGTACGAGGCAAAAAATACAATTGAAGCAGAATACAGTTCGTTTGAATCTGAAAAATCATAACACATCTTACAAGAATTAATTAGGAAAAAAGAAATCACAAAAAGTGAAAAATTATACTTTTGGGAGATTATTGAAAAATATAGTAATTATTCACAGAGAGTATGGAAAAGCGTCAATCAAATTTGTAATAATGGGAGGTCCAATAACAAAATCGAAAATATCAACCACAATAATCAAACATACACAAAGCCACTTGATATAAGCATTGTATTTGACGAATATTACACTGAAGAGAGATAAACTCAGCAAACGAAATTAATAACCCGAAGAACTATAATGAAAAATTGTTCAGAATGGTATGTTTTTCCAGCGACAGAAAAGAAAGTATACAACATTGAAAATGAAGAGTCTCCCAGTGAAGACAGTATAAGATTGAAAATACCCAATCAAATAACAGAAGAAATTAAAAAACTTGCCACTAACCTCATAAGTAAATGAAATCTTTGAAAAAAGAATTTTTGCCGATGTTTTGAAAATAGGCTTGGTCAAACCACTACATAAAGTCGGAAAGAAAACCGAGGTAACTCTTATATCTACCATGGCAAAAATTTCAGAAAAAATAATGAGAAACTGGCTAGTGAGCTTCTTGAACAAAAACGGAGTACTGAGTGACAGACGGTATGGCTTCAGAGAAAGAAAGTCAACCGAGGGAGCAATGTCCAAATAAACTTCTGAAATATATATAAAAAAATGGACAAAATATTCCAGTAGTTTTTATTTTTGTTGACCTCTCTAAAGCGTCCGACACTGCCTGTTATAATGAACTATTGAGTGAACTGCTCTCACTTAGAATTCGAAGAAATGTGTTTGAACTCAAAAAGAATTATCTTTCGGATAGAAAGCAAATAGAAGATACCATCAGTGAGACTAGAACAATTAGGAATGGAGTTCCAAGATGAAACCATTTAATTCATTGTATATATAAATAGTCTACTCTAATTGAATACTGGAGATACTATTCTAAGTTTTGTTGATAATACAGCAATATTTTATAACTTGATGAGAAAGGAATCAGAAGAAGATATGAGGAGAAAAAAGTTTGATTTGATTTACTCCCTTTTATGAGTATTATTCACGTTTAATATCATTTTATTGACTGAATGTTCTCACCTATGTACCTTTAGGAAATGATTATTCTACTATGAAAAGAATAAATTGAATTAATGTATGCCAACAATCTATTGAAAGAAGGGATGAAACTCTGGCTGTTGCATCAGAGATCTCCAAGACGTTTGATCGCGTTTGGCACCAAGAACTTCTCGCCAATAGTTCCACCTTTTAGCATGCCCCTTCAGATGTGTTACTTGCTATCCAGCTGGCAGATAGATCTCTCTGAGTGGTTATTGATGGAGTTTTATCCGACACCATTCTCGCATTGACAGAGATTCTTCTTCATATCAGTGATTTGTGGGAAGCTACATTATGCTCAGTACACAGTTTTGCGGATGATAGTTATCTGCTTACCGCTTTATCTTATAAAGATCCGATATCAGCCGGTAGAACCGGAAAAAAACTTGTCAGTTGAAATCCTATAAATAGGATCCACAAGCATCTCACAATATCCATATCAATGGGGTCCTACATTTTGATGTTTAGTGTTGATACCATTAGCAGTGCTCTTCCATGGAAAAACCATGTGAGTTCTATTTCTAGAGATGCCTCGAAGCATTTATGTTTAGTGCCAAGAACTATTTCACTCCTACTGCTTCCTAAGAGATCATACTCCCCACTCCGATTCTTGTGGTCAGCATTTGGCACATCTATCTGGATGTGCCAAATGCTAAAGATGCCTATAGGAAAAATAGAATTTTCTATGGGACTATTCTTAGTGTGGCCCCATATTATGCATTGGAGATTTTTTGTTATCCTTAAGTACTTCTGGTGAACATGCTATCCTGTAGACCTCATCCACAGTGTCCTCCAGTATTTCATATTGAATCGGAATAGCGGAATCTTTCTTCACACTTAAAAAGAATGTTACCCTTACTCTTCTCCACTTGCACTTACAAGTATTTCGCTTTGCTCTTTCTGAAGGAAAAATATCATCTATTTCAGGGGAATTGAATAGTTCGTTGACCAATTCATTTCAAGTGCTAGCTGGAAAAAGAGTCTTCAACAAATTAAGAGCTCGCTGGTCCTCTTTTTCTGTGTGACAGCCATCTAATCTCCTGAGTGACATTATGTCTCGCGCCATGAACTTGTACATGTACAATCTTACTTACGACTGCAGGACTAGAGGTGATGCTGTTTCTTGACCTTTTTGAAAGGCTGCGAACTTTATACCTCAACTCTGGTAGGTATTCATTCCACCAAATGTCTATATTGGTCTTTTCCGTTCTTTCTGAAGACAAAGCAGGATTTGTTTGCATGAATGGGTGCTTTATTGACTTTGTCTTCGTGCATTTAAACTGGGTGCTACATTTGTAATCAATTTCTTCTACGTTA
Organism: Chrysolina americana; assembly: GCA_958502065.1. NCBI lineage: Eukaryota > Metazoa > Arthropoda > Insecta > Coleoptera > Chrysomelidae > Chrysolina > Chrysolina americana. Next base: position 8,530,649 of record OY293410.1, read on the forward strand.
CGTTTCAGATTGGTGATATATTTTTCCAATCTGTATTACTGGGTTTTCACCCTCCTAAAGTGGATATGGTGGTGTTTCGCCAGTCGCAGACGAAATTTTGATTATCGAATTCCAGATTTGATTAGTTTTCAGGGTTTCCTCCTTCCTATTGAGATTATACGTGTGTTTATGGATTCCTAGCTTCTTGTACGAGTCGGTTGTAATACCTTTTGGTGGAAGCAAGAAGCTTCACGCTTCCAAAAAGTATTTTGACATCGCAGAGGGCGAGTCCAGCTACCCATAGATCTGATGTCCATATTTGGACACCAGCAAGGTACGCGATACACTTCAGCAGCTGATAAAGGGTCCCTTCTATCTTCGTCTAATTTAAGACTTGGATTAATCATTTTCGTCGACTTGAAATCTGGTGTTCTTATAATATCAGAACACATGATAGCTATGTATTCGGACTGGTCGACAGGTTTCTTGAAATGCTGCATAAAGGCCTTAACCAGTTTATCTGACATGAGGCTATTCTTAGTCCAGCTCCATATAGCTCTATTCGTTCAGAAACTCAAAGAATTCCAAAGACAGTACGAAACCAGAAATGGATAATTGACAAAAATGTATGAATTCTAGTCAAATAATATTCGTCCATCCTGTGTTATCACAAGGTCACACGTTCAAATGGCCAAACCACCGCCTCGCACAATTGAATAATAAATCTGGGCGATTTGAAATTCGCGTATCACACTCATATTTCGTTCATTCCAGATTTCTCAGAAAATCGATGATTACCACGAGATGAGATTCAGCCCGCCAATTACTGCAATCAGCGATGGATTCGCTAGAGTCGTCGGAGAGATGAAGTGGAAATCTGTTGCAATCATTTCAAGCAGTGAGTACGATGTAGATAGTTTGATTGTGGAATTCGATTAGATTTGACTTGTTGGAGAGGTTGTAGCTATCGAAGAGTAACTTTCTGGGTAGAGCCGGGATTTGAAACGATCTGAATTTCATCTGGAGTTATTCAATTGACTTCACTAATGAAAGAATAATTCAATACCAATGAGACGAAGACGAATGATTTTCGGGGTTGATATAACAAGACCTCATACTTCCAAGAAAACGGTTTTGCTTGAGAATTTGACTAGATGAATTTGGTGATCTATTATCTGATTGAAGCACGAGAGCTTCTGTTTGAGTATTTTATTCCTTGAACAAAAATCTTCAAAAGAAAATTATTCGATGAAACAAATGATGGTCCACCAGTATTCGATCAGATTCTATTCCAAAACGTGTCAATCAATCATAGACATGTACTTCACGACATAATCTAGTATTTCATTTACTACAATATCGTTAAAAATCCGAAGCACGGGAGTAGAATGTCAACCGTTTATCAAAAATCATGAAAAGTACAAGACCATCTGGTTCACTTGAAATTACCTCTATATACTAAAAATTCTTGGAATTTTAATTTTTAATTTTTGAGAAAATCAAAAAGGGCGTATATTGCTGGGCTGATTCCGAATATGTCATTCAAAATGAAATTGGATGAAGGATTGACCAAAAAAGAACGATAATTTTGTCAAAATCGCAATAGTTTTGGTTATTTCGTTAATCCTGGGCCAAAATGAACTTTTGATGCATAATTTGAAATCAGTTCGTTAAAATACGTAAGAGGGTCGTTTGCAATTTTTCAAAAAATTAAATATGAAAAATTTCGAAAAAAGTCTCAACTCGAAATTGCAGAGGTTCCGTTAAACACCTACCAAATCTCCATCAAAATCGGAATCGATTTCAAATTTGGTGAGCATATACAAAAAGTATTGAGTTTAGAATATACCGGAAGTTTTCAGAGTGTTCCATCATTTTAGAAGTTTGTAGGACTTCATTAGAGTTTCTAGAAAATTTTCCATAATTCTGCAGTTTGGTAAAAAATTTGTTGTGAGTATCAATAATCAACGTGGAATTTTCAATCTGGTGTAGTTTTGAAGCATTATTGCAAGAAAAAAAAAACGAACGCTCTATAGCAATATGTAAATATGTGTAAGTTGTCAGTTGCTCTAGTTTGAACTCAAAAGATCATCCTTCTAATATAATCTGGTGAAGGCTGCTTCATTCCGGACTTTTTCAAAATATTTGAGTCCCATATGATATAAATGTAAAAAATTCCTCATCATTCTACGATATTGCAGAAGATTGATTTATTGACTATTACGCTATATGAAATAGGGCATTTATCCGCTACTTTTATACTACATTCACATTTCTCAATTTCCAGATTTTCGATTTCTTCGAGTTGTTTCGGTCATGTTCTTGTCTGACACTAATCTCAAACATGTCAGTAAACATTCTTCACTTGATTTATTTAGTTTGATTCATTCATAATAAGCGAGATGCTCTTTGAATCGTATTCCTATGGCTATCCAAGTTTGAACAGAAAGTCTTTCTTCATGATTCTGTCTGATTAACTTCAAACTTCATAAGTAGGCTCGTGATAGGAGCGAGACATCTTCAGCTGTTTCACTGGGGTTTGGAATAGATATGTGGACAATGAGCTCACTATCTTTGAAACAGTTCTATTTCCAGATTAGAGCAATCGAGTGTTGCTCAACAATTATTGCAATAGACTTCTCGATGGATTAGACAGTCTGGAGGTTGCGAAATAAAAAAGTTGTATGAATGCGTATAACGGCTCTATTACATACGAACAATGGGCTGTTCGAATGCATAGTACATCTTCCGCTTCATGATGAAGTCATAGGACATCAGTTCCTGAAAAATTGTGTGTCATTAAATTCAAAACAAGTAAAATTGAAATGAGGAAAACAACCATTTGGAAGGGTATATGAAGGATGGGCTAGAGCTGATACAGTTAGTAGGGTTGAGTTCCTGAAGATGTTAACTCAGTTAGCCAAACGTGCTTCGAAATCAGTAGTTTTTTTTTTCTTGAATGGAATTCCCACCAAAAGTTCCAAATAGTCAATAATTCGTTAGTATTTTGCTTACAACTGAACTTTCAGTCATATTGATTTTCAAATCCTGTCTTGCAGAGACATTCTTCAATTATCGCAGACACTGTTGTTCAGTGGAATTCTAACAACAAAACCATAAACACTTTCCCCTCTATAGTTTATCAGCAATAAAGAAGATATCGAAAATTTTCAGTGAACTTCTCAGTCTGAAACATTGAACTTTCTCTATTCAGTCTAACAAAACCTATCTGCGTTAGTCCACTTCATTCTGTCTACTGGGTTGGAAATCATTACCCGGCCATATTCTCCTCTCTTCAGTAACAGGTAATTTCAGGAGCAGAACGAAAGTTCAAAAACACTCTTCCATCCAGACGAAGTTTCATTAATTCTTGATGGAGTTTTGTCTGGGCGTGAATTGGTCGAACTGCGCTCTTCTGAATCACTATTATGTCAATGGCAGATAATGCTTTTAATTCGCTTCGAATATCTTGTAAATGATTTGAATGCCAGTGCGTATTACGAAAGAAAGAAGCCGAACTCTTGTACATTTTAAATTCTCAATACGATAACAATATCCGTACTAAAAAATTATTTTCGATCCAAACTCCTTCCAAGTGAGACGAGAAAGGGGCGAATAGGGGACATAATTCATATATTCATTATCTTTTGGGGAATAACACAAGTTGTCATAAAAAAAATCGTCAATTTTAGATTTTGGCTACAAGTATGTATCAAATGTTCGAGAAATTCACAGGCCCTTGGTTTTTCGAAAGCTCTATTCATTCCTTGCTTCAAAAATAAAATATAATATAACTTTCACAATTTTTTTGCAAGGAGTTTAAGTATGAGTCGCCATTGGAAATTGTCGAAAAAAAATTGTTCGCATATTTCATTTTCCACTATTCTGGTCCATACATTTAGACTAAACTCCTCTTAAAGTTGTGGGGAAAGTGAGGTAGTAATTCAGAAACTTACAGCTATTCAGATATGAATTTTTACTGTCCGTCAACCCTGCCAACTAGCCCCAGGCACATTCACCCTAACCAAAACGATATGAATTTCTTTTCGAAATGTGATCAATACCACATGAAATCTATTTTGGCGAGCTATTCAATGAGGTAGGGTAGGTAGGGGGTTTTTATTAAAATTAATTGAGTGGTGGTGCTTGAAAACTTGAGGGGTTGTTGGGGGTGGATTACTTCATAGGTCATTTTAGTTTTCATTCCATATACTAGAAACGGTTATAATGGATAATTCATCATGGTTTATAATGGATAATTCATCATAGTTTATATAATTTTGTTCATGAAATACAACAGCTGTAAGCATTTAAATTGTCACCCTTGTATTCTCATATTGCTGATTGTAGAGTATTGGCTGATTCCAGTCGTTTATCTTAAATTTCCACCGGATCGAGTGAAAATCATGTCATGTCATTGCCTTTTTTTATCTATGTCGACGGTGATCATATGTTTGTCGGTACGGGATTCTTGCCCCTCATGAATGCAGCACAAAAAGACATCGAATTTTCTGTTGTATACAGTTATACGATCTGTGAATTTGTCTGAAAATGAAACAATGTTCATTAATGGAATAGTTGCTGCTCCATCTCGCGACAAAAGCAAGAAACACTCTTGTAAAGAAGTAAAACCTCGATCGGTAAGAACGATTCATTCGATATTCAACCTTTCTTCATTACAGCGAAAGTATGTTCTTGAACCAATCTCCAATAAAACATTTGAAAAATACTAGAAAATATCTTTCTTATTCAATCATTTCTTTTTAACGAATCACCTAGGTTTTCGATGAAAACCCCTCAAAAACAGAGCTTGTGCGAGCAGGGGAGGTCCGGTACTAAGTTACACCTTACGAACAGGTGAATTTCGAACCACTTTAACTCTGTGGAAGGTGGTGGGAATTGAACCCGGGCGCCTGGGGAAGATGCAAACGCTCTAACACCACGACCACTTTGCTTCATCGAAGAAAAAATATCCTATGAAATACTTTTTTGATACTTTGGCATCTAGTCAACTACCACCACTCTTCGTGGTCACTCGTCGATCATGGTGAATTTGAGAAGAACTCTCTCAGACTCAGGAATCGAACCTGGTCCAATACGCTAGCAGAAGTTTCAACCACCACATCAATATAATAACAAGAACACTGTCGAACATTTGAGTGAACCTTGAATGAAAGAAAATGGAACCCTTTGTTGGTGGAGTAGGTTTAATTGAAAATAAGCCGTTCTTTCCAGCGATGTTTATAGCAACAGTAAGATAAAAGACAGTAATAATACCTCCTGCATACGAACGCAATTTATTCTGGAAAGCAAGAGAACCCTCAAAATTAATTTAAAATAAATAGGTTTTGCGGAGCAATAATGTTCAACCCACATTCAGATTAAAACGTGTAACAGTCGTATTTGTATTATCAACTTCACTACCTCGAATTATGTCATCCAATTATAATTTTCATTTGGGAATAATTGGTTGGAATTTGTGCTCTCAGTTTCACAATGTCATATCATTGTACTCTTTCTGTGTATGTTGATGTAGGATTTTGTTTGAAGAGTATACCGTGTGACACGGACTCATGGTACACGCCCTTTTCTCATTTGTTTCTGTAGCTATATTTCTGAAATTTGGAACATCGAATATGCTCATTATAGGGCCCTTTTTGGCATATTTGGAAAAATCCAACTTCTGGTTTTTCTGGAAATGATATCAACTTTCGATTTTCAAATGGGACACCCACCCTGTATATTATTACATTTTAAAAATCTGCATAATTTTCTGAATTCAATGATACGTCATAGTCGATATTTCATTCGTCAGAACACCATTTTATTTTTCGATTTACTACCTAAAAACTCTCTAAAATTATTCCAAATAATCAAAATAATGCTACACTATCGTAATTTTGATTTAAAAAGTATCGTGGTTCGAAATACGTGCCAAAAAAGTAAACCAAAACCATTCTTTACTCGAAACTCCGTTTTTTCAAATAGTACCATACTAGAAAACCTCAGAAGGTGGTGCTGCGACTGTCTTCTTACAAGACGCCTCATCCACCTCAAAGAATCATTTTAAGTACCAGTGAATTGCTTGCCATGACCAAGGACGTCGACGACTGTTAAAGTTGTCGGACCTACTACCTTGCACTGGGGGGAGGCAATACACCTCGAAACTAGTATGTCAAGTCCTTGATCATGTTGGGCAGAATTCTGTTATTTGAAACAGAAAGCATTTGCGGCTGTCTCCCGGATTCTGGGGAGAACGCTGCACAGATATCTGTCAGATTTAATTCAATGTCCGTCGTGGTATAAGCCAGGGAAGTCGTTATCTAATAAATCTCTCATTCCTCCCCACCAAACTGCCTCGACTTCTCAAGATATTCTTTGAAAGTTATCTTCAGCGATCAGAGACATTTGTAAGCGACGGCCCATTTTCAAACTATTTCACAATATGAAAAAAAAATCTGCTGATTATCTATACTTTCCTGCGTGGAGATTTTAGAATAACTAATTTCTGAACCGATTGGCGTTCGCAGAGTGGCTCTGCTCCAACCGTTCGCGAATTAAAGAGTTGTTCATCTGGAGTTGAGAAGAGTAATCAACCGCAACATAATTTAGAATCAGCTCGTCGAGATACAATTTTTCAGAAGATAAAATTTTCGACGATTTGATGTCCTCCAATATCAAACATTACATCACCTGACTTTAATCGTATGTAAATCCCTTAAAAACACAAAATAAGCTCGAATTTTTTCATTAGAACGCAATTTCAATTAGAAAGTGCTGGATTTGTTGGTAGGTGCATTTGAGGTACGTTTGCGATTTTTTTGAAATAGGCAAAATAAAAGTTTTCTGAAATTCAATCGTGCGATGGAATTTTTGCATTTTATTACTATTTTAAGAAAAAAATTTACGTCTGGACATAACTGAATTATATTTTTGGAATCAGCGTGAAATTTTGCATATATAGTGTGAACTTGAAGTCGATGATTTTGTATTTTTCATGATTTTTGGATTTTTCCCCATTTTTCGAGTAATTTGTTCCTTTCGCAGATCAACTGGATATTCACAGTGTACTAATTTCATAATTTCGAATCGAATGCTCTATCATGAACAGTTCTCGAGCTGAAGAGTTTATGTTCAATCGATAGGGTGGATCGTCAGGAAAATCTGCCAAATGTTGTGAATTCTTTTCGAAATTTATTTTTATGGTATGATTCGGAATCAGCTCATCGGGATGAATATGAGGGATGTTTGCGATTTTTTGAAAAATGAATAACACAAATGTCCGAAAATTCTATGGCACGAGGGAATTTTAGACGTTTTATTCCGGTTTTCTGGTAATCCTTGTATCTAAGCATATTCAAATCATACATTACCGGAATCAGCATGAAATTTTGCGTAGATGGTGCGAATTTCAAGTAGATCTGATGATTTTTTTTTATTTTTAGGGGTTTTACCCTCTTTTAGAGTAATTTGTCCCTTTCGCAGATCAACTGGATATTTACAGAGTGTACTAATTTCATAATTCCGAATCGATTGGCGTTTGTCAAAATGCTCTATCATGAACAGTTCTCGAGTTGAAGAGTTTATGTTTAATCGATAAGTTGGTTCGTTAGAAAAATCTGTCAAATGTTGTTAATTGTTTTCGATATTTATTTTTATGGTATGATTCGGAATCAGCTCATCGGGATGAATATGAGGAATGTTTGCGATTTTTTGAAAAATGAATAACACAAATGTCCGAAAATTCTATGGCAAGAGGGAATTTTAGACGTTTTATTCCGGTTTTCTGGTAATCCTTGTATCTGAGCATATGCGAATCATATATTTCCGGAATCAGCATGAAATTTTGCGTATATGGTGCGAATTTCAAGTAGCTCTGATGATTTTGTATTTTTTATGATTTTTAGGGGTCTACCCCTCTGGAGTTTTCCACTATTTTCGAGTAATTTGTCCCTTTCGCAGATCAACTCAATATTTACAGAGTGTACTAATTTCATAATTCCGAATCGATTGGCGTTTGCAGAAATGCTCTGTCATGAACAGTTCTCGAGTTGAAGAGTTTATGTTTAATCGATAGGTTGGTTCGTTAGAAAAATCTGCCAAATGTTGTTAATTGTTTTCGATATTTATTTTCATGGTATGATTCGGAATCAGCTCATCCAGATGAATGTGAGGGTTGTTAACGATTTTTTGAAAAATGAATAACACAAATGTCCGAAAATTCTATGGCACGAGGGAATTTTAGACGTTTAATTCCTGTTTTCTGGTAATCCTTGTATATGAGCATATACGAATCATATATTTCCGGAATCAGCATGAAATTTTGCGTATATGGTGCGAATTTCAAGTAGCTCTGATGGTTTTGTATTTTTTATGATTTTTAGGGGTCTACCCCTTTGGAGTTTTCCTCTATTTTTGAGTAATTTGTCCCTTTCGCAGATCAACTCGATATTTACAGAGTGTACTAATTTCATAATTCCGAATCGATTGGCGTTTGCAGAAATGCTCTATCATGAACAGTTCTCGAGTTGAAGAGTTTATGTTTAATCGATAGGTTGGTTCGTTAGAAAAATCTGCCAAATGTTGTTAATTGTTTTCGATATTTATTTTTATGGTATGATTCGGAATCAGCTCATCGGGATGAATATGAGGGATGTTTGCGATTTTTTGATAAATGAATAACACAAATGTCCGAAAATTGTATGGCACGAGGGAATTTTAGACGTTTAATTCCTGTTTTCTGGTAATCCTTGTATCTGAGCATATACGAATCATATATTTCCGGAATCAGCATGAAATTTTGCGTATATGGTGCGAATTTCAAGTAGCTCTGATGGTTTTGTATTTTTTATGATTTTTAGGGGTCTACCCCTTTGGAGTTTTCCTCTATTTTTGAGTAATTTGTCCCTTTCGCAGATCAACTCGATATTTACAGAGTGTACTAGTTTCATAATTCCGAATCGATTGGCGTTTGCAGAAATGCTCTATCATGAACAGTTCTCGAGTTGAAGAGTTTATGTTTAATCGATAGGTTGGTTCGTTAGAAAAATCTGCCAAATAATGTTAATTGTTTTCGATATTTATTTTTATGGTATGATTCGGAATCAGCTCATCGGGATGAATATGAGGGATGTTTGCGATTTTTTGAAAAATGAATAACACAAATGTCCGAAAATTCTATGGCACGAGGGAATTTTAGACGTTTAATTCCTGTTTTCTGGTAATCCTTGTATCTGAGCATATACGAATCATATATTTCTGGAATCAGCATGAAATTTTGCGTATATGGTGCGAATTTCAAGTAGCTCTGATGATATTGTATTTTTTATGATTTTTAGGGGTCTACCCCTTTGGAGTTTTCCACTATTTTCGAGTAATTTGTCCCTTTCGCAGACCAACTCGATATTTACAAAGTGTACTAATTTCATAATTCCGAATCGATTGGCGTTTGCAGAAATGCTCTATCATGAACAGTTCTCGAGTTGAAGAGTTTATGTTTAATCGATAGGTTGGTTCGTTAGAAAAATCTGCCAAATGTTGTTAATTGTTTTCGATATTTATTTTTATGGTATGATTCGGAATCAGCTCATCGGGATGAATATGAGGGATGTTTGCGATTTTTTGATAAATGAATAACACAAATGTCCGAAAATTCTATGGCACGAGGGAATTTTAGACGTTTAATTCCTGTTTTCTGGTAATCCTTGTATATGAGCATATACGAATCATATATTTCCGGAATCAGCATGAAATTTTGCGTATATGGTGCGAATTTCAAGTAGCTCTGATGGTTTTGTATTTTTTATGATTTTTAGGGGTCTACCCCTTTGGAGTTTTCCTCTATTTTTGAGTAATTTGTCCCTTTCGCAGATCAACTCGATATTTACAGAGTGTACTAATTTCATAATTCCGAATCGATTGGCGTTTGCAGAAATGCTCTATCATGAACAGTTCTCGAGTTGAAGAGTTTATGTTTAATCGATAGGTTGGTTCGTTAGAAAAATCTGCCAAATGTTGTTAATTGTTTTCGATATTTATTTTTATGGTATGATTCGGAATCAGCTCATCGGGATGAATATGAGGGATGTTTGCGATTTTTTGATAAATGAATAACACAAATGTCCGAAAATTGTATGGCACGAGGGAATTTTAGACGTTTAATTCCTGTTTTCTGGTAATCCTTGTATCTGAGCATATACGAATCATATATTTCCGGAATCAGCATGAAATTTTGCGTATATGGTGCGAATTTCAAGTAGCTCTGATGGTTTTGTATTTTTTATGATTTTTAGGGGTCTACCCCTTTGGAGTTTTCCTCTATTTTTGAGTAATTTGTCCCTTTCGCAGATCAACTCGATATTTACAGAGTGTACTAGTTTCATAATTCCGAATCGATTGGCGTTTGCAGAAATGCTCTATCATGAACAGTTCTCGAGTTGAAGAGTTTATGTTTAATCGATAGGTTGGTTCGTTAGAAAAATCTGCCAAATGCTGTTAATTGTTTTCGATATTTATTTTTATGGTATGATTCGGAATCAGCTCATCGGGATGAATATGAGGGATGTTAGCGATTTTTTGAAAAATGAATAACACAAATGTCCGAAAATTCTTTGGCACGAGGGAATTTTAGACATTTAATTCCTGTTTTCTGGTAATCCTTGTGTCTGAGCATATACGAATCATATATTTCCGGGATCAACATGAAATTTTGCGTATATGGTGCGAATTTCAAGTAGCTCTGATGATTTTGTATTTTTTATGTTTTTTAGGGGTCTACCCCTTTGGAGTTTTCCTCTATTTTCGAGTAATTTGTCCCTTTCGCAGATCAACTCGATATTTACAGAGTGTACTAATTTCATAATTCCGAATCGATTGGCGTTTGTAGAAATGCTCTATCATGAACAGTTCTCGAGTTGAAGAGTTTATGTTTAATCGATAAGTTGGTTCGTCAGAAAAATCTGCCAAATGTCAATTGTTTTCGATATTTATTTTTAAGGTAAGATTCGGAACCAGCTCATCCAGATGAATATGAGGGATGTTAGCGATTTTTTGAAAAATGGAAAGTAAATATTTTCGAAAATTCTGTCTCACGAGGGAATTTTTGACGTTTAATTCCTGTTTTCTGGTAATCCTTGTATCTGAGCATATACGAATCATATATTTCCGGAATCAGCATGAAATTTTGTGTATATGGTGCGAATTTCAAGTAGCTCTGATGATTTTGTATTTTTTATGATTTTTAGGGGTCTACCCCTTTGGAGTTTTCCACTATTTTCGAGTAATTTGTCCCTTTCGCAGATCAACTCGATATTAACAGAGTGTACTAATTTCATAATTCCGAATCGATTGGCGTTTGCAGAAATGCTCTATCATGAACAGTTCTCGAGTTGAAGAGTTTATGTTTAATCGATAAGTTGGTTCGTCAGAAAAATCTGCCAAATGTTAATTGTTTTCGATATTTATTTTTATGGTATGATTCGAAATCAGCTCATCCAGATGAATATGAGGGATGTTAGCGATTTTTTGAAAAATGAATAACACAAATGTCCGAAAATTCTATGGCACGAGGGAATTTTAGACGTTTAATTCCTGTTTTCTGGTAATCCTTGTATCTGAGCATATACGAATCATATATTTCCGGAATCAGCATGAAATTTTGCGTATATGGTGCGAATTTCAAGTAGCTCTGATGATTTTGTATTTTTTATGATGTTTAGGGGTCTACCCCTTTGGAGTTTTCCTCTAATTTCGAGTTATTTGTCCCTTTCGCAGATCAACACGATATTTACAGAGTGTACTAATTTCATAATTCCGAATCGATTGGCATTTGCAGAAATGCTCTATCATGAACAGTTCTCGAGTTGAAGAGTTTATGTTTCGATAGGTTGGTTCGTTAGAAAAATCTACCAAATTCTGTTAATTGTTTTCGATATTCATTTTTATGGTATGATTCGGAATCAGCTCATCGGGATGAATATGAGGGATGTTAGCGATTTTTTGAAAAATGAATAACACAAATGTCCGAAAATTCTATGGCACGAGGGAATTTTAGACGTTTAATTCCTGTTTTCTGGTAATCCTTGTATCTGAGCATATACGAATCATATATTTCCGGAATCAGCATGAAATTTTGCGTATATGGTGCGAATTTCAAGTAGCTCTGATGATTTTGTATTTTTTATGATGTTTAGGGGTTGGGATGTTTGGAGTTTTCCTCTATTTTCGAGTAATTTGTCCCTTTCGCAGATCAACTCGATATTTACAGAGTGTACTAATTTCATAATTCCGAATCGATTGGCGTTTGTAGAAATGCTCTATCATGAACAGTTCTCAAGTTGAAGAGTTTATGTTTAATCGATAAGTTGGTTCGTCAGAAAAATCTGCCTAATGTTCTTAATTGTTTTCGATATTTATTTTTAAGGTATGATTCGGAATCATCTCATCGGGATGAATATGAGGGATGCTAGCGATTTTTTGAAAAATGAATAACACAAATGTCCGAAAATTCTATGGCAAGAGGGAATTTTAGACGTTTAATTCCTGTTTTCTGGTAATCCTTGTATCTGAGCATATACGAATCATATATTTCCGGAATCAGCATGAAATTTTGCGTATATGGTGCGAATTTCAAGTAGCCCTGATGATTTTGTATTTTTTATGATTTTTAGGGTTTTTGGAGTTTTCCTCTATTTTCGAGTAATTTGTCCCTTTCGCAGATCAACTCGATATTTACAGAGTGTACTTATTTCATAATTCCGAATCGATTGGCGTTTGTAGAAATGCTCTATCATGAACAGTTCTCGAGTTGAAGAGTTTATGTTTAATCGATAAGTTGGTTCGTCAGAAAAATCTGCCTAATGTTCTTAATTGTTTTCGATATTTATTTTCAAGGTATGATTCGGAATCAGCTCATCGGGATGAATATGAGGGATGTTAGCGATTTTTTGAAAAATGAATAACACAAATGTCCGAAAATTCTATGGCACGAGGGAATTTTAGACGTTTAATTCCTGTTTTCTGGTAATCCTTGTATCTGAGCATATACGAATCATATATTTCCAGAATCAGCATGAAATTTTGCGTATATGGTGCGAATTTCAAGTAGCTCTGATGATTTTGTATTTTTTATGATATTTAGGGGTTTTGGAGTTTTCCTCTATTTTCGAGTAATTTGTCCCTTTCGCAGATCAACTCGATATTTACAGAGTGTACTAATTTCATAATTCCGAATCGATTGGCGTTTGCAGAAATGCTCTATCATGAACAGTTCTCGAGTTGAAGAGTTTATGTTCAATCGATAGGTTGGTTCGTTAGAAAAATCTGCCAAATGTTGTTAATTGTTTTCAATATTTATTTTTATGGTATGATTCGGAATCAGCTCATCGGGATGAATATGAGGGATGTTAGCGATTTTTTGAAAAATGAATAAAACAAATGTCCGAAAATTCTATGGCAAGAGGGAATTTTAGACGTTTAATTCCTGTTTTCTGGTAATCCTTGTATCTGAGCATATACGAATCATATATTTCCGGAATCAGCATGAAATTTTGCGTATATGGTGCGAATTTCAAGTAGCTCTGATGATTTCGTATTTTTTATGATTTTTAGGGGTCTACCCCTTTGGAGTTTTCCACTATTTTCGAGTAATTTGTCCCTTTCGCAGATCAACTCGATATTTACAGAGTGTACTAATTTCATAATTCCGAATCGATTGGCGTTTGCAGAAATGCTCTATCATGAACAGTTCTCGAGTTGAAGAGTTTATGTTTAATCGATAAGTTGGTTCGTCAGAAAAATCTGCCAAATGTTGTTAATCGTTTTCGATATTTATTTTTATGGTATGATTTGGAATCAGCTCATCGGGATGAATATGAGGGATGTTAGCGATTTTTTGAAAAATGAATAACACAAATGTCCGAAAATTCTTTGGCACGAGGGAATTTTAGACGTTTAATTCCTGTTTTCTGGTAATCCTTGTATCTGAGCATATACGAATCATATATTTCCGGGATCAGCATGAAATTTTGCGTATATGGTGCGAATTTCAAGTAGCTCTGATGATTTTGTATTTTTTATGATTTTTAGGGGTCTACCCCTTTGGAAATTTCCTCTATTTTCGAGTGATTTGTCCCTTTCGCAGATCAACTCGATATTTACAGAGTGTACTAATTTCATAATTCCGAATCGATAGGCGTTTGCAGAAATGCTCTATCATGAACAGTTCTCGAGTTAAAGAGTTTATGTTCAATCGATAGGTTGGTTCGTTAGAAAAATCTGCCAAATGTTGTTAATTGTTTTCAATATTTATTTTTATGGTATGATTCGGAATCAGCTCATCGGGATGAATATGAGGGATATCAGCGATTTTTTGAAAAATGAATAACACAAATGTCCGAAAATTCTATGGCACGAGGGAATTTTAGACGTTTAATTCCTGTTTTCTGGTAATCCTTGTATCTGAGCATATACGAATCATATATTTCCGGGATCAGCATGAAATTTTGCGTATATGGTGCGAATTTCAAGTAGCTCTGATGATTTCGTATTTTTTATGATTTTTAGGGGTCTACCCCTTTGGAAATTTCCTCTATTTTCGAGTGATTTGTCCCTTTCGCAGATCAACTCGATATTTACAGAGTGTACTAATTTCATAATTCCGAATCGATTGGCGTTTGCAGAAATGCTCTATCATGAACAGTTCTCGAGTTGAAGAGTTTATGTTCAATCGATAGGTTGGTTCGTTAGAAAAATCTGCCAAATGTTGTTAATTGTTTTCAATATTTATTTTTATGGTATGATTCGGAATCAGCTCATCGGGATGAATATGAGGGATGTTAGCGATTTTTTGAAAAATGAATAACACAAATGTCCGAAAATTCTATGGCAAGAGGGAATTTTAGACGTTTAATTCCTGTTTTCTGGTAATCCTTGTATCTGAGCATATACGAATCATATATTTCCGGAATCAGCATGAAATTTAGCGTATATGGTGCGAATTTCAAGTAGCTCTGATGATTTCGTATTTTTTATGATTTTTAGGGGTCTACCCCTTTGGAGTTTTCCACTATTTTCGAGTAATTTGTCCCTTTCGCAGATCAACTCGATATTTACAGAGTGTACTAATTTCATAATTCCGAATCGATTGGCGTTTGCAGAAATGCTCTATCATGAACAGTTCTCGAGTTGAAGAGTTTATGTTTAATCGATAAGTTGGTTCGTCAGAAAAATCTGCCAAATGTTGTTAATCGTTTTCGATATTTATTTTTATGGTATGATTTGGAATCAGCTCATCGGGATGAATATGAGGGATGTTAGCGATTTTTTGAAAAATGAATAACACAAATGTCCGAAAATTCTTTGGCACGAGGGAATTTTAGACGTTTAATTCCTGTTTTCTGGTAATCCTTGTATCTGAGCATATACGAATCATATATTTCCGGGATCAGCATGAAATTTTGCGTATATGGTGCGAATTTCAAGTAGCTCTGATGATTTTGTATTTTTTATGATTTTCAGGGTTCTACCCCTTTGGAGTTTTCCTCTATTTTCGAGTAATTTGTCCCTTTCGCAGATCAACTCGATATTTACAGAGTGTACTAATTTCATAATTCCGAATCGATTGGCGTTTGCAGAAATGCTCTATCATGAACAGTTCTCGAGTTGAAGAGTTTATGTTCAATCGATAGGTTGGTTCGTTAGAAAAATCTGCCAAATGTTGTTAATTGTTTTCAATATTTATTTTTATGGTATGATTCGGAATCAGCTCATCGGGATGAATATGAGGGATATTAGCGATTTTTTGAAAAATGAATAACACAAATGTCCGAAAATTCTATGGCACGAGGGAATTTTAGACGTTTAATTCCTGTTTTCTGGTAATCCTTGTATCTGAGCATATACGAATCATATATTTCCGGGATCAGCATGAAATTTTGCGTATATGGTGCGAATTTCAAGTAGCTCTGATGATTTCGTATTTTTTATGATTTTTAGGGGTCTACCCCTTTGGAGTTTTCCTCTATTTTCGAGTAATTTGTCCCTTTCGCAGATCAACTCGATATTTACAGAGTGTACTAATTTCATAATTCCGAATCGATTGGCGTTTGCAGAAATGCTCTATCATGAACAGTTCTCGAGTTGAAGAGTTTATGTTTAATCGATAAGTTGGTTCGTCAGAAAAATCTGCCAAATGTTGTTAATCGTTTTCGATATTTATTTTTATGGTATGATTTGGAATCAGCTCATCGGGATGAATATGAGGGATGTTAGCGATTTTTTGAAAAATGAATAACACAAATGTCCGAAAATTCTATGGCACGAGGGAATTTTAGACGTTTAATTCCTGTTTTCTGGTAATCCTTGTATCTGAGCATATACGAATCATATATTTCCGGGATCAGCATGAAATTTTGCGTATATGGTGCGAATTTCAAGTAGCTCTGATGATTTCGTATTTTTTATGATTTTTAGGGGTCTACCCCTTTGGAGTTTTCCACTATTTTCGAGTAATTTGTCCCTTTCGCAGATCAACTCGATATTTACAGAGTGTACTAATTTCATAATTCCGAATCGATTGGCGTTTGCAGAAATGCTCTATCATGAACAGTTCTCGAGTTGAAGAGTTTATGTTTAATCGATAAGTTGGTTCGTCAGAAAAATCTGCCAAATGTTGTTAATCGTTTTCGATATTTATTTTTATGGTATGATTTGGAATCAGCTCATCGGGATGAATATGAGGGATGTTAGCGATTTTTTGAAAAATGAATAACACAAATGTCCGAAAATTCTTTGGCACGAGGGAATTTTAGACGTTTAATTCCTGTTTTCTGGTAATCCTTGTATCTGAGCATATACGAATCATATATTTCCGGGATCAGCATGAAATTTTGCGTATATGGTGCGAATTTCAAGTAGCTCTGATGATTTTGTATTTTTTATGATTTTCAGGGTTCTACCCCTTTGGAGTTTTCCTCTATTTTCGAGTAATTTGTCCCTTTCGCAGATCAACTCGATATTTACAGAGTGTACTAATTTCATAATTCCGAATCGATTGGCGTTTGCAGAAATGCTCTATCATGAACAGTTCTCGAGTTGAAGAGTTTATGTTCAATCGATAGGTTGGTTCGTTAGAAAAATCTGCCAAATGTTGTTAATTGTTTTCAATATTTATTTTTATGGTATGATTCGGAATCAGCTCATCGGGATGAATATGAGGGATATTAGCGATTTTTTGAAAAATGAATAACACAAATGTCCGAAAATTCTATGGCACGAGGGAATTTTAGACGTTTAATTCCTGTTTTCTGGTAATCCTTGTATCTGAGCATATACGAATCATATATTTCCGGGATCAGCATGAAATTTTGCGTATATGGTGCGAATTTCAAGTAGCTCTGATGATTTCGTATTTTTTATGATTTTTAGGGGTCTACCCCTTTGGAGTTTTCCTCTATTTTCGAGTAATTTGTCCCTTTCGCAGATCAACTCGATATTTACAGAGTGTACTAATTTCATAATTCCGAATCGATTGGCGTTTGCAGAAATGCTCTATCATGAACAGTTCTCGAGTTGAAGAGTTTATGTTCAATCGATAGGTTGGTTCGTTAGAAAAATCTGCCAAATGTTGTTAATTGTTTTCAATATTTATTTTTATGGTATGATTCGGAATCAGCTCATCGGGATGAATATGAGGGATATTAGCGATTTTTTGAAAAATGAATAACACAAATGTCCGAAAATTCTATGGCACGAGGGAATTTTAGACGTTTAATTCCTGTTTTCTGGTAATCCTTGTATCTGAGCATATACGAATCATATATTTCTGGAATCAGCATGAAATTTTGCGTATATGGTGCGAATTTCAAGTAGCTCTGATGATATTGTATTTTTTATGATTTTTAGGGGTCTACCCCTTTGGAGTTTTCCACTATTTTCGAGTAATTTGTCCCTTTCGCAGACCAACTCGATATTTACAAAGTGTACTAATTTCATAATTCCGAATCGATTGGCGTTTGCAGAAATGCTCTATCATGAACAGTTCTCGAGTTGAAGAGTTTATGTTTAATCGATAGGTTGGTTCGTTAGAAAAATCTGCCAAATGTTGTTAATTGTTTTCGATATTTATTTTTATGGTATGATTCGGAATCAGCTCATCGGGATGAATATGAGGGATGTTTGCGATTTTTTGATAAATGAATAACACAAATGTCCGAAAATTCTTTGGCACGAGGGAATTTTAGACGTTTAATTCCTGTTTTCTGGTAATCCTTGTATCTGAGCATATACGAATCATATATTTCCGGGATCAGCATGAAATTTTGCGTATATGGTGCGAATTTCAAGTAGCTCTGATGATTTCGTATTTTTTATGATTTTTAGGGGTCTACCCCTTTGGAGTTTTCCACTATTTTCGAGTAATTTGTCCCTTTCGCAGATCAACTCGATATTTACAGAGTGTACTAATTTCATAATTCCGAATCGATTGGCGTTTGCAGAAATGCTCTATCATGAACAGTTCTCGAGTTGAAGAGTTTATGTTTAATCGATAGGTTGGTTCGTTAGAAAAATCTGCCAAATGTTGTTAATTGTTTTCGATATTTATTTTTATGGTATGATTCGGAATCAGCTCATCGGGATGAATATGAGGGATGTTTGCGATTTTTTGATAAATGAATAACACAAATGTCCGAAAATTCTTTGGCACGAGGGAATTTTAGACGTTTAATTCCTGTTTTCTGGTAATCCTTGTATCTGAGCATATACGAATCATATATTTCCGGGATCAGCATGAAATTTTGCGTATATGGTGCGAATTTCAAGTAGCTCTGATGATTTCGTATTTTTTATGATTTTTAGGGGTCTACCCCTTTGGAGTTTTCCACTATTTTCGAGTAATTTGTCCCTTTCGCAGATCAACTCGATATTTACAGAGTGTACTAATTTCATAATTCCGAATCGATTGGCGTTTGCAGAAATGCTCTATCATGAACAGTTCTCGAGTTGAAGAGTTTATGTTTAATCGATAAGTTGGTTCGTCAGAAAAATCTGCCAAATGTTAATTGTTTTCGATATTTATTTTTATGGTATGATTCGAAATCAGCTCATCCAGATGAATATGAGGGATGTTAGCGATTTTTTGAAAAATGGAAAGTAAAAATTTTCGAAAATTCTGTCGCACGAGGGAATTTTTGACGTTTAATTCCTGTTTTCTGGTAATCCTTGTAGCTGAGCATATACGAATAATATATTTTCGGAATCAGCATGAAATTTTGCGTATATCTTGAGTTATTTTTTTTTCTGCAGATCAACTGGAAATTCACAGTGTATATTAATTTTATACTCCTAAATCGATTGACGTTCGCAAATTAGCTTTATCTTCAACCGTTCGCGAGTTGAACAGTTCATCTGAAGTTGAGTAGGATAATTTGGTAATTAATTATTGGAAAAATTACAAATATTTCGAAAACTCGGTTTTCTTTTCAATTAAATATTTCATTTCTTGGCATTTTAGTGGTCTGTGAATCTATTAAACAAGCGAGATCACCTCGTATTTTTTAATTAGAACGACATTTTAATCAGAAAATGTAGATTTTGTGGATAGGAGCAGTTTTTCTACAAAAATCTTCTAAAATTTTGTCAATTCGTCATCGAAATAACAGATTGGAATTCAGCTCGTTTGAGATTCGAAGGACATATATGATTTTTCTAAATGTGGAACATATAATTTTTGAAATTTCGTTGTGAGGGGGAATTTTGAAGTTTTATTCCTTTTTCATACTGAACCGGGTATCTACATATCATATATTTTTGGAATCTGTATGAATTTCAGCATATAAATTGCGATTAACAAGTGAATCCTATGATTTTGTATATTTCATGATTTTTAGGGATCTACTCCTTTCATCTTTTTCAAGTAATTTTTTTTCCCTAATGCAGTTGAAATTCGTACTTCCACCAACCTGAATCGATTGGCATTCGCAGAATTGCTCCATCTTCAACCGTCCTCCAATTGGAAAATTCATATTCAGTTGATTTTCTTTCAAGAATAAAAAACAAATACATTTATGTTCGTAATAATTTCCTTCATTTCGGTAATTCGCCATCAAAATCCATAATAGAGAATTATTTGAGAGATGATGTACCAAATCTTCGATTAGATAGATAGGTTGCTCAAACATTCCCTGGATGACTATAACGGTAGAGAAATCATATAATAATGATTTATTTTTGGTACCACCGCGCACATTGATGTAATTATTAGTGGTATACTATGTCACTACTGCCTTTCAAAGAGTTAATATACCGATTACTGATGAGCCCAAGCTTCGACAAAGGGTAGATGCAGAATTCTATTTGATTCAATCATGCATTCAAACATCACATACATAGTACGTTATGTTTTGGTTGATAGTGGATCAATTCATCGCCAACGCTGTGACAGGCACGTCTCTGATTTTCAGGGATTGCCGTCTGTCCCCCAATAGAGAAAATTTAATACTACAGATTATGCATATACAGTACGATGCAAATGTATGGAAAAAATTTGATATTTAAAAAATAGGCGTCTTTTTTAAATTTTAATTTTTGACGGCCCATCTCATGACATACATGTGAGAGACGTTAGGTCATCGGTGTTGGCGTGATGACGTAATCGACGATTTTTTTAAATGCAAACAGGGGTCATGTGGCACCTTATCCAAAACGTCTACTAATTGTCTATTCAACTGTATAATTATTCAAATATTTATTTATACAGGGTAAACCAAAACTTTTTATTCATTAAAATACAATAAAATTATAATAAATGGTCAAATTGATGACCTTCAGCAATGATGCAATGTAAGAGCCGGGCAGTAAATTCCTTTTTAACGTTTTCGAGAACTTCGGGGGTTATTTGTGCAATCTCCGTTCTGATGCGTTCCTTCAACTCGTCTAAATCATTTGGTCGATTTTGTTAAACTTTGCTCTTTAAGTATTCCCACAAAAAAAGTCTAACGGAGTCAAATCCGGAGACCTTGGTGGCCATTCGATCGGTTCTCTTCTTCCTATCCACTTACCTCGGAAAACAGTATTCAGGTAGGTTCGTACATCAACGGCGTAATGTGGGGGCGCCCCATCCTGCTGGAACCACATATCTATTTCAGTTGTGGTACCAGATAATCCTGACGAAAAGGGCAGATACCGAGCACCAGTTACGCTTTCTTCAAAAAAATATGGCCCTATTACTTGTAAATTGAGTACAGTACATGAAAACGTTGATAGAAATTTGATTTCTTGAGGAATGGAATCGCATAAATGATTTGGATTTATGATGGGTCGTGAAAAAAAAAAGGATATTGATATGGTCTGGATCAGTCGTTCAATTGAAAGTTTCTAAGAAATTCTGTGTTGATTTCCAAATCGTTTGTGATTAAAATGAATGACTAAATATGATTTACAAATTCCTACAGATTTTATCACAATCGCGACTTGTTTCAATTCCCAGTGGACCGCCACTGTAACAATTATGCAAACCTTTATGAATAATCTATTTGCTAGTCAGACCTATCCTATGAGGAATTTTCCATTATTCTGCATTCTCAAGAGCAGCTTGTGGTGAACAGTTCAAACACAGGGTAATAATGGGGCCAATCTCCAGGGAATTGTTAATTTCCATTCCGAATGGTTTTCTATGGAAAGCTGGCGTTTATTTTTCTTCGCCACTCTTTTCAATTCGCTTTTGAAGCGTTTATTACGCGGAAAATTATTTCATCACGGCGGAATTAAAATGAATGCACGGTAAGTAGCCATATACCGTTCACCGATATTATCAGCCACATAGGAGTCCGAATTTTTATGGCGTTCATCGAGACTTGAACGACGTAGTAGGTCATTTGAAAAGAACATTTTTTGTTGTGAGTGGATTGGTTTTATGTGCACTTTTGTGTGCGACATTTTAGCTACCACTAGCTATTTCACATTGGTTGGACTTAACATAATATGAAAAAATAAGAATGGGCCTGTGTTTGAGAGCCAAGGATAATGATATCTGTCTAGTTATTAAAAAACAATTGAATTATGAACACAAAAGAATGGAATATCAAGGGAAACTATAGACACAAAAGAGATAAGCTATTTCATTCATCTCATCATGTGAAATGATTAAACATTCCTCATGTGTTGTACTTGGATAGAGGAGTCTTGTCAGTATTGCAGGTTGATGGAGTTGAGCATTAGTTCTCCGTTCTGACAGAGTCTGTTCTGAAGATTAGTTAAACCGTTAAACTAATATGCAGATGGTCGTCTGCTTTGATTACCATTTGTTAGTTGTTACAGGAAGCCTAGCGAAGTAATATGTTCTGGTAGAAGAATTTTGGCGGGCATAGTCGGTATGGTGCTGTTGGATTATTTTTTGTTCCACGTTTGCTGACAAAACACAATTGAAAGGGGTTGGAAACATCAACGAAAACTTTCTACTATTTTCTGCATTTCTAATTTTTCTCTCCTTTTCCTACCTCTTTTCTGTCATTCTTTTCTCATATCTTTCTACTTAACTATCTCTCACTATCTCTGTTTTCTTTCTTCTTGTCTCTCTTCTCACTCTACTGCCTCTCTTTTCTTTTTTCCACTTTTAATTTTCCTTCCTTTTCTACACTCCTCCCACTCTCTCTCTATCCTCTCTTCCATTCTCTCTATTTCTTTTATGTCTCATCTCTATCCTAACGCTCTATTTTTTCTTCACCTCTCTCTTCCACTTTCTCTAATTCATTCCTTTATTCTTTCTTCTGACGCTCTCACTCATCTCTCTTTCACCTCACTCTTTCCCCTCTCTATGATTTTTCTCCTATATCTCCTATATCTCACTTGTTTCCCTCATATCTCCTATCTCTCCTACCCATTACTTCCTCTCTTCTCTCTTTCCCTCCTCTTGTTTTGCATGTTATCTCTCTTCTCTATCTGTACCCTCTTTTCTCCTTTTTCTCTCGTTTATGGTCTATATTTCCCCCTCTTTTATCTCAATCCTCTATATTCTCTAACTCTCCTCTCTTTCACCTTCCTTTTCTCTCTCAACTTCCAACTCTTCTTTCTTTCTATCTCTCCCCCTGCTCTCTTTCTTCTGTCTTCATTCTGGCCCCCTTGCCCCTTCATCATCCTTCTTTTTTCAATTCTTGAACTCATAAACTTGCTCATTTCTCAGTAATAATTGTAGTGTCGAACTTGATGCTTTTCAGAAATATCGTCAGTCGAAGTAAGTTTGGATAGTTGTCAATAATCTCTTCACACAAATGCAAATATGTGGAAATTACAACTGTTTCCTCATTTTTCACTGCATTCTCAGAGCAATTCAGCACCTTTCAAGCAAGAAGTTCCTCAGGGACCCACACTTGGAACGTTTTTCCTCGCAAATGATTCGATTGATCATTCTAATACTTTTTTTATGACTGACCACTGTAGTAAGAAGTTCTGATGATTTTTCCATTGTCATCTGCGGTTTGGTGTTCTGAACTGCGAAAGGATGGATTATCTATAATCTATCTCCATTTAATGGAATTATGGCATTATCACAAGTACGCCCCATGCTACATGTGAAATATTCAATTATTCTTATGCTTTAGACTCTATAGGAGGTGCTGTACCTGCTTTTTCAGTAGGAAGTACTATAGTTCTCATAGAGCCATTTGATCGGGTCTGCACTGATGATCAACACAATCGAGAAACAAGTGAGCAGTCATCTGTTTCTATTGACAATTTTAGTCGTTACTCGAAGCATTTCAAGGCATGCTCTTGTAGAAAAACTTTACCAGGTGTTGGGCAGAGATGATTCGGCAGTTGTAATGCTGTAGGATCACTTTCTGATCGGTATTTGTCGACCAAACTCCTATAGAATAGGAAATTTGTGAAACCCGACAAACTGTCGAAGACAGCCCTCGAGGAAAAGTGCAAACCATAGTCACGCGTTTCGAGCTTTTGCAACTCATTAGTAATTGACTGAATTAGAGCAGTTTGATTTGTTTGCGAACTATCAAAGCTAGTTTTATCATTAATATACATTGAGAAAATGATTGGTAGGCAGAATTCCTCTATTTTCAGGTGTATTGTTGCCTACAGATATTTTTTCATTTATGTGACATATGATCTAAACCAGTCAGATGTGTATAAAGAAATTCATAATAATAACTTTGTTGATGAACTTTTGTTTTTTATTTTGTTTCTGGATTAATACAGCTATTACTGCGTCTACGATTTTTTACTATCTTATATATTTTTTATTTACTCAATTTCTGTTTTATTCAACCTATCATTGTAGGACATGTCCCCAGCACAGCTAAGTGATAACTCTAGTCTGTGAATTCAACGGTAATTATTGAAAGGAGCCTAAACATTATTTTATTGGTATTCTGGTAGTATATTACTTGGGAATCTCTTCATCCTTTTGTGTCCCATGATAGAAATTCTGAAATTGTTCATAATTTTTTTTAGATACGTCTGGTTACGATGTTTGTAAAAACAAAATCAGTGATGGCGATTGTTTTGTATTCTATATAGTTTTAGTAGTTTCCTGTTTAATCTTGAGAAATAGTTACTGTTCTCTACACATCAGTAGGTATGATGTCTTTCCACTATATCTCGCATACAGGAGAACATAATCATACTCTGAACTTGATCAACTCCAGACTCTTTTATTTCAATATCAGATTTCTCTTAGGATTTGAATCTGCCAGTACTTATATAAAAAGTCGAGAAAACAGCCAATCGGAATTCATATTGAATATCTTCCCTTATATTCGTTCCCCGATTCTCGAAAAAATCCCACCGAGTTCAACAATCGGACGAAAAATCCTCTCCGTACATGTCATTCATGGGAACCCGTTCCTTTCATTATATTCAACATATTCCTTCCTCATAGAAAACTTTCAACATGCACGTACGAAAGTTGCAAGGAAATGTGACTCGAACGGTTTTGCTACGCATTATGAAAAACTTCAGAACGCGACAGCTCTTTGCATCTTCTGAGTCTGGATAGAATATGAAAGGGAGTAGCATAATAGAATGTCGTTATGCGAAATTATACTCGTCGTTTGAACGCTGATTTCCGAAGACATGCATTCACTCAATGAAAAAGAGCGGATTTTTGTTCGTGAATTGACTCCTGAGAGTGGAATTCTCGACTGCTGTGAAGGGTGCTATGCTAATTGTATGTTGCACGTGGGTTTTATATTTATAGAGTTATCTGAAATAGTTTTTGGCTGAATGTGCCAGATTAGCTTCGTGCATGGATCCACAGGAGAATTCATTACTTCAGAACCATTCAAGATAACTGAACCAACTTTTCTCCAATCAATTCCACAAGCTTCAGCGATTCTTTTGGAATGTGAGTGAGCCCGAAGTCAATGTTGCATCGTCTACCACTATTTTTTTAAACCGACAAATCTCAAATGGCCAATAACTCGAATTTCTCAAATGCAACACCCTATATTTCATTCCAAACTTGCAAGACACTTTTCAAGAAATTCTTGTCGATACAGGATTTGTAGGGTCTTTTTTCAACCTTCATAGGACTGGCTGGGGTCTATTTGTACCCCATGACGTATGTGTTTGCTGTAACTTTGCAAACGCAAATTTTCAAACATTGATCTTTTAGATAGATGCAGTTCTTGGATTATTTTGATGAAATATGATGAAAAAAATTTTGTATTCCGGGGGCCTCTTCAGACCTCGGTCAGCCTTTCACGTCCGATGGAATAATCCTGGTAACTGTAAGTAAAATCCGGAAATCCCATAAATTCAAGGTTGAAAGTGATGATCCAGAGTTAGCAATGAGGAAACATCGAGTTACTTAGAAGATGAAGACATTGTTACAGAAGTAGACGAAGATAATGATATAATAGTTGTTGACAAATTACTTCATTTTCACGCTTCGATAAATTCCAAACAAAACAATAACGAAAATTAGGTAAGGTAGCTCCGATGAAAGATATATTCAATATTTTCACTTATAATTGTAAAAAATCACCTAATCCTGAGGACCAACTATGTGTAGGTGAGCAGCTTGTACCATTTAGCGGGAAGGCACCAGTCTATATGAAGAGTAAACCTGATATGTATGGTATCAGAATATGGGCTCTTGTGGACTGCATCATTCCTTATATTGCAAACATGCAAGTTTATTAGGGTAAGTTTTTTGAAAAGCAATTAACGCAAACTTTATATTCCTATCTATTTAATAATTTTCAGGATAACAAGGTACCGAAGCGAAAAAGGGACAAGGTCAAAGGGTTGTCCTAGATTTGACAGATCATTTGGAAGGCGGATTTGGAATAACGACCGATAATTTTTTTACAAGTTCAGGACTTGCTGACAAGTTGTGCGAAGAAATATTACTTTATGTGGAACATTCTGGAAAAATAAAACATTTATTTTCTTCTACCGGCATCGTACAAGAAAGAGTTTTCAAGTATGTTTTGCTTTTCAAAATCAAAGAACGCTAGTATCCTACGTTTCAAAACAAAAACATGCTCTCATCTTACTTTCAAGGAGCAAACTGATAATGAAGTAGCTAGAGAAGAAAAGCACTAATAACCAGAAATTATTCTTCATCACAACAAAAGAAAAGGTGCTGTCGACACTACAACTAAGTTGGCCAAAGAATATAAAGTGCAGAGAAAGTCAAACAGCTTGCCAATGACAATATATTCGCATCTTATAGATATCGCAGGAATGAATGCTTATACATTGCGGTTACTGAAAAATGTGGTTATTGAAAAATCCGTATTGGCGATAAAATAGTTCAGATAAACGTTAAATCTATATTTTAGCACTAGGAAAAGAACTCATAAAGAAAAACGTTTTCCGGCGATATAATAATCAATACATTCAGACGAATAAAAAACGGCAAATGACAGACGTTTTTCCCGAACTATTGAATGCAACAGAACATAGAGTTGAACAAAAAACATTACCAGGGGGCGCCATATGTGTCAAAGAGAAAAACCCAGGAAAATATGTATTAGGTGTAACAACTCTGTGTGCCTAGAACATTCAAAATCGTAGATAGATTTTGAGGAATGTTCAAATGATGTGTAGCTAGTAGTATTAGTTATTAGGGTGTTTTGTATTTTTCACGATGATTTTTGACTAATAAATGGTTCATGGTAAAACTTAAATGAAATATCTTTTCTATATTCTTAATTTAGAGAAAAATACATTATTTCTGCAACTTCACGCATGGGGTCCGTCCCATGAAGGTTTTAAAAGTATGCGGAATAGGTAGCACCAAAAAAAAATTGAATTTAAAAAAAAACATACTGTTATGTGTACAGACTTCTCAATAAGAAATTACGATACTCCTCATTATTACTTTCCATCAAAGAGCTAAGGCATCACTAACTATATTTCAGCGGAAAGTTCAAAAAGAGATTAACGTTCATTATTGGTTTCACATTTCAATTAAAAGTTCAATCCAACTAGGATCAGATTTCTGTTTGAACCCGAAGAGAGCTTATGTTTAGCACAATTCCAATAAAAATTCAACGATTTCAATTTTACGAATTGAGGTCGATGATTGAACAAAATAGTAACACTCAATAAAAGAATTCGAACACTACATCAGTTTGTCAGAGAAAAAGAAAGAAAATAAAATAATTACGATTCGAATATTGTCAGTGGACTATCTATCCTTGCCTTCTTCTAAGGATACGAACTAAAAAACTGTTCTGCAGGAGTTTATTCCGTCCAAATCTGGACTGTAAGAAACGATAGATTTTGAACCGTAGGATACAAGAAATTAAAATCACAATAATCACCAATTATCTCAAGTGAAAGAAACTCAAATCAAAAAATTAAAAGTTAAAATTGATAATTGAAAGGCACTGATCCACTGATGAATTAATCACGACACAGCAAATAATAATAATATCTTCCATCTACCCACACATGCTTTCCAGTATTATTATCAATATTGTTGTCAATACGAGACCAAATAGGACAAATCCACGTGAATAATACTCAAATCAATTAGGAGGGACAACGGGTTCAAAGAAATCACACGATAAGATAGAATTGAAGTTTCAGAAACCTTTCGATAGCTTATTCAGAGTTATTGAAAGATTTCAAAGAATATTGAGGAACTCCAGAATACCATGGGACTGATAAATTATATTGGAAATGATTATCAAAATAATCAAGATGTCCAGAACACCAGCAAACATACCAGGATTTCGTTAAATAAAATAACCACAGATGCTAGTCATGCAGCTCTTGGCTGTGTCTCGATACAATTTGATATTTGCAACCCAAGTGGAATTGTTTATAGTTATAAGTAAAAAACGATATTGCTAGACTACGAAGGAAGCTCTTGTACTAGTCTAGACAGATATCAGGTACCTCCTAAGTGATAAACTGATCTGAAAAATCAAATATGACAATGAAGACTTTATTAAAACTCTTTCCTCATGCAACTATTAGTTACGATCTAAAAATAGGACTCCTATAACACCTGTCTTCAGGTCGAGAGGTCAACACAAAGAGAGCTTCAATGACTTCCTGGTTCACCCTTTCAGAAAAAATTACATTTTTCTCATTATCGATCGACATCGAATATTTTAAATCCCCTCTAGTGTGAACGTAATAACTAGGCATTCTGGATTTTCGACAAAAAAAAACTGTTCAAACTAATTTACAGAAATATCTCGAAGGGTCAACAGAATCCTGTTTTGAGGTAATTCTTAAGCTATCCCTTCGTAGATGTCGCTAATAGTATTAGTGAATATCAATAGTTTGAAACGGTAATGGATTATAATGGCATGTAATGAATTGAAATTTTAATTATATCGTTACAAAACTCAGAGATAAATCGATAAGTTGCAAAGACTTAGAACAGATAAACATGGCAGGTCTGGAAGTAGCAGTAAAATATGAAGGATAGCAATACAGTGATACGAAGGAATGGACACGAAAAGTTGTTTCAACGAAGTGGCAAAAAGAATTGATTCTGAAAGGGTATATAAGCGACATTACTGTGAGAAATAACGAAACAGGAAAACAATGCAAAGAATATTTGAAAAAGGTCAAAAGTTAATGCAAAGTATTCAATAATATAGATCAAAACCGAACTTTGAATACAATATCTCATAGAAACATGGCAAACATTTGTTTGACTCCGGTTCACTAATACTTCACTCAACAATTAATTCATAGTTGATCAGGTTTTCAATCAAGGCGACTTTCTAACAATTACAAACTAGCCCTAACCATCTCGTAAATTATACCGAAGCTACCTGCAATCACTGTGGGTAATATAATTCATCAATCAAACCGTGTCATAATTTCCCGGGTTCAGAAATGCCAAAACAATGGACGAAAGGTGTGATGAGCCGGAACTAGCAAACTCAGTCAGGGCCGACTCTAGGATGAGCCAGAATAACATATTTCATATTTAAACTCTCCGTGGTCTTTTGAAAACACTTTCAATAATTTATTTCGACGTGACTTCCATTATCTGAAAAATCCTATTGAAATAGTTTATTTGTGATTTTGAAGAGAAAAATTGCCTCTGTTCCGATTTTACTCATACTTTTCAAATTTGGTCGTTCTATTGTAACTTTTGCTTGCTGCCAGGGGTAATTCAACTCATTTACATAAAGTGCCTGCACAGTGCAATTGTCACTTTGACAGCGGGAAAAGTTAACTGCAACTTTTACAGCGATTATTCAACTCATGTATAAAATCGTCCATAAGAAATGATGAGTCGATTCGGTGAATCTACGAACGCCTAAATTAGTCAAATTTTCAGTACCTGTGTACCTACTAATACATTTGCGACGCATTCATCAATCTGGCGACAATTTTCTATGTTTTGCAATGCAAAAATAAAAAATTGGAGCCAGATATTTCCATTGGGATATCGAATGTAATGTTGCAATAATAGGCATATAATATGCGAAAAAGTAACGAAGAAGACTACAAAAAGGCAGTAGTTGAAACAATTTGGAATACCACCGCTAAAATGCTACAAAGTAATAATATTAAACGAATTCAATATTGTATTTGACCCTTTCCCCGACGCGCGACGGTCAGTTTGATTCATCACGAGCTGCACGTAATGCTGAACTTGAAATTCTACAAGCACAACCCGGCGATGCCATTAGCTTGGCGCGGAGGAGAAGCAGCTTACTGCAGAAACACTTATTTCACATCTGAAATTGAAAATAATGGAAAAAAAACTAGACGTATCCAGTATACGCCTAATATTTGAGACAAAGATATTTGCCCATTACGTTTATTCAAAAAGTTGATGGAAAACATTGGACTGAGTATTTCCTACACCCAATCCCTTTTGGAAGAAGAAAAATTTTAAAGGTTGATATAGGAATGTGCGGATTGGAATTGATGAAATTTCCAAATGGACTCAGTTGTTGAAAAATATCACTCAAATCGAGCGGCAGTTAGCGAATTAGGCGAAAGCAGAATTGAAGATTAAGCTCAAATGAAAAAAATAGGACAAAGCAATTCATCATCAATAAAACCATGCTTGCAAGTTGACAAAGAGTATCATTCGTGCATTATTCAATCAAGTTGTTTGAAAAAAGAAAATACTTCAACATCTACTACAGAAACAATTAGCTGTGGCACCCGCAGTGACTTCAATAATTGTACATTCAAATTAAATTGCACTGTCGAATTACACTCGATGTTTGTATCGATATCCAGGTGAATTCATGTTGTTCAAATTCTAAACTATTTTCTTTGGCAATTTTACTCGAAATCGCGTTTTTGATAGTTGCCAGTTTTCCTTGTCTAATTGCTAGGCAACAGTTTTTTATTGAACAACCCAAATTCACCCCATAAAATATAAACCTTTAGATTCATCATATCACTAAGTTTCAATTTCTGATATTGAATTGATTTTTGGTTAGATTTGGACTATACGAAAAATTATATATTAATTTGAACTTTTCTGTTGTGTTGAATTCACTACAATAAGGGTAGAGGGCAACATAAACAGTTTTATGCACTAGCGGGCGGTAAAGTACACTTTACCGCCCGGTTCGCCGGGCGTAAAGTAGACAATATACTAAAATAGTCCATATATACCTACGCACATCATTTCACGGAAGACCTACCACGAAACAATGAATTCAGTTCAATAAAGAAATACTGATTTAACAACTCTTATTTATAATCTACATTTTTGCTCCTTAACCCTGAAAATTCGAATTTTATATTAACTATACAATTGTTACAATTTTGAATATTGAGGGTGGGATATTCACTTTTCTCTTGAAAATTATTATTCCCTTTTTCATTTTAGATGTGGATCCTCACCACTCATTTTAGATGTGGATGGTAGGTCCAAATAATTATTATTTGGTATCGGTCCATCACCATCGCCGGCAATTTTTTTGGCAATATTCAATTTATTTGAAATCGATTGTTCAATGTAGTTCTCTGCTACTGTAGTTGATTTCCAACCAGCGTGTCTTTTGATATTGGTGATACTTTCCCCAGCATCAGCCAATAAAGTGGCTGAAGAACGCCTGAAACAATGACCCGTATATTCTTCTGGGCCTGGTAGCTTAAAAAATGCTGCAATTTTTCTTGGAATTTGACCGAGGATATTCTTCCCAACAACTTGTTTTGTACTTGTTCTTATAGAATATAAAAAAACGCCCATGTTCAGTATTTGCGGGACGTAGACTAGCATATCTTCTATAAATATCCAAATAATTAACTGACCGGTTTTCAGTATTGCAGATTGTAAATGTTCGTTGTATTTTAGTTTTTGACTCTTGAATGTCATCAAGCTTGAGATTTGTTAATTCTTCTCTACGACAAGCACCATGTACCCCAAATATTAATGCAACCTATAAAAGAATCAATAAGTTTCTTAATTACTTAATAAATATAGGTATAACATACCTTCATCATCAGATATACATTATTTGGAGCTTCTTTTAGAAAAAGTTCGATTTCATCCCTATTCAATATTTTGGATTTCTTCGGCTTATATCCATCATTCTTCCGTTTCAAAATGCTATCAATTTTGGAAATTTGCTTATGTTTATATTATTATACAAATTCAAAGTAGACTTTAATATCGAATAGTATGACCACAAAGAAGATGGTTTTCGATTCTTGGACTTCTCAAACAAATATTCCAGTAATATATCTTCTGTAATCACCTTCACATTATTTTCATTGCGCCATTTTATGAACTCATTATACGTCTTTTCGTAAAGTTTCTTTGACTTTGTTGGTAGCAGTTCGAGTTTGGCACTCTCAGCCGATTCCAAAATTTCCATTGGTATGTATATATTATGTTCTTCATCTGATGATTCCATAATTTTCGTGTTGAGTTCACTCACGCACTTTTTCAGATTAACATGAAGATGACCGTTTACCTTGTTTATTGAATTTGTTGCTAGACAACAACCAGCTTGCTTAACAACGTCATAATTAGGTGGGTATATACTGGGTATTCTGTGTACAATTTGAATAAATGAATCCATTTCAGTATACAGAGATGATTATTGACACGACATTTGCAATATAAATATATATACAGTGTCCGCCAAAATCTTGGAACCATATGGAAAACTTTTTTATTAATAGTTTCTCAGAAAATGTCATTCTTCATAAGAGTTAGTTTCCCATGCTGTTCCAAGAATTTGGTGGACACTGTATAAACCGCTAGTGCATAAAATTTTGTATGTATCACGTGCGTAAAATGCGTTTATGGCCTTCGGCGTATAATGGCCCTCGGCTAACGCCTTCGGGCCATTATCCACGCCGCTGGCCATAAACGCCTACTTTACGCCCTTGATACATAAATAACTATAAAGTTCCTAGACTGCGAGACATTACAATTTCCTGAGAAAACGATAGCTGAGCACGTTTTGTCGTGTTCTGTTAATTAGAACAAACCCCGATTTAGGAGTATCCAGCCTCTTCAGTTATTTCTGGAAAGTGCATTAACTAGCGTTGTTTTAAAGAACGTCTTCATTTACATATTGGTGGCTGGAGGCAAAAACTCCAAGCCAATCCTGACACTGGAGTTCATCGGTGAGCATACTCATATCTCCGAATAATTCATGAACCCATCCTGCACAATATCCAGAACATTGTGGTGAATATGCAGATATCATGTATGCTACTCACGATTCAACCATATTCGGATTCAGGGAGAGGATGCACATATGGAAATCGATATAGTGAAAGCACGTATTAGGGACCCATCTCGCCTATTCCAGACACAAATGCACCTTTTTTGTGCGGGAAGATCAAAGCGAAATTCTTCAGATATCGTACAGGTCTAAACACAGTGGGTTCCTACAATACAGGGCAATTCAAATTCGACCCCCACCATTGGGATCTCCTAAACTACAGGAGATACGTCGAAACTTAAATTGGGGCAAAGTTGCGTATTCTGGTGCTTAACAAAATACTTTTTTGAAACTTGGAAAATTCCGAGTATTTCCGGAAATATCGGGAAAAAACTGATAATCGGAATTTTCGTTTTAATTTTTTTCTATCGTTATTTGACAACATAGCTCAAAACCAAAAGTACATTTTTATTGATACTTTTTTTCAGCTACACGTTTTCATGTTCAAATTTACTATCCGACGTTTCGTCTTCTGGCATTCATCATCAACTTTTTTTTCTGTTGTGGGTGCCATATTGTTTTTTTATACAGAAAAATAGTGATTCTCATTTTGATTTTATTGATGCATAATTTGTTATGATTTGCACTTCTAAAACCACAGATATTAAAAAAAAACAACTTCATCTGAGATGGTCATGACTCCATCGAAAAATATTGTTTAATAAACACTAGTTGCACAAATACTTCAGTCGAAATGTCCTCATTCTCAAATGAAGAAAAACAGCACAAATTTATTTTGAATTATATCCGGAAAGACAACAGCCGGATAGAACATAATTCGGAATTTTGGACAAACACTTGGCTGAGTATGGTGCGTTTCAAAAACCAAGAATGAAATATGGAAGCAGAATGGAACAAAATATTAGACGTAACTTATTAGCCGAGGTAAAATAATTGTTCATTTCATATTCGAAGTAGTATAATTATTTTTGGTACTTTTTTAGATAAATGCAGATCCTTCCAAATCAACACATCAAGTCTCGGCAGAAATGGATGTGCCACAGACGAGCGTTTGGAGGGAATTCAAAAAAAGTGGTTTGAAATGTTGAGATACATATTTCACAAAAATTACACCCAGGTGAGAAGGATGAAATTTTGTAGCTGGCTCTCAAATAGGGAAGACCCTACAAACTTCTTGAAAAACATTATTTGGACCGACGAAAGTACTTTTTCGAACTGTGGTGTTTTTAATAGAAATAATGAGCACATTAAAATAATCCACGACAGTTCAGAGAAGTCAGACCACAAGTTCGGTTTCATTTGAATGTGTGGGCTGGAATTTATGACGACCGAATACTTGGACCTCATTTCTTCTCTAATACTTTGAACGGGGAAACCTATCTTCGGTTCTTAAGAAACGAATTCGAAGAATATATGGATACGTTTCCCCTTGTTAATTATAACAGCTGCTGGTTTCAGCATGACGGGGCTCCTTCACACAATAAAAAAGCAGTTTGCGAATATTTACACCAAAGATTTCCTAATAGGTGGTTACGAAATTCTGGACCAGTGAGGTGGCCGGCAAGGTCACCTGAACTTACAGTTTTGGATACTTTCTTGTGGGGCACTTTAAAGAACAGAATCTGTGGGGAGCAAGAATATGACACAGTAGATGAACTTAGAGACAATATCATCACGCAATTCAGGTCTATCAGAAGAAGGGATATTGTTAGGGCTGTTCTTAATTTGAGACGACGAGCTCGGTTATGTATTCAAGAGGAAGGCCATCATTTCGAACACTTGTTGTAATACTTTTTGTGCATTTTTTACAAGCTCATGATTCCATTTTTGTTTTTTGAAACGCACCTTACTCAGCCAAGTGTTTGCCCAAAATTCCGAATAATGTTCTATCTGGCTGTTGTCTTTCCGGATATAATTCAAAATGAATTTGTGTTGATTTCGTACTATTCCTATCAAATTTATAATAATGTTTCAACATATCTCGTTTTTCTTCATTTGAGAATGAGGACATTTCGACTAAAGTATTTGTGCAAACTTATGATGTTTAATGAGTTCTGACAACTAGTGTTTATTAAACAATATTTTTCGATGGAGTCATGACCATCTCAGATGAAGTTGTTTTTTTTTAATATATGTGGTTTCAGAAGTGCAAATCATAACAAATTATACATCAATGAAATCAGAATGAGAATAACTATTTTTCTTTATAAAAAAAATATGGCGCCCATAACAGAAAAAAACTTGATGATGAATGCCAGAAGACGAAACGTCAGATAGTAAATCTGAACATAAAAACGTGTAGCTGAAAAAAAGTATTAATGAAAATGTAGTTATGGCTTTGAGCTATATTGTCAAATAACGATAAAAAAAATAAAAACGAAAATTCCGATTTTCAGTTTTTTCCTGATATTTCCGGAAATACTCGGAATTTTCCAAGTTTCAAAACAGTATTTTGTTAAGCACCAGAATACGCAACTTTGCCCCAATTTAGGCTTCGACGTATCTCCTGTAGTTTAGGAGATCCCAATGGTAGGGGTCGAATTTGAATTGAATATCAGCAGCAAAATTCCAGTATTTTGCGTGGGATTGAAAAAAAAAAAATGATTTCTTCGTTATATTACGAGGAAGTTTTTGAGTCAAGTTTCCATCAATGCATTATTTCATCTGAAATTGTTTTGACTTTATATCGAAGGTTTGAATTATAGCAATCGTTAACATATATCCGATGAAATGGGATGGAAGACAATAGCTCCAACTTTAACTCTATACAGCAGTAAGCCTCAAGTTTCGATTCTTGGACCCTACTATTAACAATGTACCGCAATCAGTTGCCTGCAATTTTGAAATAATGCAATACGCGTGTGAAATCAAGATTAAATGAAACCTGCGATGATCTCATCAAGGAATGTCATGAATAAAAGTAGAGATATTTGGCGTTTGATCAATTTCGAAAAACAACTCAAACGGAAAAGCCAAGGGAAACCTCTAATGATGACCCCAATTATTCAAAATCAATGGGTAGTAAGTTCAAACCCATCTCATTTGGATCCTTTTTTTATACACATGAACTCAAAAACTGCTTGTCTTGAGATTTACAACTACAATAGTGAAGTTGTGAAATGGAGGTCTTATCGGAAATTTTTTAACGTGAATGATGTAGTTGATTGAAAGATTCACAACTTCCGTTTCAACCATTTTTTTATACAGGGTGTTTATTGAGTACTTGTTCAAACTTGAAAGGGTAAATTTTTGCATAATTTCAAGATCAAAAGTTCATACGAACATGTGTCCACAAATGTTTCGTTTCGAAGATACAAGGTGTTGAAATTGAAATTAAATTTTCGATTGTTTCGATTAACATTCGCAAAAAATTCACTCTGAACGAAATTTAATAAACGGGTTTTTTTTGAGGTGAGAAATTATAATTTGATATTAATTTGTATGTAAAACTCAAATGGCGCTGCGTACGCTATGATTATTTATTTTAATTTATCCTAAATTATTGACAGTGAACTTTTGAGATTTTTTTAATTAAAATCTTGTTCCTAACCTTTTCTTAGCAAAAATGTATACTACCTCAACAACACTACAGATTTTCGAGAAATTTGCAAATTTCTGCATTGATGTAGATTGTAGGGTTACTTAGGCGCCATTTGAAGTTGCAAAGAACTTCACAAAAATTGAGTATGTGATGTATCTCGAGAAATTAAACATTGTTTTCTACAAAGAGTCATCAAGAAATAATATATTCTCAAGATACAATATGTTGAAAACCCGTTTTTTATTAATTCAACACCCTGTATATTTTTTCGTGAAATGTTTTAATAAACGCTATCAGTTTCATCCATTCTTGACTATCATTTGTTTTTGTGCATTTCTCCGGAAAAGAAATTATACGGGGTTTTATGAATTTTGCTTGATTTTGGCGGAAGTCATGTCACATCTAGAAAAACAGTGGAGGTAGGCAAATTTTTTTATTCACTGCAAAATTCACAACATTTACAGGACAATCTATCTCAAAGAGGGTATGTTTCTAGTTTTTCCATTTTTCACAACGTTTTATCTTATTAATTGTTAAACTTTTTACACCATTTTGAACTAGACATTTCAACTGAAATAAAGCAGTTTCCAAAATTAAAATTGTGTTTATCAGTTCTTTATTGAAAATTAGGCCATTTTTTTCAAATGAAAAAATCAATGAATGAATATTTTTCTTTTAAGAAATAGCAGCTTCTGTGATATATATAAAAAATGTTCATTTTCACTGAACTGCTAATAATTATTTTAGTCCAGAAAATGAAGCTAAAAGAATGGTAAACACTCGCAATTTTTTCGTCAAGAACCGATTTGTAAAAAAATTTGGGATTAGGCTTATTTCTCCCTCTAGTTCATTTCTATATTGTGCCGTTGCACGATTTTTGTTTTTAAGGGGTGAAAACTACCCTTTATTGTCAAAAATTATAAAATAACATTAAAAACCTAAATATGGGTAAAAATAGTTAAATAATGATTGATTCATGCTTTAGGATACAATTTCAAAATCTTTCAACCGACCCTTGCTAAAAACTACCCTTGAAAACATTGAAATTTTTATATCTATATATATATATATATATAATATTTTTATATATAATATATTTATATAATATAATAGAAAATAAAAAAAGTAGAATTTCATAAAAAAAATTTATTATCACAAAAATAATACAGGTTCCAATACATGTATGTTTTTTAAAACATATAACGTATATCGGTCGAATATACCGGTTATGTAGATTACTACGCTCCGAAGGGGGTAATTCGAATCGATAGGTTTTTTAAGCATAGCTCCTTTATTTTAGGAGATAGAAATTTTTTTTCAGAACGATTTTGTAGGGCTTTTCAAGAGCTATACGACTGTGTGAATTAAATTACTTAAGATCCCTTAATTTTTCAATGGGGAGAGTTTCAAGCGCTTGAATAAGGTGATGTTCGATCGTAAATGTAGGTGTTAAACGGCTATATCTCGCCGAATATTCACTGTACAAAAAATCTGCACACAGGGAAATTTTTGTCATTAAAAAATCTACACTTCAGTAATTTATCGTTTTTTTCGTATCTTTAGTATTTTTGGAGATATTTTTAAGACAAGGGTTCAAAACGAAAAATTGAAAAAAATCGTTTTCTCTTTAAACTTCAATTTTTATAAAATTTGGCATTTTAAATCGGTCGAACTTCGTGGGTGTATTAATAGTACATATCTGAAGAGAATCACAGAAGGGTGGCGATCAATTTTAATTAGGGGGTACTTTGGGGGTTGTTTTCACAGATTTTTTTCGTAGAAAAAAGCGGGTACCGATCTTATTTTGATCATAAGTCGGTCAATTTTCATGCTAGCGAATTTTTTTTATTTTTTTAAAAGCTCTGATCAAATACTTCAAAAATGATTCTATAACCTTTCTTCGAAAAATGCAAATTTT
Source organism: Chrysolina americana (assembly GCA_958502065.1). NCBI lineage: Eukaryota > Metazoa > Arthropoda > Insecta > Coleoptera > Chrysomelidae > Chrysolina > Chrysolina americana. Next base: position 8,569,188 of record OY293410.1, read on the forward strand.
TCTCGTTATTTCGCTTTAAATCTTACATTTTATACATTTGACGAAAAAAAAACAAGCATTAATTTGATGTATCTCAGCTCGTATTTGTCATAGAAAACTTATAAAGAAGCTTTGTTTTTGTTTTTTTAAAAGCTACAATTTGGCTCCCCTCCCTTTTTTTGATAAAATGCATATTTTTAGAGTTATTCGCAAAAATCCATTTAAACAAGTAGATTTTTTCGTCTAAAAACTGATACTTTCAACTTCGAATAACTCAACAAATATTACTTTTACGAAACAAACGTATAGAGTATTTTTTTCTTAGAATTACTTCTGCCGTTGATTCCTACAGTTAAAATGTACTAAAAAATTTCCACCCCCGAGATGGGGTGGCAACCACCCCCAAGGCTCTAGCGTACAGCGGCATGATATAGAAAATGATCCTTTAGCTATTCCCTACCTTCTGTGAAAATTTCAAGTAAATCCATGGTGGACGAAACAATTGCGAGCCAAAATGCTTCATTTCCTGGACTATTTAGAGATTTGTCATTTGATTTTCTCACACACCGAAAGCGTGCCTCATTTTCAAATCAATAAAATAAGACTGGCGTGTCTTATATTCAAATGATGTGTCGTTTTATCTTCTGAATCATATTTTTCATCATTAATACCTGAAAAGTAACAGATTCTGGAAGTAAAGTCCTGCCGCACGAAATTTTCCGTATAACGTTAATAAAAAAAAGCTCGTAAATCTTTCCATACGTTTGCAAACCACATCATCACTTATTGCCGCTTCCTCCCAATACGGCACAGAAAAATATCCTCCACAAATTGAAGAGGTAAAAAAGCGAGCCCGAGAAAAGATTAATAAAAATATATTTGTACAAACTTCTGGAAACATTTTTTTACCGCCAAGAAAAGTTTTTGAAAGCTTTTAAAATTCTTTTCATGGTCTCCTGAGAATATTCACAGGGATACAAGAAAAACTATTTTAAGCTACACGAAGTACGGTAGGAAATTTATCGGTATCATTAATCCCGTGAAACTTTTTTCTGCGCCTGCCCATCACTGAATGTCGAAATATATTTGGAAAATTTTGAATCAAGTAGACTTGAGCTAAAGGGATTTTTGATTCAGTTGGGTGAACTAGCTTTTGCTGATTATTGGAAATAACCATGGCACTTCGGTGTTTCTCTGTTTTGCATAGAAACATAAGTGTGAGTCAGATTTTTGAAGCATCGTGAAGTATCTCTTGTAGAAAACGCTTGCCAAGAACTCAACAGATATAATTCGATGGTGAAAGAGTATAGTAGTTGTTTTCCGTTGAAGACTTTCCAATGTTTTTCAAGGGAACATAATCTTCTACACAGAAAACTGATTTTTTCTATAGTGTAACGTAAACCTTGATCACCAAGTGTTTGTTGTTACGATATGGCTCACCCTGTATGATATTTCACTCGAATCGACAAAGAGGCCTTGCCTTCGGTTGATCCAAATAATGTATGTATTTCATTATGAATAGAAAAATGATGCCGGACTCCTTCTTTCAGTCCTCACAGCAATCAATCAGGATTTCTCTTTCATGTTGTCGATACAGAAAGCCATAAACTTTATATGCCGTATATCAAAGGATGTTGTATTATTTTTTCCGGCGAAGAGACCTGTTTTCGAATTGTATTCCGAATTTATTACTGGCTGTTCCCGAAAGATAAGAGAATATCAGAAATTCCGTCAATAATTTTTTCATTTCTTACTGTCGCGGGTGGAATTATCTTCGGATACCAACTGAACGATATGGTAATTTCGGCAGTTTTACGGGTATCTTAGAAATTGTTTGATATGTAGAGATCGATAAAAATATTTTGGGAAAATTATCTCGAGAAAAATCTAGAGAAAAATACGAGTACAAGATTCAAAGATGTGAATTTTTAGTTTTCCTGTCACTAATCACTAATTTATCCAAATCATTCGAAAAAGTGATTGTCTATCCATAACTTCATTAATCACTAAATTGCATAAAAATATTGAACTATCTGAACCGGAAATTGGAGTTTTCCTGTTTTTTTTCCAAGGCTTTTGAAATTATTCGTCATAAGGTAATAAACGTCTTGGAGGACTCAGGAATACGAGAAACAACTCTAAATTTATTTCATTCCTATCTTCACAATAAAACCCAGTTTGAGAAAATTGAAAAGTAGTTGAATATGGAGTACCTCATGGTTTAGTTCTGAGGCCAGTACTGTTTTATTCTACACTGCAGGACCGTGGAGTGACCTCAAGTGGAAAATTAAATTTGATATGATAACTGTCACGTGGTTCAACTTCAATCTACTTGGAAACAACTTCGAAAAATCATATTTTTTCCAATTGGTAGCTATATTAACAGTTTTCCGAATTACCGTAAATCTATAAGCATTAAATTCACGAATAATATCAAAGGCCTAGAAGTGACTCTTGACTGTTACTCAAGGTGGAAATATCATGTGGAAAATGTCGCTAAAACTCTGAGATTACTTTCAGGACGTTTCAAATATTCAACAAAAGTTTTAGATATAATTCACCTCAAAATGTTGTTCTTATATCTTATATCTGTGTTGGATCTCCGACAAGCAGTTTTTCTATAACCAACAATATATTTGAAAACAAAACTATCTCCCATTCGTATTTAACAAAAGCTAAGCAAAAAAATTAACTTTAAGTTGCCAATAGTCAAAAAACTATTGAACAAAAATGTTTTGTGCAGTTGGGATTTCAACCCGAAAACCATCGTGAAAACGAAATCAATGTACCATTTCAAAAATGCATTTGTGTTCACAAATGACATGATTTTAATATCACACTTTTTGTGGACCTCGTTAATTTTTCCCCATTATATTATATTATGATTCAAATCATATGTTCGTTATTTATTGATCATCTTTATGGAATTTTGCCATATTTCAATTCAAATTCATTTCTATCCACATAAAATAGTATTTATAATGAATAATCGCTTTAAATTGTGTGTATTCATGAGCAGTAACTTACTTTTATTATTATTGTCTCTTTTGGGATATATTTCAATAATTTTTAAAATAAGCCATTCACTTCATATAAACCTAACTTGTCTTCTCCAATGGGCATTGGCAAGTGATAAATACGCTTTCCTAATTTCTTTGTGTTTCCAGAGTTGAGGATTGCTGTAATATGAAGTTCACTACTCTTACTTAGCTTCTGAAAACGTAACCATTCTAATGGTTTCGTTCGATTTCAAATTCTTTTTGTGCTCAGATGACCGTCTCCTCAGATTTAACGTCATTCCTTAAAAGATTCAATAACATTGATAAATAACCGAAATGTGTCTAAGTAACGTTTGGATCAACCAATTCAGATTTTTTCCGAACGCTTTAAGCTGGAATAGATAAATGAAACGAACAACTGGTAGAAAGTCCAGAATGAAAAACACTGAAGATTCTACTGCGTGGATTTGAATTGACTGCCAACAGTAGACCCTATCCGTAGTCTTGATAGATCCCGATGATCTGGAATGTTCGACACCCAATAATATCCTTATTGGCATATCTTGTGACTCACCAGCTTTGGAACTGTAAACCCAAACTTGAGGCTAGCCTGAATGGAGAAAAATTGCTGACAGCTGTGGCCTTAGAAACAGTTGGTCAAATAAATTAATTATAGATGACTTCAGAACAGCTACATTACAAATTATATACACAGGAACATTCCAAAAAAACTTCACAAATTCCTACAAACTAACTTCAACAAATTCTTATGACTTATGATTCGAAAGTATTTTCTCCTCATAGTGAAGGTGTGACAGGGAAATTTCATCGAATTTCCAAAACTGAAAAAATCAAAACTATTTTCACCACAGAACAAAAACCATCTAACCTCATAGATTGACAAAGAACAAAATTGCAAACGAAAACGATGGCGTATATGGAATTCCAAGCTCTACGTGCCTCCTCTACCACTATAATCCAAAATCGATTTACTAGATTCACATTCGACCGATATTTCATGCAAGTCGGTAATTTCATTCCATGTTAATTTCCTACGGGAACGCAAGTTAATAATTTCAGTTCTCTAAATCATACGACAATAACAGTATAAAATTCTGTGATCGAAACTATTAAAAAAAAACTTATTTTGATTGATATGATCCAAATAGTCGTGGAAAAACTATAGTGTAAAATGAGCATGAGTTGGTGTATGGCGATTTGTAGTAGGATTGCAACGAGTATGTTATACAATATAATATTCTCATACTTGAGGCAAAGTCTAGTTTGAGCATTTCACAGCAAATATTTTTTCATAAACTGAAATTCCCTTTCGAACCGTGATGAAAATTAATAGAGGAAATTCTGTTCTTATACACGTTTTTCCACTGGGCACATGCTATTGACGTTTTTCGAATATTTATCTGTTCCGCTGAATCAGGATATCGGGGTCCTTGCGATATCACGTCCATCTGTTCCAATGAAAGGGCGGAAAAAATTACCCGATGAAAACGTAGGAAACACTCAGAGAAACCCTGCTACGTCGACAGCTCGTTTAACATTTCCTCGAATTGGTTATGAGTGATAGAACATACTTTTACGGACATTTTCGATAGATTGCTGAAAACACTCAGAATATCATCGTTATCAATGTAAACAAATTCGTATATCTCTATCATCGTTACGGCCAATACTTAGTAGTTGCACTCTGTCACAGTTTTTCTTGGATATAGCATGAAAGCTATCAGAGTGACACGATAGGCTAGCCATTAGACTCTACTTGAGAGAGGAATGGGTCTCACAGAACAAAACTGCTCAAATCATACAATGAGTTCTTCAATAGGAAAAAGCTTTATTAGAAGTTTTTTCACTACTGAAAATTATCAATCATTAAACATAACCTACTCAGCTCGCTATTGCTGCCATGACCCTAGAAAGGCAAACGAATGAAACAGAAGACAGGCATGTTTAGGAGAGACCATTAGATTAGACTAGATCAGTTTGGGGCTTTCGTGCTAAAAGCCTCATGACCGCGATCTTTGCAGATCTATTTTGTGTGCCCTCAAAATCGTTTAGAGTTCTCTATCTAGCCCTGTCTTGTCTTGTTTTTAGAACGCCCATGTATCTGGGAGCTCTTGTTTTTTTTTCTCCCAGCGTTAGAAACCCAAGCCTTGACAAGCCCTCGCAGTGGCATAGTATAGTGATGTTTTCTCTTCTTCCTGACATCTACATAACATTTCTTCTGCCAGACTGATTGTACTCATATGTTTGAGAAGTCCTACTAATATTCTAGTCGTGCTCTTCTTTTGGCTTGGTAGATATTCTGTGAATGTTGCTGCGGTTGTTTGATGAAATCTTTGGCCTGTCTTTTGTGTTTGTTTTTAGTATAGCTTTTACCATACCGCAGAATGGTTCTGGGCCATTCAGAGCCTTACTTGTTCTTTCACGGTCTAGTGAATCGGCCTCTTCATTGCCTCTATAACATGTGTGGGCTGGTACCCAGGCTAGGGTTAGTCTGTTCTGACTGCCCAGTTCTTTTAAGCTTCAATGCAGTCCCAAAGTTTGGAGGTTACTGCAATTATCGCAGCTTGGCTGTCTGAGTAAATGACAATGTTATTTTTCTGAAAAGTCATGTCTTATTAGCTATTGAGCGCAATGGTGTATTGTGACGATTCCCGCTTGAAATATCGTCGCGTATACCTAAGCTCAATGAGATTCTTATCTTCGACTTGGTTCCATAAACGCCTGTTCCTAAATCTTCATGAGTTTTAGTGCCATCCGTGTAGATAGCAATTTCCGCGTTGATTTGAGGTAATTCCTTCCACGCATCTCTGTATAGCCAACTCTTCGTAAAGCTTGTTGTAGTCTCTCCCGTGCATATTGCTTATGGGTGCTTGTTCACTGAGCAACTTGCTTGTGACTGAACTGGCTTCGCCTTGACTGTATATGTGTAGCGGACAGGTTGAGTAAAGGTACCAGTATAGTGGAGCGACGCGTCAAGCAACAAGCGCCGCGACTCGAATATTTCAATGAGTTTTGCATTGGACGCGATTACTCGTCCTAGTCGCGTCACTTGCCACATCGCTCCTCTATGTTTGTACCTTGTAACGTAACCTCTAGTGCGGCTTTTGGGTTGGTTCTTATGGCCCCGGTGGCACTCAGACATTCTTGTCTTTGCAATGCTCCGAGACGTCGAACCTCTCCTACCTACTTGGTCTCTGGCCACTATACCACCATTCCCTTCGTTTTCATGAGTCTGATGATAGGAGAGACCATTTCACTGAATTTCAAGTCCTAAGGATGGTCGAGGCCATCACAGAGCTGAACAAAGGCCCACTTGCTTATGTTTATAAGGCCTTGGACCGCGTTTTCTAAGAGGGCCTCATTTACAAAAAGGACTACTTTGGGCTCTTCAAGGGCCTTGTGAAATGGTTAGGTAAACTTTCCATATTATGCGCAGTGAGTTGAATCGTCTCTTCCAGACATGATAAAGGTCCATGCAGGAGTCCCTCAAGGGGCCATACTTTCGGCAACTCTATATTTAATACACACACGAGTGACATTCCGAGAACAGATTGTGTTCATGCCGAAGACAGCGCGTTACTCGCCGTCGACCTGCAGAATCTGCTGGTTCTTTCAATGAAAAATCCGAGTTAATGCAGAAAAAAGTTACCTGTGGAAGAGTAGATCTCAACCTGTCAGAAGAATTAGGATCGTTGAAATCTGCAATGATCTGAAGCTGCCTTTCATCTGACAGAGTACACAGAGCAGAAGCACGGGAATTTTTGAGGTCGCTGCTACGCGATTCGGGGGACCTAGAATGTCTCTGAGCCGTCATTAGTTAGGTATGAGTCTCACTATGATCTGTTGTTTCTTAACATATGTTAATCGACCAGATATCACGTGAATTTCTCAATCACAGTTGATAGGTCGCAGATCGCATTAACCGTCTCATATACTCTTGAGGTACCTCTGGAGATTCCTTCAGTTGTACTTTCGGAGATCTCTTGAAAAGTATCCTTTTTTCGGTACCTCTCGTAGGTGTTGTCTTTCAGTCACTTCTTTCGATAGGCAGACCCTATCTGGGATCTATTCTTTCTAACCCCTACTTACCAGAGGGTATGGAGACTAGCTAACTACCAGTGAAGTGGTCGTGGTGTTAGGGCGTTTGCTTCCCACCCAGGCGGCCCGGGTTCGATTCCCATTGTCTGCCACTGAGCTAAAGTAGTTCGGAATCCACTTTTACTCAAGCTGTAGGTACCGGATATTCTTTGCTAGCACAAGCTCTGCTTTTGAGGGGCAAAACGCGTCTAATCGATCTCAAACATGAGTCATTAAATCAGTGATCGTTTTTTTTTAACATGTTGGCTAATATGAGCGGAATGCTCGTTGAACCGTGTTTTTATGGACCTCCTAGTTTGACCAACATACTCCTTTTTACAACTTCCAACTTTTTTTGCTCTTGTTTCATCTTTCTTCCGGAATGTGCTACAATTCACACCAAGTTCTGTAGTTTATATTGAGGGTTCTAGAATTGTTTTCAAAGCTTCAAGTAAGTAACTCGAGGATGGTAGGAAATTATGAGTGTCAGAGTTCAAGAGACTAATCAGAGTTATATTTGAAATGTAGTACTTCTTCTACGTGAGATTTTCGAAAATCTTTAAATATATTTCAGGATAAATATACATTGGAAAAGGCACAGTATTATACCGCATCTGGATTAGCTTGGGATAAAATATTGAAGTAAACAAATATTGAACTGGAATTAGGAATAGACATTAGTTGATCGAAAATGGGATACTTGCTGGAATCAGTGTAGCGAGAGGAGGCACACAGCAAATAATAAATATTTACCAGATTGTGAATGAGCCTTCTTTTTATGTATTGCATATTTAGATGCTACAAATTAGTATGGTAACACAACGTTAATAGGGAATGATAATGAATCTGGTAGGATTTTATTTTTTTGTCAAGTTTCCAATCAACAGAAAAAAATAATATTTTCAAAATGAGGGACTCGTTTCACATGTGGAATGTTGTGTTGGTAGTAACACCATCATATGCATTAGTCAAGATTTCGAGAATGCTTGACCTTAAACAATTACATTTTGTTAATGAACGAAACAAAATCTATAAAGCCTGAGTTAGGTCATCATACACAAGAATCAAGGCAAATGCGTCTATCGACACAATATTCTCTACCAAAACAGTCAAAAGTATATGAACTTACATGGAAATCGGTTTCATAATCATCTTCATCTCAAAATCAGAGGTGCACAGTATTTTCATATAAAAAACAAGTGAAATATCTCATTGCAGAGGGGATAATAGACTAATCGACCCCTAGTTCCCATAAACGAAATTCACACCATATTACCCACCGTTAACGTCAGCTACTTTTTGTTTCATGTGTACGATCATATCGATTTTACAATATAGTTCAGTACTGTTGAATATATGATTCCCTTTTTTGTATTCTGAGTCCAATCCAGCTACGTGTTTTCGTGAAATTATGTCCAACATGGAATATCGATTGATTCTTGGAGAATTTCAAAGCAGCCCAGCGTACAATTCATTAAAACTCACAAAGTTCTACAATTCCTACCGGTATTGTAGATCTTTCAATTCAGTTCACGTTCTCCAACTTGGTATATCTGTTACATTGTCAACAATTAGGAATCTAACGAGGTAACTTTCAAGTACGCCAATCAAATCCAATTTGATCTCAGTCGAGAGTTTCGATTTCAATTGAAGATGATAATTGACTGTTGAGGATTTCATTTCAAAGTGGGAAGTAGGTACCACTGGGACAACATGGCTCACGTTTGGGATCGTGTTTATCATCGTTGTTATGTTCCCTACTGGGTAATTATCTAGTTATTAGGATAACGATCAATCTTAATCAACACGTTGATTGATGCTTACGCTTCGTAGAGGATCTTCTAAATCACAAGCGAGTGAACTTGCCTGATAAATATCTGGTCATCTTGAATAATAATAATGATATAATAATAACAGATTTTGTTATTGAATTGTTAAGTTGTGAAACTAGTCAAGATCGACAACAAGCAGTTAAAAAAAAACTTTATGTAAATGATATGGCTTTTCTTAATACTAGAGGTAACCACTATGCTCTGGCAAGAAAAGAATGAACAGTTTCGACACTCTAACATAAAGCAGGATATTGGTATCATAAAAAATTGATGCGAATCGAACCTCCTATCTAAATTATCAACTAGGTTTCTAGGATTATTCATCAATAAAAAAATACTTTTTATCGATCATGTGACAGCCATGTGTGAAAAGCAGCTTCTAGGTGATATACCATCAGAATTATCGCCACTAAATTAGGATTTGCATCTGTCAGAACATCAACGTCAAAGTTGAGAGGGATGATTACTCACCAATTTATTTCTTCATTTGAAATTATCTCGTCGAGATACTTATGAGAGACCTGGCGATTTATCGAAAGATAAAAATAAAATATTCGAAAATTCGATTTCGTTCGATATCAAATATTGTCTTAATTGACAATATTCCACAGGCTATAGGTGATCGGTTTTTTGCTGTCAGGTTGGTAATGAATTTTGGTTTTTAATATTTGAAACACTATTTTGATACACTGACATGTGCCATGTGTCAGCAATGACAAATGTAAAATTTTTATTTGCTGGTTATTATAATAATTTGACATTTGTCATTGCTGACACATGGCACATGTCAGTGTTTCAAATATTAAATAAAAAACCATTACCAACCCTACAGCAAAAAAACGATCACCGATAGCCTGTGGAATATTGTCAATTGAATAACTAGTTTGTCAATCTCTAAAAAAGGCGAAATCAGTTCGTATGTTTGAATAAGATTGTCATTCCACATAAAAAAAATTGATTTTGTGGAAGAACGACAAAATATTTTCTGAAATTTTGTCAATTTGTCATCAAAATTTATTTTTGAAGGAGGATTCGGAATCAACTCGTCGAGATGCATTTGAAGGACGTCTGCAATTTTTTGAAAAATGAAAAGAAATAACCTTCGAAAATTCATTCAGACGAGAGAATTTTTGACGTTTAATTCCTTTTTTATGCTAAACTTTGCATCTGAGCATATTCAAATCCCATATTTTTGAAATCAGCATGAAATTTTGCGTTATAAGGCAAATTTCGAGTGAATCTGATGATATTGTATTTTTGTTGATTTTTAGGGGTCAATCCCTTGGGACTTTTTTCGAGGAATTTTATTTTTCGCCGATCGATTCGAAATTCACAGTGTATACCAATTTTACCATTCTGAATCGATTGGTGTTCGCAGAATTGCTGTATATTCAACCGTTCGTGAGTTGATAAGTTAATTTGCAGATGAGAGTGGTAGTTTCCCGTTATTTTAAAGGATTTTTAGAAAATTTGGTTTTCTTCAATGTCGAATATTGCATTACTTGACCTAAATCGTCTGCGAATTTTCCAAAATTAGAAATCAGTTCTCGTTGTTTAATTCAATCTTCATGTCACTAAAAAATGTTGATTTTGTGGATAGGTGCATTTCTTCAACAAAATATCTTCTGAAATTTTGTCAATTTGTATGATTCGGAATCAACTTGAGGAATGTTTGCGATTTTTTTGAAAAATGGAAGATGAACATTTTCAAAAATTTGATTTTGGGTGGCCATTTTCGATGTTATACTCCTCTATGCTAAACCTTGTATAGATAAAACGTATAATTTCGAGATCTGCATGGAATTTTTCGTATATAGTGAGAATTTTAAGTGAATATTATATTACTGAACTATGAAGAATGGCAAAATAAATAGAATTTGATAATAGTTTGTATATATTTTGGAGTTTTCTTATTGTCAAAATTGTATTTCTCAGTTATATGGACCAAATATGGTTTTCCTAATATTGGCAAATTTTGAGCACTTTCTATTTATTCATACCATTCGATAATTCGATACACTTGATTCTCATAATTTTAATTCCAAATTGGCTTATGTTCGGGCAACTCTCTTTAGCGTTGAGAGTTTGGCAAGATGATAACGAAAAAAGGAAAGTTTTACAAATGTTTTCAATTATGCCATACTCAAGATGAGTTAATTAGCTTTTGTTAATCTGGAAACACATAAAATGAAATGATCCATACGGCCGTAATAGAGCTACATGTTGCAATACTAATATTAACCCTAGGCAGTAATAAAGCCGACGTTATTTCAATAAGTACGCACGATCATTGTGAATCTGGAATGATACTTTATTAAACAAGGCATGCCATTATTACCGGACGTTTAAAGGCGAGGATTAATATTCCCCTATTTCCACTTTGGGGGCAAGACCATAAACAATGACTCGTGATTGATAAATGTATGAGATTTTCAACAAAAATCGACGACTAAGTCTCTTTTAGCCATTATGTCATCTGAGCAATTTTATTTGATTCTGAAACAAATTATGTAGAGGAAATATTTCAAGAAACTGATATTACAATTCAGGTTGTCAATGTTGAATATCTGTGTCAATGAAAGACGAAAAAAATTCACAATATCTCAATTTTCAATCACAGAATAGAGCATCAGTATTCGAATAAAGTTGCTCTAAATACTGCCTGAAGTTATTGCAATATTTTCCTGATGTCCAAAACGATTACTTTAGTTTCTGACATTCATTAAAGTCGTGGAATATATTCTAGCAACGAACCGAAGAATTTTTTACTGTTAAATTATCCATCCTGGATTGGAACAATGGAATCTTTCAAATTGGGTAAGACCTACGAATTTATAGGGATTCTGAACCCTCTATTCTCATCTCCATTCCTTTCCGGAATTAAACATTAGACCTGGTCACAGCTTATACCAATCCTTCGTCGCATCTGAGAGTAGGTGGGCCTGACAATGTTCGAATCGTTTCATGACAATTCGAATTCTGTTGATATTCATTTCGTAAACTCAGGCTGTATTTTTAACGAATAATTTCATCAGGTTATTATATTTCAATTCCATCATCCTCATGGAATCATCACTGATGGTGTGAACTTGTTCTGAATCAGCACTTTCGTGTCTGTAGTAGAGGTAGTGGATTTTCTTAAGAGCTATGACTCATACCGTCGCAGATAACATATTTACGTTTCCGCAGTCGTCCACTGAACGTTGTAAAAACATCCGCATTCTAGATCTACGAGCGTGTCGTAAAGATCGACGTGGCACGCGTCCATACCGATTGAAGATATAGTACTGTGATATATTCATATATTCAAACACAGATATATTCAAAGTCATAGCTCTAAAGAAGATTTATAGCCGTGCGTAACTAGTTATACTAATGAGTACTAGATTCGGGATGAGAAACAGGACAGAACCCTAGGAAACACCGGAGTTCTGAGTTACGTGTATCACTTTTAGACTGTAGTAGAGACCGAAAGCAAAATACGTCCCCATCAGGACTTCCAGGCGAGAAATTGGTACTCCATCATACAATTTGGAGGTCACTTGTGACTCATCGAGAAGATCAGTGACCTCTTCCATCACCAACAGACGGAGAAAAACAGCTTTTTTGGTCATAACTTCTCAATCAGCAAGATACGCATGCTTTCTGTCCTGGTTACAAAATCTGATTCGAAAGTGGAACGTGTCTTTACTTTGGGAAGAATTTTTTCATGGTACGGTGAGAAGAATTTGGAGCCGAAATACCTATACGTTTTGGTTTCAATTGGTTAACGATAAATATACTACATTCCTCTACTGCATCTACATATGACTGAATGATCTATCCTTCAGTGACCTCATAGTATTTTGATCTCTTGGACTTGACTTCCTCCAGCAGAACCATCTGCTGAAATCATTATGGTTCAATATACAAATGCTTTCTGGTACTGACAAACAGTCGAGGCTGTAGTTTAGAACAGTTTGTTGAACAACTAAAACGAATTCCTGAAGTCAACAACCAGTCTGCCCATTCACCTGACCTTCCTTCACCACCAACTTCGATCCGTACAGCGTAGATTTTTGCTCCACTTCTGATTATGATGTGGCAAATCAACAGATTCAGCTCAACAGAGAAATCAGGTTGAATCAAAATCACCTTTTATAATACCATTTTAATATGTATGTTCTTGTTTATACTTCAGTGTCCTGAAGATGAAACAATGAAGTTTCGAAACGTCGACAATTTAATAATTGGTTTTCTTCAATATTTCGACCGAATTTCCGCTAATTCAACACATGAAATCATATTCAACGGTCGCCATTCCATTCAACTAATAACAGAGAAAATCACCCAATCAATCAATAACAAGGAGATTGCGGGGACCATATTCCCCGATATTGAAGGAGCATTCCATAATGCACTACCGAACCTTATCAGGCTGGATTTACGCCATGCCAATGAACCGGACTGCCACTACATCTTTTCAAGATAAGGTCATTAGGTTCAGGGTCTCCCGGTTTTCCCTTTTATGGTCACCTCGGATGGATAACCTGCTCGATGTCCTCGAAAGGAGGGGGTGCTTCGAGATTATGGCAAAGACCACGTCGGGAAGCGTTGCCTCTAATATCTTTCCAAGAACGTTCGACGACGGTCACAGTTGGTGCTAGAGGAAACAGATGACTGTCAATCCCAGCAAAACTGTGATGATTCCCCTTACCAGGAAAAGAAATCTGGAAGACCTAACGCCACCTTCTTTCAATGGCAAGGTTATTTCATTTGCAGCAGAAGTGAATTATCTAGGGGTCAACCTTGATAAAACATCTCACATGGATCGCTCATTTGGAAAATGTCCTCCACAAAGCCATAATGTCCTTATGGACTTGTAGGAGGATTTGTGGAAAATCTTGGGGCTTAGGTCCCAAACGAATTCACTGGATATATGTGATAGTTGTTAGACCAATGATCACCTACGGTGCCATTGCCTGGTGGCCGAAAACTTCACAGCGAACGGCCCATTCTGGGAATAACCACTAGTTTAATTCCTCCAACAGTAAATTTCAAACTGTCTGTCTTAAACTGTTCTCATTTCGGAAACTGGATCCTCCAATAAGATGAACCACTGAGAGCAAATCACTGCTGGTTCATAGATGGTTCCAAAACACCCTCAGGTTCTGGTGCAGGTGTATACAGTCGTATACCTAGAACAGAAAAATCAACCTGTCTAGGATTACAGGCGGAAATACACGCCATCAATCTATGTGCAGAGAGACTGGAAAAAAACAACCTCACCCAAAGATCCATCAAAATTTTCTCAGACAGTCAAGCGGCTTTCAAAGCACTTGGCTCGTATCGATCAATGCCAAGCTGGTGTCAAACTGCCAGACAAGACTCTCTTCAATGGGAAGACTCAACAGTCTGTCTCTGGTCTGGATTCCTGGTCCTTCCGGTGGAGGGCAATGAAACGGCAGACTTTCTTGCTAGAGAAGGGCCGCAAGTAGGATTATTGGACCAGAACCTGCCCTTGGCGTCTCACCAAGTTTAGCCAAATATATACATTGAACACCTGGACAGCAAGGAAAGTATTAAACTTTTCGCAAAACCTACTGGGATTGACTCACTCCAAGGCATTCATACAATCCTCGAAGAATTCTACCAAAGTACTATTAGAATCCAGCAGGGATAACCTGCAATGTCTAACAGGTCTACTTACAGACTCCTGTAGTTTGAATTATCACACAACAAGACTGAAACTGTCAGAGAACTCGACATGTCATCTCTGTCTTGAAGATGATGAAACAACAGAGTAGGTATATACATACTTTGTACCTGTCCCGCCGCAGACCGAATCAGGTTTTCGATGTTTGGGTTGGCTTGGTTTCATTCTCTTCCACGGACCTGAAAGATCATACACCAAATAAACTAATCGGCTGATGATGTGGGATGACGTGACAATGAGGATTTTTTGTAGGGCCAGTTTTATAAAGTGTGGTAAACCTTTTGGTCACCTAACCAAAAACACTTTGTTAACTGAATTCATTCACTCAATCCTTTGGTGGGCAGATGTTCCGAGTCTTTCGACTTATCGATTGTATGTGTCAAGTACTTCTGTGGGGTATCTTTCGAAACAGTATTCATTGATATATGTGATATCGAAACAATTCTACAGTTATTTCGACTACGTTTGTGCTCATCGAACAATATCGGATTTTGACCCACCGACTATGACGGTATAAGCGGATTAATTCAAAAATTTGCTGATTTTCCGCATCGCTCGGCTTACTTCATTGTGTTTGTGTGTGAAAGCGAAAGTTTCTTCGACAAATTATGATGTCGTTAGTCCCGACGCTAATTCCATTATTGCCTGGAAGCGCAGTTAAATTGAAGGCCCGAATAAAGTTTTGATGGTTTAATAGAAATGAATTCGTTTTCGTTAACACGTTTTTCCCATCGAGACTATGATGTTTCATTTTTTGTTGACCATAAAGATTCTTGAAACAGGGTTCTGCTTGATATGAATTGTCCGGTTTCAGATTGTTTCAGTTGAGAAAGAAATGGGGTATATTGGGCGAATCTCCAACGAAATCTTTTTCGAAACGATCAAAATCGACAAAGTCGAAGTACCATTTCTTTCCAAACGTTTCCACCAAGTAGAAAAATAAGGCGTGAGTGCGTTGTAATTACTCAAACAGTAGATTATCCTTCATTTGGAAAATATTAGAATTGTTCTGTTTCTGCCAAAAGAATAATAATCAACTATTTGACTAATATTTCCCCACGGATGAAGCTACGACCCACTTAAGTTGGACGCAGCCACATCCACATGGAAAATCAAGAAACACACTCCAGGAAGAGTTAACTGTATCAATTCGAACAATTTCCAAGAACATGTGCTGGAGACTATCACACGTTTCCACCTAGTGGAAAAGTAAGGCAAACATGTATCAGAAAAGAATATCCATCGTGGTACTACCCAGGGAAGTAGTAGGGAAGAAGGAGGAATTTCTGTCTTGCAGGAATACCGAATAAGGGGGAGTACATTGCACAGAAGGATGACAGATGTAATTCAATGTCCATAGGGGAAAGTAGTTGTTTTCTGTCAGGTATTTTCCCCATATTTCCACTTTGTAGAAATCAGTGGAGAGAAGGGAATTTTCGGTCGTTATTTCTCCTGATTTCGTTGATCCTCACCGAACACACTTTTCGAACTTTGTTCTGGAGGAATGCTGTTTTGTTTTTCTCTTGCGGTTGGTGCTGTGATTGTAAGTCATCGCTTCATTCGTAGGAAAATACTAAAGAATTTTGAATGTTATCGTTTGTTTTGTGTAAGAAGACGACTCTATTGTTTTCTGTCCTATCCTTGCACTGATGACAGAAATTAACCTCGAAACATGCATGTATGCAGGTGGTCATTTCTAGCAAAATGAAGGATTATCTTCAACAGCTATATTAAAATCAGCACTCGCAAATAGTGTCCTCCTCGAGGACCATTACACAAATGGGTGACAGATATAATTAAATTTGCGTAGGGGGAAGTAGTTATTTTCGGCCGTAGTCGGAGTTATTTCTTTCGATTTCTTTTCCATTTCTGTCAACAATTTCAGCAAATGCCAATAACCCAGAGGAACTCCAAGAAAAATTGAGTAGACTCGAATTTACAAACTGGTTTCGTAGAGATTATCTGGTGGTGAATGTGGAGAAAACCATTCTTGTGCAGTTAATTCTGACAGAAATGGGAAAATTGTTTTCTTCATCAAATTGGGTGATGAAATGGATGAATCGTCAGATAACACCAATTTTTTTTATATATATGTCGATGGTAACATGACCTGGGGATCAAGTGTGAACATGTAGGTGAAAAAAGTCAACATTGGGTACTATTTCATTTGTACTAGAATTTGTTCAAACTGTCATCCAGCTGTACCCCTACGAGCAACCCTCACAATTCTTCAGAAAACTTGTGTAGCTGAGAATGCTGTGGATTTCACCTTTTGAGACGCGATCTCAAGCACAGCAGATATTTCGTTCTGGGATCCATCCACCCAAGCGGTACTGTTCCCAAGGTTGCTTGATATCCGGATCGACACCACCCGAAGTATCTCCAAGAAAAGGGGGTTGCACCTCATCTATAAAATCGACTATAGGGAGCCTTATAGAGAGCAATTGATTGGCTATGAAGTCATGTACATACCTAGCATTTCTATATACGTATGCATGTGAATATTTTTGGTTTGACGTATCCTATATCATCTTTATGATCTTAGAGGATTCAATGAAATAATATCATCATTATGGCAATTTCTTCTTTTCAATCGACACTAAACAGCATATTGGAAATTACTTCATTTCGGCACTTGTTTGATGCCTTTTTCTGTCAAAAAAATATGATCTTTGATGGTGTTGTGGGTGTTTCCATATTTTCATTACGAGTCCAGGAAATGACGTATGCGCCAGCACGAGTCCCTTAAATGGTGAATGCGTCAACCCCAGTCCATGAAATGGCGAATGCGGCAGCATCACGAGTTCTTGGAATGGCGAATGCTACAGCACAATGAGACCCGAAACTGGCGAATAAGTCAGCAAGCCACAAACTATTCAGATTTTTATGGTGAAATCATATCATATAATTTACATATCGATGTTACGGATTCATATCTTTTTCTAATAATGTATTTGCTTTTTTGTGCTATGAGAAGTGCATACGAACAACACAAAAATTCATCAATAAACAGGTGCAGTGCAACCGTGAATCCCATGTTGATATATTAAATTTCACCACACCGCACATCACATTTGCATTTTCCGGGTTTTCCTGCAGCTGCAAAAGCAAATGCGCTATCGAATTTCAGTAATCCGCCCGAAACGTTGATTGGTTTATTTTGTTCTTGTTTCAATAGTGTCGGCTTTGAAATTGAAGCTAATATTTTGTAAAACAAATCATCTCATTTCATTGAAATCACACGTATGGCAAGAAACTGAATTGCCTATCGATGTGACATGATAATTATTGAAGGTGTTATCATTTTACTGCCCATGCGTTTCTTCATAAATGTTTTTTAGATATCTCTGGAGATGAAATGGAAGTAGGAATGCATTTCTCATGCAGGGTGGGTACGCATGTGTCGGAATCGACCTTTGGAAATGCTCCTCTGGCAATGAATGTCATAAATCTATAAATAAACTTGTAAACAAGTTATGTACAGCACCCAATTCGATTAATTCCAAATGACCACTTCATAATGTTCGAAACTCCAAGCAGTAATGCCTGAAACAGATCAATAAATGAATAAATGGATGAATCGATACACATTCTTCAAGAATTTTGTCGATATTCGTGCGAATTCTTTCACTGAAATCAAAGAATCAACTCCGAAACAGAGTTTAATGGTTTTCATCAATTTTCAGGAAAAGAATGGTGGCCTTCTCTCTCCCAAACCATCGACCTGCACCTGAGAGAACTGGGGATCGTACCAAGACATTTTTTCATGATTGGAAACCATACCAGGGAACGACTCCAAAGGAAACTGAGGATCCTGAGAAGGTTTCCATGCAGAGGTAATATTCTTGGCACTATTATTTAAATGACTACTTTTTCAATGTTTTTATACCACTTTAACTTGTAACACTTCGTTACTGCAGTTTCGTCCTATATGGACATTCTCAAACAACTATTGAAAAATGGTTGTTTGCAAAATTGAGTTTATGGTCAGAGGGAATAGCAAAATGTTGAGGAGCTTCATCATGATATTTTTAGAGAGTTCGGAAGATAGGGGAAGAGGGAAATTAATTGTGCAACGAATAGTATTCGAAAAAGGGCACAGTTGTGTTATCAAGAACAAAGCCAGCATTTTGGGAATTTGCTCTAATTTACTCTTGTCTTAACTTCCTGGTAATTATTGTTATTTTTTCAACGTTCTATTTTCATTGAAAAGGACACAATTTCTGATTGACCTCGTACATACATCATGTATCAAATTTTCTGGTTGATTATGTCTCCGTACTTTTTCATTGGCTTTTCAAATAAACCGAACTCGGTGAGATTTTAATCTAATAACTTGAACATAGTTCAATGTGCTTGTCGTCTTTCGGTATCCAAGTTTAAATATATTAGTGGTTACACTGTTTCTATGGTATTGTAATACATCTGTATCATATCTCTTTTTTCTCCATTCATGGAAGCCATTTATCGCCAAAAATTCAATGTCAATGTCAAATATCATTGAATGTAAAAAATTTAAAGTCAAATTTAGAAATATCGAAGTCAAAGCCTATTATAATAAGATTTTTTTTAATATATCCCATTTTTCGAAAATAAATGATAACTTATGATGAATCATTGAAAAGGTAATATCTGGATCTATTCAAAACAGAAAGAATCCAATGTAGCGCCTATAAGAAAAAATAAAGTTGATGATGATTGCCGGAAGGAAAAACGTCGGATAGCGAATATGAAAACAACATTATGTAGAAGGGAAAAAGTGGCAAAGTGAAAGTGCAATTCAGATACGAATTCTTCGATATCTCCGGATATACTCGAAATTATCGAACTTTCTCGACGTCATAATGTTAGTTAAATGCGCAACTTTGCCCCGATTTAACTATATTCGTATCTCTTATATTTTCCGAGATACCAATGGTGAGGATCGAATTTAAAACACCCTGTATAGAACGTAGTTTCACGAAATCGAAATTATTTCCAGCCAGCGTCATGGCGACTGTTGTTCTCCTATAGGCCAAAAATGATGGAATCTCCGAAGAAAAGGTCCATCACAAGATTGAACCGACTTGGTCATTCGATATCTCTCGATGAAACAAAACAACTAACCGTCACTAGTTTCGACTGGACAGTAATCCATTTTATATCAATACCCGAGTATATATCACGGGCTTTTTGTCGTATTTACAGTCCGAGGCACGAAAACAACGCTATATAACAAGTCCGATAACCATCCACCCACATGAAAAACTTTCGGAATCGATAGTTCTGGCCGAAAAACGATCGGCAAAGTTGAAAAGTTCGGTTTGAAACTGGAATTAAACGATGCGAAAGCTATAATTCGCTATGTCAATTACTCGGGATGTTCTGTAAAACGTACTGAACGCTCGGAAATTGGATTGTGAATAGCTCTAAACACCTATTCGAGAGCAGTAGTTCGGTATATTCAGAATTGGTTGATGGTCGTTTTCGAAGTATATAGATAATTGCTAGCGTGTAGAGCAATTGAATTATAACGGTCTTCGAAACTTCTGGTTAACGCGAAAAGGAAAGCACTGTGAAATCAGAAGAAGTGGGTGGAACTTGGTGTTATTCTTATAACAAAAGCTACTTCATAATTGTTAAATGCAGATACAGCATACGGACAATGTTTCTCCATCATCAATGATTTTTTTATAGTATGCATGATCAACTGAATACTATTTGATTTGCTAGAATTTGGTGGATCCACCGAAGAGCACTCACCAAAAATTTTAAAACGAATTGTAGGAAATAAATGTTTATAGTTTTGAATATACAGGTTGACTTTGAAAATGCTGAGGTGACCTCTTGTCAAGCAGGTAGTGGAAAAAATTGTTGATAAGATGAAAAAAAGCACTGTTTCATTAGGTACTTCTTGTGAATATTAAATTTTTCTCTGTTAATGAAAAATCTACATATGCTGTATGATTATTGAAAAGTTTGATATTGTATTTCGAGGCACTTTTTGCAAAGTTTCCATCATCAAACATTTTTTTATAGTATGCATGATCAACTACAAATTATCTGATTTTTCAGAATTTGGTGAATTCACCGAAGAGCATTTACCAAAAATTAGAAAACGAATTGTAGGAAAAAATAATGTTTATTATTTTGAATATACAGGTAGACTTAAAAAACGAGATGCTGGGGTGACCTTTGCTCAAACAGGCAGTGAAGAAAAAATGTTGATAAGATTAAAAAAAGCGCTATACTTCATTACGTACTTCTTGTAGATTTATTGCGATTTATTGGGAAGTATGATATTGTATTTCTAAGCACTTTTGGCAATGTTTCTCCATAATAATTTTTTTATAGTATGCATGATCAACTACATATCTGATTTGCTAGAATTTGGTGGATCCACCGAAGAGCATTCACTAGAAATTAGAAAACGATCGTAGGAAAAAAATATTTATAATATTTGAAAATACGAGTTGATTTTGATAACAAGATGCTGGGGTGACCTCTGGTCAAACGGCTAGTGGAATATCGTAGAAACGGGGTAGATGGTCTAAGATATCTCGCCTATCACAGAATTATCAACATATGGACGATAAATAATATTTCTGGTTCAGAAAATATCCGTTTCACACTCCAACACTTAAAAATAATTGCAATAAAAATGCTGGTATGGTTTACTAATTTAGTTATACTGGACATGACAAACAACTTTAATTCATATTCACAAACTGACTACCGCTTGAGGTATGCAACACTGTTTTCATTGACGTCATGGGTGAGTTTTTCACTCTCTATGAGCAGATGTCGTGGTATTCATATCCACGCATTGGTGACCCAATGCATTCCTTACAAGCAGAACGATGTAGTAGACAGGACTGGCTCTAGCTCGTTTCAATGATGTTACATAGACATAAACAAACATAATTCATTTGACTACGTTCATTCAAAATTACATTTGTAACAGGTTAAAACCCATTATAAAAGATATTTAAAAAAAAAACAAATATACACACATAATGAATTCTAAAAATTCAAAAAATTAAAATATCCATGCTTTCCAACTCACTATCATTAGAACATACCAAATATCCAACACATTAAAGACGTTACTCATGCGAATGGGAAGGTATCTCAATATTCTGCAATTATATATAAACTTGAGTTTATGAGTTACTGTCTTTTTTTGTATAAAACAATAAGTAGACAAGGATGTAATTTTTCTCGGTAGATGATTGATAAGAGTTATATTGGGAGAGTTATTCATAGATTTATTCAATTTGTATCTTATATATATAACCGTTACTACTCTTGTTACCATTTATTGTACCATGCTAATGCCAATGCTAATAAACGTTATTATTATCACTATCTTCACTATATTTTCTGCACCATACAGTTTTTTTTTGTGCGAATCCAAAAATGTGGGAATGGTACGAAAGTACAATAGAGTACGTGATAACTATCATCATTTCGAATCGTTATCGAATCTTTTTTTACGAATTTATTTACTAATTTGGCCCCAAATGCAGGAAATACTTCCACTATCAACTCTAGACGCTAGTTTCAACGCTTCATCAAATGTTAGCGATCCACAAAAACATAAAAGATAATGAAAAGTTTTTTCTCATCGTGCCATTTCTACTCTCCAGAAATTGAATGAAGTAGGAAACTTTTTGTATTGTTGTTTTATTGCGAAAGCAGACCTTCTCTTCCATAACAAAATTAACGGAGTTAATTGTGTTAGCTATGTCTTTGTCCGATTCAATCTTCTGTTCGCCCTTTGCAGTTTTTCTAGCTCCTTGCTATTCTTACGATAATAGAATAGCGAAAGAAGGGGCTTAAGAAATCTGCAATGTTCACTGAGCAACGATTGAGTTGCGAAATATTTGATAAGAGCGAATGGCAGATTATTTGTATTTTGCAAACCGCTGAAACAATCGTTAATAAACTTTTGGTTATGGACGTATGTGAATATGTTCTACATTTTCTGACTATATTTTCCACTCACATCTGGGAACGTTTTCTATAAGGTGAGATTTGAAATGGAACAAAAGTGTTGAAACTTTGGGAAGAAATATCTGGTAAAATTATCGAGCACTCTTCAAAATTATTAGACATATTTTTCAGTTTCTCCAAAGGGATGAAGCCACCCTACTCAATTTGCCTTATAAAAATCACGTTACTTTTTTAGAAATAGGTACATAGCTGTACTTTTTTTTAAACTCGATAGTCTGACTCCTAGTATAGAAACAGTAAACAGAGAAATTAAACAACTTGTCAGTCAAAAAAGCATGCTATGAGTCAATATTACCGAATTTTCTGTCACAATATTTGAAAGGCAACGCACGAAATCAAAAGTTGGAGCCATGAATTTGAGTAAAGATGAAAATGCACCTATCAGAAGCAGCACGAACATTTTGGAAGTATGGCCATCGACGACGAAATAAAATTCAGAAAACACATATCGAGTCTAAATCAGAAATCATTTGGAACTCAAAATTCTTCATCAACATAGTCAAAATCTGAACACTAGAACAAAACGTATGCGTCTCTTTGATTCTATCAAATTTCAATCATTGCGATACTGTATATCACCATTTCTTGAATTCCACTACATAACAAAGATTCCAAAGGGGACAGAATGCTTGTTAGAGGTTCCCATTTGGAATCAGGAAAAGATATCATAATTCACATAAATTGAAAACTGCTGATTTGTTGAATATGTGTTAAAGACGCATGTCTTATATTATAGTATTAAATCACAACATGATAATGTTGAAGATACCACCATACCTTCATGAGAAAATGGTATATCGAACTGATGTTGTTGATGTGAATATCAGGAGAGAGTTCATTCATATCACCAGACATAGCACACGACAGTTCAAGAAGTCATTCACATATAATGTAGAGCAGATTTATAATGATATTCCAGATAACTTCAAAAGCTCAAGCAGTGTGTCTTTCAAACTTTCTTATTAGTTGAAAAGATTATGTTTGAAAGGGAGTGAAATTGTCTTCCGTATCTCCAATGTGGTAATAGATAAGTGGATGATTTCATAAGCAAAATGATATTTTTTTTTGAGTTCTACAAAATGAAAATTTTGTCACTTACACGTGGTTTTCAGTTTTTTCTGGATGAGTCCCCAATTCGTTTTTCTAAACGGCAACCTGTATTTTCATCATCCTCAACTTTAGGGATCAAAAAAATTATGTTACCCAAAAAATAGATAATTTCAAGTTGATTTGGTGGATTCAAGAACTGAATGGAAACTTATTGCAGTCAGTCTACAAATAAAAAGCCATATATCTACCCCAACAAGGTTTTACTAATTGAGTGCATGTCCTTTGTAAAAAAATTCTCCTCGAAGTGAAAATGTACGAATTCAAATAATGTGATATACTTGTAAAACAAAAAATGTTTCATCTTCACTTCACTACATCTTCAAGAACTGTAGAAGTTATCTCGTAATGAAGTTAATCGAATGTTGTTTTAAAGTGTTACTCAAAAAGTGCCAACATTTAAAGTCCAAGGTTGGGATTCAATTGAGGAAAGATGTTGATACATTTGAAAAAGTGATTCTCCCAAAATTTATTCACAAACAGGCATGTAAATATACAGTCCGCACTGAACTTAACATCAATACAAAACTCAATTTGTAACGCTGACAGAAATCCTGCAGGTACAGACCTGAATTCAGTTTTACTGAAAATAACTGAAATGAAATAATCAACCAAGCGATATAGAAATGAGTATTCACTATTCCATTCATTTATTTCCATCTCGCCAACCTTTTAGCTGATACCATTCATTTGCAATTATGATGAATGCACCAATGTTATCAGCTCAAACCAGCAACCAGCACAGCTTCAAATGATTACATTTCCGCTACTAAAAGCGGAATAACTATATTAAAATTGTTTATAGTACCATAATATTCGCTCGCACACGTGAATATTCCGTTATAAAAATTCTGCTACAGAACTGGGTCGGGCCACGATATAGTCCAATTATTACAGAGATGATGGATCAATCATCCATGAGCATGATAATGAAGATAATGATAATAAATTATTTTTATCAACGGAATTGACAGTTGAAAATCATCATTTTCCAAAAGGCAACAAGATTAGATTGATCATTCATTCTTTCTGTTATACCTTTCGATAACCTAATTTTTACTTGCACTGCACTCTTGCTGCGCCTTATTTCAACAAATGCTAAATTTCTTTCAAGCATTTTATATACAGGGTACAACATTGCCTAAACAAAAAATACCAGATTGTCAGTATTCAACAATGAAATTTGAATGATTTGTTTACGTTTCGAAGGAGAATGACTTTTTTCCTCTAAAAAGTGCTGAAACCAAGTGAATGAGGGCGTGTGGAGTTTCACAACAAAAGGGGCCAATATCTTTTGTTCAGGAGACCAAACTTCGTAAGTTGCAAATCTTTTTAAATTCGGATGCTCACTCTAACCGAAGATTCACCTTGACCTATGATATACAGGGTGCGAAATACAGCTTCCCAAACATTCTGAATGGAAATTTAAAAAATATTGATATGAAATGGAACACCCTGTAGCGCCACCAAAAGATCTACAAATTTCATTGATTATTTCTTTCGTCTATTAAATACCAGTCATCAACCAATCATACGTTTGTTTCCTACTCGACAGGACCAATCAACACGCTCTATTAACGAATATTTGTATGGTACACTATAGTCACCACCGACCTATAATAAAACTGGATGAGCACTCCCATTTAAGAAAATTGCGCCAACTAGTATATGACATTTTGGCGCAACACACATGCGCGTTGAAGATATGTCAAGCAGTGGCGTCTCCCAATGGTAAACAGGATTGAATCTCATTGAAAATCAATTGTGAATTTTGTGATGTACTCTGAATAAAAATTGTACGATAAATCGCAAAATAACAAATATTTCATTTGAAAACTCTGAACATTGAACTGAATATGAAAACTTGCAACAAACTCTTCAATCTCGAACATTAAACACGAACTATCAACCACCACCACTGATGAAAATGGCTTCCCGGCCTAATGACATAATAATTGAGCCGAATGTTCTTTAGATTCTTGTTTGGCAGACATGATTACATGTAAGTTAAATCACTTCTTTTCCAGTCAGAGTCTGATAAACTTACTTTTATCTTTTCACGTGGTATTGAACATATTTTTAACTGAATAATTTTTTTCCAGCCGTCATCATATGTGCTCCAGCAGACGACATCGGCAGATCCATCGTGAAAGTTCTCGATAGTCTTCAGCTCCACCTCTATAACGGTATAACAGTCTTCTTGGACGTCTCCAACCTCCCTTCTTGGCTCAATTTCTTCTATAACTCCATAGAAACGACGGATACTTGCAACACCACACTAGACAATATTAGCACTTTAGGTAAAAAGAACGCTCTGGTATTCGCTCAAAACGATACGTCAAACGTCAAAATAGAAAACTCAGTGGTTAAAAGAGTGAAAATATCATTAGCTGAGCGCGGCGACAATATCATCAGTTTCGCTCTGGTCGACTTCAGAACCGACAACACGCCGCGCCCTCTGTTGGTCGTTAGTAGAAACGACTCGAGTGACTTCTCGGTGGACAGAGTGCACGCGAATCTGGACGAATGGTCGTCGAGGCACGCGCAGTCGGAGGAATGCGACGAGTGCAGGACAAATTACGAGAAAGTGTTGAGTGTCGTTATCATTTTGGGATGTTCGGGTCTGTCGGTTTTTCTGATTTTGGGCGCGGTGGCCTTGGCGCGGAATCAGTTCATTAGGAAACGAGTGTCCAAAGGACCATACAAGGTGCTACTCACCGCGGCTGATTTCGTTTTCCCCCAAATTGCGGACAGTCGTAGGGTGAGTATAACAGTAGGTATTATTTCGGAATTTTTCGTCGATGTTCGTCGTTTTCCTGTGATATTTCTTCCTATTAATATAGTTTCTTTCGTGTCCTTGCACGTATGTGTTATGTTGTAGGTATATAATGACGGAATATGTATTTTTGATCCAGTAGTCCGCGTCAACCTATAACCGTTCATGAAAAATAGGCGACACTACTCGAAGAAAGACCAGTAAATTAGTAATGAAGAATGGACATAATCTAATCATTTGCAAAAAATCTTATACAACAGCATTCTTTACAGAAAATATCCAACAGAAAACAGCTACGGCCCCCTACGACCGATGAATTATACAGTGCTCAAAAATAGAAACGGGACACCTAAAAATTTCGTTCGAACTTGAGCGTTGGTACTTTCGATTGCTTGAACCGATTTGAAAGTTCTTTGCGGATAATGAGAGTGCGTTTCATTGGCTTTTGACTGTTTGGGCCGAATTTTGCCTATTGTCGCCCTCACAAAAATTACAGGGTGATATATTGGTTTGTGCAAATTCGACTAAAAATCATTCAACCCCCGTTTACGCCAAACATTTTTTTTTTCATTCCCAACTATTCGGATATAAAATCTCATGCATTTTCATGATATCCTGAGAAAAAAATTTAATAGGTGCACTGGAATTAGAAATATCGAAAAAATATTCACAAAATAAGTGAGAATAGGTATTTGTATTTCTTGAGAGTCAAAGAGATTGGATGATTTTTTGTGGAATTTACGTGGCCGCTTGTATCAAAACAACTTATATTAATTTTTTTTTGATATATATTTTTAGAATCGCCGTTTTATTAATAATACATTTTCGTTAATATAATATTTGTTGAATATAGTCCAAAACAGAGCCCTAATTGAACTAAAGTAAATAAGTTTCCTCAATTCATGATATGTTGATATTTCGGGGGTAGTTTGGATAA
Organism: Chrysolina americana; assembly: GCA_958502065.1. Classification (NCBI taxonomy): domain Eukaryota; kingdom Metazoa; phylum Arthropoda; class Insecta; order Coleoptera; family Chrysomelidae; genus Chrysolina; species Chrysolina americana. Next base: position 8,596,606 of record OY293410.1, read on the forward strand.
ACTCGAAATATTTAATTTCCATTGATGAATAGACTCTATGTCTTACAGGACATACATACATACTGCAATTATTTCCGTTATGCATAAAAGTGGTTGAAAGTTAATTATTTTAATGAGACCCTCAGAATATTACTCAATGAATAGAAAGATGAAGAAAAGTGCTTCAAGATTATGATAAAAGCTATTTTTCAATTGACGACCGAGCAGAATAGTTAATGTTATTGAAAATTTGGAAAGTTCGACCTCTATTATCAAAAAACTAGAATTTTATCTAACAGAATTTAAGATTTATACCCCACCTCGATTTCTTCATCGTCTGCTTTCCTTAGAGGCTTGAATTGGATGCAAAATAGACTAGGTTTGCGAAATTAACACTTGCTTTGTTCTTCAACTCTGATAATTGAGCTATAAGAGCTCGTATATGAACTTGTATTATCAAAAAACAGGACTTAACAACAGTTGAATATTCTTATTGAATTATATAACAAAATAATCACAATTACAGAAGATTTTCACTAACATCTCAATAAGATGTAAAACAATGATCTGTTTCAATTGAAATTTAATGAATGTACTGAATAGAAAAATCATAATGAATGATATGAAAATTTTTAAATTGTTTTTTCCGGTAACCAGCTGTCGCCTCCTACAAACGACAACCCTCAGAAGTCGGAACTTGTGCGAGTCAAGAGTTAACGAGGTCTTACCTTTTAATGGGCGATTCCTAAATTCCTAGATTGAAAGAATCAACTTTCCAGACGAATAAGAAAGATCTTTTATAAAAGAATATAATTCATGATAAAAATTAAGTAATTCCTAATTACCAGAATTTGCTCAAACGAAACCTAACAAACTGAAAATTGAAAAGATTAGCATACCTGAATTTTGTTAACGAGTAGAGACATATATACGAAAAAGAACGCACGTGCCGATAAATTAGATCTAATATTGCAACAAAAAAAAACAAACAAAAACAATTATCGCATTACCATCATCAATATTTTTGCCACATGAAAAATTATATTCAATTTCAAAAAACCCTACATACCGTTCTAAAAACCATGTTTTGGAGCGAGGTTCACTTAATTAAAATTATTGTTTTTTCTTTTTCATATTATCGACGATCATAAACATGGAGCCTGTATATTATAGTAGATCCTATCCTAGTTTATATACTCAGTCACGAACTATTATGTTACATTTATCATGTGTGCACGGAATTGGGAGTAATTTAATGCTTATCAGAATAATGCAACTTTAATTGCACGTAATATTGAAAAGCAGCAGTAAATTCAAGGAATCTTCTCGAATTCGGAAATTATCTAGCCACACTTCCCTGAATGATACTACGAATTGACGACAGTACCATTTCTTTGGCCCAGGAAATCATAACTGTTTGGATATCCTTCGATAAGAGAGCATATATTGCATAAATACAGGATGTTGCTGAATTGAGAAATGTCAGCTGATAAAAACAATCCCAGTTATCACAATACATTTTCCAATTGTTTTTTCGAAATATTTGAACAAAACCGTAATTAACAACTTTCCCTTCATGCTAGAACTTCCAAATTACCAAATAACCCAATTCGTAATCAGAATATTCTTCCTCTGAATATAAAGATACCTCAACCATGGACAATACCCATCTCACACATTATTTTCTGAAGTGGCCTCCAAATATGTGAACTACTGCCATATATACACAGATGCATCCAAGATCAGTGAAAGCGTAGGTGCTGCTGTGATAACAGACAGGGCATTCTATACTTATCGACTACTACTAGGAGCTAGTATTTTATTTATACGGGAGAACTCTGTGCCATAGCCAAAACTCTAGCGCCAATATGGGGCAGACGCAGTCATTTTTACAGACTCGCTCAGAGTGCTGTGCAGAATCTTCAACAGCTATACCCCAAAAATACTCTTCTTCTCAGTATTCAATCAGAACTGGGAAAACTATCTGAAATGGGAGAACGCATTGAAGTTGTTAGGGTTCCTTCACAGGTAGAAATAGTTGAAAACGAAACTGCTGACACACTAGCCAGAGAGACCATTTCAAATCCTCTTAGTCAACTGATTCCCTACCACATGAAGATTTCATTCATAGCATACGGCAAATTATCATGAATGCATGGAGGTAAAAGTGGCAAGCTCTGGACAATCAATCCCAGCCTAAGACACCAAAATTACAAGTTCGTCACTCGTAAACATCAGACAATCTTTCTAAGCCGCTTCAGGATTGGTCACACAAGGTACACCCACCAACATTTATTGAGGAAAAAAACAAAATGGTGTGTTTTCTGCTATGAAGAACTGAGAGTGAGACATATAATTAAGGAGTGTCCTGACTACAGAGAGGAAAAGTCATCTTCAGGACTGCCCGAAGAACTGCCTTGAACCCAAACAACATCGAGTTGTTAGTTGAAGTTTCTGAAATCTATTGACGTTTTCAAACAAATATTATAATATGCTGCACCAGTATACCGGCAATAACCTTTATGGTTGATACGGTTTTATTGAATTGAATAAAAAAAATATTACGAAATGACTATACCTCTGTATAGATTTTATGGCATATTTAACACGGAATGATCTTAACAAGTTCACTGCATTCTATTTTCAGTATTAAACGACTATAACAAAACACTCATGATATTTACCAGAAACTAACTGAATGTATGAGGTATTTCATGTTAATAGGTTCAACCTGTCGGATGAAATCTAATTTGGGTGAATAATTGACTAAAATCTGAAATCAGCGCGAGGTAATACTGAAAATGTAATACCGTAATTATCCCCAGGGTGTGTTGTGGACGAAGATGAAAATCATGTTCATTTTATCAGCCAGTATACGCCGATGTGAAAACTGATATCAATTCGACGAAAAAAGCAGATATAAAATCTCGGAATATACAAATCGCGAGAGGAAATTAAAATGTGCGTAATTGCCTACGACAAAACCACTTGTAAAATTTAATTGGCATTTTCGTCTAAAAATACAGGGCAGTTCATGACTATCTTCATATTTCTCTTCATCCAGTAGTTGAGCTTGATTTATTCAAATCTTGAGTATTTTAAGTTTTCATGATATCCCAGATTCATCCAAAATATTCAATATAGTGTGCTTCCTGAAACAAATTTTAATGAAAACAGGTGACTATCTGCATACTAGTTCAACGGTTCTACCGATCATCAGTGCATATCCGGTCAGCACAAAAGGTAATGAACAAATCCAATATCATTCATGCGATTTCCATTTGTTTCTGTTGGATATTCCTACGATAACTCCAATACCTACTAAGTAGAAAGTAGGCTGTTGGATTTTTTTATGTTCCATGCTTCCGGATGAAAGAAACTCCTTTAGTATAGGAGGGACATGACATGAATCATGTGTGTTTCTGGGGTTGTAATAATTACGTTGGCCCAACAAATGTGGCTTGCTTTTCATGGTCACAAAATAATAATATGGCGGATGCGCCGCAATAAAAAATGTCCCACTCTCACTTACTTCCTGGCACTGGTAGGCGGGTTTTTAAACCCCAACTCCTTCGCTTGGACCCTTCGTACACCCACGTGTCTGGGTTCAGCTGGGCATACCAGCATACCTCTAGGTTCAGTTTTTCCCCAAAAGCTTTCTTCTTCTGGTGGACCTATGCAGGGCATTCTGTGGGAGGGTGTGACGAAGTCTCGTTGTCTACCAGACACCAGCTACATAATGGATCATCTATGATCCCAATGAGAGCCATGTGCCTGTTCAGGTGATTGTGTCCCGTCAGGATTCCTGTCACTAGCTTGAGATCTATTCTCCCAAGGGAGAGTAAGCGGTACGCTTGGCTTCATGTTCGATGTACACATATTCCAGTTTGGAAAATTGGAAGGAAATTTTCTCGGATGTCAGGTGATCCACAGATCAATGTGCAATCACGAAAATCCATGTGTGTTCTGGGTGTACCACAAGTTTGAGACAACTGTAATTTTCAATAATCCACCCTTCCTAAATCACCTATATAATCTAGGCCATGTTCATTGCGAAAGGCAGAATAACTTGATTATCAAAATGCGCATCTACGAACTTGTACAGTAAAAGTGTGTGAAAGTGTAAGGTAAATGAAAAAAAAAACATTAATTCTCATTATATTCTGTTATATCTCTGGAAACATCGTGAGAATGTCGGACACGGATGTACTCTTAGAAATCCACACTCGTGAACTTTTTTACGATTCTCTAGGGAGGGTGATAAAGCTTATTCACCGCATGAGCAGCATTTAGAATAACAACACTCACTTTGAGTACCGCATTCACGAATGTTGCCATCAGTTCTGTTTGGATAAAATCCATTACGAATTGGCGTCCCGGATTAGGCACGTGGAAACGTTCACATGTGGACGACAAATAGTTATAAATTTTGGCGGATTCTCTGATCGTATAGGATCCTATAGGGAAATAAGTAGTTTTGCTATGACGAAAACATTGAACTTTAGTGAATGTGTCAAAAATTTTGGGCAACGTAAAAATTTAAAATTACCTTTCAACAAACTCGTTGCCATGAAAATGAGAACATACACCACCTTGAAAAAAAATTCATCCCCATCTAGTTAAAATGGACAAGAATTTAAAAAATATGTTATCTGACTTTACGGTTTTATCTCACTTCAACCATTACATCAATTTCTCCGTGAGGCAGATATAAATCGTATTCAAGAAGTCCAAAATGGGTAATTGTGGAAATGTATACTGGACTATTGAATACACAACTTCGAACTTTCTATTCATAAAATTCTACTTATATCTGTAAAATTCAATTTTTTCTGAATGAGTACACCAGATTTGAAGTCGATTACAGTCAATGAGCGATTTCAAAGGATTTTACAGAAATTCTTAAATCCATTTGAACTATTCAACTCGAAAGGGGTTGAAGATAGAGCAATTCTGCGAACGTAAGCTGATTCAAGTCGATAGAATTGGTGTATTTTTTGTATTTGGAATGAAACTATCAACAGGCAAAAACTATTCAAACGAGCATTGAAAATTTTCGAAAATTTCCAACTCGAAACTGCAGAGGTTCCGTAAAAAGTTTTTAAAATCTCTAATTGAATCGGGTTTGAGTTCAAATTGAGGGTGCATATTCAAAAGAGATTTAGTTTTATGATTACGAGTAGAAAATGATGTTGAATGTTTTGAGGGGAAATGACCCCTCTTAATTCCATATGAACTTTTCAACCCGAGAACGGTTGAAAACAGAGCAATTCTGCGAACGCCAATCGGTTTGGATTGATAACATTAGATTGTTCCGTGAATTTCAAATGAAAATAACAACAGACATAAATTAGTAGAATGAACACGGAAAATTTTCAACTCAAAACTCTAGAGGTTCCGTAATAAGCCTACGAACTCTCCAACAGAATCGGATAGACATCAAATTTGGTGTGCATATGCGAAAAATAATGAATTTCATGATTCTGGCTGTGAAATAAAAATGTTGAACTGTTCATCTCGAGAACGGTTGTATATAGAACAATTCGGCGTTTGCCAATCGGTTCAAAATGATGGAATCAGTGAATTTGGAATGAAAATTTTAACAAACAAAAATTATTCGATTGAGCACTAAAAATTTTCAACTCAAAATTGCAGAGGTTTCATAAATAGCCTATGAAATCTCTTACCGACTCGGAATCGATTTTCAATTATGTGTAAATATTCAAAAAAAGATTGAATTCAATGATTAAGAGTGGAAAATGGTAATTAAAAAAGTTTTGGGGGAAAATCACCCCCCTTAATTCCATATGAACTTTTCAACTCGAGAACGGTTGAAGAAGCAATTCTATGATCGTCAATGGATTCAAAAGTACGAAATTAGAATAATTCGTGAATTTTAAATAGAAATTTCAACCGACAAAACTTATCCGAATGGAAACAGAAAATGTTCAACCCAAAACTACAGAGGTTCTGTAAAAAGCCTATGAAATCCCCAACTGACTCGAAATCTATTTTAAATTTGGTGTGCATATTCAAAAAAACTTTTTTATAATTATGAGTGGAAAATGAAAATGTACAATGATTTGGGAGGAAATGACCCCTCCTATGAATGAACTTTTCAACTCGCGAACGCTTGAAGATAGTACAATTCTACGAAGGCCAATTGACTAATTAAATTGGTGTATTCTGTGAATTTAAGAAAATGTTACAGAAAAATCTACTGTTGCGTTTTCCATAATTGTCTAACCTACCATCAAACGTGAGTCATGCTGTCTAGACTATCACTAACGTCTTTTGGAGAGAATTTAAATTGAGGCACTTGTGTGTCTCTGATCTACTCTATCTCTCTCTGCAACGTTCAACTGAAACAGGTATTCAATAGATGTGGTAACCTTCAAAAAATTAAATATTTCAGCCTCTATATCCAATCCCAAACGAACGAACGAAAAGCCATGGCTCCACAAGCGTCCCGAGGACAACTAAAAAATCCTATATGACCCTCATAAACAACATGTGACAATAGAGTCTAATACCCTAAAAACCAATATTCCATTACACCAATCCAAAAATCCATTATCACGCACGTTCTGTCACTTCTTCCGCCAAGAACGGATGCTCGTCCCTCCAGCCTCTGGAATTCAATCAGGTCGCCGCTGTCACGCTGTTTTTGCGCGGACTAGATTTATCCCGAGTTCGTGTTTTGCGGACGAAACTGTTGGACCACCCGATTGTTTGGAGAGTACGATATCTTACCGAGAAATTGTTGACCTTCCTGCCACTCGGGATATTGTTAATAGTCCGATATGGCCTCATTGGAAATGAACGAGGGAATTTTTATCTGCTACGTCATGACCGTAATTTGTTATATACATGGTGAACTACGACCACTTATACCACTGGCATATTACGGTATCGATTCCTCTGCAGTTAGGTTTCGAGAAATTTTCTGTGTTGATTCCAATAATTTTTTTCTGTTGACATCTCCATTCCAAATTCACAGATTATACTGATTTTATCATTTTGAATCGATTGGCGTTCGTAGAATTGGTTTATTTTCAACCAATCTTGAGTTAAAAAGTTCATATGGAATTAAGAGGGGTCATTTCCCACCAAAACATTTTATATTTAAATTTTCCATTCATTAGTAAAAAATTCAATTTTTTTTGAATATGCATACCAAATTGAAAATCCATTGCATGTCAGTTAGAAATTTCATAGACTTTTAGCACAAACTATTTTTTATCTTGAAAAACGATAGAAATAGGGAGGAAAAGAAGTATTATAATGAAAGATTGATTAAAAAAATTTGTTTATACGGGGTATTCTATTTAAAAAATCAAGTTGCTAGGAGTTTTTGATAAAAGTGACAACCTCGCATTGTTGAAAATAGTTGAGGATGTTGGAACAGGCAAGGAAATGTAAGATGTCAAGTTTTCAGAAAAATCCTGCCTTGCGATATCCACAAACGTCTAACCTACCATTAACCGTGAATCACGCTGTATAATATTGTGCTAAAATGACTCGGCACGAGATTTAAAGAGTACTGTTTCTTCAGATAGGCAGATACTGTGCCAAACAGATATAATTTCACGCTTGAAGAGGACACAAGTTGTTTTATTTTGCCAAAGAAATAGTTTACGTATATCATATTTATGCGGAAAACTGGATGATCAAATACATTTTCCAATATTAGTTGATGAATCTTCCGTCAAGTAGTGTCATCCAGCCTTCATGAAAAGAACCAATTTGCTTTGAAAGTTCCGTAAGAACTGTAATATCCGATTCTCTAGTGAGTTACGGATCCATTCATTACAATCCCAATTTAACTGGAATCCTCCGAGAATCGGCTTCACTCACAGGGAAGCCTTTGAATTATATATTGATTGGGAAAGTTTCTAATGAATCCACCAAATACGAGGAGAAAAAGTTTTACCCCTAAGTGCAAATTGATACTTTGAATTGAAGTTTTTTTTCCACTCTTCGCATTAAAATTCATGAATGAAAGAGAATTGCATTCGTTAGTAAAGAAATGATGATAATATCCTTGGTACTAGATTTGTCAACGGGTGAAAGAGATCAGTGTAATCTTCAAATCTTCGACAGTATCTCCGGTTTTACAGAATAATTTTATGACGAAGGTTTCACTCTTAATTTGTTTGAAAACGTAAGTAGATAGAGACAAAGGAGAAATGGACAGGAATAGATAACCATACATATAAAGGGAGACACACCAAAATCGCTTCAACACAAGACAGTATCGGGTGTCATAGTGGTATACAAAAAATCATGAACCTTTTTCGTTAAGAAAACTTTTTATACCTTTCAAATTATTGAATATTTATTTTATTTTTTATTTTTTGGTTCCTTATTTCCATTAGAATAATGGTAATATATTGACAAAAATACAATAATAATATTCATAAAATAAAACTTGGTATAATTTCGAACTTGTGATGAAGTGTCCTCCTGCTCGTAGAAGAGTATATATGCCTTTCCGCTCACAAGGAAATTCGAATGAATCGGTGAAACTAGGGAATCGTTGTACTCGTGCCATGTGCCTGTATATAAATGCCTATTGAATGTTTATATTCAATTTTCCTCTAAATCTTCCTGTTTGTGAGAATCTTTTTACATGGATTACTGAAATTTTTAGGAATTTCTGAATCCATAGGGACTTTGTGCATTTCCTATTTCTTTTGCAATTCAAACATGTCGGTTTTTCATCACTATCCATAGTTTCTTCCCTAGTGAATGAATCTAAACATTGCGAGTGGGCCTGTTCTTTTTGATATAGGAAGAGAAAGGTCCCAGAATGTATCGAAAGTGACTGAACAGTGACCGTAATAAGTACATTTCAAAGTTGATTTCAGCTGTCCAACAAAGTTATCAACTATCTTGGAGTTGTCCATTTCCAAGTATCTCGACCATGAATCCCTGGACTCATCACTAGAGTTAAATTTAGTGACAATATCGGCCAAAATGAGATTGGACTTATCCGTTACTCCAATCACGTCTTCGTGTAGTCCCTCCAGTAGGTATCGTAAAAACTCATGGGCATCTTGTTGGTCGTAACTGAAGAAACGTGGTGCAAATCTTTCGATTTTACTTTTCAAAAAGACTGTATTAACATTGTTATTATATTATTGAATTGAATTGACAATAGCATGTCTGAATTTCAAAATTCCAGACACGGAATGCCACAAGGATCTGAAATTGGCCCATTGAAATTTTTCACAATACATATCTGATGTCAGCTTGTCAAATTTATACCATCCCAGCCTTTATCCGCAGGCATAATACGGCGCTACCAGTATTTAACTATTTCCCACGACACGCATACGGTATAATAGACGAGATCTCGGTGTTGCCTTATTCTCCGAAGGGTATTGAGAAGTGTCGAATCTATTCCCCACCCTCAGGCCGATACAATAAGCCAACAAGCCTTTATAGTTCTTCCCGACCATTAGAGTTGGATAGAGTTTTATGACTCCTTTCCATGAGTTCTGACAGCTGTGGTACTTCACAATCTCTGATGTCAACAAAATGATTATTGAGATGATAAACCTTAACTGAATGTCCAATAAGTTACAGATTTTACATGAATAGATATTATAATGACATTTCGCGAAATAATAGTTACCCATTCCACATTTTTTGCAAGTGGGACTTATTTTCCTCTTTAACACTGCCTTTCTCTTGACTTTTCACGAACTCATTTTTCTCCTTTCTGCCGGGCCATGATTCCCCTTAATCCATTATGCAGAATATTCAGGTAGATACAGAGTTGACTAGCAATATGCTGCATCTGCTTTTTTTGCGGAGTTGAAGGAAACCATTCATGAGGTCTGTTTGACTGAGGTCTGGTAGCAGATTGAATCTGACCTCTGCTGTGTGATTACATAACCCACTTTAGTTCTTTTGTGCCTTCTACAAGTTTTTTCAACTATTTTGCTGGGTGAGAACTGTATAATTCTGGACTACCAGATGGCTGTCCAAAAATTGCCTGTCTTTTGCGGTCTAGTCCCTCACAGCAGCACATTATGTGTCACTGTTTCTGAATCCACACCGCACATGCAGGTCAGATCTTCCTTATACAGTCCCATCTTGTTGAGACGCTCCTTTACCAGTGCATGACCAGCCAGGAGCGCCTTAACGATTATTAGCTGGGTGCTGTTCATCGCTAACAGGTCTGCCGTTTTTTGTATTATTTCCCTGTTTGTTTCCTAAGATGCTTTTCCAGTAGTTTTTGTGTTTTGTTCCCAATCCAGTCTCTTTCAGCCGCTCATACTGTACACTTCGGTACTCCTAGCATACGCCCTTGGTTTGTGGAATTTTTTGAACCTTCTCTTGGAAGTTCGTCTGCTTTCTCATTGCCTTCAACTCTCTGGAGTCCTGGAACATGATTTCGGTCTGCCAGCGCTTTCATTTCTTCTATGCAATTCCACACCATTTTAGACGTCACTTCCTTGCCGCACCAGACCTGAAGTGCCGCCTGACTGTCTGACAGGATGTTGATATTCGCGACTTCAACGTTTCTCTTATTCTTTTCCTTCGCGCATTAGAAGATGGCGTATACCTCTGCCTGAGAGATAAAGTTATGGGTGCCCGGTGGGTAGCTAATGCTAGTACTTTGGTTCCTAGAGAACACTCCGGAGCCCGCCCCATTACCGACCATCTGTGTTCGAGATTTTCCCCTGTAAAATGTCCTCGAGCTAATTTCTACGCTGGGCTGACTGAAATCTCTGTTGGCTTAGATATGAACAGCCTCTTCAAATTTCCTCCTAAACTAGTGTTCATCTTTAAGTATTACTCCAGCATTCTTTTACTGAATTTGATGATGTTCTTTCCATACATGGTCTGCGATACCGGATTTCAACGTGTCATCTTGCTACGTAAAGCGTTTCTTGGTCTCACCGATGTACAAAGAACCGCATTTGCATTGGACCTCATAAATACCGTTCTTGGTGGAGGTGGTAAGATTTTACGGTTTGGTTTTCTCGAGAAAACCCCTCAACGTGTTTCCGGATTTGAAGAAGCTTTCGAAATCGAACTTGTTTCCAATCCTTCTTACATTTTCAGAGATTCCTTTGATCTACGGTAGGTGAATTAAGCTAAGCCAATAATGATTGATGGAGTTCACCAGCCATGAAAACAAAACAAACAGTCAATTGTTAAGGATTATCAGGTATATAAACTCTTGGAAGCCTTTGGAAACTTCACCAGAAGATGACTGAAAGTACTCAAACCCCAGAAGTGCCTCCATGGCTGCAGTTGGTATATGTAATGGAAGGTATGACCACCGTGCTCTACAACTAGTGCAGCATATGTGGTTTCAGCCCCCATTTTTGTCCGAAAGATAGTCTGGCCATTACTAGTGATGTCACCGTTTTTTTGGTTGTTTTTTCTAGATGCTGATTCCAGGTCAACTATTTTGCTATTCTTTCTTTAAAAAAAGAATTTGATGACTCTTCATCTAAGCACTTCTAATTTTCGGCCAACAACAACATTTTGTAATGTTAGAAGTAAATGGCGAAGAGTCCCTCTTGCCAAAAGCGATAAAGAGCCTTGGAGATATATGATGCCAATAGTGGGAATCGAAATATACCTTTTGTTATATTTCCTTCCAACACCAACGGTTGGTTTCATAACGGCGAGTCTACGGAAGATAAAGCGAAATTGTCAAACACTCCGTCTACCCCATTATTGAAAATAATTAGATTAAAATAATCACCACCTAACCATAGGCACTAAAATGTCAAACCGAGTCGATGTTCATTATTCGTTCCATTTCATTCCCGAATCGCATCCACCTGTTAGCAGATAACATTCATCGCAGATCTGATGAATGCGCGAATGTTATCGTTTTAAACCAGAATCCTGGCGGAGCATTTGATGATTGAACTTCCGCTACTATCGGCACAATTACTTCATTGAAATTCTACGTCGCACTTGCACACAGATGTCGCATATCGAAAAGACTGTCGCCAGGGACGGGCTGGGTCGTCGAAAATGATAATTCCTAAAATTATACGACAACAGTCGAAATTATCCGCAGAAACACTCGGTGGTGTATAGATGAATGAAGGAAGAATCAATTCGGAATATATTGCAGGAACGGAAAAGAGAAAAGGTAAATTTCATACAAGCGAGATAGGTATTGTTGAACGTATCTGATTCGTCATACGAGACAACATTTCAGTTTTGAAATATTCGATACAATATTTCACTCACTCAACTCATTTGTGGCAGCAAACCTACAAAACCTCTAGGAAAATAAGACCCCAACAGTTCCTACCACGTCTTCACTGAAAATAAATGGTATGCCCTCTTGAACCTTCTCTCAGTTGAGGGAAGAGGTGTCAATAGTCAGAAAGAGCCAGATCTGTTGATAAATGATACTCTGTTATGAACACTTACATGACTGTATCTAGAGTCATTATCTGGGCGGGTATACGATGGCTATTATTATTAATAATTGCCTGAGCGACTTGATGATTCTTGGTGGCGCATTCACTGAAAAACCTACAGCATCACCAGGGAAGGTTGGTGCTCATTTCAAGCAAGCACTAGACCTCATAACCAGACATGTGAGCATTAATCTAGATAAATGTATCCGAAAAAAAATACTGCCGATACCGGGACTCGAACTTACAACCAATCGACCTAGAAAGTGATCAGGAACATCGAGCAATAACCATCAGTGTATGTCCTACCCTTATTCAGAAGATCAATTGTAATTACTCTGTAGATATCTCAAGAAAGTGATGCAGACACTTTTTTACCGACGTAACTCCAGTACATAAGAGCCCAGAAGCAAAAAAGCACAGGGGCAAAAGTGTACATGGCCAAGCACTGGGACAAAAGAGCACAAGAACAAAGAAGACACAGGTACAGGAGTCCAATGAAAGAGTCAAGGGAAAAAAAGTGTTCGGAAGAAAGAGTCTAAGGAAATAAAAGTCTAAGAAAATTGAGTACAAGAAGAAAGGAGACTAGGAAAAAAGAGTCCAGAAAAAAGACGGTTCGGAATAATAAAGTCCAGAGAGAAATATTCTAGGGCAGAATAGTCCCGAGAAAAGTCCAAAGAAAAGAAGTCTTAGAAAAAAGAAGGCCACTGAAATAAGGGTCCAAGGATTAATGAGTCCAAGAATATTAATATAACCCAGGAGCACAAGAGCCCAAGGACCAAAAATCACAGCTGCAAAAGAGCACAGGGACAAAATAAGATAGGAACAAAAGAAAACAGAGACAAAGATACCGCAGGTCTGATGAAATAGTTAAGGGAAGAAGGAGTAATCGGAAGAAAGATTCTAAGGAAGAAAAAGTCTAGGAAAAAAGAGTACAGGAAAGAATTTGTCTAGGAGAAAAAGGGACTAAGAAAAGGAGCATTCGAAATAACAAGAGTCCAGAAAAAAATTGTCTAGTGCAGCATAGTTCCGAGAGAGTGAGTTCCAGGTGAGAAAGTCCAGAGGAAAAATCACAGGGACAAAACTGCACATGGGCAAGCACTAGGACAAAAAAGATAGGAACAAAAAAGCACAAAAACAAAGAAGACACAGGTACAGGAGTCCAATGAATAAGTCAAGGGATGAAAAGTTAGGTGAGAAAGAGTGTTCGGTGGTAAAACAGTCTGGGGATAGAAGAGTCCAGAGATCGAAGACTTTGGGGATGAAAGATTCCAAGTATGATAAAATATCCCAAAAACCCAAGAGCACAAGACCTTTTGATTTTTGTGTAGGTCCACTAGGCAGTTCCGATCAGGAAAGGTTTTGTACCTAAGTTCAAATATCACAAAATATGGCACACAGAATACAGAAATTAATACAATCGTAGATGAATTGACAGGGATTCAACATATACAGGGCGAATGTTAGCAAGATATATCGTTTTTCCACAGGTTGACTGGAAGCTAAATTGATAAAGATCAGGTAGATTCACCCAAGCTGAAGGTGGGGGCGTCCCCCGTCGATATATATGAATTAGAATCTTGATACAAAATTTACTCTGTCTTCTACACTGCTTTCAAAAATATCTCAGCATAGCGATGATATTTTGCCATTAATGTCTAGTTATGAAACTATTCCTACCATGAATTCATACTATGATTGACAGACAGTCTTACAAGGTGGTATTTCATTTTTGCAGCCTTTCTGGCATTTATGAAATCATATGTTCACGTTGTGGTAATGTGCCCTTCGTGTTTTTTGGGATCATTCTAATGTGCTTTTATTTTGGTGACTATCAAGTGAGTGATGAAATATAACATGAGGTCAATTAATCATTCCTTTCCTGTCGCGCAACGTATCCAGTTGAATGTTTCAGTCAGTGTTTCCGTCTCTATGTGTTTTGTTATCTATCCAGTCTCAATAATCAAATATTGGATAGGCTATAGGATAGGCTATAGGACCCTGGGTTTGTTATACCATAACTATATATAGAATATTTTGAAATAGTTTCAATTTATACTCTGACTATAATGATTGTCGATGTCGTAGCAATATGAATGAATCTTCTGAGAATTGTTTTATCTGTCAAGTTAGTATGATGCTCGTTTTTTTTGAGGAGCAATGAATTCAGTAGAATAACTTCCACATTCATCACCAATTCATCAAGATACGTACCTGTTAAGAGCTGCTTTTTTTTGAATTCACAACAGAATGTGTCAAAAGTTAGTCGTTCAACTCTCAATAAATCACGTTTCACATGAAATTTATAGAATATTTGATAATGGAAACGGGGAAAGTCTTCACATTCTCACTTTTTTCATTCCATAATATTTATGGCATGAAAAGATAAAGAGTTGCTATTTCGCGAAAATGTTTTTCCAGCCAATAGATACACCAAGCGTGTAATCGTCGGAGCTAAAGAAGTCCTCCTCTGCCCTTTGGCCTTTTTTTTACGTTACAGAAACTCGTAAATTTTTAACTGTCTCCTATAAAACATAACGTGAAGTCGTAAAATGGATTTAAATTTTCGGCCCCGTTCCACAGAAGATTTGTGATATTCTCCTATCTGAATTGAAACCCATCCGTTATTTTTGAGTTTGGACATTTTTTCAATAGAAAAAAAGTTGATGGTTATTGTTGAGTTTGAAATGAATATTTGTGTATTTTTCTAAATAAGGTTTTCTGCCAGCTATTACGCAAAGTGAAAATCAGGAGCATTTTTTTCAGATAATACATATAGATATAATGGAGTTATTAGTGGTATAATATGATGAATGAATATTACCAATATTATAGTTTGAACGAAATGAAAACAATAGAAAACAAAATTTTCTGGAAGTAACTGTTTGATTCCAGCGATGATATTCAAAGAACATTGAAAAGTAGTTCTTGAAAAAACTTCCCCAAGTATCAAACAGATATTATGATATTATGTAATGGTCGTGAGGGGCAGTTGTTTTCTGTTGCATAGAATTTTTTGCGGAGGATTGGATTTATTATTCGTTAAAATATCGATAAGATACACAAAACTTCAGTACTTACTGAATGGAAACACATTTCTGTACTTTATCGAATCCTTCATGTGTAACAGTCTACGATCTACATCTGGCTGTTGATATTTATATATATTTTGATAAATTCATGAAATAATCATCTGAATGGAGATAATTCACTGTCATCCACAGACATGAGATACGATTTTCCTACTCCCATTTTCTTTTTGATAAAAAATCAGGTCGTAAGTCTTACTATTATATCCCGATATCCTCTGAACCATTGCGACTGTGTTTCAGTCCTTCCATTCCCATTAATATCCATTAGAAATCCTTTCACGCTGAAAAAAAACAGACGCATAAAAATGTCAGAACACCATGTTATGATGTTATGAACCGTGAAATCCAATATGACCCTATAACATAAAGTTTTTGTCAAAGTTCTTGCTCAGCTGTTTTATTAGTTCGATATTTCACGAACTCTTGAGCTCTCCGTGGAATTTATGCTCGAAAAAAACGGCGCTTGATTTTATACGCCGATACGTAGTGGATAGATCCTTTGTCCCAGAGAAGTGAGCTGTCACATATCAGATGAAAGACAATAGAAAGAGCTTATATCACTTACCAGAAATACAATTCTTGATGCTACAGTTACAACCTCATACTTTGGTTTTTGTTATGGGTGCCTTATTGGATTTTTGCATTTTTGAAAATCATTTTTTTCCCTGATTACAAAGATGTATCACATGATATGATCAAGTCTTACAAGCAGATCACAATTGGAAAAAATCTTTCCATATTGATGAGCAAAAAAGAACCATAATCACCACCATTAGGACTAAGATAAAAAGACGAGATATATCGCTAGCTTTTCAGAATCTGAATAATTGCAACTGTATACTTTCTCAAAATTTAACATCAGAATTACTGCAGACAATCGATCCAACTGAATTTATGAAAGATATAAATATTCCTGAAAACTTCCACTTGTTTTATACCGACATATATGAACTTTAACAAACTATGAATCAAATAAAGAACAAAACATCATCTGGGTATGATGAAATATCAATAAGAATCTTGAAGAATCTCCCAGAATACACTTTGAATGTTCTTGTGGAGGCCAACAATAGAAAATTTCATTATGGCAGATTTCCTCCATATCTGAAACTAGCAATTATTATTTGGCTCCATGAAGGTGGTGAAATGAATGATTCGTCCAATTTTTGGCCTGTCATCACTTTCATCCATCTCAAAAATGATTGAAAAGCTTGTTGAAAAGAGAAAACAGAACTTCTCAAGTACCCATAATATACTATGCGAATCACAATATGGACTACAGAGCTTTAAGAACACAAGCGATGCAATTTTATCTTTTCTGGAAGATGTGTATGTTGATTTAAATAATAAGGAAGCTGTTGGAGAAGTATTTTGCGATTTTTTTAAAGCGTTCAACCATGGAACACTGTTGTTTAAACATCAGTGCTATGGCTTTAGGGGATTATCGTATAGCTGGATTCAAGTTACCTAACATGCAGGAAACAGTTAGTGAAACTCCAAGAAAGTCAATCGCACATTGAATATAACAAAGCTGGTGTACTACAAGGCTCGGTTCTGGGTCCTATTCTCTTGTTGACATCAAAGGAAAGTTTACACTTTCTGCAGATGCTACCACCATCCTATGGCGTGGAAATGATGCTGACAATCTCAGGGAAAACATAATTCCCGATCTTTGTAGAGTTACATAGTGGTGTGATTTGAATTCATTATGTTTCAACACAAAAAAAAACAATTATAGTTTTCTTCAAGTTCAGTTTTGATGACCCAGTCATAGAAAATCGTACAATAGATAAGAGCACTCACACAAAGATTTCAGGAGTATTCATCGATGATAAATTGAAATATGACAAGCATGCAGTGAACTTATGCAACAAAATAGCCTCTGGCTGCTATGCAGTTCGACTTGTTCCAAAGTTGATATTTTTCTCTGATGGAGTCGCATTTGGGATATGGAATTGCCTTCTGGGGCTCATGCAATCAACAATTATTTTTAAAAAAGGGCTGTCAAATACATACGTTCTTCATTTGTCAAAAAATTTCAACTGTACCCTGTTCCTATTCCTGTGAGAAACCGTGAGTCTAATGCACAAAATGTATTCCGTCAGCAGTAGATAATGATAGACGATACCATACAAGAGGAAGTCAAAATCTACCCTTGCCAATCTCAAAACTAGCAATTGCAAAATTTTCTTCGATATATGAAAGCAAAAAATATATAACAATCTCTAGCTCATTTTGAAGATGAAACTTTAGATGAAGAGATATGATGATCGGAATGGACTCAAGATGAAGATTGAAGATCAAGGGTTTCCTCAAATCGGTTGACAACGAAAGAAGTTATAACTGCAAAACCAGAAAGTTGATTTTTTGAGATCACCCTGTAAACAAAAGAGATAATAAGACAATTCGGAAAATCTCTTGAGGTGATGAGTTCATCTTCATGCCACTGTTGTCAAATTTGAAAAAAATTAATTTTTCTTAATTTGGAATCCTTTTGAAGATTCAGAAATTTTGCACAGTTTTAGGTAATACCCTGTATCGATTTTATGCGAAGAACCTTATGTTTTGAAGGAGTACGAAATTATAGCTGAAGGACTGGGCTAGCGAACAGTGTGAACAGAATCAAAATTGTTCAATGCAGAAAAAAGTTATTCAGATTTAAATAGGTCAAAATTTTGGGGTGTGACGAAATTAGTGTTGAGTAGATTATTACAAGAGAGAGAATGTAAATACATTTGAATTGCATGGGGGCAGAGGTGTTGCAGAATATTTCTTCAATCTCAAGAGAGAGAATTCCAGCATTCTGTAATAAAATTTCATTTCAGAATTAGCAAATTCTGTGATGATCGTGAAGAAAGAAATATTACGATGATGAATTTTTAGGTTTTTCAATTATTTTATTTATTTGTGTTGTTCACTAATCTGTAATATTCTATTTATTTATCTACCTTTCAACTTTTATAATGATTATTAATTATTTTTAAAATTTTTGATATTTTATGACTTTATACAATTAGCTTTAACTTTGTCAATAAGAACTATTTCTTGGACAATGAAGTATATTTGATTGATTGATTGATTACAGAAGTAACCTCGATTTCTTTTCAAAACGAAAGCAATTCAGTGGGTACTAAAGGATTTTAGGAATATTACACTTCCCATAGCTAACTTATTATTGTTAACTTCTCCTAGCTCTCATACTATATTTCTACTGATAATTTTCTCGCACTAGTAGATACTTTCGCCCCTTCAACACATTTACGAGTTTCCCCTCAATGTCGTATACAATATTATTTTACAATAAAATACACACGTCAATACTTCCTAAACTTTTCGTTTGTCCCAGGTAGATGAAGGCATCGAGGCCATGCTGTGCTGCTGGCTGCAACAGCTGCAGGAGTTCGGGGGTCCGGAAGTGGAGAAACCCGACCTATTGCAAGGATCGGGAGCGGCTTCAATGCTGACGCCGGCGAGGACGAGCTCCAGCCCGAATTTGGCCAAACAGCTTATCGTCGACCCCAGGGTGCGCTATAATGTGAGTTATGTTTTCCGGAGTTCATCTGTTTGGGTTAATGGGTCAGGGAGTGAAACATTCGGATAATAGCCACGAAAAGTAATTTTGAGGGAGTTGATGATAATAATAATAATGAAATTCGTCTCCTGGGATACAGGGCGATTCACGATGAGCTCTGTCGGTCGATGAATCCTGAAATTATGAGATGAAATTAGATATTTTGAGTTTTTTCAAATTCATATGGGATTATAAAGGCCATTTTTTTCAACTGATCCCACTATTGCTATTTCGGAAACGAGAGACCTACAAGGTCGGATAAATTGGACAAAAGTTTCCTATTTTGAGGAGCAATAATAATCTGTTTTCAGATCTTGAATATCACTGTTTTTTTGGCTAAACCGCGTCCATTTCGAATTATACAGGAAAACGATAGGGGAACTCTCAATAAGGTTAAAATCTAATATGAATCAATTATTAATTATTTTCAAATACAGACCTCTAGTTTTTTTCATTGATTTTTGTAGTCACTTTCATGAAAAATTCAGTCATTTATCAAAGTACATGTGTTCTTCGACGCTTTTCTCCAAAAAAAACATTTGATCATACATTTTCCGTCCGTGCAGTCTCAAAAAAAAATCAGAAAAATTTTCAATACTGTTTCATATTTGCTATGATCTTATGAACCAATTTCCAATGTGACCTTTCGTTCATTGAACTACATCGTCAACTATATTTTTTAAATGAGGGCCTGTAGTCTTTTTTATCAAGTTTAGTTAGTCACTGTTTCAACAAATTCAGCTATTAATTACAATACATGTATTTCTCGACGTTTTTCTCCAGAAAAATACCATCAGTATTTGGTCAAATAACAAAATTGATTGACATCGTCAAGAGCTCAAAGCGTACCGAACTTACGTATTCAATATAATGAAGTTTCGGTTACAAAATGTTGATTCAGATACATGCGTGCCCGTGCAGACTTTTTTTTATAGCAAAAGCTATTTTTCAATTGAATAGCGTTTTGGCACATTTGATACGTACGAGCGTAATCGTCAATATTATCAAATATATGGGAATGTTTGGCTCCATCGTGAAGGAATTAGAATTTAGGCTCACAAAATTGAAGATTTTCATCTCACCTCAATTTCTTAATCGTTCTGGCTCTCTTGGATACTATGCTGTTACTTTTTCTCATCGCAAAGTTTTCAACTTTGCAAAGTTAACACTTTTTCTGTTTTCAACTCTTGAGATTTCTATTATCAACTAGACAAGTCTATATAAGGTATATGAACTCTTATGAATGAAAAACACGATTATATCGAATTGAATAACAAAATAAATTCAATTAACGAATATTTAAATTGGGGCATTCAGCATCCAATTATTAATATTGAAAACTGACAATGTTTTCAAGATACTCTCCGAATTTTGTGAGGTTTAACTACGCCTCAGCATATTGAAGTATTTTGCCTCTCACAGATTTATCAACAAATGAAACCTTATATCGCTGTGTTCGACTAAAATGTTCCTGTTTAGAAAATGCATTCACCAAATACTAGAAAAATAATCTCACAATTGAATATTTATTAAAGGATCCTCAGTAACGTGTATTTTAAACGGGTTTTCAGGATTAGGTTAAGAAAATACTTTTTTTTAACTCTTTTTTGTTGTATTATGTATGAAACAAGAGCATACTTTAATTTTTTGCTGACTATATATTTTCTAAACTATTTTGCAACTTTATAAGAATTTTACTATATTTTCTATTATATTCCTTGGTAACTAGCTAAGTCTTTCAGCTGAGATTTCTTTATTTTTGCATGAAACTTTGATACCAAGTGTTGATTGCGTTTTTCTACATTCATGCAAATAGCAAAACTTTATTGAACTATATTCAGTGGAAAAAGAAGCTCATTATTGCATTAATGCAATAAAGTTTATATTGCACTCATCTGTCATTCTACTTCAACGTGCTGTCATCATGATAATCATAAACGTTCAAACCCACTACATATTTAGCAGATATTTTGTGAGATTGGCCATACGTTTTAAACAGCTACATATTTTATATTATTTTGTATTAATGTTAGCAATCAGAGTTGAACAAACAATGTCTTTTCGAGAATAACTCCATAATCAAAACCGATCTATGTTCTAAACCGTCTACCTGCATAGAGCAAACTGTCTGTACTATGACCACACCTCGTGATAACATACGCGCTCATGTCAAAATTTAGTTCTGACAATTACAGAACTGAAAGTTTTAAAATGAGTAATATTAATGGAAAACTAGTAATAATTATTTATTCAAATTGTGTATTTCATTTTCCTTCACGTAGTGCGGCACCTGAATAAATAATTTTTTGCTTTTTGCATGAACGTAGAAAAAATGTTGTATGCAACTCGTACAAAAAATGTTTATTGCACTCGACGTATTGTCCAACTCAGCTTAACACTTACTTTTTGCACTTGTTCCATAAATAACTATTTTTGACATGATTCTGTCTATTAATCGAAAAATTACATTTAGAAACAGGTAATATGCCCCATCAGCATCTGAATTTTTGGGAACTACGTTCCATTTCTTGAACTGCAACTCATCTCTAAAATATTTTTAATTTCACTTCGGAAACTGATTTTTCAGTTTGACTAGTAAGTAATCAATGGTGATCAAACAAGACTGTAACTAACATTTTATACTCTACATCATCAAAGCTCGTGAAAAAGTTAATAATAGGGGTGACAATTTTTCCGTCACCCTTGTTACCACTAAAATTGTTTAATAATAACTTTAATAATCACAAAAACTTGTAATTAGTATTTTCAAAACTTTCCATGACATCTTCGATTGTAAGTACTCATATTCATTTTCATAAATTTCATTGTAATAGTCTTTCCCAGGCTTCATTTTTTCATCTGATCTCTTTACCAAATCTTTCGTCTTCTAACAGAAATGTTTATTTTGTTCATTTGAACTCTTCTAATCATTGTACAATTTGCTTCCTCAGCGGGTGAGCAGCCTTTGCTCCTTTTCGAGTATGATCGTCTTCGTTTTGTCCTAATATTTGATAATTTTAAGTCAAAGCTCATATCAAGATATTTTATGCGGCTATTTCTTCAATTGTTTTTTTCTCTCTTTCATCATAAACATTGCATTTTTACTCCTCTATTTCCCAATATTCAGCAAATCAGTACATTTTCTTATAATGTTCGTCTATTTGGATCGATATATATTTACTTCTCAATGAAGCAGAATACATCATGAATTCTCAATCAGGTGAAAGCTCATGCCTGTCGTGCCCCTACATCGTACCGACCTCCACCCACCAATACTCTCAGAATTCATAGCCCTTCAAACCTAAGCAGCCTATCGAAAATTTGAATTCATCCGTCAACTCTCCCATTACACACGTAGTCAAGAAGGGAACTGAAAATATTCAATAATTCATGCGAAAATATAAACAGAAGATTCGGGGAGACACGAGCGAGTATACGTTTCGCCTTTTATTAGTATCAAGGGGTAAGTTTATTTACCACATCTAACGCGGCACTCTAGATACTTTATGTTCCGATGAACATCGAATCAGCAGGCGAGTGCTTTTATTCATCAGGGCGGGTAACCCGGTTTAAATATACTTTCAAGGTTGGAACGCTGTTTTCAGCATACGATTGTGAGAGTTTCTGAAAGGGAAAGTTCAGTGTGGAGAGCCGACTGTCTTGAAAAACACATAATTATGTAATTATTACTATCAGACTACATCAGTAGGAGGTAAGTTGCAACATGAGATTTGGGCAACTTACTGTAGATTTTAGATTGTAGGGGGGTCGTGCAAACTCTGCAGCCCCACAAGTACCTTGACCTATAAAGTCTTTTGTGCGTGACCCTTTGTCCGGGCCGGGAAATGGTGTGTTTGTTCCTTCTTTGGCAAGGCAGTTTGCTTACTCTTTGCCTTTGATGCCCCTGTGACCTGGTTACCTGATTGTTCATTGCCAGTTGTCTCAGAATTTTTTCACAGTCCCAGGTCAGCTTAGACTCACAAGTGTGTGACTTCAGAGCTTTGCTCTGCTGCTTGGGTGTCTGATAGTATGAAGATTTCTGCCCTCGGGGTGTCCCTTTCAAGGCATTCCTGGGCACAGATCTCTATTGCATAAACTTCTGCTTGGAACATGGTTGGGGTCTTTCCAAGGGGTTTCAAGAGCCTGAAATTTGGCCCTGAAACGCCTACTCCAACCCCTCCATCCCATCTTGGATCCATCTGTGTACCACACTGAGGCATCCGTTGCCAATTGAGGTCCGTTCTCTGTGCAAACCTGGTGGTTGTTTATGACCACTTCAAACTTCATTTCAAGGTCGTACCTGATCGGCATGATATCTGTCGGTTTAGACATGGCTTCAAGGTAGATTTTTGTCTAAAATGTGTAGATGTCTGATCAGATCTCCTGATTTCAAGTTTTTTCTCTGGCTCTGTATGCCCATCATTTGCACATTGCCTCTAAGGCTGCAGTAGGGCACGTAAATATTGCCCCTGTGATTCCCAGACAGGCTAGCCGCTGCACTTTCTGCAGCTTGACTTGTGATGAAATTTGTTGAATTTTTGGCCACCATACCAGTGAGGTGTAGGTGGCCATGGGTTTAATGATTGTTTGGTATGACCAATAGATCATTCTTGGTTTCAGACCCCATGTCCAACCTTTGCGGCATGTCCAGCTTGCCGCTATAGCTTTGGAAAGAATGTGGTTGATCCAAAGTCAGTTTTTGGACTATTCCATCTAATCAGTAAGGCATTGATATTCCTTTCCTCTAATGATTTAGTTATGGAGACGTGTGAGGTGTTATCGAAAGCACCCTCTATGTCAATGAAGGCACAAATAGCCATTTATTTTGCCACGAATGTCTTTTCAATGCTTTCAATCAAATATTGTTGGGCATTAATCGTGGTAAGCAAACTGTTGCTTGTAAAGCGGTCTTAACTCAAGAAGTTCGCTTCTGATATAAATAAAGTCTATTATTTTCTCCATTGCTTCTAGAAGAAAGAAGGTGTGACTGATGGGGCGGTAAGACTTTGGTTCGTCCATAGGGCGTCTTCCAGTTTTTGGTATGAACGCCACCGCTGCATCTCTCCAGATCTGCGGTATATAACCAAAGATGAAGCTAGCCTTGAATAGCCAAGACAATGGCAACTTACTAAAACTTCAGATTGCAATAACCTAAATTTATTTAAAACGAATTTTCTCAGAATCTAAAATAATCATATCGGAATTTAAAGAATTGAAAATCACAAGACATCAAATCTATAATACCATTAAATGAATCTAGAGATGGCGCTGGGTACATCTATATTTCAGCGTTCATTTTGGAAACTTCCAACATAAGCAAATAATATTTTTGAACTCAACTTGGTGAACTAGCATCGCAGAGGAAGGACAAAACCGTGAAATCGGATCGAACGTCATTCAAATTGAAATAAATTTTATCTACGATATTTGAGTAGCATTGCTAGTAGTTCTAGTAAAAGGGCAGGGCACAAATGCCTACAAAAAATAGCTCTCAGCAAATTTAGATGATTTTTTGATATTTGGTATGGTTCAAGGCCCTTAACAATATTGAGAAGTTGTAAAAGGAACGTATGATTGGGACAGCCGCTAGAGAGCGGCAAAGTTGAATGCTCCAAAATGCATCGATATGGTGATTTCCATAAAATTCATTTCCATTGCAGAAATTATGACGTTTCAGCATAACTTGTATACACAATCAGCCCTATGCTGTATCACTTTCGTCAAAAATAACGTCACCGTTATTCGCCATTTCCGTTATTTTGCTATTACCAAGCAATAGCCAAATAACGGTGACGTTATTTTTAACGGAAGTGATACCGCATGGGGCTGATTCTTTGTTATTGTCACAAATTATAGTTATTCAATCTGCTTTCATTTGATTCTTCTGGATTCCTTAATTTGTATAACTGAAATTGATAATACCTAAAGAATCATGATGGTTTATTTGGTATATCCTCATCACTTCTAATGATTTTAAGTTCTCATTATTCTGAAATATTGTCGGATCTTGGTTTTGTTACCTCCAGAAGCTTGTTTACTAATTCCATCAATCATTTTTACATTTCTAAATTTTACTCGTTTTATCTTGATAGGGTTCCTTTGGTTTGTCTTGACATAGTTCTAAGTATTGGAAGTTCTCATTAGGCTGATATTTTCAGAGCTTTGGCTCGTTTACCCTAAAACTCATCCTTTTTCTATCATTATTAATTTTCAATCATAGCTCACATATTCTAATGTTTTCAATTCCATGCCACAAATATCATTTGCCAGTGTCAACCGTTCACACTTTGTCAAATTTCAATTTTCACGTCAGTCAGAGATAGAATTGTTGTACCCCGGATTATCCTGGTCCATGTTTCAATCTGATTTTTTTTAACCATGTTTTAAATAAAAAAAAATCAGAATTCAATTTATCTTCGATCCAAATACAAAATTCTTTTCCTCCAAGTACAGAAAAAGTCCAGCTGTACACTCGCATTTTAGGGCCGCTCTACGAAATCGAGTATTATTAGGTATCATTCATGGTCGATTTCGAAAAATCATGTATGAATGACCCCGATATAGGGGTCATTACTAGTTTATTTAGTTTGCATCGAAGAAAATTAAACAGACATGTTAATGCGAGGTCGGCGAAAAAAGTATTTGACTCTTTTACCAAATTTATATTTTCTGAAAATACTCGTATAAAACTGAAGTATAAGGCACCGTCAGTGTCGAAATAGTTGTTCCCATATATTTAATTTTCACTTGAATATATTTCTTGATGACCACATATTTATTGATTGACACCAATATATGTTTAAACCGAAAGAGTATTTCAATTTGAGGGTTCATTCATTCATAAAAATATCGTAGAATCATATTAACAGCAAGGAGCAATATATTTATCTATTACTTGTTAACAATGCATATTTGGAAATGAGCTTTTGAATTCACTACTAGATGGCGCTAACATCATGTTTTGGAACATAATCTGTTTTATTAAACGTGTAGAGTTGGTCTGTATTTCATTAATTTTTTTTGAGAATGCGCAATGATAAAAACGCAACCATTTTTTCTATCATTTTCAGCATAGCTGTCGCGTTGCAAAGAAATAGGTGACATGGCGCCATCTAGTAGTAGAACTCAAAAGCTCATTTTCTTATATGCATTGATAACAAGTAATAAATATATTGCTCTCCACTGCTAATATGTATCGACGATATATTTATGTATGAATGAATGTTCGAATTGAAGTATTCTTTCGGTTTCAAAATATATTGGTATCAACTAATAAATATATGGTCATCAAGAAATATATACATGTGTATTTTTGAAACTAACGGCGTCCCATACTGAAGAACGGAAATGTAATTTTTTACTGCGTATCAGTATAATTATATTTATACCAAAATTCCGAATTAATTTTCTCCCACAGGGCGACCTGGTCCAGATGAAAGCCGTGCCGTCCCTCGGCGGCGGCGGGTGCGAGCTGAAAGCGAAATCCGTCGAACTGCTCGTGCTGCTGCACGGTTTGAGACACGAGAACCTCAACCCGCTGATCGGGTGTCTGGCAGAGCCGCCGAGAGCCGCCCTCGTCTCCGAGTATTGCGCCAGAGGGTCGTTGCAGGACGTGCTCCAGCAGGACGACATCAAGCTCGACTGGTCGTTTCGGCTGAGCCTGCTCACGGATCTCGTCAGGGTGAGTGATTGTTGAGTCGCGAGACGTTGAGAGAACGTGCGAGAGATTTATCGTTTCTCTGAAGGTGGAGTGGAATGGCTAAAATTTCAGTTAGGTGTAGTTCTCGATGTGCCTCAAAAAGTTTCAATTTGATTTTTCAATGAATAATATAAAAACTCACTGCAAAAAACTATTTCGAATAATAGGGAATCGCTAAATATCAATATTATTACCAGTAGTAGTATCCCTAGGACATTGATTATAGACGAGATAATTTGATGACAATCGAAAGCTCCTTCCATGGTTGTTACACCTTCTTGGATATTATTACATTGCTACCATAAATTTTGGATTGAATTGGTCGTTACTTGATGGAAATCCATAGTATAAAGCACTAAGGTAAACGATTAAATTTCCACAAAACTTTATTAAATTCGCGATAATGGTTTACTAAGTAAACCATTATCGCTTGATAAAACTACAGTGTAGTGAAACATGTCGCGAATTTAATAAAGTTTTGTGGAAATTTAATCGTTTACCTTAGTGCTACCATAAATAATTCAACAAAAATATTTTTCTAGTAATTTAGATGATAAACAATTTAAAATAGGGTTCGAGAAGTACATTCTTGGATCATATTCGGATTATTGATAATTTCCAGGGCATGAAGTATCTACACACAACCCCTATCAGAGTTCATGGTCTACTGACTTCGAGGAATTGTGTCATCGACGCTCGATGGGTCCTCAAAGTGACGGATTATGGGCTTCCTGCATTTTATGAAGCGCAGGGAATACAAACCCCGGCCAAAACAGCAAGAGGTGAGTGAAATTCATTTCTACCAAGTAATATATTAGTAACTATTCTAGCTGCCCTATATCATTTAGAATTATTTCTCCGCAATACGTAATCGAACTTATTTTTCATAGCGTATAGTTATGTTGATGTAGTTTCTCAAGTCTGCATCACTCTTCCAAGATGCGGTAATTCTTAATTTTCTGTACCAGCTGAAAGCATTATCCTTGAGTTCTATCTTCTCTTTGATCTGTAAGTTCGCCACAGAGCAGGTGGTTTAGTTACTATTGTAGTTTGAAACGGAGCATGACTATTGAACAGGGAGATTAAACCGTGTTTGCGGAAGATTACCATTTCATCAACAGTATCTAGATCGAAGATAATATTCCAGTTATGAAAAATCACATGTTTATTGAAAAGGTTTTGGTAAAAATTGTGAAAGTCGCGATATAAAATTCTTCGAGGCTTTTCAGTTCATAACATTCAACTTTAGAGTTTACAGCCAAATGAACCGATATTTCATTGATATATGAGACTGAAAAACGTTCCGGATTCGACACCATCATGACGTTAAGTTTGGCTATGAGAAGTGATTCTTGTTTTTGGAATGATAGTGTGTTTCGGGAAGTCACACCTAGATCGATAATCTCAAAACTTCCTCTAATTACTGATTTCCAATGATAATTGAATTTAGAAGTATGTACTGATTTCGAGACGACGATCATGAAGGATTTATCCAGACTGAGGTGGAATCGTGGAATAAAATTCCACTGCTGTCTTCTGTCAAAACTTACAAACGATTTGTTTTCCACATTCACGACGTCAAAGCACACGCTATCCTCATCTATCCCCACACCAAATGGCAGCAGCTGATCGGTGTTAATTACGAAATAACCATCAGTTACACTGTCTCATAACCCATTTCGCCGATTCACAGCGGGCTTGGATAACCGCCAGAAATTGTAACGATGACCATTAATTTTCCACGGTGGTCATGGTGAATTACGAAATCTTGGAAGTGTTTCTGTGATCATGCGGTTGTATATTTGTTGCATTTTCATGACAGTAACGGGTTGAAATTGAAAATGATGATAAATTCTTCATTTTTATATGGGTAGGAATGGGTGTGTTCATTTTCAAGGTACGGCTCAGTACAATAGATCTGTTTATGATGGAAGTGAATGTTGAACAGAACAAAAATTATCAGAACACTACCTCTATCCAAGCGATAGGATGAGCAAATTCAATCAAATCATTTTTGAATAATGGACAAACCTAATATAACATAAAATCCTTCATAGTAATCGATTATGCATTGAATGAATGCTAACAACATACCTACTAACAAATTCAAGAGCGTATTTCTGGACTATAAAACAACCATTCTTCGATTTCTGTCAAATGAATTCTTGCACGATGAAATTTAAAGAAAATTCCATTCCTTATTTCAGACCACCATGAAAGTTGAACAATATTGTAATAATTGTTGTGGTTTGAGACCAACTATGATGCGGAATCTACTTGATTGAGGGCCACTGAAATGGATCACGGCTATTTTCGTATACCTAGATAGTACACATATTGTCGATAGTACCAAAAAACAATCGGTTATGGCATTGACTAATGGGACAAGTCCGAATTCAGTGGATGGGACGGTTTCTCCATCCAGACTAGAGAACCACAGGAATATCTCGACGGTTTATGACCAGGGACCAGAGACCAGGAACCAGAACCTTACAGGATTTTTCTTTTTCTAGAATCCAGATAAAAAGAAAAAGACCTGACTTCTAGGTTAATTTTTCACATGGAAAGATAGGTGTTGACATGATAAACAGAGTCCGATGATGTCAAAGTTGAACAAACTAAAGTAGAAGCTGCGCAGTCAAAAATGAAAATGGACGATTTATTCAGTTTGAAGTCTGTAACAATATTTTCATTTTCGGAATGAATTCATTCCATACAAACTATACATCAAACCTTCTTCTTGAACATACTACTAAATTTCATCCAAACATTGAATGATTGACAACGAAAAATGATACAGTCTCAGAAATGTCAACGTTTTAGATTATTTTATACTCACTTTTTCAGATAGGCAAATACATACAAAATTACAAACTGTTCCTTCAACCATTCCATAGATAGTCTTGATTTAACATTTTCTCCTTTTCAGACTTTGGAAGGAATGTTAGGATTCCAAAACGACTACATCAATAAACTTTCCTATGATTCAACCAATTTCTCATATATTATTATTGCGTAAACGGTAATTGTATTCAATTTGCGAGCATCTGTATCATGAAATCAGTCTCAAAATTAACAAGTTTCGAATAGTGAAAACTATGCTCAAAGTTCACCATACTGCCACAAGCTCGCCTGACACTGTCACCACCAATTAATAAACCATTCAAGATTTAATTGAATAAGAAGGCCTCAGCCCTTTACAAGGAATATAATTTGGCTTCTAGGCATTCGCCTCTATCAGATTCCAAACGTTATTTGGAATCGTGTAACTTGAAAGCAACAATTAATTTGTTCTTCGTTTGCGACAGCTTGCCGCTTAACTGGGTTCATAAAGTGATGTGGTAATATTGAACTATTCAAATATATAACAGCTTTGCAGTTTCAGCTACAGACTCAGTGTGTAGTTGGGAGATATGGGAGAGAATTAAATATTCTCAAACATCGGATGTTCGAAACAGATCTTTCTATCGATTCCAAACGCACTGTAGCACAAAATGATTGATGTGTTTCTTCTATTTTTCTGAATTCCCTTTTAACTAATACAGTTGAACTGACAGTCTGGTCTGTAAGGCTTTGGGTCCGTTTGTTCCTTCAAAATATACGCGGAAACAATTTAGAAATTTATCATTCCTTACACGTAACACATAGAATTCCTCACTCTATGGAATGAATTTCAGGTTATACCTCGTGCAAAAAAACATCCTGCAGAAAAAATTTCAAATCTTCGCCCCAAAAGCCTTTTGTGTGGCTTTCGCAAAGGTCACAGTTGTGTAACAGCTCTCTTGAAGGTAACTGATGATGAAAATACTTCAACTGATAATAACAAACTCACAATTTTGACATTATTGGATTATTCTAAGGTCCTCGAGAGAATCAACCACAAACTGTTCATAACAATCCTTACATTATTCTGGCTTCTCTCGTAATGCTTCAACTCTGATACAAAACAACTTATCGGGATGACGAAAGTCCGTTGATCTGAAGGAATAGTCGTCTGATTATGTGTTGGTTCCCAATGGTGTACCTCTAGGGTGTATCTTAGGCCCACCTCTATTTATAATGTACACATCCCATGCAGTTACAGGAATCTTTGAAATACTCATCAGCTCATTTTCATATAGTTATACGCAGATGTACGACTCCTTCACTGAAAATTTTATTGATGAAGCTTGTATGCGACTAAACGATGATCTCAATTCCCCCTACGTCTTACAATAAATCTTACAAAATCAGTAGCTTCAGTATTTATAAAAGGCATGCTAGAAAAGGATTAAATTCCGTGAATAGAATCGAATCGAAGATTCTTTTTTGCCCTTCCAAGAACATAGTAAATATCTTGATTGATTTCAGACTATTTTTCGAACCATAAAAATTATATTTCCTACCGACAATTCTATAGGCATAGGAATATGGGTGAAAAGGCTGGATTATTTATAGTAAATTTTCCTTCCACTGTTTTTTATATCTATATTGCTTTTGTGTACAGATATTTAAATGATGAATAAAGCCGGTTTATTATCATTATTTTTATTTTCCGTACGTAGCCATCTAGAAATCGAGTCAATAATATTCTGCTATACTTTTGGAACTGATTCAGAAACATGTTTGAAAATATGAATAATAATGATTTCGAGTGAAAAAGACGTACTTAATTCTATTTCCGATGAAAAACGGATTTTGTAAATTGTACCATTGTATAACCACATATTTCGCACAATGAATCTCTTCCACTCTGTAACAATAACTGAATCTAAATATTCAAAGTCCCACTATTTGCTGAAATCTAGGAAACCGTCGTAGACAGCTAGGTAAATATAGGACGAGTAGATGTTTATTGTTTTCCAGAAACTCCTTGTTGGCTGAATCGAAATTAACGTTATGTACTTGACAGTATATTCAGCTTTACGTCCCAGCGGCTTATCATTCGCCAAATTGAAGGAGCTTTAATTAGGTGAATTGTGTAAGTTGTTTGAATTCTGTTGCGGTTGTCAGAGAGTGCGGTAAAACTGAGGAGTCGTGTTCTCCTCGAAACGGTTAATTTGTACTCGGCTTCTCATTTAATCAAATACAGTAAGAACTCCGCATTACTGAGGCAGGATACTTTGCTAATCAAAATCAGGAAGTTACTGAATCAGTATTATTTCTAACTCATTATTTAGAATACAAAAAGAATTCATTAAAAAAGTAATATCAGTCTAGGAACCATACGTCGAAATATTAACCTAAGGATACTCATTCCACCGTCCAGTTTCATAAAAAGTTTAATTATTTATGATGTCG
Organism: Chrysolina americana; assembly: GCA_958502065.1. NCBI lineage: Eukaryota > Metazoa > Arthropoda > Insecta > Coleoptera > Chrysomelidae > Chrysolina > Chrysolina americana. The sequence goes on from OY293410.1 coordinate 8,628,631, forward strand.
CCAAACTATGTAACCACCCCTTATCTTATAGCCAAAGAACTGATTTCAGTAACTCATTCAGAAATCAGTGAAACTTCCCGATAAGAGAGATTTTATTGCCTTCAAGAATATCACAATAACATCATGAGGTGCTAGATCTATTCCTGATGCCTTGGTGGATGTATTTGAGCTTATTTTATTCAAAGCTATTCATTACCTGTTGTTGTTGGTATATTTGTACATATACCTATCACTCTTTCAAAAGACTCTCTCAAGAATATGCTAGTCATCGGACAATAGGGTACATTTTGATTTGAATTTAAAATATCATGTCTACTGATACAACTAGCTGAATAATTGCTCGTAATGATCACACGTTCTCCACCTACTGATCTATCATTATAATAAACGCGTCTTCTCAATATTCAATCACTGTCATCGATCGACGCTATAATTTCCAAACATCAACAGTGGATTCCTAGTTCATACTAGAGAAAAATCTTTGAGATATTCAGAGAGAATCCTAAGAACCAAGTGAAAGTTCCAAAGCTGACAGTTTATGGGGTGAAAAATCCCTGATAGAGAAAAATGGAAACTTCTCGGTAGTATTTTAGATAAGCGAGCGAGTTCGTTGAGAAATTATCAACCACGAGACGCATAGTTTCTGTCCGAATGAAATGCAAAGGCATGTGTAGATTTGAAGAGGAGTCGGATATTTGCCTAATTAATCTAAAGCAGCTGACGTGGAGTGAAACACTTTTAGACACGAAAAAGAAAAGTGCTTCTTCAGAGGCACTGTAGTTGTTTACGTTCATGGAAACCATACATAGAATTTCAATTCTATCATAAAAAATCTCGTCAGGGATATGCAAGGATAGAGGAGCAAAAAATTCAGTTCACTCTGATTAAAAAACTGAGATGTTCCTGCCAACAGAGAACTATATAATTTAGTGATAAAAGGGTGCGAAATATTTTTTTCGAAAACAACATGGATTGAGAAAGGAACATTCAACCATCTTGGCTATAAGCAGATTAACACAAATAAAGATTTTATGCATGCAAATTACCTGGACTTGACGAAGGCGTTTGATTATGTCGCTCATAATCACAAGTAGCACACTTTTATTAGGACAATAATAGTGTTACGATATTAAGGAAATATTTTCAAATAACTGTCAAATGCAATATTGGAGACAAAAAAACATTTCGCGATAATAGTCGAAGTATTCAATTCAATTCAAAATATGCTTCATTGTCATAAGCATGAAATCACTCGTTGACAAAACTTGTTACATTAAGTGAAATGTATAAAAAACCAATACAAATTATTAACAAATTAAAAATTTTAAATTGCCAGATAATAACAATAAATAAAATCGATAAAAAAATCATTACAGACTATTAATAAATCAAAAAGTTTGAATAATACTTCAGTTACTTAGATAAAAAGTAACAGTTAATGAAAATGATGAAAAAGCATTAAATATAAACGTATTTTGTCGAGTTGATTCCGAATAAGCCATCAAAAATTGAATTGAATGAAGGATTAACCAGGAAAGAGCAATTGTTTTGTCGAAATCGAAAAAATTGTGGTTATTCCGTCAAAATCAACTGTTGATGCCTAATAATAATAATATTAATAATAATAAAGTGTCTTTATTTAAGGCGGAGTTCAGTCATTGACTGCTCTTACACTCAACCTATATAAAAAGCTCATTAAATAAAGTAAAGTACAAGGTGTACGATAAAACGTCGAAAATTCCACCATCGAATTTACGAAATTTTTTAATTTTAATTTCGATCGGGAATCAATTTCAAATTCAGTGAATATATACTTAAATGATTGAATGTTACGAATATGATATTAAAATAACATAAAGATTTTGTGGCGGGAAATAATACCTTTTAACTCCAGATGAACTTTTCAAATCGAGAAAGGTAGGAGATAGAGCAATTCTGCGAACGCTAGTCGATTCAGAATGAGAAAATTAGTACACTCCATGAATTTCAAGTCGATCGTCGAAAAAAAAAATAATCACTCGGGTATACCCCTAAAAATCATGAAAGGTACAAAATCATCAGATTCACTTTGAATCACCACTATATACTCAAAATTTCTTGCTGATTCCGAAAATTTATGACTCGCAAACGCTTAGATACAAGGTGTACCATGAAATAGCGATAAAACTTCAAAATTTCTCTCGCACCATCGAATTTTCAAATTAAATTTTTTTTTTTGAGAAATTCGCAAAGTGCTTCCGAACGTATTTTGTACAGCTGATTCCGAATATGTCATTGAGTCAATCAAACAGTCCCCAAAAATACCGGTACAGACATTGAATTCCTGGGGAGTTTGAGTATGGACTTCGTGGAAAACATGTGGATTGACAGCTAATCAATAACGACACGATTCACAGTCAAATTCAGAAAAAACGTAGACTCATCAGAAAAGCAGATGTTAAAAACGAAATTCTCTTCAACATCTACACTTGTAGTCACAATTTCACAAAATTTCTGTCACCTATCAAAATCATCTTCATTCAATTGTTGTACCAAATATAATTTGGAGGGATGGAATTCATGATATTTTAGGATACGGCGGATAATGGTTCTACTGATATTTGTAACATAAGCCAATTTCCTTGGGCTCAATGTTGGGTCTGCATGAACTTGTTGTAAAACTGCAACTTCAACAGGTTTATTTCTCAACAGAAATGTAGGTACGTTCTGGGTCTTGTTTCTTGTTGGCCAATGATTGATGAGATTGACGGAATTTTTGCACTAATTCTAGAACACATTTTCTAGCAACAAGTTTATCTGGATGCGTTTACCACAATCATCATTGAAAAAATGTTATTATTTCAACTCTCCGTATAATCGTATACACCATTATTAAGCTTTAGTCAAGTAATTCTCTGAAGTCGTTCAATCAAAGATCAGTTTGACACTGAAGTGCGATTTGACAAAAAAATTATCTCAGTATTATTTTGTTGTACTCGCATTCGAGTTGAATTCGAGAAATAGTGTATTGTGTATCTAGTAGTAACAGCAATACGTTCCCGGACGACAATGTAAATTGTTGGCCGAGGCGATAAGCCGAGGCCAACAAGCATTGAAGTCTGGGAATGTGGTTTTACTACGAGTTACACATACTATTTTTCCTGAAATCGCAATCAGCATTATCATAAATTAAGGAATTATACTTATTGCTTGCGTGCATTCATTTACTGTCTAAAATGTATACAAGCCGTCAAAAATTTTCCCGGATCGTTTACAATACGGGAATAGTTATTATCCTAACAAGTACGGAAAGAGTACCATTCCCGCATGAGACTGCCGTTACCCGAACGACGCAAAGCGGAGTTCGGGTAAGCAGTCGAGTGCGGGATAGTACCTTTCCGTATGAGTAAGGATCAAGATTTTTTCTACAAGCGCATTGAAACTTCTTATGTAGCGCTCTTGAACAAACTTTCACGTGCGGGAAAAATTATTACCGCACTAGTGCGGAAAAACTCACTTGAAGTGACATTAGCGTGCGGGAAAATTTTTCCCGCACTAGTGCGGGAATATGACACCTCTCAAACTAAATTGCGTGAGGGAATAGGGCGGAACACGCACGCTTGTAGAAAATAGTTATTATCCTAACAAGTAAGGAAAGAGTACTATTCCCGCATGAGACTGCCGTTACCCGAACGACGCAAAGCGGAGTTCGGGTAAGCAGTCGAGTGCGGGATAGTACCTTTTTCTACAAGCGTGCGTGTTCCGCCCTATTCCCGCACGCAATTTACTTTGAGAGGTGTCATATTCCCGCACGATAAAGTCACTTCAAGTGGGTTATTCCTGCACTAGTGCGGGAAAAAGTTTTTCCGCACGCGAAAGTTTGTTCAAGAGCGTTACATAATTTTTTTTTAAGCGCTTGTAGAAAAAATCTTGATCCTAACTCATACGGAAAGGTACTCTCCCGCACTCGACTGCTTACCCGAACTCCGCTTTGCGTCGTTTGGGTAACGGCAGTCTCGTGCGGGAATAGTACTCTTTCCGTACTTGTTAGGATAATAACTATTCCGTATGAGTAAGGATCAAGATTTTTTCTACAAGAGCATTGAAACATCTATGTAGCGCTCTTGAACAAACTTTCACGTGCGGGAAAAATTATTCCCGCACTAGTGCGGGAAAAACTCACTTGAAGGGACCTTAGCGTGCGGGAAAATTTTTCCCGCGCTAGTGCGGGAATATGACATCTCTCAAACTAAATTGCGTGCGGGAATAGGGCGGAACACGCACGCTTGTAGGAAATAGTTATTATCCTAACAAGTACGGAAAGAGTACCATTCCCGCATGAGACTGCCGTTACCCGAACGACGCAAAGGGTAAGCAGTCGAGTGCGGGAGAGTACCTTTCCGTATGAGTTAGGATCAATATTTTTTCTACAAGCGCATTGAAACACCTTATGTTGCTCTCTCGAACATACTTTTGAGTGCGGGAAAAATTATTCCCGCACTAGTGCGGGAAAAACTCACTTAAAGTGACAGTAGCGTGCGGGAAAATTTTTCCCGCACTAGTGTGGGAAAATGACACCTTTCAAACTAAATTGCGTGCGGGAATAGGGCGGAACACGCACGCTTGTAGGAAAAGAACTTTCCCGTACAGTTTAGTGCCGAAAACGGTCCGGGAAAGTTCGTTGCTTAGCAACGGACTAAAATACTTGATTAGCGTATTTTGAGGCCTGAAGTTGCTCCGAGAGAGTGGGCATTCTTGAACGATTTCAGCAAAACGTCTTTTTATCAATTTTTAAAAAACTTTTTAAATAAAATTTTCGATCAAGTATAGTAAGCTCGGGTAAGTGTGACCGTGATTTTCATTAGTTCGCATTGAATTTAGTCCATCTGATTAACCTGAACTAATATAACAATGAACTTTTTCAGGTATTTACTTCGAAGGTCAGTCTTTGTAATACGCCACAGAAAACTGTTGAAAAACGTATTCTATGAATTTTATTTATATATTCAGATATACATCTCCATAGGTCACACTTCCCCGGAAATTTGGGGCAAGTGTGATTCTGGCCAAATTTAAAGATATTAATGCACGTAAATCTCTCGTTGGGGCAGGTGTGAGTAAACAGTAAAGGAACTTTCACCACAATTTATTTGTTTCGAGATATCTTTATTCAAAACATAGTTAGGAACTTTTTAATATTGAATTTGAAATACCCCATTGGAAAAAAACAAAAAATAATCGTGAAAGTGAACATTTGTTGAAAGAAAAATTGACAGGTAGAAATCTGAAAAATCGAATGAGAATTTCATTGGTCCCCATCTTCTGATGAGTGGTGATGGAAGCACAGTTGGTATTTCATCTTCAGAAAGTGTATCAATGTCTTCTACATCTGGCCAGGTATATTGTTTGGCTCTCTGAGATTTCCGTATATAATTTCGTACTATAGCTGAAAAAATATTACTGTTTAGATTGGCCAAATGAATCAGGTTCCCACTTACCCCGACAGATAGGTCACACTATCCCCAATAACATTTAGTTTCGGGGAAGTGTGACATGCAATGGAAAAATGTAAAAAAACAACTTCATGAAAAAACGGCAATCTATAGTCAGATTCATTGTTTAGGCAGAAGAAAAGTGTATAAAATGGATTCTCACCATAGATTTTAACAATACACTCAAAGCTTGAAATAAACTCGTTATACTCGTTCGGGTTGATGAATTGTAGGTTAGGAAATTGGGGAAAATATTTGGATTTCACATGATCTCTTTTGTATTTTATATGATGGTTATGGATTCATTATGAGTGTAGGCTATTCGTCAATAGATGGCATTGGGCTGTCGCCCGGTTTAGCGAAGATAGCGAGCAAACTCACACTTGCCCCAAATTCACACTTACCCGAGCTTACCTTAAATGAGGATGAAATAAAAAATTTGAAACGGAACTGCATGTTTTTTGTTGGTAAGCAGTTAGATCATTTAATTCCTCGTCAATGCATTGTTAGATATTATTTTTATTGACTGAGTGCATAAAAAGTGAATTCACAACTTTAAAGTCCTATATCACGAAAGCGAATAGATAGAACTAATTCATTTTTGTTGAAGGAAAATACCTTTCAGTAGAAGTATCACTTGCCATATATTGCCATGTCATGTCTTTCATTTTTTATTTTTTCAATTCGAATTATATAGTCTGTACTTACTTGAAAAGTATGACCCATTTCGTCTACCTAATGCAACACGCAATATGAAAGCATCTCAAAACTGTTTCCAATTAACAAAGTTCAAAAGTTCTTCAAGAGCGCGACACCTCATACCTATCGGAACTTTCAACGGCTTTCATTTCGCTTAGCTGAAATCACTCGTTAGATATTTATGAGGCAATTAACGACTGACTGAGCAGAAAGATGATTAATAGCCCTAATTTGTCGGAGCAACTACGCTGACGTCGGCCAATTCCAACTTAATGGAGGAAGTTGCACCACAAACGATGAATTTTTCAATAGTGCGGAAAATGTGATGGCCATAAATGGAAAAAAGTGCATACTAAAGTAGTTGGGTGATAAAAGTTCATCCAGGAAGGTTTTCCCAGATAGATGGCCATTTTTAATGAGAACTCATGTCAAAGAGAAGGGATATTTTATGCTTTAGTTCATATGACTAGTTCAGAATTCGTGTGTTATAGGTAGACATTTTTTATCACTGTCTGCTTAATGCAGGGCCAAATAACAAAGATTTGATGCAGAGATTAATAGCTTTTACCATCCACTTGGAAATGTATCAGCTATAGTCTCCAAAACTCACTCTTGGAACTCATCCTTCGAAAACGCACGATGAGATGCATTTCGTTCGACCTCTACACCAACGAAGCCAGTGATCTGGCATGATTGGTTGATTTGAAGCTGACTGGCCAGATGCAGGGTTTACCCGTGAATGTGCGCCTTAACACTGAGACCTGCTGGGGTCTCTTGCATTATTCTGTCGTCAGTGGTTCCTAGTTAATTAGGCCTGTGTCTTTCACAAAGTTTAATAGTTTATTCACAAGGTGTTTCATGCCTATTTCTAGGTTGGTCTGCCCAAATATTCTATAGCGCCTGATGTGCAGTGCGTCGCATTCAAAGTTGATGTAAGAGGCTGTTTCCTCCTCGTCACCACAAAGTCTGCACTCCACGGTTTCTCTGTTTAATTCCACAGTGTGCAGGAGTTTCTTATGGCCGCAATGTCCGGTTAGTAAGCTGGTAATTGTGCATATCTTAGATCTGTTTAGGTTGAGAGTGTCAGCCGTCAGCGTTTGGCTAAAGTGCCCCACCATGGGTGCGCTGTATTGATGCCCTTCGATTGGTTCCCAATATGTTTGGTGTTTTGTTATCTTCCACTAATTTATCAGGTTTCCGCATCGGGTTCTGCTAATTCCAAACACTAGTTCTGGATCTGTAAATGGTAGTTCAGATGCACGTCTTGCAAGTTGGTCTGCTTCTATTCCCCTATGCCCAGGCACCCACACAAGTGTTACCTTGTTGTCTTTGGCGAGTTCATTGAGGCTCTGCTTTGACTCAATCTGAATTCAGAGCTTAGAGTGTAGACGTGTTTTCTTTCATACCCACTGTCTAAATCCATCTGCATGCAAGTCCTTATGGCATGTATCTCAGTTTGGAATACTGTGGTGTTACTGCCAACTGGAAGTATAATGTTCCTTTTCAGCCTCACTCCATTCCTGCCTTCTCTAGTTCCTATCTCTGTTTCTGTATACCAGATGATAGTGATTCTACTCCGGAGTCCCATTTATCCTACTTGAGCTGTGTTGACTTCATGAATAATTTTGGTGTGCCCAGTTTGTCGTTGGGATCTTCAATTATCTGTTTGTATAAGTCTGTATGCACTCATCTTCGCCTCTTACATGACTGTGATGTCCGAACGTGGAAGGTTCAGGATGATTTCTATAGCAGCGGTCGGAGTGCTGCTGATAGCGCTCGTGAAAAAAAAATTGTTTATTGTTTTCACCAGCTTTAAACTTCTGAAGATCCCACCTTATTTCTTTCTCGGAGACTATGCTATTGCCCTTGCTTTTCTTGAAGACCATTTTGCAGTCTTAGCCTTCTGCTTTCTAGCTGCAAGTGCCTTTCAGCCATCTGACTAGCTGCAAATATGGATTTTTCAGGAAAAATAGTTACAGGACATGAGCCCTGAAATATTTGGTGGAACCCATATGCGTTGAAATTATTTTGTTGGGACTAGATTTTTCAACGAAGAGGCAAGCAGAATAATGCCTTCCTTATAGACTCTTTAGAATATGTACATAAACCGGTGTAAAGTTGTTGGTGCATTTTTTAATCTGAAAGGCATCCTATGTTACTTGTCGAGGCCGGTCTTTAGAATATCTGGGGCTGAAATATTGATATCTTTCCAAATTTTCAATGATGTCACTTTTTTGTTGTGACTATTTGGACATGGACATGAATTTTCATGAACCGAAAATGTATTTTTAGTACTGATATGATACTCTACTTGAATGAGGTGATTGGTGAATGTTAGTGAAGCATCTGAATGGTGTGAAGTTGTCGTCGTATTTGCTTCATAGTTATCTCCGAGTGCCTCTTCTTACGGGATCGCTCCAGTAGATAAAAAATGAAGCAATCGCAGATTGAAAAGACATTGGGGCAGTGTTTCCATAATAATAGCAAAACAAATGAAAGTATTGCTATATACAAGAACGATTTAAGCAGGCCCTTGCTCAATAACGATAATGGTCCATTGAATTCAAAACTATTTCAGTTGATCAATAAATTGATCTTAGTGTGTGGTTGTGATAATACCTGGCCGCAGTTATATTTACAAGTTAAGATCAAACTCATGTTACATTTTTTGTTAATTATAATAATTAATTGGATTGATATAAATACAACTGCCTCGGTACTTATTATCAGTTGCGTAATCCTACTGATGAAGTCAACTTTTCTAACGAAATGCGCTTCTTGGAATGGAATTGAAAGTACGGTGAAGGGAAAAACTACTTTTTGTTCACGCGCATCCAATACTTCATTTACTATTTTTCCAGTGGTTTCTGGAATTAACAACACTTTTTTATGTGAACCTACCGAAAAGTCCGTCAATACGGACCAGTTACTTTCATACTTCTCAAGTTTAGAATATTTCCTCTTCCATTGAACCTGTGGAACTTAATTTCGTCTGTTTCCGAGACAGAAATAAACAATTAATGAAACCATTTATCACTTTGCACGAATTCCAGGTCCGTGGACAAACTCCAAACCTAGTAAAATATGGATCAGGCCACCACAAAACGTTGCTTTTCATGTATTCATAACAAACAGCCAGTCACTGGCTATGAAATCCTCGCTAAACATTTCAACTTTACGCTGGATTTATAGCTCTAGCTAACTGTAACTCTGGCTTTAAGGGCGTTAAAAATAATGTACATCTCTCATCTGCAGTTTCCGAGGTTTTGTTTCAATGCCTCCTCGAAGAGCGTCGAGTGCCAATTATGGTGCACTTTGCAATTTCTTGGAAATATCATCTCGTTGAAATATTAATCAAAGCAAGAGTACACTGGCTTGGATGTAGTTTTTTCGGTCAGTAAGATAAATCCCACGAATTACAATGCAGTATAATTGAATTTCTGTTTTCTGTCAGGAGAGTGCAATTTACAGCTTTTTGAAATACCAAGTGAAATTCAGGCTCTGAAGGTAGGCCTGGGATGATCAATTTTATCAATTTTATCGATTTACTCATTTATGCTGACGTCAGTAGATATACTTGAGTTTTCGAATGAACAAAAGCTAGAACAAACAAGAATCACGGACGAAACAGATATCTTTCGGTGTTTGGCAGAGCCTTACTGTTGTCATCTGACCTTAATGATCAGTCACCAGGTAAACTGATCAGCTTCGTGAAAGAGCAAGGTTTTTGTTATTTTTCAACGATCTGGCTTATATCGAATTAAATGGCATGTTTACAAATATTGCGGATTGATTTATATACGAGATGTTCTCCCTATCTCTCTCTTTTGATATCAAAGAGAGCCCTTTGTCTCGTCGGTGATGTTTTCCTCATAAGCTCGCTCACTTCTTTGGAACACCAATTGACGGTTGGTAATCTGTCTCTGTTTTACAGATATTTTCACGGACGAAGCTATTCTGAAATATCATTATTCGTTTATCGTTACCTGCAGAAATTCCAGAACACTACTGAAATGTATCCGCCATAACTCACTATGCTCAGCTTTGCTACCTTCTGTATAAAATGATTCCAGGTCGTTCGCCAATCAGAAAAGCAATGTTTCTCTATGAACAAGTTCAATACCAACAGATAGCTGATCAGTGCCTTTTAAATTTCCTTACAACGTTTCGACTCAACTAGAAATTCATGAATCAAACAGACCTCAATTAACCATGCTGTGGAGATGGTGTACGTATCCAGGATTTTGAAGTTGTTTCAATGGTTTATAAAGGAGGGTCAATTTCCAATTAGGGTTTGCGAAAGAGATCGCTTCGTGCGAGTTTAAAATATTTCTCGATAGCGCCTTCATGGTGGTTTGAAGTGGCTGTAGTGAATGAGCTGTTTTGGCTTCAACTTTCGTGAGAAGTTTGGCAGATATACAGTAAAAACAAATGAAACTAATAGGTTATTCCAACTTTTGACACTTTTTCTCCCAAGAAGAAAGAAATTCTGTGACTACTGATGAACGCAGTATTGAGAAATCCATCAATTTTATTAAGGATGTCACATTTGTCTATTAAATTTCCACGAAAACCAAGTCTTGACGAGGGATTTCCAAAAACAGATGAATGGTGTTTATTAAGAGAGGCACTGATGCCCGCGAGCTTTATGCCTATGTGCTCTATCAAGCATTTCAACACAAGAACTTAATCTTTTCATCATAAACACACCAAGTTGAAATCTACAACAATCATTTCAATAGTTTTTCTCCTGACAGAAACCTAGACAGTACTACTAGTGAAAGATTCATTTCAGAAAAAGTCCAACAAATAACTAGTCAGTTCTCTCAGAAAAAATAAGTTAAAGGTAGATCCTCGACGAAAGCAGCAATGAAAAATTGTACGTGGAACAATCAAGCTACAGTGACGAAGAGCTCCATCAAAGAAAATAATAAAGACGTTTATATCGCCGCTTCCATAATTCTTAGTGCCATACCGACTCCGAAATTAGGATTTTATTAAGCGCTTGTCTGAAACTGTTAATGAGGCTCTCTTAAAAGCTATTCTCCTAATACAACGTTATAAATTACATCTCACGGCATTCTAAGTCTCACACGAACTTGGGAATAACATAAACACTTGCCTGTATGATGCTCGGTTATGTAATGAAGAATGATGGAAGTAGCTGCGCTTTATCCAAGGGGGATACAAAATTATTTTCTTCCGAAGATGTTTTTTATACGAGAGCATGATATTTATACAGTACGTACTGGGCGAATGAACAAAGATTTGTAGATATATTTACAGGGTGTTTCAAATTAAGTCGGCACAATTGCTAACTCCGTTATTATTGATGCTACGAATCCGGTTAAATGGGCAAACTAGTAGCATCATTAATGGCCTTCTCGATGCCGAAAACAAAAAATAAATTGACAGTCGCGTTTTCAGAATATTTCATAGAATGATATTTCTTTGAATGGAACACCCTATATTTTTTCATGCATTTCGATTCGTAATAACATTCTCAACAACAAAGCTCATATCACCTTCCTTCCTAAAGTGGAAAATGAGCGACTTATGTGGAAATATTCATGTCTTTCACTAGTACAAAAAATTTGTTTTGACGAATAAAATGTCATGATTGTCCTAACACCCAATTTTGGTACTGATACGAATGACAATATTTTGTTACTAATAGCAAAATAAGGCAGCAAAAAGAAAAAATTGCGCTGGGATGTAAACTCGTGAAACCCGTGATCATCATGTTGCACCACTCAATTGACACCACTGAGCTATTTGGTATTAATATGTACAAAACGATAATTTCCATCTTAAAGCCATTCTGCTAGCCGCACTCATTTTGTGAATCAAATTATGTCTGCTGTAATGATAACTTTGAAGCCGTTTTTGTACTGAACAGAAAATTATTATGAGCAATGAAGTTGCCTTGAAACTTTGTTGAAATACTATTTGTCAAATATTCTCAAGTATATCATGACAATGTCATAAATTATTGTAATTGTCAACTACTGTTCGAATATTTTTCGAAATGCCGTTTTCCCATCAAGAAAAATGTGATATGTTAGAATACTACTTGGTTTGACAGAAAAATAGTGTAAGAGCACTTCCAACACTACAGAAATTCGTACCTCGATCGTGAATTACCTAATCAGCGTTTTTTTGCTGTGCTTCATCGTCGATTCAGGAACAATGAAAAAGTTTTTGAGAAGAGGAGAACTAAAAAACGTTTTGTGATACAGAAATTGACGTTTTATCCTACTTTGAGGTATATCCAAATAATTCCATCAGAGATTTATCTAGAGAAATATGTGTTCCACTGTCTGGTATTCAACGAATTCTGAAGAAACATGAGATTTATCCTTATGAGTTAACATTGAGAGACGATTGGGGTTTTGTCGGTGGTGTATGAATGAATGCAGACCAGATCCAAACTTCTATAGAAATATTATATGGAGCGATGAGGCAAATTTTTCAAATCGCGGGATGTATTATAGAAAGAAATTTCATTATTGGAGTAACTAGACATAATAAATCCATTTCTAGTCCATCCCCACAATCGGGAAAGACGATTCAGTATGTTTGGTGTGGTATATTTAGAGGCAGAATTATCGGTCCATTTTTCTACCATGGTTCTTTGAACGGACCCCGTTAAATTAATTTATTAACAAGATTGTTGGAAGAGTTTTTCGATGATCTTGATCTGGAGGCTCGTCAGATGATCTATTTTCAGCAGGATGGAGCACCAGCACATAATGTCAGTTGCGTAAGAAGAATGCTGCGAGGCTGTTTTGGAGATGGATTTCAACAAATGGTCCTGTTAAGCGGCCCCCTCGTTCACCAGACATGACACCTCTAGATTTTTATTTTTGGGGATTTCTGAAAAATGATGTGTACAAAATGAAACAATAATGTAGATGAACTGAAAAATTATATTGAAACTATAATTAATAGAATTGATGGCCGAACTGTATTGAATGCCACACGTAGTGTCAATAGAAGGGCCCAAATATGTGTTCAACAAGAAGGCTGTGTTTTTGAACATATACGCTTGAACATATAGCGCTTCATCAAATCCGTTTGTTATAAATGTTTCCTATTGACAAAACTGTCTTATTTTCACCTTTACGACAAAATGTCAAATGAGATTTGTTGTTGAGAATGTTATCACGAATCGAAATGCATGAAAAAATATAGGATGTTTCATTGGAAGAAATATCATTTTATGAAATATTCTGAATACGCGACTGTCAATTTTTCTTTGTTTTCAGCATCAAGAAGGCCATTAAAAATGCTACTAGTTTGCCCATTCAGTCGAATTCGTAGCATCAATAATAACGGAGTTAGCAATGGTGCCGACTTAATTTGGAACACCCTGTATAGCTTTGACAGAACCATTCTGATATTTGCAAAGATATATCGTAACATCAATGTGAAATCAATTTCAAACGAATTAGAAAAACCGAAAATGAGGGATACAGGTCTGTAATTAGTCATTCGGAAATATATACCTACCAACTTCAGATTGAATATTATCAGTAGGGTATGAGAAAAAGGATCAATAAATTCTTTAGTTTTCATGATAGATATTCCATTATAGCCTGCAGACTATTTCTCTGTCAATTTATTCCATGCTGAAACAATTTTACTTCTGGAAATACAAAACACTGGGAATCGCAACTTGAGCACTGAGATTGGATTGAAAATGCTCTTTGCCATCGTCTACAATTGATTCGTTTTAAAATGATCAGCAAAGGTATTAACAATATCAGACCAGATTTGGACTTGGGATCGCTTTTGTGTCATAAGTCACTCTACCTTATACAGATTATTAGAGATGACTCGGTCATCAAAAGACGTCATGTAATCCGTTACTTGCAAATAAAGATCAAGAAGATGATCATGAAGATAAAATGCGTCTCCCACTTTTTGGAACAAATATCATTACAAATATGGCCAAATATAGCCAATATGGCATAATCAAATCTGATAGAAGTAATTAATCGTGCATTTTCAAGTGCAATTTGAAATTCTCCCACGCACTGAATGTGATAAAAAGCTGAAATAAAATAGAAATGTGTTTGAGGAAGAGCTATTTATTGCAATTCACGCGACGAACATGATCGGGGTATTTATTCAAAAACCAAATTCTGGCAGGAAGGCATTTTAGTTTGTTATTGTTCGCAAATACGGAATCGCCTCGGATTTCAATGCGGGAAGTATCAACATCACGACGTCAGTACCAGTGAAATAAATTAGAACAATGTCCTATTCAATATATTATGGGATAATAGCGGTCAGATAAAATAAATTATACTGTGTCTTTTGCCCAAAGTGTTCCTGAAAATAGGCCGTCTTAAATTAATCTGCCGCAATCTAGTCTGATTTGTGTTACTGTGTGAGAAGTAAACAACCTTGACATCTGGTATAATTGTCGATAGTATTTAAAAACGAAACCAAATATTATCATCTTGATACAAAAGCTATGGCTTGTATTCTAATTATTGGTATTGAATTTGTTCTGGAAGAAAAATTATTTGTATTGTTGTCACTTGCCTCCAAGTACAATATATCTTGTTATTTTGGTGAATGTCTGCTAGTTCTACAGGAACAAAATAAAGTGAGAATAATTATTGTTACTTGGGATTTTGGTTCATAGAATCATGCGAATGTGGTTTTTGTTTGCTTGACTTGTGTTGATGAAGGTTTGAACTATTAACCCGTTTTGTTCATGTCCTTTTTGTATGATTCAAGAATAATTGGTTCATTTGCTCATTATTATTACATGTTATATTTACAACGACTTGAGATGTACCATTAGTACATGTTTGGTTTGAAGGAAATATGTTGTACACTGATATTAGACTACTAGAGGTTTATTCAGTTATATTGCATAAAACAAAGGTGTTTAATATCGCCTATGCTTGAGGTTGCTTTCTTTGATTTTAACTATAATTATGTTTAGCTATATCTGAATTTTCATCCAGAAACACCTATGTGCTTGATACCATTATGTTTCCAACTTCTTTTATGTACATTATAGTCGAATAGTCTTGTTTTTATGTACAATTCATGATTAACTTCTTAATTTGAGATAATCTTATGACGTTTCGAAGACCCCCTTCACCATCATCAGATCTAAATTTCTGATGAGTGTCAAACGAAGAGGGCTTTCATCACATATGCACAAATTGGTTTTCTATTTTACGTTTCATCTTTTGATCTGGACTCGAAATTTAAAGAATTGTAGCCCTATAACACTTCCTCATATCAGTTACTCTATATATACATCATTGTGATTGAGTAGGAATATATCGATCATACTTTTCAACGATGATAAAAATGGTGTTTGATTTGTTCTGTTCCAGAGCTGCTCTGGAGTGCTCCTGAGTTGTTGCGTCATGGTAGTTTGCGCAAGAAAGGTACTCAACCGGGAGATGTTTACTCCTTTGGTATCATCATGCAAGAGGTAGTTGTCAGAGGAGAGCCATTCTGCATGTTGGCTCTAACTCCAGAAGGTAAAATTTAAAAAATCATCTATTTTTCATTCACTTGCACAAAAAATACAATTTCATCGTTTCAATGAGTTGGTAAAAAAGTACGGTTTGTAACGCATCCACTCTCTAGACAATCGTTTATCAAACAATCGCTACACCCATGTATAAAATACACGGTACTAACAGGTCGTTCATAACACTTGTTACATAATATATCTGCTCTCATAAATTGAAATCCACATTCACTGTCATAACTCTTCCTCCTCGTAAATTTGCCAACGGCTACAAGAACTTAAATTTCCTTCGGACTCGTATGAACAACTAAGGAGAAATAAATTTCCCAGAATTCAATCGCGTTTGTTTTATCTCTTATCAAAGAATTGTCTGCAAGGAAACGTTTCGAATAACAGAATACGACAGCGAGACATTAATTCACCAACCTTTCTTCTCGGAATAGAGGAAATGGTCAGTTGCGAACCGCTTTAAGTTACGACCAAGGAAAGGAAATCGAATATGATTTCCGTTCGCCTCAATCGCAACATTCGAATTCGAAACAGTGAAACCCAGCCTCAAACTCCGATACGGGCATTATCTTAGGTAAGCATTCTGCAATGTTGTGCTGTTCAATCTCGACATTTTATACTTGCAATAAAATGCCGCTCGCATGGCGTTATAACTTCCGTATTCAATTTCCGATATATATCTCCGATAAAATGAGAAAATTGAATTCACTCCATCCAAATTCGTTACCGCGACACTGGCTTTTGATATCCTCAGGGATATTTATCATTGGAAGTCAGTTCTTGAAGAGGTTTTCTGGAGAAAAAATCTCGGTTTATTCAGAGAACATTGTGATAACCAAGAGAGGAAAATGAATTAGTATTGCTTTAAAATTGATCTAGTTTAAGGGCTTGTGTAGTGTAAAAGTATGCGGTCTCCAAGATCTTTTGCTACAGCATCTATTTCAGTTTTGTTCATGAGGCTTCATTTTTATTTGAGGCTTCGTGATAAGCTTGTGAAACCATAAAAAGCAAACATGCGAGGAACAAGAACGATCTGAATATGTACTTGGAAAAAATTCTAGGACAACTTTGTGGAACACAATGTGAACAAAACATAAGCGTTTCTTTTCTCCAGAAAGACGTATCTCATAGTGGCCAGTGTGATTTTATCCAGTGGCGAAGGCTTGGGCCTCCCGAAATCAATTTATCTTTTGACGATTTGACAATTCAAGTATGAGAATGTTATTATGAATTATACTTCTCATAGTAGGGCACCTCCCAAAAAAGTCAAGCTACGGCACTGAAGTATCCATTTCAATGCTGTCTTTCTTAGCAATAGTGCAGTATCTACAAAAAATATGAATATTGAGATATTGGATTCTGTGAATTTGAAAACCTATAAATATTGCGTTTTACCA
Source organism: Chrysolina americana (assembly GCA_958502065.1). Taxonomy (NCBI): domain Eukaryota; kingdom Metazoa; phylum Arthropoda; class Insecta; order Coleoptera; family Chrysomelidae; genus Chrysolina; species Chrysolina americana. Next base: position 8,645,715 of record OY293410.1, read on the forward strand.
AGCAAAAATGATGTATACTCCCGGTTTATAGCCAAGGTTTACAAATAATTTTGCCGTATGTACACAAGTTTGATAATTTTCTTCGTATGAAAGTTGAATGTACAGAATTCTGAGCATGGACGGCAGAATGAAGTCTATTAAAAAGCTCGGTATTATCATTAGCGGTACCATTTGATGTGAGGTTCATTACCATAAGTGCCTATCAAAAACGTGGCATGTTCAGTTTCCTTCTGTACCAATCCTTTAATAATTCCACAGGAAAAAGCTCATCGATATCAGATCTGGCGAACGTGCAAGCCACAGAATAGTTTCTTTGTGGGTGGATAAGAATCTATTGATATGAAAAATATTTCAGAGGTATTCCATTACAATACTCGAGATTGCAAGTGGGATGGTAAGGACCTCGTAATCCCTAGTTTGTACGAGTCTTCCGAAGACTTCTAAGGGTTACTAGTTTTTTTTTTGGTTAGGTGGAGAAAATCTTTCGTAGAGAAATATTGAGTCTCCAAACTCAATAAATACTGTGAGACTCTCCTTATTACTCACTAAAACCTCCACCTCGGTGTAGGTCCGGTCAGGCTATTGCCTCCGGTGACACTTAGGCCTATTGGCCCATTGCATCTTACCTGTGTTGTAATCTCATAGTATCCAATCCAATACTTTTGTGCCTTGTACGAGTTTGTACAAATTTCGTATTGAGTGGGAGCTGTATAATTCTGGGTCACCAGATGGCTGCCCGAAAATTTTCTGTCTACGGACTAGAGCTTCGCAACAGCACAGTATGTGTTTCACGGTTTCTGGATCCTTACCACATAGTCTGCAGGTCAAGTCTTCATCGTATTGCCCCATTTTTTTGAAGTGCTCCTTCACTGATGCATGTCCAGTCAGGAGTACCGTAACGGTTATCAACTGGCTCCTGTTCATCGTTGACAGGTCCAGCGTTCTTTCTTACATGGTCCTATGATATATTCTTTCCCGTGTTTGTTTCCTAGAACATTGTCCCAGTAGTTTTTGTGCTTGTCCCCAATCCAGTCTTCTACAGACGCTCTTATTGTACGCTTTGGTACCCCTAGCATCTGCCCTTGGTTTGGGAGCATTTCCGATCCTCTCCGTGTGAGTTCGTCTGCTTTCTCATTGCCTGCGATTCCCTGATGACCTGAGACCCATATCAGTTTTACTTGTTTGCGGTCTGACAGAGTTTTCAGTTCTCCTTTGCAGACCCATACCAGTTTGGACGTTACTTCCTTGCTACACAAGGCCTCCAGTGCCGCTTGACTGTCTGATAGGATGTTGATATGCGTGTTTTCAACGTTACTCCTATTATTTTCCTTCCGCATAAAAGGATGGCGTACACTTCTGCTTAAAAGACAGAGGTATGCGGGTGCCCAGTGAGTAGCTGATGCCAATACTCGGAATCCTGGAGAACACTCCTGAGCCCGCTCCATTCTCAGTCTGGGATCCATCTGTGTACCAGACTTTCCCCTGCAGAATGTCCTTGAGCTGTGAGCCGTTTCATTCAGTTCTGTTTGGCGCCAGCACTCTTAACTGGTTGTTGAAGGAGTACTGTTACGGAATGTCCTTTCTCGTTCCTAGCGAGCCCATCCATCTCGTGACAAGGTTGAGAGCCTCCTGCATGCGATCTCTAACCGTTGTATTGAATTTTCTCTGTGCTAAGACCACGATAGTGTCAGCATAGCCAAGGGCTCGATGTCCTGCTTCGTTCAGTGTTTTCAACAGCGAGTCCGCGATCAGATTCCACAGAAGCGGAGATAGAACACCACCTTGTGGGCATCCTCTGGTCGCCATGGCTACTACGGTCTCCTCTAATACAGTGATGAGTATCAGTCTATTCCTCAGCATTGAGTCTATCCAGGCCACACATGGTTCCTCGATTTCTCTGTTTCTGAGAGCTCTTATGATTGGGGGTTACTCGTTAGGGTGTAGCCTGTTGAGAGAACGAACAAATATGACGATTATGTTGCACCATATATTTTATTTTTCGATGAGGAATATCTTATGAATAACTATGAATTTGGGATATTTAGTGATTTAGGATATAAATGGTCAGTCTTAGTGAGAACAAGGCTCAACCAAATCAATTTGTCGTATTCCTAGAAAAAATAGACGAAGATTATTTGATCCACTGATCCCGCTGTTCACTCTGTCAGACTTCGTCGGCCAATCAATCTTTTGGGTTATCTTATTGTTGGTACATTGTGTTCATGGAAATTTCTAGTGGATTTTGAAGGAGAACGTTGTTCATTGCGGAGGTTGTTGCACCTTATAACATCTGATATCCCAGGCCGGTTAAGTTTTAATTTATAATTATTGAACCGATGGAGTAGTCGAAATTTCAGCTAAACGTTAATTTTTTGGGTACGTGTTCGCAACCTTTTTGATAGCTCCGCTACCTTCAATGAGTACCACCGGGAAACCATGTTTGTCACTGGAACGAATATATTCATCTCAAATTTTTTGGAAGCCAAATGTATGAATGATATGAATCCGTTCTTCCTAAGCTATTCCGGATATTCTTCTTTACAGAAATCATAGAAAAAGTGAAACGTCCACCGCCTCTAATCCGACCTTCTGTCAGCAAGGGGGCTGCCCCACCGGAAGCCATCAACATCATGCGCCAATGCTGGGCTGAGCAAGCGGAAATGCGGCCTGATTTCAGTACCGTCCACGACCAGTTCAAGAAGCTGAACCATGGTCGCAAGGTGAACATCGTCGACACCATGTTCCAGATGTTGGAGAAGTACTCCAACAATCTGGAGGAACTGATCAGGGAGAGGACGGAGCAGCTGGATATCGAGAAGAAGAAGACTGAGCAGTTGCTGAATAGGATGTTGCCCAGGTTAGTGTCTTTCCATTTTGTTGAATAGCAAGTTGGATTTCCGTTATCAGTCCGATTTCAGAAGTGGGATACACTGAAGTGAGTACTACAACATAGCCTAGTCAGGACGATCCATCCTTAATACTTCCAAAACTAATATTTTCGGAAGCAATTCGGGAAGAGTACAAAATTATGAAGTATGATAGTCCATTCAATCCTCGCTAGTCTATTTTGACATTACATTATTTTTATGGCAACGTTATATTTGTATAACTGCGTCTCAACTGTTAGTGAATTTTGGTATATCAGTGGAAATTTAGATATATTGCAGATAATCCACTCAGATTCGCAAATTTCCATATGACATATGGATATGATTAAAATTATTTTCAATGCAGGCAGAAAAGAAAGAAAAAATATTCATTAAATTTCTATCCGCACACCGTTCATATCTTGCTTACATTTTTTACATAAATGGTGAAAGCATTTGGACAAACAATATTTCACCTTCTTGATTGATTCTGTAGCAATTTTTATTATTTTCTATACAATCGATGATCATGCCTAAACAGTTTCGAACAGATGAAGGAATATTTTACAATATAGATCATGGAAATAAGATTATTCAAGTTTAATCTATGTTTCAACTCGTGTTAACATCGTTGGTATGAGGTTTCGGGCAGACGAACTTCGAAAGGAAGTTCTTTACAGAATTTCTGCTCAGTTTTTTCCAGTTGTTTCGCCTGAACCGAAACGAGAATATTAAATTGGAAAGTTTTACAGAAAAAGTTATTTTGTCGGTGGAGGAGTTTCGGATCTAATAAGGAACTTCCTGTGTCGGAAACAAACTTTAGGAGAGTATGGAATGGAACTTAGTTTATGTCCGGTTCATATCCAATATTGGCGTTGGTAAATAGTTCATAAATTTTTCCGACAAGATTTCATGAAAAATGGCTTTTCATAACTTTGTGAAATCGTGAATTTTTGCGGTATCGATTTCAGCGTGACTGGATACGGATATCGATGAAATTTGCCAATTATGAGGTTTGAATGATGACTTTTTTAGGCTTTCCTCATTCAAATGGCCCCCGAATACCATCGAGTTATAAACTGTTGACAACTATGAAATATTTTAGGTGTACACTACAGCTGCTTGGACTGTAATGAGTACATGTCCCACATTTTATGTGACAGGCAATATCTGATTTGTCGAAGGAGATATACAAAAATGTTTCATACAAAAGTTTTATGAGTTCATGAGAGCTATATTTTGATATAATTTTCAAATGTACAGGGTGTTTGGTGTAGGTGCTACAGACCAAAATGCCATTTTTTAAAATAGAACGCACTGTATATCATTACATATTCAGATTCTACGCTTAATTCTGATATCATTTCATGTTTAGTTTTTGAAATTCAGTTACGGCGTTGTTGAGTTATTGCACTTAAAACAAGGTTTATTATAAGGTATCAAAAAATCTTTAACGCGTACACGAATCCTGTCTATATCTTTTATTAAATTGAACTAGAATCCTACTGAATAATAACTATTAATGTAACGAGATTATTATGCGATTTATGATAATCGAGGACGTGCATCTTCCGAGATTTATTCAAATTGCATAATAATCAAGTTACATTCACAGCTTTATCATATCATTGACAACGATGATGTGAAAATAAAACCAACAACTTTGGTGCCATTTGGTATGATTTGATCCAGTTGATGGAAGATATTCCGATAGCAGAACGACAAGGAATTTGGTGGCAACAAGATGGTGCTCCTCCTCACAATTCACAGGTTGTTACTGAATATCTGGATAGAACGCACCCAAATAGATGGATTGGTAATAAGGGTCCAATTCGGTGGCCGGCTCGTTACCCAGATTTATCACCGCTTTAAATTTTCCTATGGGGTTATTTGAAAGATATTATTTTCACCACTCCCCTTTGAATGTGGATGATCTGAAAATGAAAATTCGACTAGCGTGCAGTGATATTACGCCTGATATAAGAGCGACTTGTTCGAGAGAAGTGATTCGACGTTTCGAAGCCTGCATAATATCTAATGGGCCTCACTTTGAACATTTTTTATTACATATCTAGGTACTATTCTTATGAAATGATTCATCAAGTTATATTACATTGTTATGGACGATTTGTTCCTGAATACACCTCTTTCAATTTCGCAATTGTTTCATATTCAAAATGATTCCTGACTGAATTCCACAACTCAAAATTGAAACCATAACTACGAACACCCATAATTTTGACTAATTTTCATGTGATCTGATGCAGAGAGAATAGTTATTGTATGAGATATTTTTAAAAATAATAGTCGTTCTCAAGACTTTACATTTTAAGCAATAACTCAACAACGCCGTAACCGAATTTTAAAAACTAAACATGAAATGATATCAGAATTAAGCGTAGAATCTGAATATGTAATGATATACAGTGCGTTCTATTTTAAAAAATGGCATTTTGGTCTGTAGCACCTACACAAAACACCCTGTATATTTGAAAATTATATCAAAATATAGCTCTCATGAACTCATAAAACTTTTGTATGAAATATTTTTCTATATCTCCTCCGACAAACCAGATATTGCCTGTCACATAAAATGTGGGACACCAGGTATAAATATTCCATGATATTTGACAGAAATTTTATCGAAAACAAAATGATAGAAAAACATTGTGATGAGTCGGTTTTTCGATTATTTGGATCTGTGCTTGAGTTGGGAAATTCAAAAAGTCTATATTTAGGTCCCACGCACCACTACGTCTTATGTGCCTCCTCTAACACGGTCAAGAAATCATGCGGAGAGAAACTAGGAGATCTCTACAACGAACCTATGGCATATTTCGTCTCATTTAACGTGAATGAAAAATAAAATTGACACCAAAACTGACCCCTGCGGTACCCCGCCAAAGATTTCTCCGATATCACTGACCTCATTTCCTACTCAACAAAATCGCTTCCTGCCTGTCGAATAATTATGGAGCCACTCATACTCCTCTAATACCCATGTTAGTAACTTTTTCCAGCAGTATTGTATGAAAAATGGTATCGAGGAATAGTTATAGTTCAAATTTCACCCGCCAAAGTCCCCACCAATTTATGAAAGGTATTATCTGAGATATTTTATATGAAATGGAAGAAACAAATTAAAATTTCAGTGTCTAAATCCAATATCGTCTCTCATTTCACAAGTAAATGCCGCTCTAATCTCTGTCCACTTGGTTTGAGTTCATCATCGGTGTCAATATTTGAATTATTCAAATCGAACAAATGTTATTACAGCTACGTCGCCGAGAAACTGAAACTAGGAATGCCCGTCGACCCGGAGGAATACGAGGAGGTGACAATTTACTTCTCGGACATAGTGGGTTTCACTACAATATCAGCCCACTCGACGCCGTTTCAAGTGGTAGACCTGCTGAACGACCTCTACACTTGTTTCGACGCCACCATCAACGCGTACAATGTGTACAAAGTGGAGACCATCGGGGACGCTTACATGGTCGTCGGGGGACTGCCGGTCAGGATACCGGATCATGCAGAGCAGGTGAGTTCGCTTCAGTTGGTATTATCCTGTTCGTATGTGTGAATGAATTGCAAACAGTCAGGGTCGTCGATTAGGGGACTAAGTCTAGTTCAGCGTTCAACCCATTTAAATTGAAATATCCTTTCAGCTTTTGTTGAGAAAGAGAGATACTGAAGTATATACCCAGCGCCATCTCTAGGTTCCATAAAAAGCACGTCCAACTATGGTATCGTCTTCAATATGAAGCCAAAAATTAAGTCATGAAGAAGGAACGACACTACTTGTCAGAAAACCTTTAAAATAGTCCCAGATGGCAACAAAAATCATATTAACAGCCCATGCTTTCCACATTTTCTTTAAAATGATGTTCTGATAATTTCAGGCCATATAGATAAATGAAATGTGATTATAAAAAACCAATGGAAACCCAAAAGTGTTCCCACAAGTACTAGAAATGTGCTTCAGTACCATCATGACTTATTCCTGGGACATATCTTTTAGAATCCTTTTTATTTCAGTGAAAGCACATAATTTGGAGGTACTTTGTACATTTTACAGAATATTCCATACATTTGTTAGGATTATTCTCCATATTCAAGAATGTGATAAAAATATTCTCCGAACATTCCAGGGAATATGCTTTTTATGGCTCTGACTATAATATAAATATTCTCTGCTGCGCATACCAAAAATACAGAATTATTTACTTAACAATCAGGTAACCCTGATGTGGGTGGCAGGTCACAGGGGCATCAAAGGCAATGAAGACTGCCTTGCCAAAGAAAAACACACCACTTCCTAGCCCAGAAACCTTTTGTGGACTCTCCAAAGCCCACAAGCGAAAAGGCTAGAGAGCCTATCGCCTAGTAAAGCTAAACAGCTTCTCGAGTTGGACAAACAAAACCAAAAAATTGTGAGAGGACAACTCACTGGGCACTGCTCTCTGGGGTATCATCTCAAAAAGATGCCAGCGATCTTCTTCAAGATGCTCAAATTTCTGGAAGGGGCATTCTTGACGCCCTCCGACATCAGGAACTCAGCACGGAGTCTCAAAATCCGGGGTCTTGAATAGATAAAGGGTCACGCACAAAAGACGTCACAGGTCGAGGTGCCTTATGAGTCTGCACAGCCTGTACTTCCCCCCCTAAAATCTACAAACAAAATAGGAATAAGACATTTTCTGAGTTTGTGTTCAAATGTTTCAATTGAAATATTGCCGGTCACTTTTACCAAAAGTGGTTATTTCAAGTACAGAAGTAGTCTCAACTCAAATTATTCTGCATCATATTCTATATTCCATCTACCATCTCTAGACCACCTAATGTCAACCTGATTTGCCGCCATGAATCTCCTCTCTTCAATAGATCATTCTCAACAATCAGGAAATCCCATTGTGCCCACACAATGCCTTGAAAGTTGGTGATCGAACGGAGATTTCCTTTCTGATGGGTCTTTTCGCTCCACTTTTCTTCCATCGCAGAATATCTGCAACGCTTGGATCACTTTCATAGTCTTATTTCATTTTTGCTGCGGTCCAGTTGTTGGCAACTATTAATCTCACTTGGTTGATTCCTTGGCAACGTTCAATTCGCTCACAATGTTCAGAAGAATCCAAACGAGGTCTTCTGGACAAGGCATCTGCGTTGTTATGCATTTTGGTTGTTTTTAGTCTCTTAACAGGGATGGATAACCCTGGGGGTTCTATCATTGCTAGCCGACATGAGCCCCGATATTGCCGACAAATTTGAGGACTAGCTGGAAGACCTTGTTCTCACAGTTGATTGCAAACGTGGTGGCATTCTTACCCTGCAGTTTCTAGTAAGATGCCCAATTTTCCACATCGATAGCATGCCTTGTTCTTCTGAGTACTAATTCTGCTTACCAAATAGTCAATCTCATCCAGAACCTTCCGGACTCAAGGGGTTGGAGAATGTTAGTCGCAGAGTACTTTGGATTTCTGTGTCTCAGTTCTTTGAAATCTCCCGTTGCTTCTGGTTAAGCCAGCTGAATCAGGCTTCTCTGCTTCAAATTCTTGCAGACTCTCACCCAATTTTTTAGTGCGCGTTTTCATTTGAGCCCCATACAGCTGTTCTCGATGTTGATCGCCATACCGTTACTCTAATGCAGTAATCAGGTATTCATATTTATTTTGCTGTTCGATGGGTATCGTCTGCAACATACCCAAATCTGTCCCTCTCAAAGCTACTATGAATTCCGTAGTTTTTTCTTCTTCGCCGCTTCAAGTTGTCGGCGATACATGGACCAAGAGGACTGTCAATCAAAGGTCAGTGGTTTTACGGAAATTCCTAATGTGACAACTCCGTATCGACGATCTTGGTTCTTGAGAAGTGCTATCTGGTTTTCGAATCCTTCCTTCTCCTTCCACATTGTATCCACTTTCTTATTGGAAAACCTTGTTTTGATGTTCTAGAACCTTCTGGAAGTCTATGTTCCTTTGTTTTTCTATTGCTTTTGTTGTTCGAGTAGTGCTTCTTCTCGTTATTGTTTTCTTTTTTCTCGTTCTTGTTTCCCATCTTCTAGCAAATTTTCTTTGTTCTTCAAGAATTTTCTGAAGTGCCTCTTCTCGTTCTTTCTTTTCATTCAACCGTCGCGTTTCCTCTTTTTGTTTTTCATTTTCTCGTTTTTGTTTTTCATCTAGTTGCTCTTTTCTCTGTCCTTCGAAAATTTTCAGGGTTGCTTCTTCCGTTCTTTCTTTTTTCTCCTGGCGCCTTCTTTTCAAATCCGCGTATTGATTCTGGATAAATTTCACCATGTCCTCCATCTATCGTATTCACCATCGATAGTTTCTGCGCTTCACTAATATCCCACTTCTGACACCACTGTTATGATATTTTCAAATAATACTCCGAGCACACCAAACTGTTTTCATTTACTTTGCTATAAAATACAATTACCACACTGACTAATAAAACACATTAAACTGCTTTTCTGATATCAACTAGCAAAATTTCCAAAAAACTACTTGAAAAATCTTCCTTAAAACTTCATCTCCCGCGTAAAATGTGTCGCCTTAAATACTCAATTCGAGCAGAGTAGATTTTTCGGAATCAATCCGTTTTCCAGATTGGTCAGTACAGAAAAACACGAAAGTAATTCTACGAATGAGGAAATGTTCACTGCGATCGGCGCCGGTTTGTTTGTTATAACGTTTTCTGGTCAGCACTCGACAGTGACGTAGCTAGGGGATTTTTTTCAATCTCGTAACAATACATATGCTCAGGAAATATTCTCCATAGGAACATTCATCGCATATAATCGGCCACTCTAAGATACTGTTGTTTCTGATTCTGTGAATGGAAGGATCAATCCGTGGATGTTCCGTAGAATATTCCTGGCCAGCATATAATGGGTATTCAAAGGGATATAGGTAAGTGGTTATTCTCCAGGAGAGTTTGAAACTCAGCATTTTGCTTCCAATTTTCTTTATTTCCCTCAAACCCCTTCTACTGTTTGATATTCCTGGTGGGACTCTCCGAAAGAGGGCCAGAAATCTTCTTAACATCCTTGCTCACTGTCATATGTCATATGATAAACATTATACGTCAGTAATATTATTCAACGTCGGGGCGTGGCGCAAGTAGTATGGCGTCCGAAGGTACCGGGTTCAAGCCGCAGTCGGAGCTGAGATTTTTTCAATTTATTTTCACCAATTGAATTGTTAAAATCTCGTGACTTGACTGGGGTGAGTCCTGCATGATTCACTGTTGCGTTCAAATTAACAGTGCTGCTCCTGTGGTGGCGTATGGAGTTAGTAACATAGCCTTCCCAGAACATATAGTGGCTAATGTTCTTATCAATCAATGCCACTATAAACAGTTAAAAAATATATTGTTTAAGATCTATTATAGTACTGATTACTTAGGTTTCGGATATCCATCGTCTTAATGGGTTGAAAGATATTTGACTTCTTATACTTTTTCACAACGTTTCGATTGCTTGTATCCGCAATCGTCTTCAGATGAACACTAGCACAAGTTTTGTCATTATTGAAATTGAGCAACTCAACCCTTTCCCTGCTTTAGACACCTAGTGAGCATTTCAGAATGAATTCAAACGTTGAAACACGCCTGAATTTCGTGCGTCCACATTCCATCGAATATTGTGGAAGTGTTTCGCTTCACTTGTCGTTTCGACAGAGATACCGGGAAGCAATCAATCCGTTCGCCTACGTTACTTTGGGAAACAGGACTGTTTGCTCGAAATGCGTTTGTTAGAGTGAAAGTTTGGGATTCGACATGCGAGCACATATTTCAGAAGCTCCCGCAGGACAGCCATCAATTCCATTGACGTAATTGCTTCAACTAACAACCTTCGATTCGATATTCAGAGATACCAAAATACAGGAGATGCAATTTTGTCTCTTTCATATGTATGTATGTATATTCGAAAATTATTGGTGCGGAAAGTATAGCAGCTGCTATGTTTTGTAATTAGTCGAAAGCTTTCGATTATGCATGGGAATCGTTGAATGGTTCAGGGATATCACTCTCGAATGGTCGAATTTTATTTGTTCGAACAAAATCTAATAGCAAGGAAACAGGATATACATATTATATTCAAGTTGTGTCGAAAGTTAGTCTGAAGCTGTTCGAGTCATTTTCAACAACAAATGCGTACTTTGTGAATCTCACTTATGACATTTTCTTCATTACTGAGTCCAAAATTCGTGGAGTCCCCTTTTGAATGACAGGAAATTCTAGCAATTATTCATTTTTTATTTATTAGATATCATTCATTTCACTACGAATCAGTTTTTTTTGATACACAAAAATGTAAGAAAAATATCAGTATAAAACTACGATTACATATAATCCATAAAAACGGTAAAATATAGATCTGAAATAGACTATAATTTAAAACTATTGAACCAACAAAGTTCAGTTAGGATTTTATGGAGAATCGAACAAGATAGGATAAGATAATTTGTTGGTTTTACGTTTTTATATAATATTAAATGATGTTTCGATGAAATTATGTTTCGTTAGTTTTTTAGTTCGACTATTTTATGATATGAATAGCTTAGGTAATTGAGATTTGCGATTACTTAGTTTTACACATTAGATGAATTTCTTTCCTGATTATAAATCAGTTCTGTATATTTCATTCTGCTATATTTAAGTCTTATAAAAAGTTATTCTGATAAATGATCAATTCTCCATTTTATTGGTTTTACGTATTAACGGTTTTTTCATTTATTATTATTAACAAAGAAATTCTGCTATTCTTTGGCCCACCAAAACTACTACACTCGACTTACATACATATAAAATCAGTCTTCCAGTACGAATAACGAAGAACGAATAAGATTTTCTTCAAATAATACGGGTTGACAGGAAAAAAGTTAATGATTGGTCTAATTCAAATTCATCACCATTCGGGGTAAGAAAAACTTACAATCAATCTTTCAGATGTTATCTTGAAAATATTCCTTGAGATAATAACATCGTTGACAGTTTCATTTTCAGAACGTGGAAGTTTGGAATACCAAAATAAATATAAAAAAAAGAAGTTTCAATCAATGTTGAAGATCATGTTGAAATTCCATGTTCCATCAGCCCAACCCTTCACCATCAACTTTCATACTTGCCGGTTCTCACTTTACCTCTGTAGCCATTCTTTCTGAACCAGAGACCGTATGTATAAACTGAAAATAAAGTTTCTGTTATACGTTCAATGGATAACAGCCGAGAAACCTCTACCCAAATCGAATCCCTATCATAACTTTTTCCATGGAGAACTCAATTGCAATATATAGGTATACTATTCCGCATAAAATCCCATTATGAGACAGGAAGGTGAGATTCCCCTCTCTATCACTTCGCCCAAACAATATTCAGAGGTGCCTACAAACTTTAGAAACGAGGGAAACGGAAATCGAATCCAATTGGAATGCATACAATACTGAGTTCAGAGTAGGCGCCAGGCCGGAATTTTTAGCAAAATGGATTTTTGTCCTTTATATCATACTGTATCGAGACTATCCATGGAATGTTTAGTGGATATAACAAGTGAAAAGTGGTGTGTACAACAAAATACCTAGCTATTGAAAGCAAAATCGATTCTTATAGTTTGGGAGCTACAAATAATTTGAGATCAAATCGAGCAACCCTGGGGAAACTTCTGTACATTCCGTTGAATATATTGCATGGATGTTGGGTTTTATTTTGCCTAGTTGTTTCAGTTCAATATCCTCATTTCACGACAAATATGGTAATAGTGCTAGTTTAATATCCCGTATCGTTCCTTATATTATTTTTTTTTAGTCTATTAATCCCACCTTCTGACGCCATTGTGGTCAGACAATAATATAGTCGTCTTGTTCCACAATAAGAATGATAACATTAAAAAGTCTTATACTAATCGTCTACGAATGGAGCTGCGACTTACAATAAAGTCAGTTGCAGCACCATCCGTAAATACACCAAGAGACACTCCTTGTATCATCTACTCCAGGCAGAGACCAGATGCAAATGAAAGTTCGAGTGTGTCTATTGGAGGGTCCAATTCAATGAAACAAATGTTCCGTGGAACTTGTCTCTTCACACAATTGCACAAGTGGAAATTGAGGCAAATATCTGACAGGAAACAACTACGTGAGACTATTTTTTTCTGATCACTGAATTGGCAGAAGATGTCATACAGAATGGCCACGAAGGTCTCCATATCTAATTCCTCTAGATTAATCTTGTTGAGAAATAACCTTCGAGAATCACAACCATGTGAGGGCGGAAATTGAAGCTCGTTTGTACCATTATTGAGTGGAATTTGACGAAAGAAATTTTGAATATCTACTGTAGAAAAATTTTCCTCTTCTCTATTTCATGTTGGTGGATTTCGATTCAAGAATTTAATAAAATAATTCTATAAACTCTTACAGACGTTCAACGAAAATCGCTTTATAATTTTTCACTTCAGTTATCTGGCCCTCCTTTGCAGTAGAACTTGTCCTACGACGGCCCTGTGTTCGATTCGCATAAGGTGTGTGTTTCTGTCTTTTTTACGATACTTGCCTTATTCGTTCAACTGTGAAAAGGCCTGAGGGTGATTTAGCAATAATCCCTGGATATATGTAAAATAGCGAGCTTTTTTCTGCTTTGTTTCGGTACATTGAAAGAAAACATGAAAGTGAAAATATGGTCTAGATTTTCTGTATGGATTGACGATACATTTCGAACAATGCGAAGGTACTTTTTGAGGGGCCATTTATTCTGTGTGTATATTGAGATTTGGATATAAACAAGATGAAAGATATTTTGTGGCTTCAAAGGATATTATCACGTGACGTCCGTAATAAAGAGCTCTCCTGAACAATAAGAAAACTGAAATATCTCGTACCTCATTTAGTGTGAAACAAAGCAACAATTCTTACGAAAGTGTATCGGTAACAAGACAATAATTAATAACAAATCAAATTCATGATAGAATACCGTCTGGTATTCACAAGTATTATTCTCAATATGAATCTGTTCACTAATTACTTTTGTTATGATGAAAAAAATTGTTCATCAATTTTCGTCGTGTGTTATTGGTAGAAACTATGACCAAGTTCTCTAGAATGAATGCATCACGTAGATATCATCGAATTTAGTAATACTTTGTTGGTACTACAACAACCTTGTTTCCAAATACCGTCTCCTTCGACCTACATAATATTTGAGACAATTTTCGGAAATTCTTGCATACAACGTTGGGTCAATTGCTGTGAATACAATATATTGAATCCAATCAATAATTAATTCCTATTGCCTCAAAAATGGTGAACATTCCATTTGAATAGATGTAGTTCATTGGTTTTTCTGAATCATTTATCAGAATGAGTTCAGTGTTCGTAGAAACTATGACTTTGTTGTCTAGAATGATCGCACTTGGATTGATATTGTTGATTTTATTGTTATAACGTAGATGTTACAACAACCTTATTTCCAAATAACGACTCGTTTGACCTACATAACATTTGAGGCAACTTTCGCAATTTCTTGCTCACAACGTTAGGTTAAATTGCTGGAAATATTAATTTACTTCGACTCAAAAGTCTGCTGCATATTAAATAAACGTATTTTATTGGTATTTCTGGTATTCTAAAATAAGTTTTTCGAATGTGATTTCAAAAATCAAATTATCCCTATATTGTAGAAGAATTACTATGATACGTTCCTATAACTTAATCAATGCTCATTTTGAATCTTAAACATTCTGGTCACGATATCATTTGATCAAAATAATCTTCATCAATAATTTTTGACTTCTTCGTTATCAACAAGAAATTATTAAACGTTCATGCTGGAGCTGAAGAAAATCATATTTTGCTATCAGAAAGGTCATTATTTTTGCTAGGTGGCAACAATGGCATTAGATCTACTCCACCAAAGCGGGCGATTCCGTATAAGGCATTTACCCAAAACTCCTTTGAGGTTGAGAATAGGACTTCACACAGGACCGTGCTGCGCAGGCGTAGTCGGTCTCACTATGCCTAGGTACTGCCTTTTTGGCGATACTGTCAACACTGCTTCCAGAATGGAATCCACAGGTGAGTTGATTATTTAATACGAAATTGATATATTAGTACGAGAAAAACACTCAAACGCCTAAAAATATAAAGAAGTTGACAAAAATAGGATGCGAACTCGAAATTCAGTGACAACATAGGTACCTACACTGACAATTTTCACTAAAATTAATTTTTCAATTTGTAGACAATTGAAATTTATGTTGAAGCAGTTATAACAATAACAAAACAACAGTAACAATCATGCTCTATCGCTAGAGAATGATGTTTCTGTTTCAATAATCGTGAGGTCCACAGTGTGTTTATATCCCAGAAATGATCAAACATCCTAGTTGATTTCGTTGTTAGAGCTGTTGTTCCATCTATGGAGATATGCGTCAAACGATGTAGAGTATGAGTTTGTTGAATTGAAAACTATATGAAACCTACAATGCAGGATCCATCTAGCCTCTAAGCTTGTGCTACTCTCCCATAGATGTTCCAATGATCACCATTTGGCGTATTTAACTCGTGAATGTTTCTTTTTTCACCAACCTAGGTGTAGAAGATTTTGTGCAAAATTCAAAAAACATGTCAAGTGTAGATAGATACTCCTTTCTAACTCACTGAAAAACAATAATTATGAAGAGACTTATTTGTTAACGGGATGTTGAAATGTTTAAAGGATCTGCTTGGCGGATTCACATGTCGGAAGCAACCAAAAATCATCTGGAGAGAGCTGGAGGATATCAAATAGATTATAGGGGTCCTACGGATATAAAAGGAAAAGGAACTATGGATACATATTGGTTGCTGGGCAAAGCAGGGTTTGACAAACGTCTACCAGAACCTCCATCTATCGAGTGAGTAACGAAGATTATGAAATAGTATATTATGAAAAAAGTTACATAAAACCTCCTCTCAGTAAATGTTCTATAAACAATTGTCTAGAGGACTTTCATCAAATTACATGAACACCGTTTTTTAGTATCAAAATGAAATGTTTGGAAAATGTTTTCGTGGCGGTGTGGAAAATGTTGAATTCGCTCCAAGTCAACCATCAGCCAATATATTTTAAAATGTTTGTTTACTTCTTGATATTTAATTTTTAGTTTTCAGTTTAGTACAGCATTTCCAAATCGTTAGCTCTTCAAAAATACATGCAAAAATACGTGATTTTTGAATTTACAGGCAAATGAATGAAAAAAAATTGCAAAAAAGAATAAAAAAACTTGCAAAAACGAATCCTGAATTGTGAGCAACTCAGTATTCATACTTCTCTTACTAGAATTTCACACTTAAAATATTGTAATGGCAAATTTATCAAATGGAACATCCTATTAACATTACGATGGTTAAACTTCTTGTTATTTCAACCTTTCATCGTTTTCGGAATTCCTTATTTATTTGAAAACATATATTATACATCATGAAAAATGTCATATTTTCTTCGGAACAGAAAATGTTATAAGCAGAAATATATCCTTAACGGCGACTGAATTGAAGTAGTTTTCCCTCTGAGAAGCATTGCTAATGTACTTTAATGTCCGTCGTGGTATTATCCAGGGAAGTATTTGATTCCTGTCAGATATTCGCCTCATGTCCTCTATCTCGTAGGATCCTTGGAAAATGGCATTTCGACACTGTCATACTATTTCGCATTCATTTAAAGCAAAATTTTTAAATATTAAAGGTTCATCAAAAGTATTTCAATTTTCAACACTGAATTCAAGACTCATCTTTATTTCCTTCCATTTTCACTCAGAAATGGGCTGCGCTACTCAGGACGATGGGTAGAAAACCGTGGTAATTTTTTTGAGTAATGTTCAACGGAATCCTTAGACATCCAATTCAATTTGTCTCCACCTTATATAATATTTATAATCAGAGATATGAAACCTCTAAATTTATGTACCTTTCTTTCATGCTGTTGAAAACAGGGAATCACACGGGTAAGTGACATTTGAGTCCTCAATTCATTCTTCTAAGGCATAATACCTCTCGGATTCTTTCACAGTTATACAGGCGTGAACAGGAGAGTGTAATTAGGGATAGATGAGTGATGGGGCAAATTGCCCATTAAATCATGAAAATGAGATTTTTTTTCTGTTCTCATATCACTTGGTTATAACAAAATTTTACCGCAACGATTATTTTCATATAGGCTCATTTCACTTCAGAATGTCTTTCCGATTTACTTGAAGATGTCGCCCTGTACACGAGAGAGAGAGAGAGAGATATAGATGTGGCAGCAATATGGTGCATCTACTCGGTTTTCTGGATATGTCTTGATGTGATTTTCCGCAAAGTATTCCTGGGGCGAAATGGCACAATACATTGGCCAGCTCAGTCTCCAGATTCAACACCATTACATTTCTTTTCCTGGGGATATATCAATAAAATCAAATCATGGCAGCGAGCTTGTTGGGCTGTGGAACCAGAAGCATTTGAGTACCAGAAATCTCTTCACGAGATTTAAGGTGGACATCAATTTAAGCATTAGATGTAATCATGAAAATATGGATTGTATAAACCATCTTTTCGTCGGCATCTCGGGAAGTATCCAATAGAAAACAACTACTACTGCCTTCGACCGTTGAATTATATCTGCTTGATACAGAGTTTTCTACAAGAACAAATTTACGATACTCTTTGAATATCGTATCTTGAAACAAAAAAACATTTCAGTAACAAACGCTCTCTCTCGTTCCCTTCTTCCTCTCTCTCAGAAATAATGAGACAAAAATCTGATCTGTTCTGGAAAAATGTCCTCATTTGCAAACAGTTAATATGAAGTGACTCCAAAACGAGTTAAAGGTGCCATCGGTTAGCAAAAATAATGTATTAACCCATGCGTTGCCCGAACCGCACTCGGACTAACAAGGAGGCAAGTATCATCAGCACTAAATAAGTGGGCTGTTGATACATTAGGAGAAGAGTGAAAAGGAAGAGATGGATGCAGACAGTCCAAGCGGATGATATCGGGGCCCGACAGGACAAGGACTGCCAAGATACTGAAGCTAAGCCGCAAAGAACTCCGACTCTTGGTAGGAGTTCTATCCGGCCACTGCGGCCTCAGGAGGCATTTGACCCTTATCAGAGTTGAGGCAGACCCACTATGCACGGAATGTGGTGAGGAGGAGGACTCCTTCTACTTCCTGTGCGAATGTCGATTATACGACAGGCTCAGACAAAATGTCTTCGGAGCTGCCACTATTATTAATATTATTATGAACTTTATTCATTGAATTAGAATACATACATATTTAACATGGAAAAATGGTAATAAATGTGTACAATAAATGAACGCATAGCAGATATGAGTTTTGTAAATACGCCACTGCTTGACACCCTTCATATCCCAAGTTCTAGGATATTCAATTCCCCAGAAACCTATATTTATTGAAAAATATGGTTATAATGGTGGATTGAAAACGAAACGTCGGTCAATTAAAATATTATCGCAAGATATTTTATGATAAGTAGTTGAAAATATGTTTGTGTTTTGTTGTTCCATCTCTGGCGATATTAGCTGAAAAAATAAAATGAAAAATCTAAAAATTCATATTTATTCTCTATTTTTTGTACTTATTTTTGTGATTTCTTTTAAAAACCTGCCGAAACTAGGCTTCTCAGAATCGTTCTATCACTTGAATATTCCAGGAAATCTTTTCTCATGAAAAAAATCAACAAAATTTGCATTCAAACGAGTCGTCAGACGGAGATATTTTCAATTTCGTTACTCCAAAGGTCGTCAATTCATCAACTTTTTCTAGAGAAAAATTGTTTGAATTACTGCCGTATTTAAGAAACTCGGGACATCCTGCATATCCATGTTTTCGTACAACATGGAATGTGAGATAATTCGAACTAATTTCAACTCAATATCAGGAATACTTCAGCTAGTTTCGCAGTAATATGATCGAAATATATTACATCAAAATTGATGGTTCGTAGATTTCGCAAAACTTTGTCAAGTTTCCAACTATATATGTATACTTCTTGTGCTCTCGAGGCGTCTTACTTTATGGGTTTATTTCTGGAGTTATGAAAGTTGTTCTATCACAAAGTTCCTTCGAAAACATATTGACTCGCGGAAACACCGCTTGTTCACTCTAGTGTCTTCAACGCCATTAGGAATTTCTGCATGTATTATATCCATAGGAAAAAGTTATGTTATTACGTGGCTCTAGAGAAAACAATTTTTTAATAGTATCAGAGGTTTCCTTTGTGCCCTCGAAAATGGGGCAATTCTGTGAACGCCGATAGATTTGAAATGAAAAAATCAGCACACTTTGTGAATTTAAAGTCGAAGGTATATTCAAAAGAAGTTGAATGTCACAGAAAGGAATAAAAAAAAATATTTTAAAGCAATATTTTGCGAGAAATTACCGCTCTGTGAATTTAAAATTAAAAGTATATACAAAAGAGGTTGAATGTCACAGAAAGGAATAAAAAAAATATATTAAAACAAAATTTTGCGAGAAATTACCGCTCTCAACTCCAAATGAACTTTTCAACTTAAGAACGTTTAAAGATAGAGCAGTTTTGTGAACGCCCATCGATTCAAAAGTTTCGAACATTTTTATTTTTGATTTTTCCCCAAATCGCAAAGTTGATTACGAATCGTATTACAAAAATTTGTTCCAATGGAGTTTTGACAAAATAACGAATATTTTCATCTGTAGATGGCAGAGGGTTCCGTAAAAAGCCTATTAAATCTTGAATTGACTGGGAATCGATTTTAGTTTCGGCATATACAGAAGAGGTTGGATCCGACATATACCTACATAAGAGGTTGAATTTCACAAAAATTAATACAAAAATAATATGAAAACTAAATTTGGCAAGAAATTACCGCTCTCAACTCCAAAAGTTTTTAACTCGAAAAAAGAAAAAATAAAATACTCGAAAACAGTCCTAAGGGGAAAACCCCTAAAAATCGTGAATTATATAAAATCATCCGATTTACTTGAAATTCGCACTATATGCGCAACATTTCAGGCTGAAACAAAAATATATGATTTGTGGAGGCTCAGATTCAAAGTTGCCTTCGAAAAAAAAAAAGAAATAAAACGTCAAAAAATCTCTGGCATATGCAATATAAATTTCTATCATTTTTATTTTTGATTTTTCCAAAAATCGCAAAGTTTTATCGAATGTATCTCAACGAGCTGATTGCAAATCTTATGACAAAAATAATATTAATAACGAATATTTCCATCTCGAAATTGCTGATAAAAACAAAATTTACCAAGAAATCGACGCTCTCAACTCCGAATGAACTTTTCAACTCAGAACGGTTGAAGATAGAGCAATTTTTGCGAACGCCAAGCGATTCAAAATGATAAAATCAGTATACTCTGTGAATTTCATGTCGAAAAAAGGAAAAACTAAATTACCCGAAGAAAGGAAGGAGTAGACCACTAAAAATCATGAAGAATATAAATTCATCAGATCCACTTAAAATTCGCACATCATGCGCAATATTTCTTGTTGATACCAAAATATATGATTCGTGTAGACTCATATTCACGGTATAGCATAAAAAAAGAAATAAAACGTCAAAAATTCCCTCGCACAATCGAACACCCAAACACTCTTTTTAATTTTTCGCAAGGTTTCCCAAAATGTATTTCGATGAGCGCAATGCAAATTTCTCTACAGAAATATAATATTTCAATGGAAAATTAACAAAGTAACGAACTCGAAAATCCAGAAGTTCCGTAAAAAGCCTTGAAAATCTTCATTTGACTCCGAATCGATTTCAAATTCAATCAGTATTTATATAAGAGGTTGATTTATACTAAAATTATTAGAAAAAATTTCAAAAACAAAATTTGACTCTCAACTCCGAATGAACTATTCAACTTGAGGATGGTTGAGCAATTAATTCTGTGTACGCCAATTGATTCGGAATGATAATAGTAAATTATGCAACGATCATGTAATTATGGTTATTAATACAAGAGCATTAACCAGGATACGATAGTTATACGAGCATTAACGAGCCGAAGGCGAGTTTCGTATGGTTTATGCAAGGGTAATAATACGCATTACATGAGTTATGTTGCATACGCAATTTTTTCTACAACCGAAAAAAAATTAAGCACTATAAATATTATATTTATATTTGTATTGAACACAATATCAGTAATTACTCGTATTTCTATAAACAATTCTACGAAATTGCAATTAGTGGTATTACCTCGGGTATCACCATGGGTATAGAAATACTATAAACATTTCTATTTATTTAAATATTTTGATCTGCATTTTCTGCTTTCTCCGGCATTTTGAAAATATAATACCTACTGATTTTGACAATCAAAACAATTAGATAGGAATCTAGGACAAACGTCAAATGCACAGCAAGCTTAATTGAAAAATTATGGCTTTGTATTGGTTGAAAATCTGAATCAGAATGAATCTTATTATGAAACAGATTATGGGCATATAAGTATATTATTATAGTACGGGTGTGGAAAATATTTGTTTATCATTCGTCATTTGTAGATATTTTTGTGTGTGGTGAATCATATATCGACATATCAAGCGATATGTAAAGATATAGTGGTGTGCAGATTAGATTCAATTAGATTAGTTTGGGGATTCTGTGCCATAAGCATCTACACCGCGACTTTTGCAGATCTATTGTGTGTGCCCTCGAAATCGTTTAGAGTTATTTGTCTAGCCCTGTCTTCATCACGAGACTCCATAGGCTAGTTTTTAGAACTCCCATATATTTGGGAGCTTCTGGTTTTTCTTCTCCCAGCATTAGAAACCTCAGCCTTGACAGGCCCTCGCAGTGGCATAGTATGTGTGCTGATGTTTCCTTTTCTTCCTGTCAGAACCTGCATAGCATTTCTCCTGCCAGACTGAGTATGCTCATATGTTTATTGAGCCTACTATGCCTCGTGAGGAGTCCAACTATTATTCTATAGTAGCGCTCCTCCTCTGGCTTAGTAGATATTCTGTGAATGTTGGCAGCGGTTTTTCAATATACTCTTTGGCCTGTCTCATTCCTGGTAAATCATTCCACCATTCTTGAGACTTCTGCTCAATCCATTACTTAGTTCTGTTTTTTAGTGAAGCTTTTGCTATACCGTCATTCAGGGCCTGACTTGCTCCTTCTCGAGCTAGTGAGTCAGCCTCTTCATTGCCTCTGTAACCTGTGTGTGCTGGTACCCAAGCTAGTGTAAGTCTGTTTTGACTGCCCAGCTCTTTTGGGGCTACTATGCAGTCCCAAACTAGTTTTGAGGTATTTGCATAGAGTTGACTGCTTTTATTGCCGCTTGGCTGTCTGAGTAAATGACAATGGTTTTTCCTGAGAACTCTTGCCTTATTATCTCCTGCGCGCAATGATGTATTGCAACGATTTCCGCTTGGAATATCGTCGCATATTTACCTAAGCTCAGTGAGAATCGTATCTTTGGCTTGACTCCGTATATTCCGGCTCCTGAACCTTCATCGGTTTTTGAGCCATCAGTGTAGACGGCGATTTCTGCATTGATGGGAGGTCCCTCTTTCCACGCACCCCTGTCCGTTATGCTTATCTTGAAAGTGTTGTCAAAGCTATATTTCGGGAGTATACTATCTCATGATAGGGTCGTTTTCCAACTCTTCATAATATAGCTTGTTGTAGTCTCTCCCGTGCATCTTGCCTAAGGGCCTTTGACCTCTAAGTAATCTACCCGTGACCAACCTGGCTTCGTCTTGAATGTGTATGTGTAGGGGTGGCAGGTTGAGCAAGACTTTTAGTACGGCTGTTGAAGTAGTCTTCATGGTTCCGGTAGCACTTAGTGGTGTGCAGACATAACAAGTTAATTCTGGTATTCAACCATTGAGAAAAATACTTGTGGACTACTAAGAAAAAAAATTCTGAAGCAAATCAACAAAAAATATTATGTACATGTCAAGGACTCATGGTTTCATTAGAAGGTTTACTTCCATAATCATTGCATTTCATGTCGATTAGCATGGAATTTTATCGTACAGTAAACAGTAAACAAAATTAGAAAATTATCGAGTGGTTGAGGTTTAATTCATTCTGTCTGATAAGGGCCCAGAATGTCTCACCTAACCTAACACAAGCTAACCTAACCTAACCTAACCTTTTTAGCGCCTGTTTTCGTGGATATGATTGATGACTGAGTATGATGCAGATTTTAATTTCTTTTATTTTTTCATCCTATGTTTCACTTGAGGATTGAAATATAATATTGATCATGATCCCTTTGTATAATGATAATAATGATAATGAAGGGTTATTATTATTCAGAAAGAAAACAAAAATATTTTAGAGGTTGAGGTTTAATTCATTATGTCTAATAAGGGCCCAGAATGTCTCACCTAACCTAACACAAGCTAACCTAACCTAACGTGTTAGGTGGAATTGAAATGGTTCATTATCTTGACGTGACTTCCAAATTCATGTCATTGTGATGTCCCATCCCCTGCATCGCCCTTGTTTCAACATACAAAGGGATCATAACAAGTATTAGTGGAAGAGCCCGCGATACTAGACCAATAGTTATAACACTTATCTACTTAATACATATCACTCGTTTCCTTATTAATTGGAGAACACGGAATGGCGCTGCTGCCTTGCATAGACCGAACGACGCGTGAAAAAACAATAAAAAAAAAAAACGTGTTATCAAGCATCAAAACACTTTTCGATTTCGTTTATTTACTGATATAGGGGAGGGATAGGGCTATAAGAAAAGTCGGTGCTGCCAGCTCCCTGCACAACCCTTACCTGTGGCAGCAGGGAAAGAAATACCGCTAAATTTCGATTATCAAGTATCATCGAACTTTTCAAAAAATCGAACGGCATCTTGAAGATGATGAAATTCTGAGTGAGAAAAACCACTGCTGCCTTTTGTAAACACTACCCTATACGGTGGCAGCAGCGGTTGAAAGCCGCGCTCCGTGCGACCAAATTTCGCCGTTTAATTCGGATTCAACAGCATAGACCCGGTTCTTTTTGATTTTAACTGATGAAATACGCGAACCACTATAAGTTACAATAATTTTTACGTGTCGTTGATTGTTGAAACAAATGAGATTGCATTTTTCAAGTGACTTTTTTTCATTAATTCGTCGTTTTCCTTGTTTTTATTTTTAATTTCCCTTGTATACCATTACAATTGAGAATAAATACGACGGGATAAAACCTAGAAGATGGTAAACTAAATAAGACGAGATAATATCTAGAAACTACCTTGACACGCGCAGGTATAAACTTGTCCCTACCATATACATTGCCAGATCCTAGCTATGCTATTTGTAGAAGCTGTTTCGTAGAGAGAGAAAAATCCTCAGGAACCGTTTCTTCGGCAAGAGTTCGTTTTAACCTGACTTGCAGATGAGTGATCCGCATGACTAATCAGATCGGTTGTAGAGTGGGTTTGTGGAAATGTCACAACATTTATGATTATTCTGTCTACATTAGGTTAGTCAGGTTGGGTCCCTTTTTTAAGCATTATCAACTAACTATATGCTAGTTTTCGAGGTGTTTTGCCCTTCTTACCTTAATTTATCAAATTAGCTACACCTACCCTACAAATGTTCTGATTGGTCCCGTGATCGCTCAACTGGAAGTCAGGTGAAAACGAACTCTTGCGTTTCTTCGGACGGTTATTTGCTCAGGGCTAGAATCATGAACGTTCCATACGAAAACTATCACAATCCGTAGGATAAAATGAAATATTATTCAAAAAATAATGAGGTTTGAGTCGATATTAGTGATCTGCAAGAAATAATTGAATTATATCTACCATATAGACTACTGATATCGACTCAAGTTAGTCAAGTTGCAATAAATTTTGAATTGTATTTGTTTTCATAATTGCTCAAATCTGACATATGTCAAACTCGCTACGGATCGGGTGTTCGTAATTTCACCCTAGTTTAGCCAGTAGTTAATTGTCGTTTCGCTGTTATTTCTCAACGTATCTTCTGTACAAAATGGTTTGTTTTATTTGTAAGAAATCTCGTGAAATAATAAAATTTAACGAAAGTACGTTGAATAAATGCGAACAATTTTTGTTACCAGCATGTGGCAAAACGCTACCTTGCCAGAATGCTCGACATTTAGTGCCGAGCAATACGGTTGGGAAATGGGGGATACATTAAAACCTCGTTGGTACAGAGGACAACCAACGCCTCTACTTGTTGACGACATTTTGTCATTGTCGAATGACGAGGAAGACGACGAGTTTGACGTCGAATCGCATTCTGAAAGCGATGAAGATTAGATTAGATTTATTTATTTTTATAAGTTTTATAATATAATAAAATATCTGATAATGATGAGGCAGTTTAATTATTTCAATAATCCATTTCGAACTTTTCAAGAAAAATAAAAGAAGGAAAACGACGAATTAATGAAAAAAAAGTCACTTAAAAAATGCAATCTCATTTGTTTCAACAATCAACGACACGTAAAAATTATTGTAACTTATAGTGGTTCGCGTATTTCATCAGTTAGAATCAAAAAGAACCGGGTCTATGCTGTTGAATCCGAATTAAACGGCGAAATTTGGTCGCACGGAGCGCGACTTTCAACCGCTGCTGCCACCGTATAGGGTAGTGTTTACAAAAGGCAGCAGTGGTTTTTCTCACTCAGAATTTCATCATCTTCAAGATGCCGTTCGATTTTTTGAAAAGTTCGATGATACTTGATAATCGAAATTTAGCGGTAATTCTTTCCCTGCTGCCACAGGTAAGGGTTGTGCAGGGAGCTGGCAGCACCGACTTTTCTTATATCCCTATCCCTCCCCTATATCAGTAAATAAACGAGATCGAAAAGTGTTATGATACTTGATAACACGAATTTTTTTTTTTTATTGTTTTTTCACGCGTCGTTCGGTCTATGCAAGGCAGCAGTGCCATTTCGTGTTCTCCAATTAACAAGGAAACGAATGATATGTATCAAGCTGATAAGTGTTATCACTATTGGTCTAGTGTCGCGGCCTCTTAGACTATATTATTTATTCATTCTGAAGCCCCACAATTTCTTGATGCGCCCCTGTGTAACTCAACAAAATAAGAGAATTAGGTAACCCAATCACTCGAGGTAGTTGGATGTAACTTCCATTCCTCCATTCCCAACTTCTGATATTAATACTTGTCCGACACGTCTCCCCAACTATTAATCGGCATTTCCTATTGTAGATTGGACGAGAGTCTTATCATAAGCACGTCAGTAAGCCACAATCACTGCGGGGACTCCGGAGACTCCCTTTCTCTCGAATCCCGTCTCCATTCAACCGACGATTACAACAGCAAGTCTCCCAGCATTAATCCCTCTTTTATGAGGAACATGGAGATCTCCAAGTTCTCCACTCTGGCGAAAACCGTTGACGATGCGGGACCGAGGTAAGGATTATCGGAAAATCTATCCGTGATGGATTAGGTAGAGTGTGTTTTCAGTGAAATGGCATGTGTCGGAGATTTTTAGGATTCACTCAGCAGGAGTTATAAATATGATCTCAATCACATTTCAGTATCGTCGGATGTTACCTTACTCTTTACAAATATACCTCCATACCTCCTGGGAAACATTGTACAACAAAAATGGTTTATAATTGAGAAACATGCACTGCTCAACCAAATGGAGTTCTTACAGTTATTCAACTTCTGTATCGAGAGTAGTTTTTTGAATCTCAATGGAGTTTTTCATCAACAAATAACTGGTCTAAGAATGGCCAATTGTATTTCTCCCATTTGTTCAGAATTAGTAATATCGAGAAAGTTGTCAATTACAGGTTTTCTTTCCAGTTCAGACTTATAAGAAAAGTTTTTCTGATAATTCCTATGGGAAAACAAGACAAATTGTTACGAGATTTCAACCAATTTTATACAAAACTTCAATTTACAGTTGAACTGGAACAGCTCGACTGTCTACCTTTTTTAGACACTTTACTTAACCTAACCTCAAGTTTGATTCCCATCAGTCTATGAGAGAATCTGAATATCATACAAACTTTGATGAATGAAATTATGAAAATTTGTAGCCCTGTTTTCATTGAGAATAATTTCAAACTGTCAAAATATCTTTAATAAAATTTGATTGATTAACAGAATTCAAAATATATTTTCTACCATTACTAACAAAAGAGATAAAAAAAATTAAATTAAGATGAAGAAAAGAAAAACACCTCTAGAATACAGATCAAATGTTATTTATAAAATAACTTGCCGTAATTGCATAAGAAGTTAACAAGGTCAGACCAAAAGATACTTGAAAACGCGTTTAAAAGAATATGAGTGGTAATTGAAAAATAAATTAACATTAGGAAACCTTACTTCATTGGTTGAGTATTGTATTACTACAGACCATCACTCTGCATTGACCAACACAGAAATGGTGAGTGATGAATTTTCTTTGTTCAAAATGAATTCCAATGAAATATTCATTCTATTGAAATAGTTAACAGTCAGCTTCAGAAAAGAACAGGAAAACTTATAAAATGCCTATTTCAATCTGATTTCGAAAATAAAACCAAACGATGATAATTTCTTCATAAAGGTATTTATAGATAATATGCAGTGTTCATGGATTCAATTGATAAGAATCCAATAATTCCACTTTCAGAACGTACTAAATCTCTAGTATCATAAAAGTTGTTTTTTGTTGAATACTTGCCGACGACTTTACCTATTGTAAAGGTTTTATTGCGGAAGATTGGATTATGTAATCCACCATATTTCAAATCTCTAGTAGTTAGTATACAAGTCATAGGTTTTGTATTAAGATCATAATATTCGGTTCCATTCATAAATATTATCGAGATTTGTGCCAGATGTCACGGGCTCATTACCATGTACGTTCGTAGTTGACTGTCTATTTTTACAAGCAGATATATAGTTATTCATACTTTAGATCGAGTCCGACGGGTCTAGCTAATTGTAAAGTATGTAATATATGTATGTATATATGTATGTATGTAATAGTACTTTGTTCAATTTATCTTAATGGTTAAATGACATCGTTGCTTAATAACCAAGGCTATACCGTATTTGCGAACAATTACTCTAAATCTCGATTCTGCACTAGTGAACTGGTAACTTATGAGTAGATGACCGTGGTACTGGTCAGACTGGGAACGAATGAATGACGAAGCTGCTTTGGTACACTTGGAAATATTGTTAATTGAAATATAGGGTGTTCCAATGACAGAAATATCATTTTATGAAATATTCTGATAACGCGACTGTCAATTTTTGTTTGTTTCCGTCATCAAGAAAGCCATCAAAAATGCTACAAGTTTGTCCATTTACCCGAATTCGTAGCATCAATAATAACGGAGTTGGCAATGGTGCCGACTTAATTTGGAACACCCTGTATATTTCAGCTATTTTTATCATTCATTCAATACTAAATTAATAATCTACTTACTTTCACATGAAAATCCACTTCAGGTTTATTTTCGTTAACCGCCTCAAAAGAAACCGTTCCAACTAATGAATTATTAACCAAATAAAATCAGCCTAAAGGAGCATGACAAAATTTCACTAGCATGATATTATGGACAATCGAAAAGTACCCCTAATATGATTTTCCTATTAATCGAAGATCCACTGACAGCCACATGGTGAAAAGCACGTCCAGCGATGCCCCATCCGTCACTCTCGGCACGCCAGTGTCCGCTTCCGAAGTGGCTGCAGCTCTCCTGGGGGCATCAACCAGCTCTCTTTGCGGTTTCAGGAGACACCGGAAGATTGAAGAAGAAGACTTGAGCACACCGTATAATCACTACAAGTGCTTGAGCCCCAAGCACCGGGTAGGGAAGTTGCTGAGGAGGCAGTTCAGTTTGGATCGAACTGAAGAAACTGTCAGGATCGAGGATAATTTACTGGTGAGTGTATTGGGATAGGTGTTCTGTAGATTCTTCCAGATATGTTTTCTTATTTGAGACTGCTTGAATTCTGTCCATTTGTTATTCTATTTATAAAGTAGATACTTTGCAATCTAGGAGTTATAATTATAAAATAATCCTAAAGAAACTCATATCATAAAAGTGATTCAACCTCCAGCTTAGTCTTTTTCGTGTTCTGGTTCTCATGATAGGAAAATTCCTGCATTGTTCAAAGAATTGGTGTTCTTGAATTTCTGCAGGCTTCATGTCTGAGGGAACACAGTAAATTCCATAACTTTGCAGTTCGCTGGAAAAATGAGCACAGGGAGAGACAAAATATACAAAACAAGGTGTAGATTCCTACATCGGAGTGACAGGGATAGCACCAACCATAAGATTAACGGAACACAAAAAGCATACTCAAAGAAACATCAGTCTGTGTGCGTGAACCATAAGCCTGAGAGGAGCAATATTTCAAATTGGAATTCAAGAAGTCGGCCAATATCAAAGCCAGCGACGTCGTCAATCAGTGTGGAAATGAGGAATGTATAAAAACTGCTCATTGTTCATTTTGGCAGACTTGTACTACTGTATAACATACTTATTCAGCTCAGTTCTATAACTAAAGAAATGATATAACTTGTTATCCTTCACTTTCCATGATATGATGAACTACCGGAAACTGATATTCTAAAATGAAATTATATTCCTTGGCGTACTTGATGAGTACAAATTCTGCAGGTATTCGCTAAACACGATAACAATTAATTTTCTTTCATCATGATACGAAACTGATTATATATCCTGTCTCTACCAATTTCAGCTTCTCATGCTTTGGGTTTCCATACTAGGAAGATCAAATTGGGCGGTTCACGCCTAACATTCGGAATCAGTGATGATATAGCAGTTCAGTTTCTGAGTAGTTTTTCGATGCACAAGATTCAATAGGCGAGGGGATTCCTAAGTGTTTATGGTTGGGTTTTTTGTCTTTATGGTTGACTGACATCCTAAACGGAATTTACAGTTTGACAATGCTACATTTTTATTAGCCGTCCTCTATTCACACATATTTTGCCTTTGGGTATACTTACCCAGATTGTGGTCAAGAAAAAAATTATTTTGCCTAATTTTATTAAGATGATGGGCTTCAGAGATAATATTGATGGAAAATATACAAGGTATCAGAATAATACGACTCAGATATCATTTGTGAATTATTTCAATCATTTAGGTTGACTTCATTTATGGTTACTTGAATAATAGTAAACTATCATCACTTCGTTTGCTCCATTAGCCAAATTTGACAATCTCGAAAATTTTCAAAGATTGGGACATTTTCACAAAGTTTCCAGAAATCTTAAAGAAAATTAACTTGACATGAACCTAGGTGAACATTATCGCAGTTGACAAGATGATGCAATTATGAAATTAATGAAATATATCTATCAAAATATATACAGGGTAAGTCAGAATAAGACCGACAAACTCTCACCACAGATTCCTCACTTCATTTCTAGGTATGTCCTAAAACGCATCCCCTCTGAGATATAGGGTGTCAAAAGTACAAAAAAAATTAAATTACATTTTTTCTCTCCAAAATTCCCCTAGCAAAAAATATCAAACTTGGTACACTAATCAAGGTTTATCAACGTGGTAATTTGAAGTAATGATTCTTAATTTTTCGTAAACCAGTGGCATAGTTACGTCGGTATGTGGAAATATTTTCCTTCATATTTTTTTTTGGACAAGTGAATGGATAAGTGAGCGTTTGACAGCAGTTAGGCTCATCGATACTCAACTTAAAAGTCATAACATTCCATGTACCTGAAAGTAAAGGTTTCTGAGAAAATTAAGAAGAACTGAAGATATGTCCTGAGTAGCAAGTTGAGTATTGATGAGCCTAACTGATGCCAACCGCTCACTTGTCCATTCACTCGTCTAAAGAAAATATGAAGGAAAATATTTCCACATACCAACGTAACTACGCCACTGGTTTACGAAAATTAAAAATTTTAACTTCCAATTATCTCGTTGATAAACCTAGTGTACCGAGTTTGGTATATTTTGCTTCAGGAATTTTGGAGACAAGAAAATAAATATAATTTTTTTTCGTACTTTCGACACCCTGTATCTCAGAGGGGATGCATTTTAGGACATACCTTGTAGGAACTTTTCACCTCGAAATGAGGTGAGAAATTTGTAGCTGGATTTTGTCGATCTTATTCTGACTCAACCTGTATATATATTTATTGTGATTATATTGCGGAATTTCCTCAGTGGATAATAGATGCTTCTCGTGTATATGAATTTTCTTTTCCAACTAAGGAACTATGACATGCTGAAAATAGTGTCCGTCAGGAAACTTGTGAGGAAAGTCTAACTGCAGTTGATTTATTGCTCAGAAATATGGGTAATAAAAGAAAGAATTAGGTGGCTGTATCCGAAAATGTTCCATAAGATGTATCTCAATATTTAGTAGGTGATTGAATTTGATAATATGTTTGTAGGTTATGTTGAATAATATAATCAAGTCAGAATGCTGACTTGCTGAGTTTCAAGGTTTGAAAATAAATAAAAAATAACAAATTTAACATAGATTGATGAATATCAGTATGATAGCAAATTTTGTTGGAATTTATTCAAGGAAATATAATTTTGATTTTTTTTATCGAATGAAAGTTTGCATTTCTGTTATAATAGTTAATGTGATTTTTATTTTTTCAATAAATTCAACTTTTTGTAAATTATTCATTCATTTATTGAAGAAACTTCCATTCAGAACATGTTCTGGCGTGAGGAAGTTTGAAAATACTTATCAAATAACAATTTCAAATTAACTTATCTAATGATGAAAATATTTCATGAAGTTTTTACTAGTTTCATGAACATCTTTTTAATAGTAAATTTTCTTTCAAACTTCTGCAAAATGAAATTATAGTTTTTGAATTTTTTATTTCTTTTGGTAATTTATTGAATATTTTTATGGAGCTGAAAACTGGGTTCGCTTTCGAATGAATATTATTCAGTGTTTCAAAATTCGAGTACTATGCGTATGTAATTTGAAATTATTCTGAATGAGG
Organism: Chrysolina americana; assembly: GCA_958502065.1. Lineage (NCBI taxonomy): Eukaryota > Metazoa > Arthropoda > Insecta > Coleoptera > Chrysomelidae > Chrysolina > Chrysolina americana. The sequence goes on from OY293410.1 coordinate 8,677,556, forward strand.
TATTACATTTTTCAATATTCTTGGATAACCCGAATGCAAATTTGGCTTTTTTAAATTTAAGAAGTTCCGAAAATGGTGTCTCAAGGTTTTCTAAATGTTACTTTTATGCTTCATCCAATAATCTATAAATAATAAAATTTGGTTTTTGACTGCACGATGACCATACCGTTATCATATATCTAATTCGAGAGATAATATGCGCGTTATATATCAACAATTGAATGTTTTTTCCTTTCGGTGTCGTGATTGTAGTGATTATATAATGTTATTGTTCTCGTCATTTATCAAAGCAACCAAGCTTTCTTTCAAAAAAAATTATTATCTGGTAAAATTTAATGTCTTGTGGTATTATCGACAATTATTGATATAATAGTGTTGCATAAATATATTATTATAACGCACTTACATGAACTGATCATATATTTGAAAACACTTGAATATATTATAAAACATCAAAATCTTTTTAGCAAACAGACGTTCCATATGAGAGTGAGAAATGTAATTCGATATCAGAAATGGGACGTTTTGTTTTATTGAGTTTCCACCCACCCGAAAGAAATAGCAGTAATATTCATATATCAAAAAACCCGCTGCCTTCGCCAATTTATAAAATTACATTCAATCTCCTCAGATACCCCAATTTATACTCGCGCGGCCCTTAGAAGGCAAAGATAAATCGCAATCCACCCTCAACACACACGCTTTATTGAAATGTGACGTTTTCCGATTTTTCAGATAAGCCCGAGATTGTGCAAGCAGAATTCGGCCGGGGCGGCGGATTTGGAGAAAATCGAGGAGATTCCTTTGAGAATTCCATCTACGTCGCCGATTCAGTGCACTTTGTCCATATCCGTAGACTCGCTCATCCACTAGCCGAGGGAAGAAATTGAAGAGAGTACCGTGACTTGAACAATAAGAGGAATTCAAAGACAATCACGTAGTTTTGTGGAATTATAGAGGACATATAACAGACACGTTTTATTCAATTTTCGAAGTGAATCTCAAACTACTTTTCACTTTATTCGACATTCCGTTCAATAAAAGAGCGGGTGCATTTTGAAACGTCAAAATTAAATATTTGACTGTTTAAACACTTCAACTTTGAAACTCCACTTGGTTGAGTTAGATAGAGTATCAACAATATTTTTCATTCTACAAGCAATTGCTTGTTTTGAGGTCTTCAACACTTTTATTCCTTATATTTTATATTAATTTTTTATATATATATCTATGTACAAGAGCCTGAACTAGAATGAACCATTGTTTTCTCTTATATCCTCTTTAAATGAAATATTATTGATATGATGGAGGTACTTTGAGTTTCACTTTGGTAATTTTTCTCATCATCAGTTATTCCTACTCGTTTCATTCATATTTTTCAACGTTGTATAACGTTTTTGAAAATTGATATCAATTGAATTTTTATTCAGTTGATTGAATTCTTGAGGAGGATGTCTATTGAATTTTAGTCTTTCGCAAATTATGTGAAAATATAAAAATCAGTGATGGATGGAAGACACTGAATGAAATGAAATTTTCAAAATATCAGTTGAAGTAATATTAGTTAGACCTTTCCTGATTTGCATACATGGTGATTCGATCGGTGTATATATATATATATATGCAAAAATTGGTGCATGCGTCAGTTCTACAAATTGCACACGCGCCAGTTTTATAATTATTATTATTATAATAATTGGTGCCTTTCTTAATTTGCAAAGATGGTGATTCGATCGGTGTAATATTTGAAAAAATTGGTGCATGCGTTAGTTTCACAAATTGCACACGCGCCAGTTTTATAATTATTATTATTATAATTGGTGCCTTTCTTAATTTGCAAAGATGGTGATTCGATCGGTGTAATATTTGAAAAAATTGGTGCATGCGTTAGTTTTACAAATTGCACACGCGCCAGTTTTATAATAATTATTATTATAATTGGTGCCATTCTTAATTTTCGGGTCAGTTAAATTGGTGCGCGTATCAGTTTTAAAAATGGTGTATGCGCCAGTTTTTCAATTGTTGTCTTTCCTGATTTGCAAATATGGTGGTCCGATCGGTGTTATATCTGTAAAAATTGGTGGATGCGCCAGTTTTGAAAAATTGTGCAGGCGCCAGTTTTATAATTGTTGCCTTTTCGAACTTGCAAAGATGGTGATTCGATCTGTTATATTGGCAAAAATTGGTGCATGCGCCAGTTATGAAAAATTGTGCGCGGGCCAGTTTAAAAATTATTATTATTATAATTGGTGCCTTTCTTAATTTGCAAAGATGGTGATTCGATCGGTGTGATATTTGAAAAATTGGTGCATGCGCCAGTTTTAAAATTGGTGCCCGAACCAGTTTTAAAAATGGTGTGCGCCAGTTTTTCAATTGTCTTTTCTGATTTGCAAAGATGGTGATCCGATCGATGTTATATCTGCAGAAATTGGTGTATGCGCCAGTTTTTAAAAATTGTGCACGCGCCAGTTTTATAATTGGTGCCTTTCCGAACTTGCAAAGATGGTGATTCGATCTGTTATATTGGCAAAAATTGGTGCATGCGCCAGTTATGAAAAATTGTGCGCGGACCAGTTTTAAAATTGGTGCGCGTATCAGTTTCAAAAATGGTGTTTGCGTCAGTTTTTTAATTGGTGTCTTTCCTGATTTTCAAAGATTGTGATTCGATCGGTATTATATTTGCAAAAATTGGTGCATGCGCTAATTTTACAAATTGCTCACGTTTTCAAACTGTTGAAACATTGTAGTGCACGCCAGTCAAAAAATGAATGTGTAGCCGGTTTGGAAAATGGGTGTACACCAGTCTTAAAATTGGCGCAGTAAGGTCAAAATGGTCAGACATCAACCGATTTCATATTTTGTTTAATTTTTTCTGGAAAGTTCAGCATGCAAGTCTGAACGATAAGAATGAACAAACACAATTTGATAAACACGCAATCTCGAATTCTCTATTTGGGTTTCCAACATTCGAATACTTCTCAATGATTAATTGTCCCTGAATGTTTACTGATTTCTACATGAATGGATAAGAAATATGAACCTCTTCATCATATACAAAACGGACATGATTCATGAAATATACCTCCATTAAATTTAACTAGTGCGACTACTTTAGTTAAGTACATATTTCAGTTATTTTGAAGGCAGGGAAGTTTGCATGGAATTATATAAATACAAATGATGATTCCGTTGTTTTCCATAGTACCAACTTTTGTTTTCCTTATTGTTTTCGATGATTTCTCAACTTACCATTATGATTCATTTAATAAGAAGGTCTTATACAAAAATATTTCGTACATAGGAGATGAAATATGACACATTGAGAACTGTTTGAAATTCAGTTCCAATTGACAATATTCCACAGGCATCGGTAATCGTTTTTTTTTGCTCTCAGGTTGGTAATGAATTCTGGTTTATAATATTTGATTCACTGACATGTGCCATGTGTCAACAATGACAAAAAATGTCAAATTTTTATAACCAATCCCCAGCCAATCCCTTGAATCTGACAGATGACTAAATTGGTTTTAATCAGTGTTTCCAATATAAAGGAAAAAAATATTACCAACCTGACAGCAAAAAAAGGATCACCGATAGCCTGTGGAATATTGTCAATTCAGTTTTGAGTATGCCATCCTTCAAAAATATTATTCCCACAACTTGTATGAAAATGGATAAAATAGTTTTTTTCAAATTTATGATATAATATGAAATGTTATCGACCATAGAATATCTGCTAGAAAATATTTACTTCCCTAGCCAATACCTCGACGGATATTAAATGAATTCGACAAATACTTGCACAATGTTTTTCATGAGGTTATTGTAAGTGTTGCGTAAACGAACAATGAGAACTTGTTCGGTCAGTCACAGCTTGATTTCGAGGTTCTTGCACTTCATCATACCAGAGTTGACCAGTTGATATGAGGAGGTAGTATCAGCTGTCTTCTTCGTTCGTCTTGAGTAAGATCCTGATATTTTGGTCCACCCCCCAAAGGCTAGAGGATATTAATTGCGAGAGCTGATTGTACAGGGTGTAATCGAATAAGAGACGTTTCATTTGTAGTAGAATTTTATTTTTCCCTGTCTACTTGTTACTTTTTCCTGTCTACTTATTATTTTTTCAATGAGTGAATGAAGCAATAGCACTATTGCAGGTTATTGTGGCCTCTATCGTGGACTTGGTTGGTACCCCATTAAATTGTACTCAAAATAGAACTCGAGTACTCTAAGAACTCCGTAATCGGTACTTTTATTTTGACGTTACTCTGAACTTGATCGAACATTTCGAGTACTTCACATTTTGAAGTACTCAATACTTGTGATCCCTATAAATGACGAGTACCTACTTACCGAAAGAATGAACGTCCAAACTAAGAAGCCTACGTGCAAATTTGCCATGAGTACTTTTCATAAAAGTGCTCGTACTCAACTTATGAGTAGCTACTCATTGTGAAGTACTCGTGAGTACTTTACTGCGCTACTCAGTCTAGTTCTGCCAGTGGCGTAACTGAAATGTATTCCTCCAGTTGCTATATACACTAAGTGACTCACTTTCCCCCCCAAAAGCAATTTAGGTACTTCAGTACTTGATGGAAGATTTACACAAAGTATTTTCGTACATACCGGGTGTCAACGAATCTGTTAGACAAGGCATAATTCCTAGAATATTAAAGAATCAGATTTGGTATAGCCAAATGGTATGTGCAGAGTATTCGCGTATTTTTGAATGGAACACCCTGAATATTGTAACATTTTTGGTTATCTGTCACAATTTTGGATCAGAACGTGACATTTTTAAGATTTTTTAGAGTCATGTATAATATCTAGGTGGCCATGATTGGATGAAAACTAATTTAAGGACATCAGGTGGTGTCAGAAAATCATATTCGTAGAGTTTCAGTGACTAGTATGGCAGATAAAAATATGACAAGTTAGCTAAATTATATTTTCGACGCCAACTATTTTTTTTTTCAAATGTCGACCAGTTTTTGACACGTACCTGCCGAAAAAGGGATTTTTTGATTAATCTAACGAGACTAATTCATTTCCGATTGAATAAAAAATAAGAACATATATTAAATAGTACTAAGGAAAATACTAGAAAATGATTTTTTTCACTTTTGTCAAGTGTGCCATGGATAGCTAGGATGCATAATTATTTACAGTTATTTTTATCAAGTCTTCTTTCCTTAGTAATATTTGAATTATGTTCTTATTTTTATTCCAACAAAAAATAAGTAAGAATCGTTAGATTCATCGAAACATTTTTTTTTCGGAAAGTGCTTGTCAAAAAATGGTAGCGATTTGAAAAATAATAGTTAGACAGGAAAATGTAATTTTGACAACTTGTCTTAAGATGTAAGATGACATCAATTGAAGTCCTTACATATAATAGTTTACGTCCAATCATGGCCACCTAGACGCAATATTAAAAGTGACTTCAAAAAAGTGAAGAAGGCGTAAAAACTCTTGAAAACATTACATTTTGATCCAGAAGTGTGTCGAAAATCCAAAAATGTTACAATATACCGAATTTCAGCAAGTAAAAACAAAACCATGGTAACCTGGCGTATTGTGAATGATCTTCGCGGTAAAAATATTGGATCAAACAATATTACCTTGGATCCTAACATTCTCAATGAATATTATTGCAACATCGCTGAGAGACTGACAGAAAATATTGATGCGGCACCGGATCCACTCCATTATTTGAGTGAAATCCATATCACAGAACCATTTGTACTGTATCCAACGAATCTGACGGAGCTTAAAATAAATCCTCCTGTGGAATTGATAATATTTCAATAAATATTCTTGAAAACATGCACATCTTCTCTCTTGAATTGTTGGTTCAGCTCATTAATAACTCTTTCGCAAAGGGATTCTACCCAAACTTTCTCAAAGCAAGTCTTGTGATCCCTCTTCATAAGGGTGGTAATACAACGGATCCCTCTAATTTTCGACCTATTTCTCTTATTCCGACCTTGGCAAAAATTATAGAAAAGCTAGCCAAAACTAGATTAAATGATTTTATCAATGTTCACAACATTCTCAATCCTCAGCAATATGGTTTTCAGCCACATAAAAGCACAGGTGATGCTGTCTTCTTCTTCCTGAGAGAACATACTGCAAACTGAATCAGAAGGAAGTTTGCGCAGCGGTATTTTGCGACCTTTCAAAAGCTTTTGATTGTGTAAACCACCAAATCCTGCTGCGAAAACTCCAACACTATGGGTTCAGAAATCTTAGCCTTAGCTGAATGGAATCCTACCTGGGGGAGCGTACCCAAATTGTGAGAGCAAACACGTTGTCTAATATGGGTTCGATTAGTCATACCGTACACAGGGTTCTGTATTGGGGCCTATCTTGTTTCTACTTTATTTTAATGTTATTGCTAATCTAAAGATTGACGGTAAATTTACTATTTTGGCGGACGACACCACAATCCTCTGACATGATAGTGAAGTAAAGAACCTGCACGAAAAAATTGTCAAGGATATTTCCGTTGTGAAGGAGTGGTGTGACGCAAATTTGCTTTCGTTCAACATAAATAAAACCAGCCTCTTATCGATCAAGTGCAATCTTCCAGAGATTCAAGTAGGTACTGACATGTTCATTTAACAAAAAATTAATACCACGTTTATTGGTATTCATCTAGATGATAAGCTCAACTTCGAAAGTCATGTGAGAACACTAAGAAAAAACTAGCCTCTGGTTGTTATGCCGTGCGGGTAGTGTCCAGTGAACTGGGTGTGGCCACTCCAAAAGTAGTTTATCATGCTTTGATTGAGTCTCACATCAGATACGGGTTACCTTTCGGGGGTATCTGCAATGACCACAATTTTCATTCTATTTTCATCCTCCAGAAACGGCCGTTCGCTACCTCCTCAAAGTTGGACCTAGGGTATCATGTAAACCTCTTTTCTTGGATCTCAAAATCCTTACCCTTCCAACTTTATTTATTCTAGAGACTGTATGTTTAGTCCACAGCAACAAATCGTCATATGAGACGGTTATTAGTTCTATCTGCCAAAATAATAATCTAAGACTTCCCATTCCATCATCGAATTTAACAAAAAAGTATCTTATTTATAATGCTTTGATACTATTTAATCATCTCCCAGTTACTACCAGAAGAATTATCTCTCCAGTTTTATTCAGGAGATCTGTGAAAAATCTTTTTATCAATGAACCATACTACAGTATTCATGAGTATCTAGACAAAGATTGGAATTGCTCTAACTTATCTTAATCTCAGACACTCATGCTCATTCTCTCCTCTTTTTATGACATTCGCTTCTTGGCGTAATCCAATTTTAACTTCATGTAGTATTGTTTTACACATGAGCAAAACTGATACCTATGCTATTATTTATTAACTATTTTATCATTATTATGCAATGTATGTAGCATTATTTTCTCCTATGATAGGTATGCTTTTACATCATACTTCCTTCTTTTGACGACTCGTGTTTTTATCAACACATATTTACGCTTACCATTTTTATATTTCTTTACGTCTTTATTTTTATATCTATAAAAGCTTTGTTAATAAGAATTCATTCTTCGGACAATAACGTATATTTTGATACGATTTGATTTGAATGAAGCCGGAAAGTGGAAAATATGCGGCAAAGTAAAAAATTATGAAAATCATGTACATTCGAGTAAGTCACTTTTTAATTTACCAAAGTTTCAACAGCTCATTAAAAATATTTTATAGTACTCATCAGGTCTTTTAGAGAGTCCATAAATAAAGTGATGGAGTGAATGTATCAGAATAATAATAATAATGCTTTATTTATCCTTGATTGTTGTTGTTATTTCCGTCAACCAGCTGCACACCCTTAAGAGTACAACCCTCAAAAGTGTTCGAAAGACTTGTCTGAGCTAGGGAAGACGCAGCCCTTACCTTTTAACGTGTGATGCCATGCTCGAGACCGATGACCATGCTGGGAATCGAACCCATGACCCTTAGGTTAAGAGACAAGTGCTCTACCATCATGACCATCATATAGATACCATGATATCTGAGTCAATGAGTCAAAGGGCATAAGTGCCCTACCTAGATACAAAAAACAGGTCTATAATCCAATAATGATAGATCACGATATATTTTCATTCAATAATTCATTTATTTGAATACTTTTTAGTTGTCTTCCAATCTTATGTCACATTAAAACGTATTTAAAAAAAAAAACAACTATTACTCAATCATTTGAGAAACATTGTTCAAGTATCTGTCAGAAGTAATTCGATCTCCGACGTAGAGTATTATCAAAAAAATTCATTGTTTTATGTCACGTCTTCGCATTCTTGCATTCTTCTTGAAGGTACCTATATTCTTAAACTTCAAATTTATTCGTGTTCATTTTACCTCGTTTCGAAATTTTTTTTGGATGCATTCTATACTCGTATCAGTACATAGCACAGAACCAAAGAATATATATACGTGGGAATTTTGGTCTGAATTCATTTCTATGAAACGAGTGTTTTCACATGTCTTCACCACTATCCTCTTCCTCTAATGCAAATTTGAAGCACAAAACCTCATAATATTAAGAGAAACTAAACGATAAGCAATTTAAATATTGATTGTGTCCTTCGAGAAAGACTAGACTTTTACATCTGTTTACTGTAAGTTCTTTTTTACTAGTTTTGGTGGTAAAAATCTATCCTAGACTAGTGAATGTGGTTAGCCTGTCCCCAATGAATTCATCCCGTGGAAGTAGACAATCCCAAAGTCTGAGAAACAGACCCTAATTAAGAGATTCAATGTTACCATGTTTGAAATATTATACATGTTGTTACAATTATATAGATTTATCGACATTTTTTCTAACCGGTTTATTCACATGATTTCCTTAATTGTAAATATACACTTGAAAGTATTTTTTTTGTATCATTCTGTCCCACAAACCAAATAGTTACGCAGTTCAAGCATTTTTCACTAAAAGTTTATAGATCTCTTGAAAAACAAATCCAACATCAATAAATATAACTATGGGTGACTTTTAATCGTCGGTTAAATTAGGGCAAAGTTGGGCGTTTTGATGCTGAACAATTATCTGAAAAAAAATTTAATGTGTGATTTTTAGTTTTTAAATTATTTGAAAAAACGGAAATTTGTAATATTCGTTTAAATTTTTTCAAGCGAAAACCAAAAGAACTAGACGTTTTTAACTGGAACGTTCTTGAGGCACATTTTTACAAGGAATCTAAATCTATCATCGTTTTTTGCGAAGCGTTCTTGATGCCAGAGTAACAACAATCAACTTTGGATTTTTGCCTTTTAAAAAGTATTTTTTTTATTACAACGATGTATCACACAATATGATAGAATCTTACATGCTGATTAAAATTAGGATAAAATCGTTTTTGCGAAGAGTGCTTTGGATTTCATGTCTCTTTTCACATAAAGTTGCAACTAGTGACTGTAGATGTCACAAGTTACTTCTTCATCTATACTGTTTTTGCTTAAGGGTACTAATTGATGGTGCAGTCTTTTCAATTTCGAGAGATTTCCTAAAGCTAACCTGATGAGTGGGAAACCACCAAGATGCATAGATACCCTGGTGTAAACCTATCTTTCCAAAACTGTTAAGGTACGGTGTACGGTCTACTAGATTCTTCATATTTAATTGCGTTGGGATTACTTACCATTCGTAACATAGAGGGCGGCAAATAATTACAGATCCATGATGACATTGATTCATAATGTCATCATGATAGAGTTGTTTTTTGGCGTTGAACTGCAATGAATAATGGTTTAAAAACATATTCAATTCTACGTCATTATTTTGACTATCGTGAAAAAGAATTTTTAAAACGATGTCTTCATAAAACCAACGTTATTTGTCATTTTTAGTTCAATAATAATTTTGCTTTTTTAGTTTATATTAAAAATGTGCGGTTTTATGGTTTGATATTTCTTCAATAATCAATTTCTCAATCCTATTTGAACTCACAATGGTAAAATAAGCCCATCATTTCATAAAATTGGATTTGAACAACATATAGAATGAAAATACTTTATTATATGTTACAAAAAGTCAAAAATCCAACTTCAAAATAAGTATATACTCGATACTAAAAATATCAGCTATATAAATCTCACTTCATTGTCCCAACACGTCAAATAGAAGTCAACTTCAACCATCCAAAATTACCTCCCTAGTGAAACAATCCAAACATTGCCACTGATTCGTGATATTGCCACAATGGGTTCAAAACGTCTAGCAATGTAAAATATTGGAGTTGCTCATGCTCAATAATCTTGACCACCACTTTTGAAGTAAAACTAAGATGTTCGTAATACAAAGAGAAAAAAGAAAGTTGACCAAATCGCCATGCTGATTCTACACCTTGATATTCAGTAATTTTATACTGAAAGTTCTTGATGGAATACAAATCTTGTTTTTCCCCTATACTACAGAAGTATGTTCACTCCCAGAATGGTATTTCGATAAACAAGTTCATTAGTAACAATAATAAACTGTTTCTTTGTGCTACCGTTTATTTACCGAATTCTTGCAATAACTGTTTCTATGGGAACTAATCCAATTATAGGTTTGAACAGGAAGGAATATAAAACTGCAGCTGAAGGCAAAAATAATCGAGGTGTCGCCATCAAAATATTAGTAAACATTCCACTATTATTATTGAACCTTAAGATAAGATTATCTAACGAGCTTTGCATCACGTTACTTGCTAGAGAAACTTGTTCTTCGTCTTCCAGCAAGTCAGTTCGACAAAGCAGAATATTCTCGAAATTCTCTAATGCGTCATAATCCAAATTCAAATTCTTCAAATGTTTTATCGTACCCTGTAGGAAGTACAGGATGTGGTCCAGTTTTGATGGCCAGTATGCAACCCTCAAGATGAATAGGGGAGCCCATAGGTGACCTAGAATGGAAAATCAAGTTTTGAAGTTGAAATTACTTTACATTTTGATTTTATAACTGGAAAGATTATACAGTCAACTGAAACAATGTGAGTTCTATTTGTTTTCTGAGATGGAGTACATCCAGTACATCATAGTTTATTATGATAATAAAATTGGCAAAGATGCAACAGTATTGAAGGAGGTTTGTTCAATTACAAATGTGACTTGTCCATTATCAACAAATCAATTGAAAATAATCAGTGATACCGAATATGACGATATTAAAACGTTTTTAGTTACAAAGCCAGAACACATGGCGAATGACCATAGCAGTCGATGCCAATACACCAAAGGAAGAAAAATAGTTATTTATTATACAAGGGAAAAAAGTATTAGAATTTAGCTCGAGGTTGTGTGCTAAAATCTAAGATTTTTCCCGTGTATGAAACACAATATTTTTCTGTGGCGGGAAAAACGACGATTCAATAGTGAGAAAAACATATTATCACAATATATTGAAGTCAGAATATTATCGATATGAAATTGGAATTTTTAAACTAGTAAGCTGTTTTACGTATAGCGACAATTAGACCAGCGTTGCTAAGGAAAACTTCAAAGTAATCAAACATCTGTCAGTTTAATTCTGTGATTTGATTTGAAAATTGCGAACTTATTAATTGTTTAATGGTTATTTTGAATAATATAAAGTGGAAAAATGTCTGATTCCGAGTTTTCTCTGACTCCACCGGAGTTGGTAGAAGCAGCGAAAGTAGCGTATTGAAAATTATTGTCAGCTAAATCGCGGAAAATTTACGAAACCACGTATTCAAGATTTATGGAATGGAAGATGAGATAGACATGCAGTTCTTTCTCGAAGACGGTGTTATTGGCTTATTTTTCGGAACTGGCACAACAACAACAGCCATCAACAGTGTGGTCGAATTATTCAATGATTAAAAGCATGTTACGATCCAATAATAATGTAGACATTTCAAAATATTTCAAGCTGATTACATTTCTGAAACAACATGGTAAAGGTTACACGCCCAAGAAAGCTGCGATTTTTACGAGTACACAAATTAGTGATTTTTTAAATAATGCACCCGATGAAGTTTATTTAATGGCCAAGGTTGTTGTTGTATTCGGGATTGCAGGAGCTTGTAGAATTTGTGAAATCAGCCAGGTAACATTAGATGATATCGAAGATTCGGGAAAGTTATTAGTTGTGAAACTGAAGCAAACAAAGAACGATGTAAACAGAAGATTTGTAGTAACTGAAGAATATATTAAATTTTACCGAATGTACATAGCCCTTCGTCCAGCAGCAGCAAATGATCGCCGCCTAATTTATGCATATCGCACTGGAAAGTGTATCAATCAGGTACTTTTAATATAAAGGAAATGTAACTTATGTTCAATAAAATATTCCAAACTTAAGTATCTTCCTTTATCTATGTGTGAATATATCCGGGAAAAAAGTACTCACTTTTTCACTGGGGAAAAAAGTAATTTCATGAAAAGATATATTTTGTTACCTGGCAAAAAAACATTTCTGGAAAGCACGTTCTAGAAACACAAAGCCTTCGTCAAACCATGAAAATAATATCATGACGTACCTAGAATTATATTTTGTGATTCCCTACTCAGTGTTCCAAATCCAGGATTTTGTCTGGCTTCTTTGACAGCCGTTAAAAAAATGTGAGCAGCAATTTCATACATTTGGTTGGTTTCTACTGCTGGACAGAATATTTGCGGATACGTCCAATTATCCATCTTTTTTTGTATCGCTTCAGGGTCTACTTGGCAGTTTTGCATTTTGTGACTTTTTGGTCTTCTCGGGCCTCTTTCTTCCTGTACAGCTGCAATTGAAAGATATTCCTCAATACTTCACATCACCTGATCTGATCTTTTATAATCTTTCAAGAAATTAAGAAGGGAAACGGTGGTAATCATCACACACACACACACACACACACACACACACATACACAGTGTGTCAAAGATTTCAAGATCGGTTAGATTCGTAGGAACAATTTTCAGGCGAATAAGCACTTATTCTGTACCAGTTAATATGAATGGCAATTAGTTTTATCTAAATATGCTTCCTATTTTTCTACAGTTTTCATCTGATGTCTCCAACATTTCTGATAAGAAAGGTCAAGAAATATGGTATTTTTGAAATGAGATATCACCAACTCAGCGGTCTGATGCACAGGCCGTTAAACTCTAGCGTAGTGATAGTCGGTTCGTGCCCGATCTAGGTACAAGAGTTTTTTTTATTAACTACTTTATATCGAATCGATAGGCAACCGCATGCCTTGTTGAAATGCAAGTGTATTGTGAGTTGTCTAGATGCCAATCTCGTATAGTTTTAGCTTGGAGTGCATACCGACCACTCCGAATATACCATCAAAAATCGGTAAGTCGCCCCGGAGCGTCACGGCAAATAATAATAATAATAGCCGTCCTCTACCCGCACAGGCGGCTATGCCTTTGGGTACACTCAACGAGTGTTTATGCGGGAGTATTATCATTATATTATTATTATTATTAAAAACAAGCTGACAAACGGTTTCCCTTGAGAATAGAGTTGAGAGATTTACACTTATCTGTTTAATAAATAAATCATATATCTTTCCCTCGTGAGTGCTGCTATGGCAGTCCTAACAACCCACCTGATATATTCATATGTACAGCAAAACATCTTTGTAGTCGACAATAAGGACACCAGTTCCTTCTTGCTTTATCGATGATACATCGTCCATTACCAGCTGCGTGTAATAAATGCGTAATACATCAATTTCAGGGGTATTATATTCCATTGAATAGTAAGATTAGTAGACATCCACTCACATATGCAAGTATAATACACGTTTCTTCGAATGGTTCTTTTGAAGAAGCAAGAACAGCCATCGCAGCAATAGACTCCATAGTGTTTTCCATAGGAACGATCTCCGCAAACTCTGCAAGGAATAGGAGCTGGCAACGTTCTGCCTGAAATCGGATAGAATAAATCTTTTCAAAATTATTTCTTTGTCGTAAAAGTAAAGTTGCTATTCTCAATCCAATAGTAAAAATTTGAGCCATACCGTCTAAACCTTTCCAGAAAATATAAAACTTTCATATTCTCAAATTGAGACAAAAAAAATAATACTGCTCAGAAAACAATATGAGAACTAACTGATAGTGAAAGAGGGAAGCGATTAGAAATTGATATTATTGATAGAAACTTTTTGGGATGAAATGAGTTCCAAAGTTTTGCTAGTCGTTGAAAATAAGTAACGAGAAGAAGGCGTTGGCTTATCTTGAGGCTGGAGTGAAAGGAATTTGTCTAGTTGAATTCAGCGAAACTGCTGAAAAAGGAGACAACAGTTTTTGAACGGCGCATCCACCAAAAAATATATATGAGAGAAATGGGGATTCAAACTAAACTCTTTCTATGAGGATACGACGAGCTCATTTGATACAAGAATGCTTGATCCCAATTTATATTTTGTTTTCGTTTTGATTCTTCAGACGAACTTGCCATCTGGAGAACTGATGAAGATAGATCAATAATTCTGCGAATGCCCATCGATTTAAAATGATGATATCAATTTACTTTGTGAATATCAAGTCGAAAAAAATACGTGAAAAAAGTCCTAAAGACCCCTAAAAAAAAATAAAAAATACAAAATCATCGAATTCATTTGTAATTATCACAAAATAAAACATGATTTGTATATGCACAAAGCATGAAAAAAAATGAAACGTAAATAATTTCCTCGTTCGACCACTTTTTCGAAAAATATTATTTTTATTCTTCAGAAAATCGCAAATGACCCTCTAATGTATCTGATCAATCTGACACCCAATCATACCAACAAACTAGATTTCTATGACAAAGGACATGGCACTGGATACATGTATTCCTGGGCCTCTATAGATTTTTTTTATTTTTGGATATATCATTCTACACGTCAAAACAAGCAACTTTCTTCATCAGACTTTTTTCTGGCTCTACAGCGTGAGCTACAAAAATGGGTTGATTGTCTAACGCAAATTATGGAAAATATTATCTGCGAATGGATTTTTCTTGATTTTTGAATATAATATCATGTGAAAAATATCAATTTCCTTTGATTATATCAATTATGGTGTACATTACTACAGGACGAGGCAGAAAACGCGATTTTTCTGAATACATTTCACAACGTTTCTACACAGTGAGCAAAAAATAAGGTGGTTAATTAATGGGATATGATGGGATAATGGATTTATTGTTGATATCTGAGTTTTATTTTTCACAGAGAACGAAAATCAAGTTTCGTCTTCTCTTTTTGTGTGACGCTACAGGATGACTCCAAAAAGACGAATTCCCAAATACCTTCATTTAAACGAAATTATGGGATAATACTTATCAATGATGAGGAACTATTATCAATTTAGACAGATTATATAGGCACCATAACAACAATCATTTTGATTTATAGTTGAACACTTTATAGGCCAATACGTTGATCATCGATACACTTAGGGGTATGTTGCAAGAGCTGGTGAAGTGAGTTCAATTTTTTCAACTTGTATATATAAGTACAAACATGTAAAAAACAGAATTGCTAACACGAGCAACTTCGGGAGAACTTTTGGTTCCGAGAAATACAACGAAAAGCCCACAAATGGGCGAAAAGTCAATAAACGATTTTGAGAAATCAATCACGTTTTCTGCCTCGTCCTGTAGTAATGTACACCATAATTGATATAATCAAATGAAATTGATATTTTTCACATGATATTATATTCAAAAATCAAGAAAAATCCATTCGCAGAAAATATTTTCCATAATTAGCGTTGTGCCATGTGCTTTCAATATTAAAATATTAGGAGATTTCTTATATTTTTTGAGGGAAATGACCCCTCTTAACTCAGTTCTGCGAAAACAAATCAGTTCAGAATGAAAAAAAATACTCGAAAGGAGTCCTCTAAAAATCACGAAAAATATTTATTTGAAATTTGCACTCAAAATTTCATGCTGATTCTGAAAATATATGATTTGCATGACTGAAAAAATTTATAAAAATTCTAAAATTCTCTCGCATGTTCGAATTTTCGAAAAATATTTATTTAAATTTAAACAAAAATTATCTGATTCAAAATTGCGTGCTGATTTCGAAAATATATGATTTGTATATGCTCAGTTACAAGAAATGAGATTGAAAATGTATTTCTACGAATTGATTCTGAATCATTGTAAAAAAACAAATTTTGATGACGAAATAACAAAATTTCAGAAGATTCAGTCGAAAAAATGCACTTTTTCACAAAATCAACATTTTCTAAGAAGTGAATGGCGATCTATTTCAAAAATAAGATGTGATGTCGAATGTTTAGGATATTCACAGATGATCAAAGTAAAGTAGGTGATGCAATATTCGAATATTTTTTTTTTCATTTTTCAAAAAGTTGCTTGATCGCCTTCAATTTTTCTGATTCCGAAAAAAATATTGCCAGAAAATTACCCCTCTCAACTTGATGAATTTTCCAAATCGCGAAAGATCAAATATAGATCAAATCTGCGAACGCCAGTCGATACAGAATGATGAAATCAACATATTCTGTGAATTTCAAATAAATTATTTGTGAATGCTCAGTTACAAGGTTTAACATGAAATAGGAATAGAACGTGAAAAATTCCAATATCGAGCATTTGACTGTAGAAAAGAGTAATGAATAGATGAATGATAGATTGAATCATTAGCAGAATTATCAAAAAAGATATTGACGATTAGGAAGGTGGTTGATGTTGCTATATTTGTCATATCTTCCTTGATTAGAAGGAGAAACTAACTGGAAGCCAATTTTCTTTTAACAGTTTAACCAAAATCAAAACAAAGTGTTTATAAGCAGTCATCAAGATTATTTTCTCTTCAAAAAATCGCACCCTTCTCAAGTAAACGAAATAGTAAGAATTCAAATATATTTCGTAAGTCCATGCGTAACACCAAATTTTTTAACAATTGTTAATAGTCTATACCTCCAAAATTTTCTCCTCAATTCTGTCAAAAATCATTCACGAAATCCAAATACTTCTAATAGTTATAAACTTACCCATTTCACTCCCAAACAACTCCAACCACCAACAGTCTCAGAACTTTACTGTCCACAACCCGATACAATGCTCTGATTTTATAATTTTTGTTTGATTGCTGATTGACAGGTAGGCCATTAACGAGGCACTTCAACTTCTTTGTTGTTTCACCCTTACGCGTGGCCTTTTGACGCGACCAACACTTGAACAAATCGTGTCATTTTAATATTTTACCACGTTGAAAGGTGCCTGAAACGTTGTTTACGTATAACGGGTGATCATTAGAAATATTCAAGGTTTTGAGGTTTCTTTTACAATCTGTGCATTTTAAAGTATCAAGTCTCTGAAAATCGACTAATTTCATCAACGAAGGAATGCTATTCTTTGCATTATTCCTACATAGTGGGATATCGGACAAGAAACTCACTCCTCCCCTATATAATGCCGGGGCAGGCATAAAATTGCATTTGGCAAATACTTGTGCGAAATTTCTCAAGATGGAACACTTGCGGGTGCTTATCAAAATTGAACGCTAAACTCTGTTTGAGCATCTACAAACTAGTTTCGGTGTTCATACTCTTCATCAGATATTCACCCTTTTCTATTTATATAGGACTGGGCTTTCCTGGGTCAACCTCTTTTACTTCATGTTTACTATCGTTCTTACATTCACTCCAAAAAAAGTTTTTTTCTCATTGACTTCCTTACAAAAGATATCGGCGGCTATTTGATTGTGAATACCACTTCATCCGACAAAAATAGCTTTAGTCACACCAATTTTTTTAAATGTGATTGCAGTTCATATGAGTTTACTCTCAGTTATGTCGAAACTTTCCGAGCTGAACATAAAAAAACAACTAGTTCCATTTCTTTTCACGAGTAAAATTCTCTCGGCAAATCAAAATGGTTCCACTCATAATAGAAGCACTGTAACTTCATGAATTCAATGAATACTAATGAATGCTCTAGACTGCGAGTTTCAAGTCTGTGAGTTGCTGTTTTTGAATATGTGAATTATAAGCTCCTGTTAAAAATGGAGCGATTCGGTGTTGGAAGGATTGCTTCGAAGCTGATGAAGTTCCACAAAAGCGACAGAATCCAAAAGTTGTTTTTGAAATTAGCAACTTTCGGACCAGCTGTACCTCAAGGTTCCGTACTCGGGCCATTACTTTTTATCGTATATGCGAATGACTTAATGAACTACTTTTATGGCCTCTCATTAGTGCAAGTGATTGCATTTGCAGATGACATCACCATCACAGAAAGTACAGAAACTATTTACGAAAGGATAATTACATGGGCAAATAAAAACCACTTGGAGATGAATGTAACAAAAACAACACTAATGAAATTCACTTTGGGTAATCCTACTGAAACTCTAAAAATATTCGACAATTACAAACTACATGTTGAATCATGTACAATAAGTAAATTGCTGGGTCTCAGTTTGGATTACAAACATACACATGGACACTGCACATTGATTTACGATGTGAGAAACTCCGTACTCTGGAGGTTCTGATGATTCCTTACCATGCAACTATCAATTGTCATTCGTGTTATGGGATTCTGAACTGGGCTTCGGGATCTTCAGATAACAGGGTGTTGGTCCTTCAAAAATATGCAATTCGAATCATTGGTAGTTTGAGATGGCAACAATCATGTAGAAGTGCTTTTATAGAGCTCAAAATCCTCACGGTTGTTGGTCTATATCTACGTTCATAAAACAGAACTGCGATTTCCTTCCATCGACAAGTTCATGAAAATTCAAGACGTTTGAAATATTCCACTACTTCTTCCACACATTTCCACAAAGTAGGAATTTTAATGCAAAGATCTGATATGTTTAAGCAATGAGAACACAATAGCAAGTGATAATTGCAATGAAGCATTCAATATTATCCCTGATCTGGTTAGGATTGACCACTGTAATGATGTTGAATCTTTATTTCATTAAATAATAATACTTGGAGATAGTTGAAAACTAAGAACATTACATTTTCTTCCCTGCTGACTTCAACAACATTCAAATAGTAAAATCTTCAAACTTTTCCTACAAAATATTTTTTTTGGATCTCATCGGAAATCTTGGTTCCATTTCTGACTCTTCATTATTTAGGATAGCTTATCATTGCGTTCAGAAGATTGTCTAAGAGACAGTAACGGACCAACCATTGGGTACTAAGTTCTCATATTCCTGATGAGACAATTCAAAGCTTGCATAATTTGAAAGATAAACTATCAAGTTATTTACCAAAACTGGATTTTGATTCGCTAAAGACTATCTTCTTCTGGATGAAGAAAAATGGCGTATATCCAGAGCTGGCATGGATGCTTTAAATCGATCAGAAAGGGATTTTGTTATTTGCGTCTCAAAAATAGAACCACCACTCAATAACTTGTTGAAAGATCAACTGGCACGTCCTTCTTGCTGAAATTGTTGTTTTCAATTTAAGTGTAGAACTAACAACCCATGTTTTTCACTTAACCTGGTTGAGACCGCGAACTTCCGAGCAAGACAGCGCAATACTTTGTTTTATTTCTGATCAGAAAAGGGAAAACATTACATCAACCATCGTTGATGCACAATACAAATTTCCATATACCACCCTATAGAAAAGGGGTTGTTATCTAGCAGTTCATATTCTTTTGCTCATTAATATTGCACCACATCGAATTCACTGTTCACCTCTATATTATGACAGCACTTTGCACACCCTTCATCCTGGATTGACACAACTTTTATTTGTCTATTATTACAAACGTGCTGCCAATCTTGAATAGGGCCTTCTTAGGGTGTTAAGGTTGTATGGGTGGCTGAACTTAATAAGTAACTCAGGGCCGCTCTTAGCGGGTAGATGACAACAGAAATTAAAAAAGCATATTTTTTAGTAAACTTGATATAATCAAACATAAAGTTATCATAGGCAGAGGGTAGAAACATAGGTGTTTGATTCAGTGGGGCATCTTTAACGGTTGTTGAGTTATTTGGTGGATGTTTATATTGCAAACATTTTGATTTGAAACAAAACAAAAACCATTCGTACACAATATTTTATTATATATTTTTCTATTAGTACAGCAAAAAACGTACGGATATCATAACTATTTACACATTCGATTCTGTCAATATATACAGTGTGAAGCAATACGACAAATATTTAAAATGTTTCGATTGATCTACGGAAAAGGCATTTTTGTGTAGTCTAACATGAGACAAGGTGAGTTAAAATTCCGGAAATGGTACATATCCTTTTGTACCAATTCAAATTAATTGCACTTGATTGAGTATAAATAAATAAACAAACAACATTTTGTTCATTCCATATACCTGAAACAGTAGGCTATATATACATCACATAACACTAAAAATGAAATAAAAATAGAAAGTCAATGATTTCACAGTCTCAAAAATATTTCTACTGCTAACGAACTACATTAAAATTATCTATATACACAAATACACATTATCTACAGGAGGTTTCATAATTAAATGCTGGAAAATACTGGAAAATTCTTCCAAAGAAAATACATTTGCAACCGCTTTATGTCCAAGATACAGGGGTTGAAGTTCAACAGGATTATCAGTTTTTTTCAAATGTCTCTGACACCACGTTGTATTTTTTTTAATTTTGGTATATGCTAAGTGCACAGGAAAATTAATTTTTTCGGTATTGAGATAATTTTCATTTTTGTGAGTAGAGTACTTGTTAACATGTTCTGCAATATTATAAATAAAAAATTGATAAGCTACAGTTTTCTTTCAAATGAATATCATTTTTATAATTCTCCTTTCATAAAAAAGTCCTTGGATTTTTTCCGGCGGATGGTTTTCGATTTGAATAATGAAATGTGATTTGCGATTTTTTCTCCTGGTCTTATGCATTTTATTTTTTTAACGAAATCCATCCAACGGACGAAAGGAATCAGAAGTCCATTTACATAAAAAAATAATTATCATGAAAATAAAATTATTTCAAAAAAGATACAGTGGCGTATCATTATATCCTTAAAAAAATTCAACATCTTCGTTCATGTAAAGAATTTTTATGATAATCACTCAGTGAAAATCGTCCATTAGGATCAGAATTCAATTATGAAACAACTTGTATAGCAGCAATGTTGAAGATGAATGTCTTGGTGTTCAAATTAATATTTTTATACGAGGTGACACAATAAATAACATATGTTATTACAAAAACTGATTGTTACTGAAATGGGATATCACAAATAGTTTGCAGAGCTGAAGTGATGCAGAATATTGGTAGTTGCATGAAATATAGTGTGGTCAAATCCATATTTCATTACTGTTCATGAAATTATCAAGGATGATTCGAACTTCAAACGCGTTCGAATTTAGCAGAATTATAATTTCGACATCTATCAAACTTTCCACGAAATATATATTTTTCTTGATAAATTTCGTACAATGAATACATTTTGTTGTTATTATGGGAACAGTAACTATGGAACAGTCAAACCAATCGTCCTTGAAATGGCTACATGGCTTTTATGGCATATGTCCAACAAAACACAAATTATTGCTTGGCTTACGCAGGACATACTCATAAGATTTTGAAATTATACGCACAACCACGAGACTAGAACATTATGACGATGCCATCAACTTTGCCGCTGCAGTCACGTGATGCTGGTGATGGTACGCCATTTCCCCGTTACTTGACGCACCTCCGGGAAACCCGAAAATCTGTTGGTAAGGGTAGGAGGGTTGATTTTGAACACAACTGTAGTCGAAGGCAGGTTCGCTCTTTATCGCACTAGTGCTAGTTGCCGGTAGAAGTGAGGTTTGGCCCAAATAGGGCCTTTCTACGGGCGATGTTTTATCCAGTTGGTGGTTCTGGGATGATGGTGGTTGATTCTGCGATGGGTGGTGCTGACTGGGCTGGTGGGCCATTGACGGCGTTTTGGGATCTGAAATAAAATAGTCGCTTGTGAGACTTCAGATTATCTAGAGTGGGAGGAAAGAAACAACAATCCTGAAGTTATGTATCGATTAAAACAATAAATATGATTTCAATCTCGAGATCTTGACTTTAAGATCGGCGTGATTGCGGGATCTCGACTTCATTCTCGGAATCCAGACTTCAATCTCGGTATGTCGACTTTAATCCCAGGATCCTGACTTTATTGTTGGGATCCCGTATTCAATTTCAGGATTACCTACTCAATTGAATTAGAAATAAGCAGTTTGAAGAATGCCTACGTGAATATTCATTCGTCCTTTATGATGAATACATGATATAGGATATGTCATTGTTCAAATGAAAAGATAAAATAAGAATGTTATATGTTCAAATCATTAATGTGATTAAAATAGGGTATACGTCATGAGTTTATTAAATGCAAAAATTTTGATTTTTTAGCAGCAACATACGGAGATTGCTGGATTGGTCGAGATAGGCCACACACATGGCCTGCTCGATCCCCGGACTTGAACCCCTAGATTATTTCTTCTGGAGATATCAAAATCGGATTATTGCTGGGTTTAAGTCAATCAGAAACGCCCCTGGTGTGTTTGAAAGAGTTCAGTAGTCCATGCCAAGAAAATTGTATGCTTGTATTCAGGCATTTCGAACATTTACTGTAGATTAAGCAACTTAAACATGTAATTTTTGATAATAAAATGTTATTGTCGTAAATTTTGTTCGACCTGTATTTTTAAAAGCTCATAAATGACAATCCACGAAACGAAGTTGTCCTCCTCGAATAAGTATCTATGGAATAAAGTTTTTCATCTGAATCTGAAATTAATCTTCAAACGCTTTGGTAAAAAATAATGTTCCTAGAGACATTCCATCATCCATGAAAACGACAGGATCAGTTTCTGTTGATCGGCCAGAATGGAAATCAATTTCCATCTTACTAACTAACCCATTTTATAACCCAACCGAAGAATTGAAGTTCTTAGGCATTAGATCCTTTGGTTTAGTGGAAACACTTTCAGGAAAACTTTTTGAGCATTCCAGTTGTGGAAAAGTCCCAAACATTTGCGGGTGCCCTAAAAAATCACCCGCTACCGAGAATTTTCACAAACAGCATGTTGTCCAACTCGACACATGAAGAACAAATAAATGAAGACTCATGAGTGAGTTGATTTTTTCTTCTCGGTATTGCTCCCTAGGTCTATAGCCTATTATCTGAATGAAGACGTAACAACTTCACTTATCCACTAGGGTTATGACAGGGGTTAGTCTATTGCTTGGAGTGATGCTTATGTCTCTTCTTAGATGGACGTTGATGGTCATTGTTTCTCCAACATTGGAGAATTGGTCGATTTAATGTGATTATTGCACCGACAGCATACCTTGTAGCAGGAGTATTTGAAATATATTGGGGTAGATCATTATAGAACGAAAAGAAGGGGGCCAAGAACTGATCCTTGAGGAACACCCAATTTTTTGTATTTCCATTTATGACTTCACCCAATCAACAATGTTAATAGGAATCCCAAGAGATGATAGCTTGATGCCTAATATTTCAAAACACACGGTGTAGAAAGTGCTCGATAGATCCAATATGAAAAATATCAGAAACTTATTGTTTTCGAGACATAGATTGACATAACTGAGAAAATGACATGACGCAGTTACAATAGATCTGTTTATTTTGAACTCATGCAGATTCTCACACAAAAAATTCATCAGATTCAGATGTTGGATTATTATTATTCTATTTTCTATAATTTTTTTGGTTAATGTTTTTGATAATCGGTTGATAAGATAAAGTGATATTTGCTGGTAATTTACAATGTGTTTCTTGTCACTTTTTTTAATAATAATAATAATAATAAAAGTATAAAAGATTATTGACTAGCTATTTAGGTACTAATTATTTAGTTTAAGAGTCAAAATTCAACATGCAATAATGGGAGGTAATTTTTCTGGAATGCCACTAACAACAAAAACTGTTCATCAAGTGAGCACAAGCACCTCAAACAGAAAAAAAATCTGTTGAAATATCTTGTGCTCCACCAGGAGACTATAATTCAATCGAAAGTGTGTCTGTCCCTATCACAATACAAACACAACGACGATCGACCGCCTCCGCTAATCGCACAAAAGGGCGTGGCTTACCTTCAGTCGAGGCGGAGCTACTGTCGTCTCTGTCCCCGCCCGCGGGTTTCTTCGGCTTGCGTTTGCGCGTTTGGATGCCATCCTTGCGCATGGCTAAGGGCCTGTTCACACCGTGTAGTTTGAAGTATAACCCGCATGCGTTGCATACTGGCTCGCCGTCATTGTTCCGTCGCCAGAGGGTGGTGGTTCTCGTACCGCAGTTCGTGCAGCAGAGGCCCAGTCTTCTCGTTGCCGTCTGGAAATACAAGAAAGCGGTTTCAAACAGTCCATTGTGGATTCACATTCCAAAAGTTTGGTTTTCGCTTTATAAGTATTATAAAAGGTATTAACAGGGTGACCCAGGGGTGCGTGTATGGTCCATACTTTTTTTCTATCCAAGCTATCGAATTGATTTTCATTTATATACAGAATGAAATACACAACTAAGTTCTCTTTTTTAATGGACAACACCCCATTTTTGTTAAATTTTTGAGTTCGCGATTTAATTTTCGATATATCGCCGTTTTCATAGACTTATCTGCGGCCATTTTTGACATATGTCGATTTATGTGTCGAAGTAGCGTCGTGCATAGACCTACAGAAAAATTCATAACTTCAGAACCATTCAAGACAACTCAACCAATTTTTTTCAGTCGATTCCTTAAGCTTCAGCGCATATTTTGAAATGTAGATCAACTCGAAGTCGTGATATTTTTACAAATGAAATGGCAAGGACTTGAGTTTTCCAAAACAACACCCTGTGTTTTATTGCACCATTGCAAGGAATTTTTAACTAGCATTTTGCAGATTTATTGTTTCTGGGGTCTACTTTGTACAGTTTGTCAAAATTTAAGGATTCGAGTAGGCCACTTTAGGACACATCCATACAATTCTACAATGGATATCTCAACAAAATGAAATTGTAATTGAAACAGTACCGTAAAACGGGGTTACTTCGACACGTATAATATCATGCATGTTTTTTGCATACAAATTGACTTTTTAGTGTTTCTTTTTTTTTTTATTTAAGAGTTTTTGTTTAGTTAAAAGGATGTTTTTTAGTTTAGATTTATATGCCAAATATGCCTTACCAAAGTTGCTAAATATTTAAATGATTTTCTGCAAGTATTATTTTTAACAACCCATTTACTATTATTATTATTATTATTGATATTATTATTATTATTATATATTTATTTTTACATTTTTTGGTGTCGAAGTTACCCTGGAGAAAGCTAACTTCGATTTTATGCATAATTCTGCATTGTGTCGAAGTTACCCCCAACCCGGGGTAACTTCGACACCAAAAAGAAATTTAAAAAAAAAGGTGAAGGGGAGTAGGGCCACAATAATTTTTTTAGTGAATAGAACCAAGGCTTCAATTGTTACAATGGAATAGGAGCCAAGGTTGTCAAGCGTATAGTTTCCTTTACAGAGCAACAAACATGCCAAAAACCTGTCGAAGTAACCCCGTTTTACGGTACATTACGAAAAAAACATGTATCGTAATCTTTAAAAGAACAGAAAAGAGTGATCAACTGAAAACCACGTTATTTTTTGACGAAAGATGCTTATAAATACTCCAATAGTTCACCATCACGTTATCTATATAACCTGCTCATCAGTTGAACCTATTTTTCATATCATCTGCGGTTGTCGAACGATCTCTGAAAACCCTTCCCTCCACGCACGCCAAAAGGATCAAATATATGAGGCTTAGGTCTGGGGCCCGCGCGGGCCAAGTATTAGTACCTACTCTGTCTCATTCCTCAACGATTATAATTGGAATGATCTGAACATTTTCGAACTATTCTATAGTTGGGCACTAAAGCACCATTGTGCTTAACCACATGGTATTCCGGGTGTTCAAATTCACTATTTTCAGAAGCAAATCTACCTAATTCCAAAAATACTAGCAACAAAAACAACTATTTTCTCTCAAAAAATTTAATATGAAAAAATACAGGGCGTTGCCTTTGAAAAAGTACTGCGTAACAATAATAGTACTAATAATATTAATTAAGTTTTTACGTTTGGAGTCGTTATTCAAAATGTATTCTTGAGTTTTCGTTTATTGTTGAGCTCAATCTCGTTGTTGAGTCTAGTTTGGGTAGTATATAATATCAAAAAATAAATTTCGATAAGTAATGTGATAGTTTTCCATTTATCAAAAGGTCCCCTAAAGTTCTGTTCAATCGAGAGTAACAACCCCACATATCGAAACACCGTGAAATTCAAAATTGCATATCTTAGAAATGCAACTTACGAAGTTGAAAAAACTTCCATAGATGATAGTCGACATTTTCAAAATGTTATAAGTCAAATTGGGTCAAAATTAAAGGAACAGTTTTCGAGATACTCGATGAGAACATTATGAATGACCTAAAAAAATATTTAACGCTCCCTGTATCTAAATTAATGGTATTATTGAATAACTGAATCAATTGTCTTCTGTTTTATCAATATTCTGTACATGCTTTTCATTATAGGGGTATTTTTCAAATTTTCTAAATTTATATTTCGAGCAGAGAGGGTTATGAAGAAATTAAATACGTTTCAATCGATTAGAATAGACTGAAACTAAGTATGACGTCTTATGAAAATGTGACTTGTTCGTTCTGGAATAGATCTGGAATTTTTTTTTTTGACCAACGATCATTTTGACAATGCACCGTATAGACCATGGTTCTATTATTAATAACATTATAATTTACCTTTTCGTCCTGAATTTGTCTATTTCGACCAGCAAAACAGTTTTTTTCTGTCAATCCCGAATCCCACCCAACTACGTTTTTACGAACTTCAACCGCTTTTATCTCAGAAACGAAACATACAAAATACCTAATTCAAATTCAAGCAACAACATAATAAAATATCAGCCAATTTGAACTATAGCCATTTAGAAGTTACAAATAGGTGAATTTTATTATAATTTCTGCTGATTGTTATGGTACTAAAAAATGTTCGATTGAAACAAGACACACGCTTCTATAACAAAAAAAAAGTGATACCTAATGCCCTCTTTGCTTCAGGTGACCTTTCGTGAACCAATTAACTCGCTGAATGTGAAAATGTTTTTACCGACTTTCCACTCCCACTTGATAAATCGGATAGTGTCGGTTGCCAACGTCAAGGAACTGTCATTGCACTCCGTTAGCGTGTGAATGAATAACCCATGTATCGAATCGGATCTTTCGGAGCGCCATGGCAAAAAATAGCAATACCCGCATAGGCTATGACTTCAGATACACTCTATGAGTGTTTATGAGAGATTTGTTTCAACGTATGGCTGATTACCACGCCAGCTAGAACACCTGATCTATATCGTATCGAATAATGATACGTGGAATAGTTTCAATTTACAAGACTTACCAGTCGTTTCGATGGTTTGATCAAAGGTCTGTTCATGCCATTCATTTTATGATAAAGTCCACAAGCGTTGCAAAGATAATGCCCAGTCCCATCTCTCCTCCACAAAGGGGTTGAAATTGCCCCACAGTTAACGCATTCCCGTCCCTCTCCAAACTGGAATTCCATACCGGCATCTGAAAAAAATTACATTTTTGAACATCCAAGTAGGTACTGCAGTACAAAACAGTTTGAGAATCACTTAAAAAAGATTCACACTATTAGTAGCAATTTCTCCGATTCTTTTGTTTCTTTCTCGCATACTATACACCATCAATATTTTATAATTTTCGAATATCTCGCTCTTGTATACTGGGTTAACCTAAGTTTTCATGTACACGAATTATTCGTTTTTCGTACGAAATCTGTCAAAAGCTCTTCAAATATATTTCGTGGCGGCAAATTTTAACTGATGGTCGAATAAATTCAAGAAGTTGAAATGAAGTCAACTTGTCTGAAATTTTAAAGGAAAACAATGCGGTTATGTTTGTTTGTTTCCAGGCATATTAAAAATTTTAATGTTAAATATGGACAGCAATCTCATGATTAATAATATAAGGATAAGAACAGCCGTAATATTTTATATTTTACTGATTTTGTTGACGTATTGGAATTTTGAATTGAAGAAAAGGGCTCGCAAACGTTTTTGGGTGAGACCCATTTTCGAACTACGAAAATTACATTACAATTGCCACAGCTTAATAACAAGCTGAGGAATTTACTTGAGAAAATGGACGGTAAATTACGGGATTGACGTTGAATATTTCATTTATTCCGTGAAGGCATTTCGCACAAATGAAAACCGCTCAAAATATCATTCGTACGAAAAAGTGACATTTCTTTCAGATTTCCTACGAAAAAACGAAAATTCGGATGCATGAAAACTTAGCTTTATACAGCATAGTTCTTTTTTTTGAAATATTCACGCCTCACAAACAATCTGGTTGGTAAAATTCAAGTTCCTTTTTTCAATTCTGTTATAGATACGTCCTGTTTTATTTCTAAATCTAACATTCTAAATCGCTAAACTCATTACATAAAACTTCTAATGTGTATGTGGCTTAAGACAGCACAAAAACCAATCGTGGTTGCCATGAACAGTCTTCGTGAACACAGAACATGAAAACAGTCCTACTCCTTCATGAAGAACAATTAAAGTTATGTCGTCAATGTCGTGTGTTTCCATCTATTTTGTGCGGAATAATATCCAATACTCTTTCCGATATCTCGTGTACCTACGTGTTGGTATGATTTGAGATAATAATTAAAAGTGTAAGGATTACAACTTCGTAGTGTTTGATGAATGTTCCTGAGAAAAAGTGGATATAAGGTAATTGAAATTGAAGACTTTATTTCTGTGGAAAATATTTCTAACGCCCACATTAGAGGTGTCTGAAATTTCAAATATGGCGTAAAAAATATGTTTGCTTATTGAAATAGTTCTCTGATGAGTTTCTACAACTAGATATCCTGGAAGATATTATTTTTCTGGATTTTTCTAGCCACCGAAACGATTAGGGAAGAACCATACCATATATAGGTACAATATCCTTCACTAAGGTATTTTTATCTTGTTCATTTTCGTTGCAGATTTGTGGTTTTTTGCATGAAATTCAGCGCTAACTGGATAAATCTGAAAACATTTAAAACGGAGAAGACTGCACTGAGAACATACCTATTTCAAGGCCAACTGTAATGGGTGAGTCATTTTAATATATAATCTCGCAAGTCTTTATTGTTTTTCGCGATGTACCTATGGGGATGTAGATACTGGGTATTCCGTACAACACACATCACAAAACCCAAGTGTTTTTGAAATAAACACAACCTCTCTCCAATTTTTGGATTCATAAGCTTTAGTAGATTCTATGTATGAGTGTCTGAAGGTTGGAAAGGATGTGGAAACTTGAATTTTTACCCATTTGGAACTTTTCCATACGTTTCGATCGCTTATCTGCAGTCGTCTTCATCAGGTGAATGATTGTGCAAGAAAAACTATTTTCATGGTTTTATTCATCAAAATCTAAAGGCCGATTCAGATACATGCGTGCCCATGCGGGGTTTTTGAATCACGTGCGATTTACATATGCATATGCATTTTTGAATGAACTGGCCTCATTAATGAGTTGATTTTTTTTCTTTGTATTGTAATACATTCAGTCCAAGGTAATGTTGTTCACCACGGGGATATCTGAAATGGTAATACTTATATACCTACAGTTTTGGTTAAATAAGAGAACGTTGCATAGAAGAAGTCTACATGGAAGTATGAAATTTTCAAAAATTTATATTTGATTTCCAAATGATTGTTGAAAAACTGAATTATTCGATTTCTTATTTTATGTTTTTCTGGTGTTTTCGTCAGAGCTGGAACAAGATACTTCTACGAATACAGTTTTTATGAGCTTCTGTAATTATATCAGCTTAACTGTCCGACGTTTCGTTATCGTACAACCATCATCAACTTATTTTTCAAGCATTTTCCTTTCTATATTCAATGACGTATTCCTTATTAAGCCAGCTACCACACATTTCAGATTCATTTTGGCCATCACCAGGATTTTTTAAAGACATTGTTTTTCTACCCAACATTTAACATGTCAATTACATTTTTTTATTTTCGTCAAATCTGGTACTGATTTCAATGCCTTGAAAAAAAGTCGAGATGATCTGCTACATAATGAAATTGTCATGTGTGGTACATCATTGAATTTAAAATGAAATATACTTTGGAAATCGATATTGATTGAAACAGGAATGTATTTGATGAAATTGAGTTGATGATGGTTGTTTGAAAAGGAAATGTCGAACAGTGAAACCGATACCATCACAAGAAAAGCTTATGGAAAGTTGAAACTTGGAGTAATTGTGAGCTTTTGAGTTGAATATGATGAAGGTATTTTCGGTTGAGGACGAATAAGGAACTTTCTAATTATGGGCCAACGTTTCGTTCAATTGCATTTGAACTTCATCAGGGCTTACTGCTCTACAAGGGGAAACATGTATAGAGAACATATTGGAAAATTGTTGAGAACGAGACACGTTATTATACAGGGTGGGGCAAAAGTGCGTCAGAGTCCGATTGCTTGAGTTCTAAGATAGTTAGGACGATAATTTAAAAACCAAATATAACTAGAGAACTGTGTCTATATCTAGAAATTATTGTCGGATATACAGGGTGAACCAAGGAAAATCTATAGGGTCAATTGCATTTTTTTCAAATGAAATGCTATGTAATTCAATCCATTTTTTCAAGCATTTTAGTGGTCTCCGATCCACACCTCCAATATCCTTTACTATCTCCCAACCACTTGGTAGTTATAATTTTTTGTCAAAATAATGCTATCTGCAGATGCATACCGAAAAAACCACCGTTCTCGAAATTATGGAATGCAGGAGGTCGTGATTATAATCCTATTCGTCAGACATATGAGTGATATTTCTGAATTATTATCATTCCCAAAAATTATACAGGATGACTGAAAATGATTTTTCAATTCGGAAGTTTTTGAATTAAATTTTCTTGAGTTCTTCAAATGGAACACTCCGTATATTTTTCGACCATGCGGTATAGGATTGAGAGGCGAATATTTTTTGTTTGTACATCTCTGGGGATATTCCTAGCCGTTTTCGAGATATCCACTCGGTCATTTTTTCTGACACCTCTTATAAGGATGATGGAAACACATCGTTTCAATTATTTTAACGAATCCCAACTTCTTTTATCCTTCAACTTTATTTCGTTTATTTGATTCCTGATTTGGAATTATTTTCGTTTGCTATTGTGTGCTATTAATTGAACAACATTTACCGTGGGTACATACATTCTGACAGATGAGGAAAATAATCACTTCAAATCTCCTAAGTGCATGAATTATTGCCGGAAATTTTTCGAGTACATGAATTTTTTAAAAAATAAACTTTCGGCAATTAATTCAAGCACGCGGGGGGTTCGGTAAGAAAATTTCACACCAAGAAATGAACATCATTCAACAATTCATAAGAAATAACTGACGATGGTTTCAAATTTATACATTACACATTTTATACATTTCACCTGAACTATTTATACATATAAATATATATCCCAACGAAATCATGTTTATACGGTAAGAGCTATCTTCGGAGGATGATAATTCACTTGAATATAGAGGATGTGTACGAAAGAACCGGCCATATATTTCACCAATTTTTCAAATCACCCTGTATAAAATGTATGAATTGTGATTAATGATAGAATAAGAATATTTTCAACAAAATAATTTCATCAATATTTCATTATTACATCGAATTTTCAGATATTACTAAAATGTTTTTATTTTTCACTCTGTACATAATGATATAATCTGCACCATCTGAATGATAGTCAGTAATATGAAGGTACGTTGATGATAAGCAAAAAAAATGCAGTTGGCACTTTCAAATCCATAGAAAATAATTAAATTGAACGCCCTGTATTTCAAAATCTATCCATCAACGAACTTTGCGATTCTGCACGTTCAATCAATACATCGAATAAGGTAAGCTCGGGTAAGTGTGAATTTGGGGCAAGTGTGAGTTTGCTCGCTATCTTCGCTAAACTGGGCGACAGCCCAATGCCATCTATTGACGAAAAGCCTACACTCATAATGAATCCATAACCATCATATAAAATACCAAAGAGATCTTGTGAAATCCAAATATTTTCCCGATTTTCTAACCTACAAATTCATCAACCCTAAGGAGTATAACGAGTTTATTTCAAGCTTTGAGTGTATTGTTAAAATCTAAGGTAAGAATCCATTTTATACACTTTTCTTCTACCTAAACAATGAATCTGACTATAGATTGTCGTTTTTTCATGAAGTTGTTTTTTTACATATTTCCATTGCATGTCACACTTACCCCGAAATTAAATTTTATTGGGGATAGTGTGACCTATCTGTTGGGGTAAGTGGGAACCATTTGGCCAATCTAAACAGTAATATTTTTTCAGCTATAGTACGAAATTATATACGGAAATCTCAGAGAGCCAAACAATATACCTGGCCAGATGTGAAAGACATTGATACACTTTCTGAGGATGAAATAACAACTGTGCTTCCATCACCACTCGTCAGAAGATGGGGATCAATGAAATTCTCATTCGATTTTTTAGATTTCTACCTGTAAATTTTTCTTTTCAACAAATGTTCACTTTCACGATTATTTTATGATTTTTTCCAATGGGACATTTCAAATACAATACTAAAAAGTTCCTAACTATGTTTTGAATAAACATATCTCGAAACAAATAAATTGTGGTGAAAATTCCTTTACTGTTTACTCACACCTGCCCCAAAGAGAGATTTACGTGCATTAATATCTTTAAATTTGGCCAGAATCACACTTGCCCCAAATTTCTGGGAAAGTGTGACCTATGGAGATGTATATCTGAATATATAAATAAAATTCATAGAATACGTTTTTCAACAGTTTTCTGTGGCGTATTACAAAGACTGACCTTCGAAGTAAATACCTGCAAAATTTCATTGTTATATTAGTTCAGGTTCATCAGATGGACTAAATTCAATGCGATCACTTACTCGAGCTTACCTTACTACAATATACTAAAAATTCAGAAAATTTCACCGAGAACCATTTTACCTATAAAAAGTGCGGGGTCCTTTTAGTCCCCACTTACCCCACTTCACTATATGTTTGCATGCGGGGTCCTTTCCTTGTCGGACAAACACCGACAAAGTTGCCCAAAAAAATTTCTCAGGTGTTAGTTTCGGACCCATCCCTTTTCCGCATCCCCCTCGCTGCTACCGCACACAATAACCAGACGCGGCAAGAGGACGTATCCCATACGATATAATACGAAAATTGATAATTTTAAGTGAGTGTCTGGTCCAGATCTGGAGTGAATCATTAGGCCGACCGCTTTGAACTGTGATTTACACTGATGCCTCTTATCGACCGATTCTAATGCATTCTCTAAATAACCGCCTGTGTCTCGAGACTTACGATCCCGCCACGGCCGTAAACATCGAGCTATCGCGGCGTGTGTGCGCAACTTGTGCATAGGCGTGTTTTTTGTCGGTCGCCGAGAATTTTTTTGCGTGCCACCTCGGAGTCCATTCCTCGCAAAGGTATCGCAATAAATGGTATTTCTTTTTCTACTTCCATACTTTGATTAGTTTATTAGACATTACCTACCTGTGTGGTGCTGTAGGTTTTCCTACAGCTGAAAAGTGAATACATCACCTGAAATATATGGGACCTACAAGTCCCAGACTTTTGATAATCAAGCATTTAACTAATATTTCCCCACGGATGACACTTCAGGATTGTATTGTCTTGTTCTTGATTTCCCGTGCGGATGACGCTGCGATCAACTGTTGTGGGTCGTAGTATCATCCGTAGGGAAATACGGTTGATTATTATTCATTTGGCACGGACAGGACCATTATAATGTTGTCCGACCTACACTGTCACTGATGAGAGGCAATAAACCTCGAAATATGCATGTCTGCAGGTGGTCATTCCCAGCCAAATAAAGGATAATCTTCTGTTCAATCACAAGACAAGCACTTGCAATTGGGTTTTCTTGGAAGAACCTTGCACAAATATCAGTCAGATGTGATTCAATGTCCGTCGTGGTATTAGCCAGGGAAGTACTTTTCTGACAGAGAGGATTCAGAGAAACGATTATTTTGACTATGCCCCGTATAGATCCTAATATACTATCTGTATGCAGATTATAATTGGTCATATTAACCAGTATCGATAAATACTTTCTCTACTTGGATTTGTCTTATTTCGACCAGCGAAATTGTTGATTTCTATGTCAACCCAACTACTACGTTTTAAAGAACTTTAACTGCTCATATATCAACACGATACTTACAAAATCATTTGAACTTACTTATTTTTCTTAAGACTCATGCTACTTCAACCTAATACATTTCCAGCCAATTTCCCATATATTTTCGTGCTGGGTCCTTTTCGAGATAAATTTTTTGTCAAGATTCGTTATCCTTTCTATCAAGCATTGCCAAATGCTTCATCGTGAATTCTAATCTGTTGCAATCCAAAATAACATGCTCATGAACTTGGCTCTTGTTGCATGAACGCAATAAAACGCCATGCCATGATTTGTTGTTTATTGCGCTTTGTCGACGTTCGATTAGCTGTACAGGATTTATTTGTTTTGGTATTTTGCATTAGCATTCGTAGACGTCAGATCAGAGCTAGCTCGATCAGCTACTAGAATTTTCTCAAGACCAACGCGACAAAACCATATGGGGAATGTTGATTGCTTTCATATATGGGCAAGGGTAATGTTCAATATCGTCAATCAAGTCCTTCGAGACCTACGCTAAATTATTCGGTTCTCCTTGAATTTTCAGTAGATTGGTGTACAGGGTGTTCATTCATTGGTATATTTGTAAGAGTAGAACCATAACGATTAAACAAGAGTTTCCACTTAAAACTCCCACGCAAGATATCTGCGAATCCAAGAGAGATAATTTCTGCAAACGCTGCCAAGTTGAGAGTACTTATTTACTTACTTACTGGTACTGATGGGCGGATTTTTAAACCCCTGCACGTAGGCCTCTTCGCTTGGACCCTTCGTGCAACCATGTGTCTGGGTTCAGCTGGGCGTGCCAGCTACCCTGCCTTCCGCAAAAGCTTCCTTCCTCTAGTGCACTAATGCAGGGCATTCTGTGACGAAGTCTCGTCTCAATCCAGGCACGACCTACATGATCCTAATGAGAGCCATATGCCTGGTCAGGTGATTGGGTCCTGTCAGGAGCCCTATCACTAGCTTGAGCATGTCCTGTCATGATTTTATTTAATGTTTTTGTAACAGTTCTTCCATTGTAGTAACAGTAATTTCTGGGGTGGGTTCTGGCTCAATCAGTGGTTTGCCTGATCCCTCCTCGACTAGCCTGTCCGCTTCCTCGTTTCCGTTGAGACCTGGGTGTCCTGGGACCCATCTGAGGCTGGCTTTTCTTCTTTCTGCCAGGTTTTCCAAAGCATATCCATACTTAGAAACTATCTTGGATGTGATCCCAGTGCAAGGCATTGCTGCTTTACTGTTCAAGATTGTCTTGGACTCAGGTGAGTATACCATATACTTCAGCCTGGAACACTGAGGCGTATTCGTCTAGAGGGATAGAAAGGTCTTTCTTTAGACTTCTTTCATATACCCCTGCTCCGGACATGCCTTATGATCTCGAGCCGTCTGTGTCAGCAGGGGGTACGCTCGATGCTATGAGGACAATATTTGGGTATTTTCTGAAGTTCAGAAGTGGCCCTTGGAACAGCTGCTCTTCTGTGTCCTATTCCAGTCTGTAAACGGTACGCATGACTTTATGTTCGATGTATAGGTGCAGAGGTGGCAATCCAAGTAGAACTTCCAGAGCTCTAGTTGGTGCTGTTCACATGGCGCCTGTCATTCCTAAGCAGGCCAGCTTTGTCATTTCTGGCCTTACTCTTCAGCGTACCTAGCCTCCATACAATGGTTCCGTACGTTATCATGAGGTCTAGTGGGTGTCAAACCCCACGTTCCTCCAAATACCCTTCTGCATGCCCAGTACGAGTATGTAGCTTTTTTGGTGCGATAAGCGATCTGCTTTTTTCCAGGTCAGATTTTCGTCTATTAAGTATGACTCCAAGATATTTTGTTGACTTTTCGTATTGAAGACACCTTCTTGAGAGTCATATTTCTGGTAGGGTCCCCATTTTGTGTTTTTTGTTGAACAGTACCAAATGCGCTTTTCTAGGTTGACTCTTGATCCCTCGGCACTTTCACTCAACTCGGCTTTCATGCTAGCATGGCACCTATCCATACAAAAAGGGTTGGATTGACTCCATGCCTCGCCGTGTTTTCACATCATGAGACGTGTTGTCTAGAGCTCCTTCTATGTTGTGAGTATAAAGGTGGTGATTTCTCGATATATAATCGATTTTGTAATACCGTAACAGATGGCGCTGCAATGTAAAATAAATGTTCGATGAAACTGCAACTACCATCAAAGATGATGCTTAAAACCCGTGGTTAAATCAACGTATCGATTTTTATAGAAGACACCACCTGTTGGATTACGTCTTAGTTCCAGATCATTCGCTAGGTGGAGCTTACACCGCAATGACAGAAAACAACTTAAGGATCGTACACATAGCAGCGTCTTGCCTCAACGTTTTTTTTTTCGTTGAATGTCCACTAAAATTTGATAATTACAAACCCACAAAATGGAACAGCACAGTAAAACACAAAGAAAACTCATGAACCAAATCGGTCAGAGACCTCTAGATAAAAAATTATCGCGAAATTATCAACAATTTGTGCATTAACATAACATTTGCTGAGCCTGCCGTCTGACGGTGAATACGAACGTGTGATCATAAAAAAATCAAAGCAAAATCAAGTATGCCAGTGTCGTCAGTTTGACCTCATAGTTCTGCAGGTATCAGTGACTACACCAAAGTTTTAATATACATCGTATTGATCTGAACTGATGTTTTTGCAATCATATCACTTGCCAGAGCCATCTATCGACCAAAAAACAATGAGATATATCTACTCACCATATGGCGAAGTACTCTGAAACCCCCTAGCATCGTACGGTCTCCATCCACCCATCATCATATTCTGGGCGTAGAACTGCCCCGCTAGCGCCCCGGCGTGGTGCGGCGACGTACCCAGTCCATGGGCGCTGGGGGCAGTCATCTCCCCGTAGCCGCCCCCGGTGTGCCAACCGCCCTGGTGAGCGGACCCGAAGTGGGTACCCGCCGAAGAGGGATATTGGGGCATCCTGTTGCCGGGCACGTATACTGGAGACTGCTGAAGGTGGTGCTGGTGGAAGCCTGTGTTGGTGTCGCCGTATCCGCTCGCGTTGGTGGCGGAATGGAACATTTTAAGGAATGGGGTGGTGGGGTGCCTAGTTGGCGTTCATCTGAAATGAAATGAAAAATTATTTTAACCAGTTTTCAACATCCTATTTATCTATCCTCTTTTATTTTTGCTTAGTTTTTATTAAACACTTAAAAACTTTATTGAAGGGTTAATGATATGTCTAGAGACCTATTCAGATACATGAATTGTTGAAGCACGTGCGATTTACAGACATGTGCATTTTAAATATTGGAGGCATAATCCTGTGATA
Organism: Chrysolina americana; assembly: GCA_958502065.1. Classification (NCBI taxonomy): domain Eukaryota; kingdom Metazoa; phylum Arthropoda; class Insecta; order Coleoptera; family Chrysomelidae; genus Chrysolina; species Chrysolina americana. The sequence continues at coordinate 8,715,128 of OY293410.1, forward strand.
GTCTGGTTCACAAATTCCATTCCGTCAAAAACCTAGGCTACACCACCAAGAATTATGATTTTGGTCTTATTCGATTCGTAATGGCATTAAAAAAAATTTTAAGAAATGTAAATAATAACGTAAAAGATAATAAATTGGTTTGTTTTTTGACCAAAAAAATATTCTAACCGATAAAATGTAAATATTAAGGAAAAAAAAAATATTAAGTACTATCTAAATACACAAATAAACATTAATTCGTTAACAATTTTTTTTTAATGAACTATGCTTTTTTTAATTACTTAATTATTTTTACCAGTTGAAAGTTAACATTCAAATGCTGATTATATCAGAACTAAAAACCTAGATTTTTTTTACTTAAACTATCCCTATTGAAAGAACTGGAAAATATTGATTTTTCACATTAACAATCAAAGATATTTATGAAGCAAACAAGATTTTTTTTTCATTGAATTATTTTAATTAATTTGTTTACATAACTACATTTCTTTATTTTTAACTTTCATTATTTCAATAATTGTTATAAACAAATGCATTGTTAATGAGACTTTCAAAGAAAATTTTTCGGGAATGTAATCCTTGATGAAAATAATGATTTTTTGAAAGAACGTCTTTTCTTCTTGACAAAAAACGACTTGGTAATTAACAATAATTTTTTGTTTTTAAATATTTTTAATATTTTTTATATAATTTTTAAACTTAGGTATTAATAATAATAATAATAATAATAATACTCCCCCATAAACACTCGTTGAGTGTACCCAAAGGCATAGCGGGTAGAGGACGGCTATTATTATTATTTGCCGTAGGTACTCTTGGACTTGTCGTTTTCTTTCTGTTTTTCTTCATTGTTATTGAAATAACTTTTGAACTATTGAATATACACATTAAAGCTCTAACTCAATTGTTCATAAATTTTTGTAATCATTTTCCATTTATTTCCCTCGAAATAAAGTTTTTTTACTTTTCAGTTCAAAAATATCAAATATCGAACAAATTGAACTGAGTCCAAGATTACAATATGTTTAAATTATATAAAAATAAAAAAAATATGCATAAAGTAGACTGGAATACTGAGAATAGTTTAGAGTATATTCAATTCGTCTCGGAATATTTTGCTAAGATTCCTTTACAGGGTGAGCTGTTGAAAATAAGACAACATAATTATTTATATATACCACCACACTAAAACACTAGCTGGGATGGAAAACAATTTTGATTTTTTCATTGAGGTGGGGGTGGCAAATGACAATTCATATTGAAGGATATTCCATTTCTTCAGTAAAACCTTTCTGGAGATGTCAACTCGCTAATAATTGTTTTGCGTCTTACACCTCAGTATTTTTTCCACAAAAAACCGTTTCTGAAGGCATCCATAAAACTATTCTCACTCAAAATAAATCTCGCCATTGTATTTTCTTGAGACAACGGTATTAATGTGACAAATCCCATCTCATAACTTATCTGAATTTTTTTTAAATTATCATTCATGAAAATTTTTAAAATTATCTTTTCCAGTCCAAATCGACCTATTTCCTCTTATTGGGAATATGCTAGAGATGAAGATTTGAGAGTTGGATATTTAGATGAAAAATTTCCCATAATAAAATACTTTAAAAAAAAATTGATTTCATGAGTTCAAAAATGATGACTTGAGTATTATGATTTATGTTGAACGTATTGCAGAAAATGTAGAGTATCAACAAAGTCCTCTAGAAATGAAGCTGTAGTTTTGCCAAATCGTTCGGAACAATGGCTTTTGTATATACAATATAGGCAATTTATTAAGTTTTTATTAAGAATTAATTAAAAGTTGAAACTTTTTCTACGATTTTATACGCCTGCTTGAATGCAATTGCTCCGACAACTGTACAATAATCAGTCGATCCGTACATCCTGTATAAAGAAACAACAAGCTTCATTTCATCGGGTTGCTTCAACTAACGTTGGTGTAGCGCAAGCTGCACTTTTGAGACACATGTGTCTATGAAATAATGAGAGAGTTTCTCACTGACGATGTTGATAAGATAAGTGCAAATACCTGCCAGCCAGGTATTCCCTATACAACTCTGTTTCTGTTTCGACAATCTTAATAGTAAATTTATTTTGGTGGAAAAAGATTCAGTTGTCTATATAGGGTACATAATTAAATTTTATTTCTATGAAGAATGTACCTGAGAAAAAGTCAAGTGGTGGAGTTGTCGGTAGACTAGTCTTTGAGGTCGTTGTTTTCTGTTATAAGTTTGTCACTACAGTGTTTGTTGTATGGGGCATTTTTTTTATTATATAATTTTTGATCCCATAGACTTTTATTTCGTTGTTATTGACAATAATTATTAATATTCGAATTTTTGTCTTTTTCCGTTAACATTCTTAGTCTGTAGTTTTTCCCAAAACGTTTCAATACTGAATTATTTCAATTTTCAAGTTTATTGTATTCAGTCATTACGTCCCCAACTGAGGACACGTTACATCAGTTTCTAGGTTCTTCTGAAGTTAATGTCTTCTATTGAGGACATATCAATAACAGTCATTCCAAATCATAGAGAACTATTTGTACTGTTTGATCGGGGGTAATACCACGAGAGGTTTTTATTCAATCGGATAAACGTTTATAGTCTGTAATTTTTTCCTGAACGTTTCGATACTGAATATTTGAACTTTTTACCATGTTCATTAACTTCAGTTATTACGTCCCCAACTGAGGACACGTTACATTAGTTTCTAGTTTCTCCTGAAGTTCAATGTCCTCTTCTGAGGACAGATTAATAGCAGTAATTCCAAATTATAGAGAACTATGTATTGTTTAATCGAGGGTATTACCACAAGAGGTTTCTATTTCATCGGATAAACTTTTATTCTGAATGAAAATTTGGTTGCTTTCTTTGGTAATTGATGACGAGAGCAAATAACATCACGACACGACTATATCTCCGCAAGTACAACTGCCTGCCTTCTAATATTGAGCGTCTTATACACCGGCAAGTAGATGCGGATAGAACTATGAAGAGATGAGATCATCCAAGCAGGCTGAGCGTGAATATCCAAACAGACGCGGTCAAGTCCGGCCTTAAGATTGTGACTGTTAGATTGCACCCTTCTTAAAGACGTTTCTTACCGAAATGTCGTCCTTGAGAAGAGAAGAATAAAACTTATTAAAAATTAAAAAATGTATGAGAAGCAACATATAATAAATATAGAGAAATACATATGCAAACAATCGACAACGTACTTATGATCAGGAATATTTCTGAAAGTTGTTGCTGTTCATTGGCCAAGAATTGTTGATTCATGTTTCTAGATATCTCCTTGATGATTTGAGCAATTGAAAAATATCGTTTACTTTGTAACTTTAACTCTACTACTTTTGTCCACAGGTGAGGACATCATTTTTTTCGAATAAACATCCTATTCGCAAACACGATTGCGATTATATTGAAGAATAATGAACCATTTACTTTCTGTCATTAGCAACACTGAGAAGAGTAATGGATGTTGGGCCAAGCCTAAGAAGGATAGGTGGCTCACCATATACAGAGTGGGCCATTATAACGAAACAAATTGTAACTAATTCAGGATTTCATAAAATAAAACAACTGGTGGAAAGCCACAGAAAATCATAAAATTAAACTGGTGGGAATAAAAATTATTTTCTCAAAAACCACACATTCTGACAAGTTCAAAGTATGTACAGGTGTAGTCCTTTACAAATAAAGCCTGGAAGTAAACAAAATTCTCTGCCAAAGCTGTCAGTATGTGTGGTTTTAGAGAAAATAATGTTTATTTAAAATATCCAAGTTTCACCCTGTATTCGGCTTTGGCAGAGAATTTCGTTGATACTTTCAGGCTCTATTTGTAATGGACTACACCTGTACATAATTTGAAATTGTCAGTATGTGTATGTGTAGTTTTCGAGAAAATAATTTTGTATTCAAAATTTCCAAGTTCCACTCTGTATTCAGCTTTGGCAGATAATTTCGTTGATACTGTTAGACTCTACTTCTAATGGATGTTGTCAGTATATTTTCATCCGTGCATTCGGCCATCGGGGCATAAATAAATTTATATTTTTATCATACCACACCCCACATTTTAATTTTATGATTATCTGTCGCTTTCCACCAGTTGATTTATTTTATGAAATCCTGAACTAATTACAATTTCAGTACCCGACAAAAAGAGGGAACACTCCACTGATCAATCGGGAATGTTCGGAAAATTTAGCTGCTAACTTTGGCTGCCAAATTCACATCGGTTAATTCGGTTCTGTCGACCTACAGCGCCGCTGTTTCGTTTTTAATGGCCCACTCTGTATATCAGTACACTGTACATTTCAATTTCGATGAAGCTACGTATACGTATACGTATACAGAGTGCATAAGCTATTTTCAGCATTCCATTTCGTGTCGGGTCGTGTCAAGGTAATCCATTAGAGAATCGCGGATAAGAATCCGGAGGTCTGTGAACGCAGAACTTCCATGATCGTATTCGGATTCCATTACTACTATTTCCAGTCCGAAGTCAATTAACTGATTAGTGTTCGCATCGACTAACGATCGATGTGCGGGCTGCAGAAAACTAATAGGAGTTTTTCATCTGTTCGCCATGAAGTGATACTCAAATAAGTATTGCAATAGTGTCGAGTTGTAAGATAGAAGAGGAAATGATAAATAGTGAATTCCGATATTCAATAAAAATGTAGCACTTGCTCCCTTGACCAGAATTCATACCTCATAGTTTTAAAAGTGGAAATGATGGTAAAATACTTCAAAATTATTTGAATCCCGACAGACTACGATAGTGTTGATAATTTCTTTTATTTGTTTATGTTATTGAATCTGCAGAACTTTTTGGAAAGAATATATTGTTTTAAGGAACCACAAAAATCTTAGGAATTCAGATAGATTTTGGATTGAGGTGGGAATTACACGATAACTAGTAATTAAACGAAAATATGCGATAAATTCATCACCCTGCATTCATAAGTTCTTAGCTATACGACGCGCAAGTTAGAAGAAGAGTTTTTGTCCCTGTCTAGGCCACTATTTGGAGTCATTATACTTCATTATATGTTTCTGTTGCTCACTGTATAAGATAAAATGCGTGTAGAGCGATTTTCAACACCACAAGATAAAATGGAAGTGGCTCCAACTCTGTTTTTTTGAATGGAACACCCTGTTTTTATGGAATTTTTACAATCTATGATGAATTTCAATATAACTCTAATTGAAACAAAATATGTCTGAAGGTCTCCAGATTGCACAGGGTGCCCACCAACCTGAAAAATATGGAAAACCTGGAAAAGTCAGGGAATTGATTTATGTGCCCTGGAAGTCAGGAAAAAATGTTAAAAAATGCCCAAAGTCAGGAAAAGTCGGGGAATTCTATTTCCGGCCATCCAGGAAAATATATTATAAACCTTGACATCAAATGAAATATCCTTCAGTAGAAGAAATAACTCTAATTTCCATTCCATTAATTTTTTTAATGATGAGAAATTATGATCACTCCATTCAATAAATTTTTATATGATTCACCGATAATTAACCATGATTAGGCTCAGAGTCTGTTTGGACAGTGAAGGGTTTTTCAACATATCCGTTACTGGTCATGGAAAACTTGAAAATGAGACCTGGAATACCTGGAAAAGTCAGGGAATTTAATTTAACAAAACTGGTGGGCACCCTGTAATGCAGTTATTTAAATTTTCTTGAAAATTTTTACAGATGATTTATTGATTGATTGAATATACTTCATTGTCCAAAGAATGCATTTCCCATTGACAAAGCGTTGTGGTACTAAAATGAGTACTCAATATTAGAATAAAGTCTACGTACGAACATAATATACACAACTATAAATATAAATACATGCATTCATAGAGTAAATAAACATAATAAAACAATCATAATAAATCAATTGAAGTAAATATCATAGACAATGCAGTCAAGTGTTCCAGAGAAAACATGACCTGCGAACTGAACATATATGAAATTTTAAAATTCCAAAGTAGCAAAATGTTCACGAGAGGAAGATTAAAATAAAAACTGCTATATCGTATCATTAAAGAACGTGTAGTAAGCTTTGCTTAGGAAAATCTCTTACACTTTTTTCTTATAAAATTGGCCCTAAATTCGGCTATTTCCAAAATTTTGTGACCAACTTATTCCAAATGGCAATCTCATTTTTGTCTCAACGCCAGCGGATTCTAGGATTTATTGAAAGAATCGAAAAGAAACAAATGCTGAAGTGACAAAAAAATAATATTTGTCAATAATTTACGTTTAGAATTTGATAATGAACATTATTTACAATTTTTTATCATTCAAGAACCTTTCCTCCGCGATATCCAGATGGACCAAAGTACACTAATGACACCATGACGCAGATCATTAATAAATGTTAAACACACAGACAGTTTGTTAAAAAGCAACACAGAATAAGCATTTGTAGCACTCGGAACTTCTTGCGGAAAAAGAGATTGAAATGCATTCCTAACTCTCTCCTGGCAATTTTCTCTTGATATCAGTGCAGCATAGACAATTTTTTCATACGATCCCAAAAAAAGTCTGATGGAGTAGTATCGGGCGATCGAGGAGGCCATCGATGGAGTCCATTGTTCTCTATCCAACGATCTTCAAAATTATAGTGTAAAAAAAAATTCACTGGTGCAAAATTATGACGTGGGGCTCTATCGTATTGATACCCCAGCTGATCTCAGTTCAAATCTAATAGATGTAAATAATTTTCTGAAATTTCAAGATGTTTCTGACTCAAAGTAAATGGATTTTGTTTTCATATCACCCTTCGATCTCTATCAAGCTTACCGCTCAAACTTCAAACATAAAACTGCATCACAAGCACACCGTCATTTTCCATTACAAAAAATCGATCCTGAGAAAAAATACTTTGGAAAACCCTGAAGTCCTTTGTTTCTAATATTATTTGTATCTTGTAACAATTGTACAAAAATACACGGGAACGATTCGATTCAAACAAACTCCATTTTGAATATCACGGCATGGTGATAACACAGTATTTTTTCTCATGTTAATGTGTGTTCCTAAACATTTTCAGTATGTGAATAAAGACAAGTCAGAAATGACAGAATGGCCTCAGTAAAAGTGAACATGCTACATAATTGAGATCAGAATTGAGTTTGGAATTGAAAACTTGAAAAAATGGAGATACTTGCTGTATATTACAGGACTTGAAGGGGAGTTGAGGGTACTTTAGCCAGGTCAATAGATGTTATTTCGAATGTTTTCGATATACTTAAATCTAATCCACTCTCATCAAAAATCACCCTGTACCTCAGTCTATTTCTGTTCAACAGTCACTGTTTATTGCCCCTTATGCTTCATAAAAATGAGTTAAAAAATAAAAAATATATAAAATATATCTTTGATATTAGAGGGTTGACTTGAGTGATACTTCAGCTCTCCTCTAATCGTATAAAATTATCGTTCATTACTATACAATCGTGGTTTTCCATGGAACAGCCATGAAATCCTACCACCCTAGAAATTCAGAGACATTCGTCATGGCGTGACATACATTCGAGACTTAATGTGCCTGTTGTTCGATAAAAAAAATTGTGTTGCTAAATGCGTAGGTTGAGTAAATGATAAGATATTTTTGCTTTATCAAATTTCAAATGCATATTCCTAGTGACACTAATTATATCGCGATAAGCTATCGGCGTTTCCTCGATAGGGTGCCTCTTACACTCGAGGATATTTTGTTTGTATCAACTTCTTCTGATTGTTGATACGGAATATTCCGAGTAGCGCAATTGTTGATACACGGTGGAACGAATATCTGAGATTGCCTTGTTGATGAGAATGATTCGCATAGTCATATTTGCCATGCTGTAATTTTTTTCTTCAATTAACAAAATATCAACCCTATCACTTCACTCAAAGCCTTATTGTAGGTTGGAGGAAGGGGCTATGGGCGCAGAAAATTTCCTTTTTTTAATGAGAGTCTTCATTTCTAGAGACCCAGGGAAGAGTTTTGATGATGTTATCTGTACTCGCACCGATGCACTGCACTGTTTAAAACCTTTGGTGTAGGAATGGATACACTAAAGTTTTATCCCAACACCAGATCACAATTTTCAGTGTGCAGGTATTTAAAATAGAAAGATATAATGATTAGGGAAACTGGGAAAAACACAACAGAGAAAACACTTGAAAGAGATGGACAGCTAGACCATTCAAAAAAGGAAAAAATGGAATGTACTGTGAAAACTTTCTAAATTGGCACCACTACACTGAAAATTTACACTCGAAAGAGTTAATACATCTAGATTTGGTATATAGTTGAGGAAATCATGTTCTGAATCAATCACAAGTTCTCGTTGACAAATAAATAATGAAATCATGAAATCAACATTGCATTATTGAATATTATTTGAAGTCGTGCGTGGCATCACACGTTAAATGGTAAGGGCCACGTCTTCCCTATAGCACGCAAAAGACTTTCGAAGACTTCTGATCAAAATTGATTATAGTTGTAATTGTAAAGTCCAGTGAAGGTGTATGAAGTGAAGTTAGCATGAAACGTAATCGGGTTTCTATATAGTCACAATTGAAAACACAAAAAATTAAAAAAATAGTCTGAATAGTCTGAGACATGTGATATTTGCTAGGACATGTGCTAGGAGGCAGGTCATTGTACATTCTGCCACCATTGTTGATAAAAAGTCTCTTACCATAGTGCTGATAGGTCTCGGTAATATAATGCTGTTGTTTTCTCGTATGTTGTGCCGTAAAAGGGTCGTTTTAAGATGAGTTTTGTTTTTGTGGATAAGTCTGACTGTTTCCATAATATAAAGGTCTACAACTGTTAAAATACCGTGATATCTGAATAACTCCCAACACAAATCTATCGGTTCAACTTTGTATTTTATATATATCCCCCAAATATACCACAAATGGAACTCAAATTGAGCAAAGTCTCTTAACATTTTAAAAAAAAACGCTCTGCTGGTACGAAATATTTCCAAAATATTTCTTTGACAATAATAGTCATGAAATTATATGATAAACATTATTGAAACAAATTAGAAATATTTCATCAAACAAATAGACTCATGAACTCGCCCGTATACTATGAAAACTTTCCATTAGACCTTCAGCTTTTAAATTTCTTTGGGAAGAAACTCTTTTCGCTGACACTGGATCTGACCAATAATTTCAATATATGTACCAAAAAAGTCCCTTATGACATGCCAATAAATCCATAAATCCATGCAGTTGTCAAGCGCCTTGTGAACAACACAAATATAAGGCTCATGCCTATTATAACTCAGTAAACTTCACCCCACGGAACGGTGTAATTCAAAGTTCAGGTATCTGTCAGCAGTCGTGTGCTGTAATGCGACCCGCAGCATTCCGAACATCGCATTAGCCATGAATAACACCACCTTTTGACGCCGGTATGTAACAGTGCCCTTTCTGGAATCTTCCTAACTTCCTTTTGACACCAACAATTGCATCCCTTCGAGACTTAATGGCCCGTTCATCATACCAGATTGACGTGCTCTAACTAGTATTAGTGTCCTGATTTTTTCACGTATGAATATTGTTAGTCAACTTGAGCGTTGATTTCAGACCATAGGTACTTTGAGGAGGATGCTGAATACTGTTTTTTATTCGCTATGAAATGATTATCGGAAGAACATAACAGACACATTGTTTTCTATTGTTAATAGTTTCGGTCTGTATGGAACGCAATATTTATTTTCGGGTTCTTATATTCTTAGTATTCCTCTTACTGTTTGCATTCATTTTTCTATTATGGTCCCTAAACCGTACAAGTAAATGAAAAACAGAACAAAAAAAGGTGAATTAAACAACATTAATTATTCCTCTCTCACAAGCTCTTAATGGCGTCGGAAAAAAAATGAAAGTTTGAACAAGACTCGACTCTGAAAAAAGGAGGACCATGTGAATTATTTGGGAAATTTTTTATTTTGTAACGCGCATACTATTGAATGGATTGTACTTGCCAAATTTGAACTGATTATTGTCGAAAATGTCGAAATAAACTCCAAAAAATCTGATTGTGACATGTTTATATGAACTTTTCGTCCTGAAATCTCTCGAAGAATCACGTCTCGAATTATGTCAACGTACTTAATTAACACCCTGTATATATTATAAGGGCGTTTCCATTTTAAATGGCCAACAGTGAAGAATCAAGGTCTGTGAATTTCACACAGATTACTACCATCAGAAAATGTTTTTTTGGAATAAACTGTCTACAATCAGATAGACGTAGAAAAAAAGTTTATTCTAATTATTCAGTTTCCAAAAAATATTCATGTGCAGAATGTATTCAGTTTCAAAACAGAAATTGATATGAACAAATTGAATGTGGTATGTGGTAGGTATTGATAATGTTGAGAGGATATCTGATATTTTATCTTCCCTTCTCTTCCTTCTTTACCTCCTCTCACTTTTCTTATTCCTCTTCTTCCTTTTCCTCCTCTTCCTTTTCTTCCTTCTCTTCCTCATCTTCCTCCTCCTCTTATCTTCCTCCTCTTCCACCTCTTCCTCCTCTTCATCCTATTTCTCCTCTTCCTCTACTACTACTACTATACTATTGTCCTAAGTTCCAACACGCATTTTCCGAATTCCTGTCGAATTCTCTCGAGAACAGTAGTGGAAAAGGGTTGCTACACGCATCGAATTAGTATCTACCCGATGTTAACGATGCGATCAGCCATTGTGATAGTGACGTCAGGAGACATCTTCGGTCGGGTTATTAGTCTTGAGACCCCGCCTTCGCGATGTTATTTTCAACCGCGAGATTCCTTCTCGATGTGATACCGGACCATGACCATACATGCGGCGCCCAGCCTCCATTAGAGCAGTAATTAAGGTGAGGTTGGAGATGAGGGCGGTTTTTTTGTTTTTCGAGTTTGTGGGAGAGAAGTTGTTGGAATAGTCCTATAAGCGCATTTACACCTTTACAACACTCATAATTCTTGATTGGACATACGTATCAGATTTTTACGGGCAGAAAGTTTGTGAACCACTCTACAAAAATACTGTGTGGCTGGAGTCGGAAAAATACTGATCAACGGTATCAGTAACGAAACAGTCAAAGGGTATACAAGCCTCAGAGTTTGTATGAGGCAGAATAATTGCTTTCAGTTCAACAACAGCTTTTACGAACAACTCGGGGTAACCCTGTCTCCCTTCCTAGCAAATTTGTTCATGAGTCGGTTTGAGATGGAAACAAGAGAGAGCTTCGACTATTTTACTAGGGTTTGGGTAAGGTATGTGGACGACGTGTTCGCTATCTTTGATACAGAACAGGCTGATGTAGAAAGTTTTGTTTCAGAATTGAATAGTCTACAGGAAAGACACGAGTAGACTCAGATACATCTCTGAGAGTTCCCACCATTTCACACAACAAAAAATGGTGGGATAAAATTTCTTGGTGAATCGACTCTTGTCGGTTCCATGCACTCAACACTGAGAAAATGAGTATTAGGGAGGTAGCTGAACTGAACAGTAATTCTGTAGATTTGGTAGACAAACTGATAAGGAAACATAGATTCAAGAAAACCCTTCCTGACTCTTCAACTTTTCGAAAAGAGGAGAACCCTCCGAAATATATCGTTATCTCATACAAACCTCGCGTTACTGGAGGTTCCGGCAGTATTTTCAAGTCCCTTAATATGAAGGTGGTATATAAAACCTCGTATAAGCTACAAAAGATCCTGGGTACTCCCAATGATGAGACAGAAGAAAAAAAAAAGTCGGGTATTCATGAAATTAGCTGCAATGACTACGAAAATAAGTATGTGGGTCAAACTATAAGGGCCTTAGAAGTATGGTTCAAGGAGCACATTGCTCAAATCCGTTTCTGGAGACCAGAAAAATCGATGCATCCGAGAGTCTAGAAATTTCAAAATGTAAAAATAGTAATGAGCGGATAAGGGCTCAATACCATGCAGCCCATTGTTTAGGTTCATACTACAAAAAAAAATTCAAGGATGTTTTCATTCATATCAGTAATCAGTTCCAAGAATGTTGTCCTTGAATTCAAAACGAAAGGTAGAAATAGATTAAATCAGGTGAACGATAGAAAAAATATTAAGTAAATAATTGTATCAGGTCCAGTATTTAATTCAGTCAGGTATAGTGTTAGGTAATGAGTGCAATTTAGCCCTTAGATGCATGGTATAAATAAGATTACGATAGTATCAGTAGTTAGTACGCTTTTTTGAACTCCTGAGGATGCCAACTTTGTTCGCGAAACGCGTGTCGAGTGGTATTGACGCTGTTTTGGTGTTTTTTGGATTATTTCCTTTTCTTGAATTTTATTCACACAAAAGGTTCCAATCTTCATTTATTTGATAAGATAGCTGTTGACTCTCATTTCTATGACATTTTCGAAAATTTTAGAAATATTAATCATCAAGGTGATAGGTCTATAATAGTATTCCATTTTGAGTTTATTTGCAGCTTTGAACGTAGGTTTAAAGATTCCTTTTTTGATAAAGTTCTCTGGTTCCTCAGAGGGTCTGATTTAAACTTTTGATGTTTAAAATTGTTGTTTTATATACCTATTACTGGGGTTTAGTGGATATTTTTCATATTTTTTTATATCGAAGGAAATAAGTAGCCCTTCAGTTATCCAGTGTTGTTTGCTTTAGTTTTGACTTTTACATGAATATAGTGTTTTCTATTCAGGTTGTTCAAGGGGTTATTCCTTGCCCTATTCTAAGAATATTTTGTACTATGATTTTTGAAAAACTCATTGATTTTGAAGATACAGGACGAAAAAAATTTGCGACAACCATATTCAATATTTTATGAAAGTTGAAATCATTAATGTGAATATACGTAGGGTGTATGTCATGAGTTTATCAAGTACATTACTTGAAATGGCTGTTATGTCATTGTGACGTTTGACTGTTTGACGTGTTGATGGTAGTATAATAGTAGAATTTGAATGATTTGCGAAATCGGATAATGGCTAGGTATAACTGAATCAGAAACTACCCTGGTGTGTTTGAAAGAATTCGGCAGTCCATGACGAGAAGATTGTATCTTCGAAATAACGGGGTTTATTCTTAAAATAGGTCAAGGAAAAACCTCTTAATTTTTCGAGCATGCTTAACTAACATCCTGTATAGCAAGTTATCTTTTTGACGAACCTGTTGGTTGCGTCATATAACCATAGATAAACGTGGATATTTTGCCAGTTTTCATGTTTTAAATCGTTGATGAGTTTTTTTGTAACGTTTTCATTTCAGTTGTATTGATAGGTACAGTGCGGTAAAAAAATACTAGTGTCGCCTTCTACTCATATTTTAATTGTATTTTCTTCTTGTGAGTGAAAAAGACTTCAAATATTATCGTTATTATTGAATTTCAGGTTGATACGTGGTACTACAGATTTTTGATAATGAAAATGTATGTGTCTGGGAGAAATATATTCAATCGATTAGCGGCTTTCGTTACTCCTGGTCTCTCGGCCGATTGCGATCTTGCTTTTTGATGAAATATCCGTATAACACGTAATAAAACAATTACCTTGCGCTGGCGATTTCACATTTGAAAATTAGGCGCAGGACCAATGGGGGCTAACCCCGCTGAAATTGTTGAAATATGTGGGTATTATCACCATTAACAAAGCTACTGATTAGCTATTTATGTTTGCTTATCACCAGCATGGAATACACACAATGGTAATGCCTGTTATCATAACTTTCATGTCCGTATTGTCTTATCAGCGAAGATAAGGATATATAAATTTTGTGTTTGCGATAATGTCGTTACTTCGGCGTATCCTATTAAAACGTCTATTTTCTAATGACAGTTCGTTTCCGAAAAGCTTCAACGAAAAAAAAAACGGTACTTCGGGAAATGCTCACATAATGAATACTATAAGTACATTCCGAAATGGAATTTTTGATCGAAAATATTGGTAAAAAGGACACTCATATGCGTTCTGACTTCAGGCCTTATTTCAATTATGTCGTTTGCAATAATAGTTTTCAACAATTACTAATTTTCTAACAATCACCAAGATACAACAATCAGCTAGTTCTTGCTCTACATCGCTCCACTTCCACAATCATCATGATTCTCTATGATTCTCTGATTTCATGTGCATGCTCTTCAACTGATGAAGAACTTGTTCCCGAAGAACTCAGGCTGGAATGATGTGGTTTAGTGTAGTTATGGATGCGCAAAATTATTTGTTTATTGTTGTGTTGTTAGTGAATTTCTCCACCAACAAGGTCCACAACCTCTGTCCTGGATGATATTTCCATTCTCGATACAGATTCACTCTAAGATCAATCTTTAATGCCTATGCGAAAAGTTGGCTAATATCAAACAGATCAAATTCCTCTAGCGACCTCTTCAAGTTTTCATCACTAAAATTGGACTGTATTCATCAAAAAAGTCCAACAGCTGAAGCCATCATAATGAGAGATTTCAATGAGTACAACTCTACCCGTCTCGATTTTTTTAACAAAACAGACAAAGCAGGTCGTCAAGGTAAGGTCATCGCTAGATATGCTCTATAACAGCTGGTAGAACTACCCACACATATTTCTTATGTTAACAGCCAGTATGCCTACATACTCGTTCTTTTTTCACTATTCATTCTGAACCATACAGTATAAAATTATGTGTTCATCTTGGGAACTGCAGACACAATTTCATTCATTGCCTGTCTTTTGTGATCTAATACCTCGCATTCTGACAATACTTGTTTGGCCGTTTCTGTCCCTTTGCCACATGATCTGCAAGAAAGTTCTCCATTGAACAGCCCCATTTTTTGCAGGTGTCCTCTCATTGGACTGTGACCAGTGAGAAGACCCGTTGGTGATGCACATACATATACACCAAACACTTTGAGAACACCATTAGCTGATGAACCATAGTTCAGCAGTAACTGAGGTCAGATCAAAATACGTTGAAGCTAAAAATATGTGCAAGAAAACAATTGGATCATCGTTCTCTTGATCTTTTGCCATAACTGTGGATATGAGCTGGAAGTCAATAAAGCACAAAACTTGCGTCTAACGCCCAGAAAAAAATGTTTTACCAACAAGTTTTTATTTTTCAAATTCTACCATGGATACATCAGGAAAACAACCCCAGAATATCACAGTCATATGCATTTTGCTGGGTCTGAACACCAATAAAACTGATGGATCTCGCAGAATTCCTGTGATCGTTCTTATTAAATGTGCTCCCGAACTAACGCCAGGTACTTGCAAGTTATTCAACCTTCGTCATGCTTTGAGGGAATCTCTGTGCAACTGGAATATTGCTAGGGTACAACCAGTCCCTGAACAGGAAAAACTTTGTCTTGCAACTTCAGACCTATCATTCCACTTGGAGATTGATGTAGTTCCATCCGACTGTCTATCTAAGTATTGGTGTTACACAGGGAGCCATTTTAGCACCAAAACTGTTTATTCTTCACATCAATGATCTGTTAAGAGCGCACGCCTAGATCCAATTCATGATTGAAACAGCAAGATTGATTTACTAGATGTAAGTGCTGTTAGAAAATCCTTCATAAATCTGAATAAGGCCCCAAAAGCTATAGAGCTATAACAACATTAGCTCGTGCTGATCAAATACGTGATATGCCTGCATTGTTCTCTCGCATCCCGATAGAAAATAACGTTTGCTTCTTTACTTTGAGAAAATTGGAAGATATTGCTGACGTCCCGAATCATTATTGTTCTTATGCCACATCATGAAGATGCATACAATAAAATGAGAAATGCCCGCTATATTTTGTGCCACTACGGTTTATCAGAGCAGACAGTGACTTTGGATACTTTCTCCTTACTTTGAATTATGAACAATTGAGTCACTATTCAGAATTTCATTGTTTCTCTGTTGTATCGATAGTGAAAATGTACCAAAAGAGATTGAAGGTAACAGAGCAATAACAACAGAAGGTACATTTCAACGAACATATAAGTAGGACGACTGACAAATTAGGATTGCATTCAGTAAATCTTCATTCAAGAATGTGGAGAGAAATAATAGCAAAAAATTCATGTTATTGGAATTATCATGTGCAAGTAGATTTTACTTTGCGCACAGAGGAAAAGTATTAGCAACATTTGAATACCCACAAAAAAAAACTTGAATTCTATATGGGTTAGATGAACAAGTTGAGTACTAATAAAAAAAAATTGTTCCTGGAAATGAACACATACCACTATTAAGCCATTTTGATATATATCAGATAGGGGTCAATTTAAAAAAAGATTCAACACTGAATCATCACTTGGAACTGAAGAATTTATGGAGCCTGTTGGTAAAATCCTGTTGTATGTATCATTCAAGAGGGCCAATCAGCAATTATAGATTCTGGAATCTTAAATGTTAAATCTTTTGTAAGTTGACTCTATGACTCGTTAGTGACGACTTTACTAACCGTTCATTATTGAACTCATTATTGATTCATGCCTTATTATTCACTTATGGGTCAAATATATATTAGGGATATATTAATTTATTGATCAATACCCTCAAACGCACTCAATCTATAATCTTTCAGCCTCTACTTCCTTTTGGGCCGATCAGTATTTTCAATACCAGGAGCAGTTCTATCGTCATTGGTGTATTATTTACTAGAATCGATATCAATTATTTCATGTTTCTACACGCGAATATAAATAGATATAGAATATGGAAAATTTTTCAGAAAAATAGTTCGATTTACTGAATACTATGATGAGTTACAGAAGGAAAATACTTTCAGAAACATTGTTTTGCCTACTATGTGTATCTCGTATTCCCAAAGTACGCGAAAATTTTGTCCCCACAATAAACTTTTTTTTTCAAAAATTTACTTGGTCATGTTTTTTCTGTATGGCGTTGTGCTCAGAGTATAATTACTTCATGTCAATTATTCCTAATGATAAAATCTAATTATCTTGGCGACACATTACTTCATGATATTTACCTATTTCTACCAGTCCCCAGATCGTTGACAGCATAGGATGATAGTGTT
The DNA here is from genome assembly GCA_958502065.1 of Chrysolina americana. Lineage (NCBI taxonomy): Eukaryota > Metazoa > Arthropoda > Insecta > Coleoptera > Chrysomelidae > Chrysolina > Chrysolina americana. Next base: position 8,732,147 of record OY293410.1, read on the forward strand.
GTAATGTTGTTCCTGCTAAGAAAATTAATGACCTTTCAACCGTGTCTGTGTTTTGTGCTGAATTTGACGCGCCCAGCAGTTCGTGTTCTGAACTTTTTACTAATGCGCTATTAGATCGGGTTTCTCTGGTAACACACGTGCGTTGTGGGACAAATGTCGTTGGGGTCGTGAAAAATTGCCATCATCAATTATACGCCCATGTGTCCTGTAGGTACGAAAAGTGGAAGGAATGCGGTAAATAGCGTTACGCAGCATTTAATTTACTGAAACTGATTTATTCAGGAAAAGTATTTTATTTCCTTCTTCCGAGCAGTTTTTCTAAAAAAAATGTCGGTTCCATAATGGAGCGTTCATAATAAATGCAACAACAGCTATACAACATCTGCGAGTGTGTATTGTTCAAAGGTGAGGGCCTCGTCACAAGTCTCTCGAAGACTTCTGAGGTTTGCTAGTAAAGGGTACAGCCAGTTGACGAATAAAAAAAAATCAAATAGTGATCGATTGGTACATTTATACACAAAATTTTGAAAAATGTTCCTGCAATATTATTAAACGCGATCGAACGTGTTTCAGTAATAACTATTAATGTAACGAGATTATTAAGCGACTTATAATAATTAAAGACGTTGCCAGGCGACGAGGCACTTGTCGCCGAGTCACCTGATGCAAAAAAAGAGATTTATTTCAATTCTTTAATAATCCAGTTACATTCAAAGGTTCATCGTATCATTGACAACGATGATCTGAAAATAAAATCTTGGTTATTGTCACGTTATTGTGTTTTTAGCGTGCCATAACAATACAGTCTCAATTAAAACTCATTTAAAACTGTGGCAGGCAGTCTATTCTCGAGGTCATGCGAAAACATTTTCAAATGTTTGAAGTAGCATAGGGCGACACAGATACCGCTCGTTGAACAGAGATACAACATCAAATTCGTATATGTTATATCTCCAGAATAGATCCCCAGATATTCCTGAAAATATACTCGCGGCTGCCAATACTGTAAGATTAGATTTGATTCCGGATATATCAAAATTCCATTACGAAAAAGAATACCTTCAGTTTTGTGAGTGGCGAAATACAGAACAGGTTCAATATGCTGGAAAAATAGTGTTTCTTGCTTATTTTGTGAAACTCTCAAATGAATACTCTCCATCATTTTTCTGGCCTAAACATTCTATTGTACGAGCTTGTTTGGAGTTGGAGGAAAGAGTAGAAATTGACAAGTATGGCGCTTTGATACGATTTTTTGAGAAAAAATGGGATATAGGGCGAAAAACTGTATTCACGAAAGAGAAGGTGATTTTGTTCGTACTATCCGACGAGACTGAGAAAGTAACTACATATCTCAAACTCGAAAATCCAACTATGTATCTTCTTCAGCAACTTTTTTTGATAATGCGGTTGGAGACGTGTCAGATCTACAGGAACTTGGTGGTTGGAAATCGAGCAATGTTACAAGATGGTATTTAGAACATAACTTGAGTATGAAGATTTCCATTGCGCGAAAAACTCAAGTTGGAGACGTATCTGTAAACACTATCTCATGTACGATCGAACTAAATATGACAAGCCTATCATTTTGGACAAGAATAGTGCAGGTGCATCTATCAATTTTGAAAACTGTCAAAACATTCATGTCAGTTTTCATAAATAGTTCTGAAATGAAAATGGTAGGATCTAGGGTATCACAAAGTAACGTATTATATTTTGTAACTAATGTATTATGTGTTATTGTGATGTTATGATATTAATGATTAGTAAAAAGGATTTAACTTGAAGGAAGCTTAATTTTCAATGATGTGATATATTAAATAAACAGTTTTAGTTATCACAATTCTTAACTGGTCGTATAAGAAATAGTGTGATCAACTCTCATGTACGACATGTCGTATATTTACGATCTTGTATTTATGGCCATCGTTCATAATCGTCGATTAATATATCTAACTGTTGAGACTTTGCATATTTGTTTTTTCTTTATAGCACCCGGAAACTTTTGGGTTTACTCGACAACAATAGTATGATCCAAAATGTTTTATATCTTTATTGGGCGAAGTGAAGTGTTATAGAAATAAAAAATCTGTTTTGCTGTCAAATTATAAACATGTAAAATTCCTTCAAAAATTCATTGAAATCAAATATTTTTTTGTATACTTTTAGTTGAACTTGTATGCAGCTTCTGTCACATCATTTCGGCAGACTTATTTCATAACTGTAAAATAGTTGATATAATTATAGAAATAATTGAACTGAGTATCAAGGTGGAAGTGTACATAAACAAATGAAAGCGTGTGTTTACTTATTTCATCAGCATAAATTCAAAGGCACATGCCTATCTAAAATGCATCTGACAATGATAATAATAGCTACAAATTATTGTTGGTGTGGATTATAGTGCCGAAGATAACAGATAAAAATTGAACACAGAAAAAGTATGGCTATTGTTTCATATGTGAAAGAATTTTACAAGCACTTTTTTAAATGGAACTTCATAGTAATATTGGTGGGACTATAAAGTACATATTCTGTAGCCTAGTCTTTTATAGTTATTGCCTGCTTTTCTATTCTGTCTAATGGAAAAGTATTGTCGGTATTGATTGAGTCTAGGTATGGTCCTAGACGACAGATGTAGTACCTATTTTAATGCCTTTCTATGGTGGTCACTAAAACACTTTTATCAAGTTCCATTTCGATAACATATTATGAAGATTCCTAACCCTCTTAGTGGCAATGGGTCGCATAAAAAATAATGTTGTGATGTAACGAAAATATTAATAAATGTAATTTTCATGGGGGAGGGGCGTGATACTGTGTTTTCTGTACTGAAGAGGGTTGGTATATGAATTATTTTAGTGTGCATAGATGAATAAAAACGGAACATTCTGTGGAGGCCTGTCTGCGATTTTTGAAAATGTTGGTAGTGAATATTCAATATCTTTATTGACTATATTCACATACCTTGATAGTTTGGCAACAAATGAAAAAATGTACATTATGAACAACCCGAGTGGTGAAAGGGATAAAGTGGGAAAAAGAAGGAGTATGGCTGTTTGCCTTGGCATCCGATCTGATCCTGGCCCATCCTGTTCAGTCTCATAGGATGGTATCCAGGATATCACCGCGATGTTCTGCAGTCTTCCTTACTACTTTATAGCTTTTTGTTATATTTTGTTCGAGAAAAGCTTGTGAATATGTGAAACTCTTCCAGCCGAATGTACCTGTCACTATTCGAAGCTGTGCGTATAATTTCGTTCTGCACTCCTTCCAACTCCAATATGTGAGATTTGCGAGTGTTCTAGAACACTGCGTAAGTCATCTGTAGATGAGATTATTTTTTTACTACGCCAGTTAGGATCTCCCTGAAATGAGGGTGTAGGTGAGGTCATTTGGATCTCCAAACTGAAATGTCTGGCCAGCTGTATCCCGAGATACCGACGGTATTCGATTGAAAGTGGTGGTGGATATATGTACACGAGCTCAATAAGTGCAGGAGCTAGCTTTTTTGGTGATAATCCCTTCTGGCACGAACATCAATCATTTTTTACTCTACGACTCCTAGAAACATCCTCACATCAAGTTTAGCAGATACATCTCTTATCGATTTTTTTCCGAGCTCCAGTATCAGCTGAGTAAACAATCTATGTCTCTCTTTTCTAGAAAAGCCGATCTTACTCTGTTCAGCTTGATTTTGCCAGAGAGACTGTTGCGTCCAACGCTGTAGGGTGGAGAGTAATGGTTGACATTTGGCTTTGTTAATAGCAACGTTTCTTATGGACGATTTTATAAAATAGTTGAATTATCGTTCAAAAAGTCAAATTTTGTCCGTCCTCGACGATTGAATGGGAAAAGCACTGAACGAATTGTAGAGGGATACGGCCTTTGAAGAAATTGAAAACATCATATATAATTCTTTGTTGAGTATGATGTATTAACTTGTGTTTCAATCTCAAATTCAATAATTATGTTTCAAGAACTTTAGTTTCGTCGACTATTTCGATAGCTTCATTATTAACTGTGATATCCACTAAACTCAGAACATCAACAACAGAACAATTATTATGGGGTCAACATAAATATCAAGAACTTTTCTGAAGGCTGCTGAGCATTTCAGTATCAGATTTTTTTCCCATAATTCGGAGGAAAGTTATAGTGCCCTCGGTCCTATTTCGAATCATTGTTTAGAGTAATCGCCGTCATCAGATACTTCTACTGCATTTTATCGGTTTGTAAAGTCTAAAGTTAAGTCATCTTGTCGCGAGGACCATCTGACAAGTCCGAAGAGCGAGGGAGAGGGCAAGACGGAGTATTACCGTCGCGACACAACACAGAAACCCTTTCTGGGTCCGGCTCCACTCGGCCGACCTGTCACCACCGAAGTCGCTTCTTCTTCTTCCCCACGGAATTGTATCAATTAGGATTACCGCTGTCCCACAGACCACTGCGATGTGTGCCGAGACAAACGAACAAACCTCCCACCTCTCTATGTCAATTATCGTCGTAGATTCCTTAATTACCCCTATCGGCAGTAGATTATTGCTTTTCTTCGAAGATTAATTGAGATACTTATGCGTCGGTAGCAGTGAATATGCGTGGACCGTGGGTACCGGTTGGGATGCTGTGGCGGAAACTCTGTTTTTTTCCTGACTTCTCTTAAGAATGTTCTTTAAATCAATTCACCAATGTTTTGAGGAAACAGCCAGTTCGTTGGCTATTACCGCGACGGACACTGTATGTCTGACTTAGGTGAAACCGCACTTTCCTTCTCACACGAGCAATAATCAAGACAAATTGCAATAGATACAGAAACAGAATACCTGTTCGAGATTTGCTCGCAATATTCCATAGAGAACTTGAGAGACTAGCTCTATTGACAATAATTTTTCCCCTTTTTCGTACAAATTGATCTAATCCAATATTCCTAGCTACATACTACACTCTTCATTGATAAATATAACCCTAGTACATGTTGTTAACGTTACAGTAGATTAATACAGAATTTTATAAAATTCAGCAAAGAAATGTAAAGCCAGTTTCTCATATAACTCACGTAGATTATATAAAATATTCTCCTAATTAAAAATAAATTACCATTCGTCACGTTCAGAACACAAATCAAACTAAGCCTCCGAATTGAAAATGAATTAATTTGAGTTTGTTGAAAAAGAAGTGAAATTAGAGAAATAAATGTATAGCCAATATACAATTACAAATTTACTCCGTTGTATAATCACACTTATCGTGTTACTTTATTTCATTTCTTATTTTATTTTACGTGCTGTATAAACATACTCACCTCAACAAATATACATATACTCATTGCGATTTATTAGTGAACCATTGTTTGAAAAATTTCGGAACATACCTACTTAAACTTTTTTTATCACAATGAGATATTTCATTGAAAATCTCACCTAGTACATGTCTAGAAATATTCCAGATTTTTTTATATAAAATTTCATACTGCCTATAGGTCCGCTGAATCCTAGTTATTTACAAATTGTTAAATACAAATCTTTCTAGATTTTATTTCTTGAATGTCATCGATTGAGCATCGAATTCAATCAAAAAAATGCAAGGCAGCTATAAACTGTGGTTAAACCATTAATTACTTAAAAAATGTTGATTATATGGATTCGTTATTCGGATGAAATTCTCCTGAAATTTCGTCATCTGAATTTTTTTATTATGATTCGGATAAAATTAAGGGTAACTTGTAATTTTGTGAAAAATAAAGAATAAGAATTTTCGGAAATTATATCATGCCAGAAGATGTTGCCGTTTAATTCCTTTTTTTCTGTCAAACCATGTGTCTGAGCATATACGAATGATTTATATTCGGAATGAGCATGCAATTTTGAGTATATTGTGCGATTTTCAAGTGGATCCGATGATTTTGTATTTTTTATGACTTTTTCAAGTAATCATTTTTATTTCTTGATTATTTTCAAATTCACAGAATATACCTCCTAATTTTATCATTCTGAATCGACTACTATTCGCAGAATTGTTCTAGCCCTAACCTTTCTCTAATTGAAAAGTTCATTTGGAATTGAGATGCGTCATTTGTCTTCAACATGTATTTTTTTTAAGTTTTGTATTAATTTTCGTTAAACTCAACCGTTTTTGAATGTGAACACCGGATTTGAAGTCGATTACGACTCAATTCAAGATTTTATGGGCTTTTTTAGAACCTTCGCAATTACGTTTTGAAAATTTGCGAAAATTCGATCATGCAAGAAAATTTTTGACGTTTTATTCCTACAAATCATATATTTCCAGAATCAGAATGAAATTTTGCATACATAGGGTTAATTTCAAGTGAATCCGATGATTTTGTAATTTTCATGATTTTTCGAGTAATTATTTCCGTTTTTCGATCAATTTGAAATTCTCAGGGTATACTAATTTCATCATTCTGAATCGACTGCCGTTCGCAGAACTATTCTATCTATAACCGTTTTCGAGTTGGAAAGTTCATTTGGAATTGCGATGGGTAATTTCTCTTCAACATTTAATTTCCATCACTTTTCTATCAATTTTTGTTAAACTCGACCTTTTTTGAATATGAACACCAAATTTGAAGTCGATTCCGAGTCAATTGAAGATTTTATGGGCCTTTCATAAAATCTTTACAAGTTAAAAATTTTCAAAAATTGAATTGTGCGAGGGAATTTTTGACGTTTTACTCTTTTTTTATGCTTAACCTTGTACCTGAAAAATCTTTCGAAAATGAGATCGCACCAGGGAAGTTTAGACCTATTTTCGGAATCAGCATGAAATTTTGCTTATATAATTTTGAATTTTCAATGATTTTTGGGGGCCTACTCCTTGGACTTCTCGAGTAATTATTTTTTTCCTACCGATCGACTCGAAATTTACAATGAAAACTTTCTCCTGCGTTGAGAGAAGTAATTACCTGCCAAATTTGTTCTCATAAGTTTTATTTATTCGAAATATGAAGAGATGCGAATTAAGGCTTCAACCATCTCTTACTCTATGATTGTTTAACGTTTTCTTCGATGTACATTTTTTTTCTTAGAATACTTGATAAGTTTTTAGATATTATTGTCGCAAGCGTTGAAGTAACGTTTACTTGATGTTGTTGAACCAAAAAAAAAGTGTCACATGCACTTAAAAGATAAACACCATTGCCACCATATGTTTTTGCATAGCGGATTATATGGTATCTTTAATTGCAATAACACCTCTTATGACACGTTTCGTAATTAAAAATCGCCCAGTGACCATCATGTTGATACAACCAGATCAATTCCATATAGGCCGAGAGCCAGCGAGACGTTTTCGGAAAATTTTGTTAAATTTTGCTGCTGTAAACACGGTAGAGTCACTTATGAAGCACTGGACATGTTCCATAGAAGGGGTGCACGGTAGCCCTACCCGTAGTAAACCCTGTTTTTCACTCGTTTTCCGGGACGACAGATACTGGGCGTTATGAAATCTTGGCCACGTAATGCTTTCGAACATCCACGCCAAATGACTACCAGATGGCACCACAACATTAGCGGGGGTGCCGTCAACTACCTCACTGTTGGGTTCGTGAGAGAGTACATCCATTGGGTTTTACCTTCAATCTCTGCCATTCTAGAATTAGGTTGTCATTTAAACCGAACCACAATTTCAGTACCCTGAATCGGATGGTGGAATACTGGTTTTAGTCTCCGTGTTGCAAAAAGGGCATTTTTATGCGGAGGATCCGATGGGATATCACCCCTCGCACCCCGAGTTGACGCCACAGGCAATAAAAGTAAAAGATATACCCATCCGGATCGGTCGCTGGCTCCCGAACGAATCCGCTCTGTTGAAAAACCGTGTATGTGTATGTCTGGTTTCTTTATTCGGCTTAATTTCCGATGCCACTAATTAAGCAGAAGAGTATTAAGTATTCCGAGTCCTGTTTGCAGCTGTCTATAAATAACTCGCGGCAGTTCTCGGATGATCTATAAATCATCTTGATAAGTAATTCGACATTAATAGTTTCGAAAATAAAAGATTTATTGGGTCAGTCGTATAAATTACATTATGAGGATTTTGTGGTTTTATGAAAGACGAGTAATATTATCGGGAATCATTATTAATGTCCTTGAGGAATGTAGCGGGAATATCGGGTTATATTCCCAAGATTCCACTGTCAAACAGCTTTGAGTTATACAGTTTGTAATAGTAATACCTAGTGGATGATTTATCTATGATATTGTAGTGATTCCTTTCAATTTTATTTCGTTTCTGTGAACACATTGTAGCTAAATGTCCGTTTTTCTGACATTTGTAGCAAAAACAATCGCGAAAATAACACTTATCTGCTGAGTTTAACTGTACATTTTGTCTGTCTATACGAGAAGGCTGTTGTCGTCTTAAAGTTGACTATTATGACTGATGTCCTCCAACCGATGACTGTTGTTTTTGATGAATTACTGTTTTCCTACAGACGACTTCTTATGCCTTCTATCATTTTTATTTAGTTTTTACATATTCGTTTTCGAAGATACATAATGCTACTAATTTTTTAGACGTGTATTTTTTAGATGTGTGAAGAGTAAACATTTTTGTGGGCATCGCTGAATGTAGAACTTGATCGCTCTCATTTTGGTGAGGATTTCGAAGTGGTTTTTTGGCTGCATGTTCATATTGGATTGTAAAGAACTGCTACTGCTGTGTCCTGTTATCTTCATCATTTCTTGTTCAGACACTTCAGCTTGGGCAAGGTGAGTAACAGCGATAGACATATGGCTGTGATTGCTGATTTTTTTGTTCTGAATATACAAACCCATTTTCTGACAAGTTTCTTTAGTTTATTTCGACATAGAGTTTATTCCAATAGGACCGTTATTGTACCAACCAATACTATCAGGATCCTTCCATTCAGGATTCGGATTCGGGGTTAGAAAAAAGCGGTCGGACATGATATGTCCTGGGCGTTTTTCCATCACTTTGTGGAGTATGCGAAGTGGGCAAATATCGAGGTCCGCAGTATTTTTTATTAGCCACTTGCTTGGAGTACATGATTTTGACGCACCTTGATTGGTTATGTTGAATACGGAATTATATTCAATACGTCCAGTCGGCCGTCCAAAATTATTCTTTTCCACTTTAAAAAAACTAACCTTCGAGTAACATCCTTCATAGCTTCACTTCATTGGAGGTGTTTTGTCATTAGGAACAATTTCATTGTTTTCGAACAGTTACGTGAAATTCTCTCATATGCACAATACATTACTTTGTTCCAATACAGGCCGTTGCTTTTATCATATGGTAACATTGCTATATTCTAAACCGTAATAGATACAAAGACGATTAAATGGGAAAAAATGTAACTATTGTGGTGAGCAGTACATTGGTCAGAAAAAATCTACGGGGACTCTCGCCCTTCCCGACTTATACAGGGAAAACTAAAAATGCTGTTTTCGGTTTTTTACGAATAGAATGGTTATTTCAGAAAATATAAAAAAATGAAAGAGAGAAGTTTTATTGTATTCAAAATGTACTAGAACTACGTAATCATAAATTTTTAATTAAACGTTTTGTGTCAACACGGCCACCATCAAGTATTCTTTTCAAATACGGAACTTTCAATTTCATCACAAATATTCATAAAGCGATGAAATCACAATTCAGTGGTTATATTCTGTGGAATTCATAAACAAACTAACGACAGGACCGTAATTATAAATTGTTGTAGTTCAATGTCCGTCGTGGTATTAGTCAGGGAAGTAGTTGTTTTCTGACAGATGTTTGCCTTTATTTTCCACTTTGTGGAAACGCTTAGAGAGAAGGGTACCCCTGTATTCTTTCAACATTGTTGATACCTCTCTGGCACAATATATTCGAACTAGTTCGAATGTTTACAGATTTCTCTTCCCGGAGACTGTGCTGCTTGGGAGTGTTTTGTCTTGTTCCGTGCGGATGGCGCTTCGATCAACTTGGTTGTAGATCGTGGTGTTATCCGTGGGGAAATATTAGTTAAACAGTTGATTATTATTCATTTGGTAGGGACACGACAATTATAATGTTGTCCGACCTACCCTGTCACTGATGAGAGGCAATAAACCTCGAAACATGAATGTCTGCAGGTGGTCATTCCCAGCCAAATGAAGGATAAATTTCTGTTTAATTACGATACAAGCACTTGCAATTGGGTTTTCTTTGAAGAACGTTGCACAAATATCTGTCAGTTGTAGTTCAATGTCCGTCGTGGTATTAGCCAGGAAAGTAGTTGTTTTCTGACATATGTTTGCCTTTATTTTCCACTTTGTGGAAACGTTTAGAGAGAAGGGTACCCCTGGATTCTTTCAACATTGTTGATACCTCTCTGGCACAATATATTCGAACTAGTTCGAATGTTTACTGATGATGCTAGTTATTTTATATGAAACGTTATAAAAATGTCGAGTGTGATATACCACTGAATTGTGATTTTATCGCTTTATCAATATTTGTGATGAAATAGACAGGTCCGTATTTGAAAACAATAGTTGATGGTGGCCGTGTTGACACGAAACGTTTAATTAAAAATTTATCATTACGTAGTTCTAGTTAGGTTAGGTTAGGTTAGCTTTGAACGTGAGTGGGCCCATATCAGGCCCTCCACTGCGGCCAATGGCCTATTGTGGCTCACCCTACGGTTATATTTCTCCCAGTATATCCAATCTCTTAACGAAATTGAGGAGTACGTTGGGAGAACAATTTACCAGGTTCTCTGGTCTTACTGTTGTATTGCCAAATGTTGAAAATCTGGTTCTGGCCGCTGCGGGGCAAGTACATAAAATGTGCTTAGCCGTTTCATCCTCCTCCATGCATAGGCGGCACTCTGCATCTTGTGCAAGTCCGATTTTATGCATGTGGTGTTTGAGTTTGCAGTGGCCAGTGAGCAAACCTACTATAACTCTGAGATGTGCTCTACTGAATTCTAGCAGCTTGTCAGAGTCCTGTTTTTTCCTTGTGCAAGCAATAAATGCTTTGGAATGGGCTGGGCCCGGTAGACTACGCCTGAAATTACCATTCTATTCGTAAAAAACCGAAAACAGCATTTTTAGTTTTCCCTGTATAAGTCGGGAAGGGTGAGAGTCCCCGTAGATTTTCTCTGACCAATGTACTGCTCACCACAATAGTTACATTTATTCCCATTTGATCGTCTTTGTATCTATTACGGTTTAGAATATAGCAATGTTACCACATGATAAAAGAAACGGCCTGTATATTTGTTGAGTGAAGAATAGTTTTATATAATTGTCGATTTTTGTATTTTTTATATAACTAGTCGCGGAAAGATGAATAAGAAGATATTTGACTTAAGTTTGTCTCATTTTGCTGGCAAGAAAATTGCAAAATATTCTATTTTCAAGAAACTGTAAAAAATATTTGTGAACATGTTCAGTTAAAGTTGTATAGAATTAACAGATTCGAAAAAATGTATAATACCTATCGGAGTGTTAATTAATAATATGAGCCGTCCTCTACCCGCAATGCCTTTGGGTACACTTTATGATTGTTTATGAGTGAGTATTATTATTATTATTATTCTTATAGAATCTTCAGTCTTGATTTGTAATGCCTTTCGTTCAATTTTCAATATTTGGAATAATACATTTCATTTTGTTTTCCGTATAAATTAAAATTATCGACGGTAGTGTTAATTCCTTTCTCTAATTTTGGAGTATCTTGTTTGGTTCAGAAATGTTTTATTGGCCTCTATCGGCTGGCGCCTGTCTAATATGCCATCAAGTGATCGGAGGAATCAAAGGGGTTTACCGCTCGATAGTGTCACCGCAGTTGCACCACAAGGTGTCCTAGCAGGGGTGTATTTAGGTAGGAGTGTTCCACCGATTAGCAAAATTTTTTCCTTAATTGTTTTTGTCGGTATTTTTTTTAAATATTATTAATTACTGTTGAGATTTCATAATGCAATGTCTGATACATATATTTCACACACTAATTGATTGTAGTATCGTAGAATCGATTTTTACACACTTTTTTGGAAGTTGTACAGAAAATATGAAAAAAAAAAATCATTGGTTTTCGCTCCTTCTGGTCAGCTCGATATCCTTTTCAAGATGATTCCATCATTTGACCCAGTTTTTGACTAATTGATTCATTAATGGCGAGGAAATGTTCAATCTCTTGGCATCATATTGTTTTCTTTTGCTTTCTCAAAGACAGTTGATAGTATTAAATCCACTCACCATTATAATTTGTTCCATACATCAATACCAAACAGAAATTACTATTTGAACTCTTCTTAACATCGATGCTTGAAAAGTTATAACTCCATCTCAAACATAAGTAAGTAATAGCCATTAGAATTTTTTCAGACTCTTTAGCTAACTTTGTGAATATACATTTTGTTTCATATTAAAATCGATACTATGTTCAATATTTTATATATTACTTCTCTACTGTAGAATTCAATAATAACAACGTATTAAATTAAGCTAATTTCGAGTTGTACGTAATTGAAAATAAAAATATCGTAGTTATAAAACTTGCAGGCCAATTATTTCGGTTAGTTTCACATTGGACTTTATCTTGATCGATGCAGAAATCTTGAATTCTGTTGAATCTCAAAATCGGTGTAGCTGTGAAAGTGCGAGGAAAGATCAAATTCTCCGGGCTGTACAATTCAAAGATACTGGAACGATATACCTATATTACTAACAAGTAACTCACTAACTGTTAGTGGTATTCGGAAGTCGATATTCTGATCCTAGTTTTTTGCTGATATATTCCGTTGTACTCAAGAATATTTCATGATGAATGGAGAATGTGTCAAAGTTGACCCCAGACTTCAATGAAAACTTCAGCAGCCATTACGTATTTGATCATGAATCATTTTGTGAAAACTTTCTGAAACCGTCCCTGTTCTTTCCACTTCTTTCTCTCCCACAACCGATCTTGGGCACTTACAAGATGCAGAGACAGCGTTTTATAGACTCGAAAGCCCTTTTCTATAAGCCGCGCTTCGACAACTTTACTAGTATATAAATCCAACCGCACCTACGAGACCATATAAGCGGTATATGACTTTCATTGGCTCGCTTTTATGGAGCTCGTTTGTCAATTTCATGAAAGTCTGATGAAAATTGCAAAGTTTCATTTTGCGTTATAAACGAATAAATCGAATATACTGTGGATTCTTCAGTTTTCAAGTCTTGTTATTTTCTATTTAATATAAATGGCTCAGATACAGTTGCCCTCTCCTAAAAATAGACGACACCTTCGACATATCAGCTCGTTAGCTTCAGAATTGGATGTTGGATTGGTAGAACTGATTTCAGAAGTTCGAGAAAACACAGCTTTCACTCTCGGCTCAGGATTATGGTTGCCATTTGGGCTCTGCAATGCCCCAGCCACATTTGAATGATTGGTGGTGGATATGGTTTTGAAAACACTCTTTTGAGTACTGTTAAGATAAATCAGGGGGCTCATGTGCTCCTAGGAGTTTCTCCACTGCATCCTTCGCAGATCTATTGTGTGTACCTCCATGTTATGTCATAGTTTTTTGGTGGCTTAGTATATTTTGGCGATGGTTCTTTAATGAAATCTTTGGCCTGTCTCATTCCAGGCACCTCTACCATTCTCCAGACTGCTTTTTCACCCAAGTACTGTCATTTATTTTTCCAGCTCTTTCCAGCTACTATTTTCCCTGTAACTTGTGTGACCTGGTGCCTAGGCTGAGGAGAGTCTTTGTTGACTGCCCAACTCTAGTAGGGTTTCCAGTAGAGTTTGATAGCGCTGCCGTGTGAAGGTAAAGAGCAGTATGTGCTTATAAATTCAATAAGTTGTTGACAAACATATCAAACTATTTATTTTGGCAGCCAACACCGCGGTAATTGAAAATTGATAAAAAACCGCTAGTGCATTTGTCGCTGTAAAAGTTGCAGCTAACTGATGCCGCTGTCAAAGTGACAATTGCACTGTGGCATGTGCACCACGAGTCCGCAGGACGAGTGGTGTTTTCTCAAAACAATTCAGTTGAGTTCAGAAATAAAAGCCAGACTTATGAGATAAAGTCAATCACGAGTTGAATTTTATCAGACTATTTCACGAATAAAGTTTCTTCATTAATATAAATACGAACAATGTATAACAGTTATAAACAAATTATTAAAATCGTCATCATTATAATGTTTCGTTTCATAATTTCATTTGAATTTGCACCGGAGCGACTCATTTTGACACACTCAGGTACAATTAATATTCATAGAAATGCCAAACTTTGTGTTGCTATGGTTACGTCGTTGAGACTTTTTATCAAATCAATCAATTGCGCTTGCTTCTGTGCATTTTTGTTGAATTTTCAATTACACGCCAAACTATGGAAATATTGATGAAATTACATAAAAAACTGTGGAAGAAGTAGAAATGATGCGTGGAGTCTGTGATGTGAAACAGCTGTCAGAACCACGACAATATTAATTTTTAGTTGTATTTATATAATTTATTCTAGATCAGAAAAGAATATTCACTTCATGATTTTATAAGAAGAGTGTTAAAAACTGTGAAAAATTATATTTTAGATGAAACAAACTACATAAGTATGAATAATATAAAGCCATTAAAACTACCCACAGGCTTTGGGTGCTTGTGACCCTGTTTCATCAGTGATTTTAACTGAACTGAAAGAATTTGTAGCTCATGATGATGTTGGCTCTGTTGGCGAAACACTAGTTGATTACAGCAGACGTAATATATATATGACATTGCTTTATAGAAATTCATCAAATAATAATGACTGATTGAAGGTATGAAAAAAAACAATTAATTTCTCCAATGAGAAGTATGTTAACAATAATAATTTCAGTATTGTTCAATGATTTCAGTCATGTACTTCTAGCATCAACGATGAAAGAGTAAGATGTATAAGGTTGAAAAAAATTCTTAAGTTACGATAAAGCTCACAAAAACTACTGTGGGATGATGATGAATTTCCATACGGCGGTACGAGAGCCGAGTATAAAAAATCACCGAGGCTGCTCTTCCACTAAGTGACTGGCCCGGTTAATCCAGCTAGTCCAAGACACCGACACGTCCCGGCTAATGGGACAACATACACATATACTTTTCGGATGACATCATTTTCTCATCAAACCCCAATAAAAATAACAATGTTCATCGGCCGAAACTAGGCGCCAGGTAAATTTAACACCGCTACGCAGACTGGACGATCAATACCTACTATTTCGGAGACGAATAACACCATAAATTGTTGATGGGTTCGTCTGCATCGGGGATTCTTTTCTGGTGAAGAAGTGCATTTTTCGATGGAATTTACGGATTTGTCACGGAGATGAATCACTTTTCGTTGGCGTTTTGTCGAAAGTTTGCACAAGCGGCAAGCAAGAGCGATGGTATTTGGGAGTTGCAGGGAAACGAATTATTGTCACTCACGTGGGATCATTCATAATAAGAGATATTTCAAGAAAGGATTTTGATTCGAAACCATTTGATGGCGATATTAGTTTCTTGGAGACTTTGGGTAGATCGGAATATAGATGGTGTTCCACAGGAATCAATACCGGAACTTATACTATTCTCCATCTACCCATGAATCTTAGGAACACATACATTTCAGCAAGTGCCACTTCTTTCCGGATGATTGAAATAACTTCATACAGTGAAATTCAAAGAGTACGCAACAAATGAAAAAATCTTTTTTCAAGATTTTTCAAATAAATCAATTTGTCATCACCTAGTTTATTTGCTAATACCGCAATATGTGTGCCCCAGTTGAGTCTATCATCTAGGTGCATGACTGCGCCAACTCGAATCCTATTTTTGAGATCACTTCAAAATATTTAAAACCCGACCGCACTCCTCTGACGACCCAACAATGACCTTTGATGATGAAAAGTTGTTCTTCGGGCAAGAATGAATGTATTCTGACCCACCACAAACCGCGCCAACTCGAATCCTATTTTTGAGATCACTTCAAAATATTCAAAATATGACCGCACTTCTCTGACGACCCGACAATGACTTTTGATGTTGAAAAATTGTTGTTCGGACAAGAATGAATGTATTTTGACCCAACACGGACCGCGCCAACTCGAATCCTATTTTTGAGATCACTTCAAAGTATTTAAAATATTACCGCACTTCTCTGACGACCCGACAATGACCTTTAATGATGAAAAGTTCTTATTCAGACAAGAATGAATGTATTTTGACCCAACACGGACCGTGCCAACTCGAATCCTATTTTTGAGATCACTTTAAAATATTTAAAATATTACCACACTTCTCTGACGACCCGACAAAGACCTTTGATGATGAAATGTTGTTCTTCGGGCAAGAATGAATATATTCTGACCCACCACAAACCGCGCCAACTTGAATCCTATTTTTGAGATCACTTCAAAATATTCAAAATATGACCGCACTTCTCTGACGACCCGACAATGACATTTGATGTTGAAAAATTGTTGTTCGGACAAGAATGAATGTATTTTGACCCAACACGGACCGCGCCAACTCGAATCCTATTTTTGAGATCACTTCAAAATATTTAAAATATTACCGCACTTCTCTGACCACAAGACAATGACCTTTGATGATGAAAAGTTGTTCTTCGGGCAAGAATAAATATATTCTGACCCACCACTGACCGCGCCAAGTCAATTCCTATTTTTGAGATCACTACAAAATATTTAAAATCCGACCGCACTCCTCTGAGGCCCCGACAATGAACTTTGATTAGGAGAAGTTATCATTTGGACGAAAATGGATGTATTCTGACCCACCACAGACCGCGCCTACTCGAATCCTATTTTGAGATCACTTCAAAATATTTAAAATATTACCGCACTTCTCTGACGACCCTACAATGACCTTTGATGATGAAAAGTTGTTATTCGGACAAGAATGAATGTATTTTGACCCACCACGGACCGCGCCAACTCGAATCCTATTTTTGAGATCACTTCAAAATATTTAAAATATTACCGCACTTCTCTGACGACCGTACAATGACCTTTGATGATGAAATGTTGTTCTTCGGGCAAGAATGAATATATTCTGACCCACCACAAACCGCGCCAACTTGAATCCTATTTTTGAGATCACTTCAAAATATTCAAAATATGACCGCACTTCTCTGACGACCCGACAATGACATTTGATGTTGAAAAATTGTTGTTCGGACAAGAATGAATGTATTTTGACCCAACACGGACCGCGCCAACTCGAATCCTATTTTTGAGATCACTTCAAAATATTTAAAATATTACCGCACTTCTCTGACCACAAGACAATGACCTTTGATGATGAAAAGTTGTTCTTCGGGCAAGAATAAATATATTCTGACCCACCACTGACCGCGCCAAGTCAATTCCTATTTTTGAGATCACTACAAAATATTTAAAATCCGACCGCACTCCTCTGAGGCCCCGACAATGAACTTTGATTAGGAAAAGTTATCATTTGGACGAAAATGGATGTATTCTGACCCACCACAGACCGCGCCTACTCGAATCCTATTTTGAGATCACTTCAAAATATTTAAAATATTACCGCACTTCTCTGACGACCCTACAATGACCTTTGATGATGAAAAGTTGTTATTCGGACAAGAATGAATGTATTTTGACCCACCACGGACCGCGCCAACTCGAATCCTATTTATGAGATCACTTCAAAATATTTAAAATATTACCGCACTTCTCTGACGACCGTACAATGACCTTTGATGATGAAAAGTTGTTATTCGGACAAGAATTAATGTATTTTGACCCACCACGGACCGCGCCAACTCGAATCCTATTTTTGAGATCACTTCAAAATATTTAAAATATTACCGCACTTCTCTGACCACCCGACAATTACCTTTGATGATGAAAAGTTGTTCTTCGGGCAAGAATGAATATATTCTGACCCATCACAGACTGCGCCAACTCGAATCCTATTTTTGAGATAACTTCAAAATATTCAAAATATTACCGCACTTCTCTGACCACCCGACAATGACCTTTGATGATGAAAAGTTGTTCTTCGGGCAAGAATGAATGTATTTTGACCCACCACGGACCGCGCCAACTCGAATCCTATTTTTGAGATCACTTCAAAATATTCAAAATATGACCGCACTTCTCTGACGACCCGACAATGACCTTTGATGATGAAATGTTGTTCTTCGGGCAAGAATGAATATATTCTGACCCACCACAAACCGCGCCAACTTGAATCCTATTTTTGAGATCACTTCAAAATATTCAAAATATGACCGCACTTCTCTGACGACCCGACAATGACATTTGATGTTGAAAAATTGTTGTTCGGACAAGAATGAATGTATTTTGACCCAACACGGACCGCGCCAACTCGAATCCTATTTTTGAGATCACTTCAAAATATTTAAAATATTACCGCACTTCTCTGACCACAAGACAATGACCTTTGATGATGAAAAGTTGTTCTTCGGGCAAGAATAAATATATTCTGACCCACCACTGACCGCGCCAAGTCAATTCCTATTTTTGAGATCACTACAAAATATTTAAAATCCGACCGCACTCCTCTGAGGCCCCGACAATGAACTTTGATTAGGAAAAGTTATCATTTGGACGAAAATGGATGTATTCTGACCCACCACAGACCGCGCCTACTCGAATCCTATTTTGAGATCACTTCAAAATATTTAAAATATTACCGCACTTCTCTGACGACCCTACAAAGACCTTTGATGATGAAAAGTTGTTATTCGGACAAGAATGAATGTATTTTGACCCACCACGGACCGCGCCAACTCGAATCCTATTTTTGAGATCACTTCAAAATATTTAAAATATTACCGCACTTCTCTGACGACCGTACAATGACCTTTGATGATGAAATGTTGTTCTTCGGGCAAGAATGAATATATTCTGACCCACCACAAACCGCGCCAACTTGAATCCTATTTTTGAGATCACTTCAAAATATTCAAAATATGACCGCACTTCTCTGACGACCCGACAATGACATTTGATGTTGAAAAATTGTTGTTCGGACAAGAATGAATGTATTTTGACCCAACACGGACCGCGCCAACTCGAATCCTATTTTTGAGATCACTTCAAAATATTTAAAATATTACCGCACTTCTCTGACCACAAGACAATGACCTTTGATGATGAAAAGTTGTTCTTCGGGCAAGAATAAATATATTCTGACCCACCACTGACCGCGCCAAGTCAATTCCTATTTTTGAGATCACTACAAAATATTTAAAATCCGACCGCACTCCTCTGAGGCCCCGACAATGAACTTTGATTAGGAGAAGTTATCATTTGGACGAAAATGGATGTATTCTGACCCACCACAGACCGCGCCTACTCGAATCCTATTTTGAGATCACTTCAAAATATTTAAAATATTACCGCACTTCTCTGACGACCCTACAATGACCTTTGATGATGAAAAGTTGTTATTCGGACAAGAATGAATGTATTTTGACCCACCACGGACCGCGCCAACTCGAATCCTATTTTTGAGATCACTTCAAAATATTTAAAATATTACCGCACTTCTCTGACGACCGTACAATGACCTTTGATGATGAAATGTTGTTCTTCGGGCAAGAATGAATATATTCTGACCCACCACAAACCGCGCCAACTTGAATCCTATTTTTGAGATCACTTCAAAATATTCAAAATATGACCGCACTTCTCTGACGACCCGACAATGACATTTGATGTTGAAAAATTGTTGTTCGGACAAGAATGAATGTATTTTGACCCAACACGGACCGCGCCAACTCGAATCCTATTTTTGAGATCACTTCAAAATATTTAAAATATTACCGCACTTCTCTGACCACAAGACAATGACCTTTGATGATGAAAAGTTGTTCTTCGGGCAAGAATAAATATATTCTGACCCACCACTGACCGCGCCAAGTCAATTCCTATTTTTGAGATCACTACAAAATATTTAAAATCCGACCGCACTCCTCTGAGGCCCCGACAATGAACTTTGATTAGGAGAAGTTATCATTTGGACGAAAATGGATGTATTCTGACCCACCACAGACCGCGCCTACTCGAATCCTATTTTGAGATCACTTCAAAATATTTAAAATATTACCGCACTTCTCTGACGACCCTACAATGACCTTTGATGATGAAAAGTTGTTATTCGGACAAGAATGAATGTATTTTGACCCACCACGGACCGCGCCAACTCGAATCCTATTTTTGAGATCACTTCAAAATATTTAAAATATTACCGCACTTCTCTGACGACCGTACAATGACCTTTGATGATGAAATGTTGTTCTTCGGGCAAGAATGAATATATTCTGACCCACCACAAACCGCGCCAACTTGAATCCTATTTTTGAGATCACTTCAAAATATTCAAAATATGACCGCACTTCTCTGACGACCCGACAATGACATTTGATGTTGAAAAATTGTTGTTCGGACAAGAATGAATGTATTTTGACCCAACACGGACCGCGCCAACTCGAATCCTATTTTTGAGATCACTTCAAAATATTTAAAATATTACCGCACTTCTCTGACCACAAGACAATGACCTTTGATGATGAAAAGTTGTTCTTCGGGCAAGAATAAATATATTCTGACCCACCACTGACCGCGCCAAGTCAATTCCTATTTTTGAGATCACTACAAAATATTTAAAATCCGACTGCACTCCTCTGAGGCCCCGACAATGAACTTTGATTAGGAAAAGTTATCATTTGGACGAAAATGGATGTATTCTGACCCACCACAGACCGCGCCTACTCGAATCCTATTTTGAGATCACTTCAAAATATTTAAAATATTACCGCACTTCTCTGACGACCCTACAATGACCTTTGATGATGAAAAGTTGTTATTCGGACAAGAATGAATGTATTTTGACCCACCACGGACCGCGCCAACTCGAATCCTATTTATGAGATCACTTCAAAATATTTAAAATATTACCGCACTTCTCTGACGACCGTACAATGACCTTTGATGATGAAAAGTTGTTATTCGGACAAGAATTAATGTATTTTGACCCACCACGGACCGCGCCAACTCGAATCCTATTTTTGAGATCACTTCAAAATATTTAAAATATTACCGCACTTCTCTGACCACCCGACAATTACCTTTGATGATGAAAAGTTGTTCTTCGGGCAAGAATGAATATATTCTGACCCATCACAGACTGCGCCAACTCGAATCCTATTTTTGAGATAACTTCAAAATATTCAAAATATTACCGCACTTCTCTGACCACCCGACAATGACCTTTGATGATGAAAAGTTGTTCTTCGGGCAAGAATGAATGTATTTTGACCCACCACGGACCGCGCCAACTCGAATCCTATTTTTGAGATCACTTCAAAATATTCAAAATATGACCGCACTTCTCTGACGACCCGACAATGACCTTTGATGATGAAATGTTGTTCTTCGGGCAAGAATGAATATATTCTGACCCACCACAAACCGCGCCAACTTGAATCCTATTTTTGAGATCACTTCAAAATATTCAAAATATGACCGCACTTCTCTGACGACCCGACAATGACATTTGATGTTGAAAAATTGTTGTTCGGACAAGAATGAATGTATTTTGACCCAACACGGACCGCGCCAACTCGAATCCTATTTTTGAGATCACTTCAAAATATTTAAAATATTACCGCACTTCTCTGACCACAAGACAATGACCTTTGATGATGAAAAGTTGTTCTTCGGGCAAGAATAAATATATTCTGACCCACCACTGACCGCGCCAAGTCAATTCCTATTTTTGAGATCACTACAAAATATTTAAAATCCGACCGCACTCCTCTGAGGCCCCGACAATGAACTTTGATTAGGAAAAGTTATCATTTGGACGAAAATGGATGTATTCTGACCCACCACAGACCGCGCCTACTCGAATCCTATTTTGAGATCACTTCAAAATATTTAAAATATTACCGCACTTCTCTGACGACCCTACAAAGACCTTTGATGATGAAAAGTTGTTATTCGGACAAGAATGAATGTATTTTGACCCACCACGGACCGCGCCAACTCGAATCCTATTTTTGAGATCACTTCAAAATATTTAAAATATTACCGCACTTCTCTGACGACCGTACAATGACCTTTGATGATGAAATGTTGTTCTTCGGGCAAGAATGAATATATTCTGACCCACCACAAACCGCGCCAACTTGAATCCTATTTTTGAGATCACTTCAAAATATTCAAAATATGACCGCACTTCTCTGACGACCCGACAATGACATTTGATGTTGAAAAATTGTTGTTCGGGCAAGAATGAATGTATTTTGACCCAACACGGACCGCGCCAACTCGAATCCTATTTTTGAGATCACTTCAAAATATTTAAAATATTACCGCACTTCTCTGACCACAAGACAATGACCTTTGATGATGAAAAGTTGTTCTTCGGGCAAGAATAAATATATTCTGACCCACCACTGACCGCGCCAAGTCAATTCCTATTTTTGAGATCACTACAAAATATTTAAAATCCGACCGCACTCCTCTGAGGCCCCGACAATGAACTTTGATTAGGAAAAGTTATCATTTGGACGAAAATGGATGTATTCTGACCCACCACAGACCGCGCCTACTCGAATCCTATTTTGAGATCACTTCAAAATATTTAAAATATTACCGCACTTCTCTGACGACCCTACAATGACCTTTGATGATGAAAAGTTGTTATTCGGACAAGAATGAATGTATTTTGACCCACCACGGACCGCGCCAACTCGAATCCTATTTATGAGATCGCTTCAAAATATTTAAAATATTACCGCACTTCTCTGACGACCGTACAATGACCTTTGATGATGAAAAGTTGTTATTCGGACAAGAATTAATGTATTTTGACCCACCACGGACCGCGCCAACTCGAATCCTATTTTTGAGATCACTTCAAAATATTTAAAATATTACCGCACTTCTCTGACCACCCGAACATTACCTATGATGATGAAAAGTTGTTCTTCGGGCAAGAATGAATATATTCTGACCCATCACAGACTGCGCCAACTCGAATCCTATTTTTGAGATAACTTCAAAATATTCAAAATATTACCGCACTTCTCTGACCACCCGACAATGACCTTTGATGATGAAAAGTTGTTCTTCGGGCAAGAATGAATGTATTTTGACCCACCACGGACCGCGCCAACTCGAATCCTATTTTTGAGATCACTTCAAAATATTTAAAATATTACCGCACTTCTCTGACGACCGTACAATGACCTTTGATGATGAAATGTTGTTCTTCGGGCAAGAATGAATGTATTCTGACCCACCACAAACCGCGCCAACTCGAATCCTATTTTTGAGATCACTTCAAAATATTCAAAATATGACCGCACTTCTCTGACGACCCGACAATGACTTTTGATGTTGAAAAATTGTTGTTCGGATAAGAATGAATATATTCTGACCCATCACAGACCGCGCCAACTTGAATCCTATTTTTGAGATCACTTCAAAATATTTAAATTTGACCGCACTCCTCTGACGACCAACAATGACCTTTGATGATGAAAAGTTGTTCTTCGGGCAAGAATGAATATATTCTGACCCATCACAGACCGCGCCAACTCGAATCCTATTTTTGAGATCACTTCAAAATATTCAAAATATGACCGCACTTCTCTGACGACCCGACAATGACATTTGATGTTGAAAAATTGTTGTTCGGACAAGAATGAATGTATTTTGACCCAACACGGACCGCGCCAACTCGAATCCTATTTTTGAGATCACTTCAAAATATTTAAAATATTACCGCACTTCTCTGACCACAAGACAATGACCTTTGATGATGAAAAGTTGTTCTTCGGGCAAGAATAAATATATTCTGACCCACCACTGACCGCGCCAAGTCAATTCCTATTTTTGAGATCACTAAAAAATATTTAAAATCCGACCGCACTCCTCTGAGGCCCCGACAATGAACTTTGATTAGGAAAAGTTATCATTTGGACGAAAATGGATGTATTCTGACCCACCACAGACCGCGCCAACTCGAATCCTATTTTGTGATCACTTCAAAATATTTAAAATATTACCGCACTTCTCTGACGACCCTACAATGACCTTTGATGATGAAAAGTTGTTAATCGGACAAGAATGAATGTATTTTGACCCACCACGGACCGCGCCAACTCGAATCCTATTTTTGAGATCACTTCAAAATATTTAAAATATTACCGCACTTCTCTGACGACCGTACAATGACCTTTGATGATGAAAAGTTGTTATTCGGACAAGAATTAATGTATTTTGACCCACCACGGACCGCGCCAACTCGAATCCTATTTTTGAGATCACTTCAAAATATTTAAAATATTACCGCACTTCTCTGACGACCCTACAATGACCTTTGATGATGAAAAGTTGTTATTCGGACAAGAATGAATGTATTTTGACCCACCACGGACCGCGCCAACTCGAATCCTATTTTTGAGATCACTTCAAAATATTTAAAATATTACCGCACTTCTCTGACGACCCTACAATGACCTTTGATGATGAAAAGTTGTTATTCGGACAAGAATGAATGTATTTTGACCCACCACGGACCGCGCCAACTCGAATCATATTTTTGAGATCACTTCAAAATATTTAAAATATTACCGCACTTCTCTGACGACCGTACAATGACCTTTGATGATGAAAAGTTGTTATTCGGACAAGAATTAATGTATTTTGACCCACCACGGACCGCGCCAACTCGAATCCTATTTTTGAGATCACTTCAAAATATTTAAAATATTACCGCACTTCTCTGACCACCCGACAATTACCTTTGATGATGAAAAGTTGTTCTTCGGGCAAGAATGAATATATTCTGACCCATCACAGACTGCGCCAACTCGAATCCTATTTTTGAGATAACTTCAAAATATTCAAAATATTACCGCACTTTTTAAGGTTATTGAATAAAAATTAGGTCCATTAGGTAGAGAGCTTATAATCTTCTCAGCTCAGAATTCCGACTTAGTATCTCAGAATTAGCTAATTCCGAGATATTAAGTCAGAATTCCAACTTAGTAATTCAAAATTAATAAAAAAAATGAATGATAGTGGCCTTTCTACGCCTTCTTGGGTACTTAAGAGAATCTTCGTTCATATTTTTTTATGAAAAAATTTTGAGGTTTTTCCAGTAGTTTTTACAAATAACCGAACATCCCAATACACAGCCATCTACGCAATTCGTCGACGAATCAAAATGGCTCGTGATCAAATATAAATTGCGTTCGCGAGTCACGTTATCTAGCCATAACAGTAAGTTATCCCTTGCGGAGTAATAATAATAGGGCTGGCGCGTGGTCCTTCCGAATTGGGTTGGGCACCGAAACACCTCTCCCTATAATTATAGTGATTGACGTTGCCTTATTGGCCAGATGGGTATATAATTGATTATAGGGGTTTGTGGAAACGATCGAATCCTCTTTGGAGACATTATAGATTAGCACTCATCAGGATATTCAATTTTATCACTATTATTATTCCATGGGGTGCTCTTAATTGCTACGTAATTGACTTTCTATTATTGATTCGAACATCCCCTGAAATTATAATGCCAGATTACTTTTTTCGAACTGTTTTTCAAGGGTAGCTCACCTTTATAATAGACATTTCTCAGAACTCCCAAAATTCCATGAGGTTAATAATTTAACCTTTGCAAGGAATGGCTAGAGGCATTTTAACATTGAATTAACATGGCGGTGGCGCTCGACAATATTATGTAGATCAGTCAACTATATCAAAAAAAGTCAAATTGCAAACCAAATCATGACAGTACTCCTACACAGCAGTTATATATACAATGCGCGCATTGGAAAATAAAGATCTCACTAGTTAATGCCTAAAATGAAAATAAAAATAAATGAATAAATAAATAAGTTGATAAAATATCAGAGTGTGTCTGATGAAACTGGTTTCAAGTCAATCTGTACCTTGAATGCTTGAAGAGACTATCGAGATTTCCGGATAGATGGATTGACAGAAGGGAAGCAGTTGAATGGCCTCCGAGATCACCGGATTTAATTCCCTTAGATTTTTTCTTCAGGGGCATGTTAAATCCGTTGTTTATAATAAAAAAAAACTCTGATATTGAAGAATATTGAAGACGAATTATAGCAGCATGCCAGTCAATTCCTAGTGAAGTTTCCGTAATGTTAGAGAGGAGTTCGAAAACAGACTATTACTGTTTAGAGCAAAATGGACAACATTTCGAACAGTTTATGAGATAAGCGGAAGTAAATTTTATGTTTGCAATGTATTTCTCGCAAATTAAATTTTATTTTGCTCATCAAAAGATGAAAGTCAGGATATCATTAAAGATACTAAGGTAATATCTACCCCTCCTAGGGGTTTGAACTACGAGGACTACAAATATTCCTTGGAAGTGTCCTCTGAAAATAAAATTGAGCTATTATTGAGATATTAAGGGTGGGAAGTTTTCAAATTGACACCCTCTGGATGCAGGTAGCCGAGTGGTTGAATAACCGCTTTTAAATCATTCTGGCTGCCGGTCCTGGGTTCGAAGCCCAGCGACTGTAGTATATTTTTCTGATGGCCTGAGAAAGTACTAGGAATCGCATGTTGAAAGGTACGACCTCGTCAATCCTTGGCTCGCACAAGTTTTGACTTCTGTGGGCTGTCGTTTCCCTTCAATTTGCTTATATCTTAACTAAATGGTACTAAATGATGACTCAATACTGCAATTTTTCAATTTTCATAATTTGGTTACGTCCTTTTATTAAAATTTTATTTCTCAAAACTGGTTTGACTTTTTTTATGTGAAACTTTTCTCTGACACTTCTAATAGTTGAGTTATTGATCGTTGGTAACGCAATATTTTTTTCACCAATGGAACTCATCTAGGCTCTCGCGTTTTACTCTTCACATGAAATC
Organism: Chrysolina americana; assembly: GCA_958502065.1. Taxonomy (NCBI): domain Eukaryota; kingdom Metazoa; phylum Arthropoda; class Insecta; order Coleoptera; family Chrysomelidae; genus Chrysolina; species Chrysolina americana. The sequence continues at coordinate 8,759,053 of OY293410.1, forward strand.
AACGACAAATATGGTATTCCTCGTTTGATCAATGATCCAATCCTTATTTCACGTCATTACCCGCATTAGGTCAAGTGTAACAACCTCGATCTAATTTCTCGACAAAATATGTAATACGAACATTGCCTAATTTCCTGCCTAAACAACCGGTCTTACAGCGATCCAGTATCGAAAGCTGTCTCTTGTCTCATGGCTAATAAGATCTTATCTTCGATCTGTAAATAAACAGTGAGCTGTCAAACATTGGCGCCTGCATTGTAAGGGATACCTGGCCCTCTAGATGCATGCGACAGGTATAGATGTAGATAGTTTTTAAATTGGCCATTTCGAAAGTGTGGTCCCGACCGGAAGTTAGCTTTGACAAAAAATAATTGCGGGACAGAAATTATACGGCTGTCAAAGGTCTCGGCTGTATAGGGTGTTTTTACCTGCGCGGCATGAATGAATGGGGTTATGACTAATGGTTTTATTGCTATAATTTTCGGTATTGTATTTTCTTGAGGGGTACTTATTACCACACTTGTTAAAATGCATTTTTTAAACAATTACTTTATTGCACAGGAAATAACTTCTCAGTTTCAGGAACAGGGTCTTTAAAGGTGTGTACTTATATATAATAATAATAATAATAATAGTCTTTATTGGAAAAAAAAAAATTAGATACATTTCTACCAAAAGGCGAAGTTCAAATCTGCAATACACGTACTGCAGCTTTGCTCTTCCACTTAACCTCCAACGAACCACCTATTTAAGTAATTTTCAGCTTTACAAGAAAAGAAAGGTGGTTAGAAAAAAAAGAAAGAATCAATTCACAGTATGTTAAAAAAAAATCGACATATGTTGAATTAAGCGGTGTATAGAAAAGAGTTATCATGATTGTTCACTGATTTAGTGATAAATTCTTTAATTTTGATTTGAACGTAACGAAATTTAATTTTTTGAGAAAATTCGGTAGCCGGTAATAGACATAGCAAATTTGGTATGAAAAAGATCTTTTGAAGAATTCGTGATTGTGTGAGGGCGGTGTTAGGAGACTTCTGAAGTGCACATTTATATTATGAATATCTGTACGGAACGTTATTTTGTTGTATAAGTATGGTGGACTTCTAGTTTTTATTATTTTGTGGTACAGGCACGATGAGTGTAGGTGTCTCCTATTTTCCATGTCGAGCCATCCCGCCTCTATCAACTTGTGGGAAATACGGTGTCTTCTGCGGATCCCATGAGACGAAGACAGAATTTTTGTATTTTTTGAATTCTTTTTTTATTGAAGAGAGTTAGACTCGGACCATACAAAGTGTCTGCGAAGTTCAGTGTTGATAATACAAGGCTCTCGCAGAGATTGATTTTAGTTGTTCTCGATAGATGTTTCCTGTTTCCATATATAAGTTTAAGAGATGAGTATGCCCTTTGTGTCAGTTTGGTAATATAAGATTCGAACCTGAGTTCACTATCAATGATGACACCTAGGTTTCGGGCTTCTACAGCTCTAGCTAGCTCATTTGAGTTAATACTTATTTCGATCCTATCACTAATTGCTTTTCTGGCATTTTTTGGGCCGAATAACATTACTAGGGATTTATTTGCATTATTTATCAGACAATGATCTTTCGAAAGTGAAGAGAACGTATTCAAATCACGATTAATTCGAATACATGCCTCATCTAAGTCATTTGGGTCGAAGGAGTAGTAGATTTGGGTGTCGTCTGCATAGAGGTGGGCACGACAGTTTTGTAAACATTTCACCAGTTGACTAGTGTAAATTGAAAACAGTAGTGGACCCAAAATAGACCCCTGAGGCAAACCAGAATTAAGACTAAGCAATTGTGAATGCTCCCCATTGATTACCACTTTCTGCTTCCTATTTAAAAGGTAGTTTCTAAAGAGTAAAATCGCATTTTCAGTCAAACCTATGTAATGAAGCAAAGCAAGCATTAGACTGTAGTTGATGGTATCAAAGGCTCTACTGAAATCTAACAAGATGAGAATGGTGCAGCAGTTGTTATCTGAAGCTCTCAGAATATCATCAGTTACTTCTGGTAATGCCGTAGTGCAACTGAATCCCTTCCTAAAGCCGGATTGAATAGGTGGCAAGATGGACGCGTTCATGAGATAAGGTAGCATTTGCATTTCGATCACCCTTTCTATAATTTTTGAGCATGTAGGAAGTATACTTATTGCACGCAAATCTTTCAGTTCTGAGGGATTACTTTTTTTTGGCACCGGAATAATTTCAGCAATTTTCCATTGGGAGGGATAGACCTGATTTTCCAAACAGTTGTTGATGATGTGGGTTAAATAGGGAAGGATGTAAGGACAACACATAAAAAGCATTTTTAATTGTGAGATGATTTGAAGTATTAAGTTTTCATCTGCTGTTGTGAATTGGAATCGACATTCAGTTATGTAGTTTTCAGTGTAATGATTTATAATTGGCTGTGAGGGTGACGTATGTGGCAGATCATAGACAAAAAATTCATTAATTTCATTCACATCTTTTAGATTCACAGGAATTTCTCTTTTATTTTGAGTTACAATGTTGTTATTTTTCAGTATTTTCCAGAATTTCTTGGTGACTGAATTTTCAAGTGCGTATGTCAAATATGTCTTTTTCTCCCTGATGATGGCTTGTGATGTGTAGTTGCGCAATTGTTTATAATATGTCCAGTTATCGTTAGTGCTAGACTTCCTGAATCTAAGCAAAGCTCTATCCCGTGTCCTCATCATATATTTCAATGCTTCTGTCATCCAGGGAACTGGGCGTTTCGTTATTTTAGACGTTTTCATAGGAGCATGGATGTCAAAGAGTTTTGTGAGATTATCAACAAGAATGTTCACTTTATCTTATTCGTTTCGTAAATACTGAAAAAAGGTATCCGGCATAGATCATAGTTGAATGATTCATAACTGAAGTTCTTGTAATTTCGGTAATATATTATTTTGGGTCCCCCAATATTTTCACCTACCTTTATCTGACAAAAAATCAGATGATGATCAGAAAAGTCAACGTCTAGTGTACCTTTATCTACTCTGTTGGGATCCCATAGCGTTATGAGGTCGATTAGTGAGGAATTATTTAAGCCAATTCTAGTTGGCGTATCAATAATTTGAGAGAGTTGGAACATTTCTAATCTAGTCTAGTCTAGTTTTCTGAAATTTCATTAGGTAAATCATAGTTATATACGATAATTTACCTTCAAAAAGATGCTATCAATAGGTATACTCTTCTTAGTAGTTAATAAGGGAAATTATACGTATAGAGGAATCGCACGTTAAAAGGTAGGTCCTCGTTAATCCTTGGCTCGCACAAGTTTCGACTTCCGAGGGCTGTCGTTCGTAGTAGGATGACAGCTGGATAACGGAAGAAACAATTTTAAAACATTTTTTTTCAAACAGTAGTAACAAAATTCATACTGTTCATTATATTATACAGACAATTTCCCTCATATATAAACCAATTAAATGCCATAATTTTCTCATTTCGAACCAATGAGAACAGGGCTCTTTGAAAACACTTCCTCCAGCCTGTGGTATTTTCAAAACGGTGTTTCGCTTCTAGCTTGTTACCTATACATTTCCATAGTAACGACAATCAATATTCGGTCCTAATGTGATTCTGTTTTTGAGAACAAATACCAGAGCAATTTGTATAGTATTCTTTCGGCTCTACTAATTGTAGACTGATATTCACCTGATAATAGGTAATACAGAAATTTCGAGTTGGTCTGATAATAAATTCTAACATGCGATTCGCCAATTTTACAATATTTTGAATGTGTATCGCTCACGACAAGGAATGATTTTATTCAATCCCAAGGTCTCTAACCTCTGGATCTTTTAAATGAGTCATCGTATACTGTGCAGCATTTGTTTTTACTCATAGAAACCAACCCACATTTAATACTTCATTTGTAGACACTGTTCTTATGGTTTCACATTTCAGTATCATATCTGATTCTTGGTAAACGTTGGAAATTTTACAGAAAAAAAAACAGAGGAGTTTTGAATAGACGAACGTCGTCGATAAATAATACTGCTTTCTGTATGCAGTTTGGCTGTAGAGAAGGCAAATCAACTCAGATGATAAAGTCATAAAGTGTACCCAAAGGCAAAATAGGAAATGGCTATTATTATTATTCTACGTGGCGCTCCAGGGCGACTTACTCACGTTTGGTGATGTTTCCACTTGTCAGCTGTAGGAAAACCCGGACAATTTACAGCACCACCCCGGGTGGTTGGTGGCCACTCCAATCAAGCACCAGATGCCATAATAGAACTAACAATCTATATTTATCTCTAGATGAGAGCAATCCCTGCCTAGCTGAGTTTATAGACCTTGCGAAAGCTTTCGATACCGTAAGCCACAAAATATTAGAGTACAAGATAAGTTACTCGAACTATTCAAAAGCTACCTTGAAAATCGCCGATAGTTTGTAGTAGATCAGTACCTTCAGAACTATTGATTGTGGAGTACCCCAGGGAACCGTGTGAGGACTATTGCTCTTTTCGCTTCATGTAAACGACGTAGTTTCGATCCAAAGTGATGGAAACATAATTAGTTTTGCGCATTATACTGCCATCTTTCATAAAGGATAGTCCTGGAGCGGTCTGAAGAATGTTTTTGAAAGGGATCTTCTCTTAATCAAAGACATTTTCGACTACAGGTTACCAACCATCAACTTCGGGAGAACATTCGCTTTTCCGTACACAATTATTGTTTTATATCAATTTCGGCTAGTGAATGATAATCTGGAGATCAAACAAAAAAAGTATTCATCACAGCGTTGTTAAAAGCCATTTGACGTATGGTCAATTAGGATGGGAAGGAACATCTAAAACCCATCTTCGGAGACTTGGGGTTTTCCAAGGACGATTTCTTAAACTAATGCAATCAAAAAATTCCAGAGTGATGAAATAATTGTAAAGTGTTCGCCATGTTAGTGTTTGCAGGACAGTTTTGTGCATCGCGGGAAAATAAATTTCTTGGGAAAATTACCGCCGATAGTTTGAAGTTGCGGCCAAATCAAATGGATGGAATGCAGGGGAAAAAGCTGTTGCACTAATACTGGCATTGCGCGGTGAAGCAGCGAATATTCTACAAACCCTCACCGGGCAAGAACTAGAGGACTATGATAAGCTGGCGAAACAACTGGAATTACGGTATGGTCAGATTCGCCTGGAATAGGTATACCATTTACAATTGAAAAACCGAAGCCAGAAAGAGGACGAATCCTTACAGTAATTCGAAGCTGATATTGCACGCTTAGTTCGCCCTGTATACCCAGCCACACCGAACAACGTAATGGATCGATTAGCGGTTTATGCATTCTTGTATGGACTTCGCGACCAATAAATCAGGCAAGGATTTATATTAGCACGTCCAATTGATCTCGTAGAAGCACTGAAACGCGCTTTGGAATTCGACGATGCGAAACAATACTGCAAAAGCCAGAGCAATATTCGAATGGCTGAGGAAGATTCACAGAGGCCTGCTAACATGGAAGCTGTCATGCGAAAGGTGATGAAGGAAGTTATGCCTGAGAGAAGACTGATACGATGCCGAAATTGTAGAAAACTTTTTGTTTGTATGCTGAATCATCAGCTTGAACCTGAGAGAGGTCTATTATAAAAACGAAGTATCAGACAGCACGAAAACAAAAGTGAGATATTTCCATGTTTATATTACAGATAGTTATTGAATCTGTTTTTAATCTGTAAGAAACTTTTCGCAATTAATATTCTACCCTATTCTAAAGAATGTAGATCCAAGGTTCGATCCTTAAGGAATACCAGAGCATGCACGCGAATTACCTGATATGTTATCATCAAGCTTGACACATAATATTTTTTATGATGGATTATGAAGCAAGTTGTTATGAAAGGCAATTTTATTGAAGTCTTGGAACGTTGAAGTAAGCTAGGAATCGCATGTTGAAGGGTAAGACCTCGTTAATCCTTAGCTCGCACAAGTTTTGACTTCTGAGGTAACGGAAAAAACAACAACAACAAAAAAATGGCACGCGGATGGATTTCAGAAAGAGAACAGTAAATGTACCAAAATAATATTCTTTTGTTAATGAAAACCTTTCTACAGAGCATCATTATCATGTGTCGGTACTGCTTAGTTAGTTTCATCCGAACTTTTATGTATTTCAGTGAATTAATAGTAGAATTCAAACTAACGTGGAGAAAAGTTGGGGTGTTAATTTCTTTTAAAAAGTTTTACATTATATTTCAGACAAACCTTGCGTGAAGGAACGAAGCTGATGTCAATGTTGAAATCAACAACAAAAACTGAATTAAATTCAGTTGACGAAACTGAAACAAAAATGTCACTACGACTATATTTTTGTTCGATTTTTTCTTACTTGTAATGTTCACTGTTCACTGTAATGCTCTCACTGACAGAAATTCTATCTAAGGCGGCTAGTACTTGTCCCGAAGTCACATGTAAGACAAAATTTCACAAACTGTATAGACCATGTATTATCTTCTTCTTGATGACTATAACAGTTACAAGAGGATTCCAAATGTTGAAAAATGAACCCAAAATATCGATTTAAAATAAAGTTAATTACTTTTTTATGCAGATGACTATTTAGATATTCTCAGAATAGGCTGGTCAACAGCAATACACCTCTCTTTCTAGAAGGTAAATAAAGCATTGTTTTGCATCAGTTCATTAAACTTGTAATTGAAATTAACACTACGAATGCTCAAGTAGCTATTGGCATTTTAATCAATCATAATAATTAAATAACGTCGTTTCCATAACACCGAATGAATTCCGTATAAACCAGTTTATGAATGAATTAATTTCGTCATAGTTCCCATCGATACTGGGAAATTAGGAGTCAATAACTTCGGAATCGCAGCCCAACGTGAAAGTTGGCAAAGTTCAGATATTTTCAGTGTCAAGTTGACGAATGGTATCAGATCTTTTTCTTACGAGTTAATTTCATTGATGTTTAGTCTATTCAGGCATAGTGTGATTTAATGATTGGTTATGCTCCATTGACCAAGGATTGGTTCATTAAAGGAGTTGTTTAATCATTAACCAGAACAACGTCCGTCGAATTTGAACTCAAAAAAAAATCATAGGTCAATTCAGATTACAGTGTTCGCCGCGTACGTGGAAACATATAGAAAACTTTTTTTTGGTAATAAAAAAAAAGTTTTTGCTTACAGTTGGTGCATCGTTCAAAATGTACCTACATCAGTTATTCAATAAGTTTTTCAGTGTGGTAGCAATAAGGGAAAGATTCCAATTAGATAGGCCAATACCAAAAAATAAAACACCATAGTTCTTCAATGATGAACATTTTTAAAAGAAATAGTTGCAGAGGATGACAATATCTACCAAGATCTGAAATTTCAAGCAAAAAGGATAATTTCAAATTAATGTGATGGATCTCACAGAAATTTTTGTTTTTATCTTGGTAAAATCAAGATACTGAACTAAAAATAAAATGTAAATATAGACCTTTGATCTAGAAATTCAGATATCTTGGTTGATATTATCATTCTCCCTAAATAATTTCATTGAAAACTTTTGAACCTTGGTCAATTTTAAGATTTTTGCCATTTTTGTTCTATTGCTACTGCTGTAATTTTTTAAAGATGCACCAACTTTTCGCTAGAATAAAAGTTTTTTAGAAATAAAAAATACAGAAGTTTTCAATATGAAATGAAAAATTCTTTGTTTTTATTTATACCAATGAATTTTTTGTCTGTTTGTCTCTATCCCTAATTTATAATTTTCCCAATTAATACTAATATTGTTATCTATCTGATGGCACTGTCACATTACTTACTATATTGAATAGCAGCGTGAAAGAAAATAAATCAAATGAAACGATGTCGGATTCCGTACGTCAGGTTTTCAGAAGTTAATTTCTTTTATTTTTATTTTAGTTGAGACACTTTTTAGGTCATGAGAAGATTATTGCGGAAAAAAGTTCGAATAACTCGTTTACTTGGAGAATCCTGAAGTGGATAAACTTCGGAAATATGAAATTAGTATTTCACTTCATTTGAACAACTTTCAGTTACTAGATGTTTAAAAAATAGTTAATCTAACAATAGCTTCCCTACCAAAATATTGACAAATCTCTTTTCTTCCTCCCATATTCTGTGTTCAATTGGTATACGTGGCAAAGTAAATAATGTAATGATTATGGTTATCCTGTCAATAATAACTTCACAAATCTTACCAATATACTTGGGTGTGCCTTTTATGAATTGCAGTAATTGTTTCATATTTATTTTGTAAAATATCCATGAGTCATGTCACCAATACTGCTTGTTAACTCTATTAAATCAGTTCGACTTCTGAAATACCATTAGTAACTTGTTTATTAGGTCACATTCAAATCAATGTAGTTTTGAGGTACATGAAAAATGTTTCAATTTCCAATAGTGTACAACGATTTTGGTGCACAATCACATACGCAATCCTGTGTTCATTTTCCACAAATACACAGTACTCTCGTAAAGTAATTAAACATTCAAGGTTAAGTTTTTTAATGTTTTTTTCATAATCCGAAAAAAAACTAATTCCTATACAAAAAATATCGATGAGCTGCCATGTCTTTTTGAAATATACATTTTTTAAAGTGTATATTTAATTATTTTGTAAGTTTTATCTACCGTATCTCGTTTCTACACGATGGTGCTCCACTTCATATCGTCTTGCGCAGATGGTGGATTGGCTAAGATGGACCACTAGTCTGGCTTCCTGGTTCTCCCGACCTCATCCCACTTCATTTACATATCTTGAGACTGATAATAGAATAGAGTATGGAATGAAATGATATGGAATGGTATGGAATGGTATGAAATTGTATGGAATGGTATAGAATGGTATGGAATGGTATGAAATGGTATGGAATGGTATAGAATGGTATGGAATGGTATGAAATGGTATGGAATGATATAGAATGGTATGGAAGGGGATAGCATGGAAGGGAATGGCATGGAATGGAATAGTATAATGATATAATAATAAAAACTTGTATTCATCAACTACAATACTTTAAATAGAATTGATGAAGTTGGCAAGCAATGAGTGCGATTAATTATGCAATAAAAATGGTCTTGCATAAAAATATACTCACTCGCTGTGCTCGCTCATACTCAAAATCTATACTCATTTAGTGAAACTTTTCTTTTCCAAACTTGTTATTCATCAGACTAATTCTGGTATTCAAATCTATATAAGATCGTTTGTAGTTTCTTAACAACCTGTTTGATATGAGATTCCTACCTCAGAGGCGAGAATTGATGATAACTCCGAGGTATGTGATTTCACTTGGTAGCGAGATATGATATGGCTTGTCGTTTATATTTAGGTTCAAGTTGTCGAACTTCGGTAATCCAGTTCTGTTACAGCTAAAAAGAATGTGAATTGTTTTTTCTGAATATACTGTGAGTGGTTGAATATCTTGAAATGCTTTATTTCACTGAAATTTTTTGTTCTATTTTGGTTCATCCCAAGAATCAGCGGAATTAGAAATTGTATGGAATGGAATGTTTTGGAATGACATAGAATGGTATGGAATAGAGTGGAATGGTAAGTTATGAAATGGTATGTTATGGAACGGTTTGGTATGGTATGGAATGGTATGGAATGGTATGGAATGGTATGGAATGGTATGGGATGGTATGAAATGATATAGAATGGTATGGAATGATATGGAATTATATAGAATGGTATCGAATGGTATGGAATGGTATGAAATGGTATGGAATGGTATGGAATGATATGAAATGATATGGAATGATATATTATGGTATGGAATGGTATGGATATTGTATATATGCTGCCAGTGCGACCATCTGACAACTGTTAAGTTGGGGCCACGCATGAAGAGAGCTGAGGAGTTCATTGGGTATAGCGAAAATGAATAACTGAACAATTTCGCAGTGAAATTTCCTAAAATGAAAGACCAACGTTGTGTGACTAAGATCATTATTCATCGCGGTTTTGAAATATTTCCGTTTCTTTCGCCATACGCCTCTGCTACCACCAGAGTCCCATCGGTTGAACCCGAGATCGTAATCTGGGCTCGGCCACGCGCCCACAAGATTTATAGAGCCAATTTGGCAACGACCCAGGCACGGAATTCGTGTCCGGACGAAGTGGACCAGAGACCGGCGCCCTACGAGAGACGCAGACATGTTCTCTGCGCATTTTATTGCGAATTTACTGTCTCCTACGAAGAAAAACACTTAAAATTTAATTGACTCGGACGATCGCATTTTATACTTTCTATAAAAGACTAGGGCGACATCTTTTTTATTTCGAAAATAGATTATCGTCCTCGGTAAGATCGAATGTTGGGATGAGTGAGTGTAGTTGAGCGTACACTGTAGTTTTTGTTTTTTTTTTAATCCCTCATCTTTTTGGTAAATTTTTTGTTGAGCGATATGAAACTGAATTTAAGACCCAATCTTTTGGTTCATCCCATACAATCAAATTCTGTCGGCAAGCAACCAAAAAAAATCAATACTGCCCCTCACGACCTTTCAATTATATTTGTTAGAAGACGCAATCTAAGATTTTTTTAAAGAAATAGTTGTTGTATGATATATCATTCGGAATTTATGATAATTCTATAGGCTGTTTCACAGTGCAGCTGGTTTAAAATAGAAGCACCCATATAAGACATAAGTACATTTTTCTATCAATTGGAATTATTTTTGTTTTTTATTAGATAGACATCACGAAACAAACATCCATCAGTGATTTTTTCAGAATAAAATCTGTGTACACTACTGGATTCATAACATCTTCAAATGGTTCATGTCAAAATTGTGGTGGAATGCGTTTGTCAATAAGGAATTCATAAGGGAATATATTTTGAAGAATATGCCGTGTAATCAACCCACCACTCCAATTCCAAAACTTTCATTGAAATTTCCATTATACCATTAGATTAGGAAAATCTGTCTTATAATATCACTGATCAGAATTTCATTGAAATGTGTTACTAAATGAAAAAAAGTATAAGAGAGTAAAATTAAATGAAATGAAATTTTTCTAAAATTCCATAAAATATCATATTTTTCTATTTTTTAAATCCACCGTTCTGAATCGATTGACTATCACTCTATTTTCAACCGATCTCGGGTTGAGACTGATTTATTTCCAGAATTTTGATTTCGTATTTTTCTATTAATTTTCGTGAAATTCAACTTTTTTCCTTAAGCACACACAAGCGCATATTCAACTTCAGGTGAATCTGATAATTTTATATTTTTTATGATTTTTAGGGGTCTGCCTACCATTAGGACTTTTTTATAGAATTTTTTTGGTCATGTCGGTCGACTTGAAATTCACAGAGTTTTCTGAATCGATTAGCGTTCGCAGAACTGCTCTATCTTTAACGGTTCTTGAGTTGAAAAGTTCATCCAGAGTTGAGAGAGATGATTTCTCTCAAAAGTTTTGTTTTCGTATCTTTTCTATCAATTTCCGTAAAATTCAACCTCTCTGTATATGCACACATATTTGCATATGCAATTTCAAGTAATTCCGATGATTTTCTCTTTAACATAATTTTTGGAACTTTTTTCGAATAATTTCTTTAAAGAGTGTACTAATTCCATCATTTTGAATCAATTGGCGTTCGCAGAATTGCTCTATCTTCAACGGTTCTCGAGTTGGAAAGTTCATCTAGAGTTGAGAGAGGATATTTCTCTCTAAAATTTTGTTTTCATAATTTTTCTTTCAATTCTCTTAAAATTCAATCTTTTTTCATATGCACACATGTACACATATATATGATAATTTTGTATTTTTTATAATTTTAGTCTTTTTTTCAATAAAATTCTGATCAGTGATATTTTGAGACTTCCAGGGTGTATTCAGATCAATTATAAAAAATCCCTAATAAGTTTTTTGGTTTCTAATCATGAAAAATAAGAAGTTGGTCCTAAAAATAAATACTCAATCATGAAATTTGGTGTTGTACTAACTTCTTGAATGTCTTCCCAGTGAAACAAAACTCAATCCGGCCAGTTCAAAATGTACGTCCAACAAGGGTGCTTTTATTTTATATGAGTTACACTGTATACACTTTTTTATAAGTAATGTAGGCTGGACAAAACGACCAAATTAATCACACTACAAGCGATGAGATGGTAGTGAATTCATTCCACCCATAAAAATATCTAACTGTGTTGAATATCGGACTGGATCTGCTAATACTAATGTTTATGGGACTTTTTAGAGCTAGTTTAGCATGGAACTATATACCATCTGACAGGACATCAACTAGGGTGATTTATATTCCTAAGGTGGGCCAGATAGATCCACACCCAGAATCGCTCAGACATACTTTCTGTTTAAAGGCATGAAAAAAATATTAGATAGGCACATAAGTTGTGGTAGGCATCGTTGATGATCATAAGTGTGCATACCAAGCTAGCAAATCATGTGAACTTGCCCTTAACAACCTTGTCTCAGGAATAAACAACCTGGAACAGCAGATGCTATCAGTTGCTGCAATGCTAGACTTAGGAGCCTCAGAATATAATGATTATATAAATGGTATTGGACGGAGGAAATGTTCAGAGATGGGACAAACTAGGAAAAATATAAACATAAGGTTGCAGAATAGGCCATATACCGAATAGTGTGAGAGGGAGGAAATACCCAATAACCCCCATAAAATGGCCATGGCACCGATTACTAGGAAAAGAAATGGTTGTCTCTTTCTATGAATTGTGTAACAATTTCTTCTGCCAATGAAACCAAATATCTGGGAGTGATACAGTTTTATCAAACGCTACGTAACACATTTTTAATGAATCAATCCTATGAGAAGAATCATCGTAATGAAAACGATACAAAAAATATTATTCATCTCAAAAACAACAATAAATCTAAAAGTAATCCACTGGTGATGATATATTGATAAGTTTATTTATAGGGTTGTGAGGAGAGCCCGAATAGGTAATGTATCACAGGGCATCTACTTCTTTTAAATCATTGATTCCACCATTCCAATACCGTTATTATTTTTGATTATCATACCGTTCAATTCAATACATCGTCAATTCCAGAAAATTGCAATTATTTAGATATGTATTTAAGGTACTCCAGAGTATCTGACGAATCCAATAAAAAAAAATTAAAAACTGATATGTCAATTACGGAATAATTTGAAGAAATGTATCAAACGAAATGAATTACTATCAATGAATTCCCCAATAGCTCATTTTTTACCGCGGTCATTAACTGGAGGTATTCTGTAAATACAAAAGCTTGGCGAAGGAAAGTCGACGGCAAAAAATAAGGACAAACCGAAAAAGGTTCGGTACATGGCATTAAAAAATTAATTGAGATGCTGTCACTTGTAACAGACAATGTTGCCGGTTTTGTAAAAAGTGGTCTACATGGATAGCATGTACCAGCAATGAAGACGAGCTACAGATTCGATTTTTATACGGGGTGTTTCAACATTCTATTCGTTATTGAGAGTTCATATCGACTTTTTTCCTTTATAAACGGAATTCAAGAATTTGTTCAGCACGATCACTGTATTGTAGAAAATGTACAGGGTAAGTGTTTATAAAGAGAATATTTCTTCTCATATTACTACTTCTGGCTGTTATAGTTCGGCCAGCGATACGATAATATGAATGAATAGAAAATATAAATCTTAATATCCTAATTAACTTTTCTAACCCACATCAGAAGTGTACCAGAGTAGCCCACCACTCGAGTAAAGTTGACTGAGAATAGGTATTTTTTAGTGGGCCATATTGACATCGAGTGTTAGTTGCGGAAGAATTCTCTAGTGGATTTTAAGTATCATCACTTGTTTATTGTTAGGGTTTTAGCGGCAAAAACTATGCTTCAAAAGAGTTCCACGAGAATAAAAAAGTTGATCAATATTGCATAACTTTTATTCGTTAGGTATTACAGAGGAGCATGATATTTATAACTATTCTTAACCAAATTTTTGTCTGACAAAATCTTTATTATTGCTCTGAAGAATCGGTTATTTTATTCGTATAACGTCTGTGAAAACGTTCATCTGGAGTTGAGAGGGGTCATTTCCCACCAAAAACTTTCATTATTTTTTCAATTGATTTCCGTAAAAAAATCCTCAGAGTATCCTAATGTCATGATTCTAAATCGATTGGCGTACGCAGAATTACTCTTCAATCGTTCTCGAGTTGAAAAGTTCATCTGGAGTTGAGAGGGGTCATTTTTCACCAAAACATTTTTAATTCTTTGTTCTACCCATTATCGTGAAACTCAATCTTTTTATACACCCAATGTGAAGTCGATTCCGAGTCAATTGAAGATTTCATAGGCATTTTATGGAACCTCTGCACTTTTGAGTTGAAAATTTCAAAAATTTGCTGATGTGTTCATTTATACATTATTGTCTGCTGATATTTTCATTAAAAATACTCATGATATATTAATTTCATCATTCTGAATCGATTGGCGTTCGCAGAATTGTTCTGTGTTTGACCGTTCTCCAGTTGAAAAATTCATCTAGAGTTGAGAGGGGTAATTTTTTCCCAAAACATTTTTAATTATTTTTTCTACCCATCATCCTAGAACTGAATATTTTTTGAATAAGCTCACCTAATCTGAAGTCTATTCCGAGTCAATTGAAGATAAAGGATATTTACGAAACCTCTGCACTCTCATGTTCATTCAAACATTTTTGTCTGTTGATATTGTTATCTAAGATTCGCAGAGTAGACTAATTTCATCATCCTGAATTGCTCTGTCAATGACTGTTCTTCGAGTTGAAAAATTCATATGGATTTGACAAGGGTCATTTCTCCCCTGAACATAAAAAAAATTCTTGAAAATGTGCATCTAATCAGAAAAGTGTTCTGAGTCAATTGAAGATTTCATAGGCTTTTTACGGAACCTCTGCACTTTCGAGTTGAAAATTTAAAAAATTTACTGACGTGTTCATTCAGACATTCTTGTCTGTTAATATTCAAAAATTTTGGTATGTGGATATTTTCATTCGAAAATCTCAGAGTATGCTAATTATATCATTCTGAATCCATTGGTGGTCGCAGAATTGCTCTATATTTGACCGTTCCCGAGTTGAAGATTTCATCTGGAGTTTTCGCCCAAAAAATATACATTTTTTTTCTCATATTCATTGAGCTCTATCTTATTTAGATGTGCACATCCATCTGGCCTTTCGCTGTGCGTGGTGATACCAAAAGTACACCACCATGATTACGCTTTACGCTTTTTCACAATAAACGACTGTGCTGTCAAGTTTTGGGATTAGTTCTAGTGGTAGGTGAATACCAGGATGATGTTTTTTATTCTGTGATGACGGATTAACGAAATGAAGAAAATCATCACGACTATAAGTGAAAAAGACCCCTTTTAACTCCAGATGAAATTTCCAATTGGGCAGCGGTTGAAGATAGATCATTTCTTTGAACGCCAATCGATTCAGAATAAAGAAATTAGTATACTCTGTGAATTTCAAGTCGGTCAGCGGAAAACGAAATTTCTTGAAAAAAGAGGCTAAAAGTCATGAAAAATAGAAAATCATCAGAATTGCTTGAAATTGACACTAAATGATAAAAATTTCATGCTGATTCCGAAAATATATGATTTTTACATGCTCAGATTTTTGGTTTAGCATAAAAAGGATAAAAACATCATAAATTCTTCTAGGCGATGTAATTTTCAAAATTTTTATCTTTCATAACATCGCAATCTCCTTCAAATGTATTCGGATGACCGGATATCGAATCATATCACGAAAATAAATTTCGATGACCAAGTGACAACATTTCAGAAGATTTTTTGGTCGAAAAAATGTACTTATTCACATAATTAACATTTTTTAGGTGAAATAGTGGTCTAATTGAAAAACACGAGCTAATTCTGCATTTATAAGAGATTCATTGACGATTGAAGTCAAATAATGCTATATTCGATAGTAAAGGAAACTGAAGGGCACTATGTATTTTCTAATAAACGTGGGTGTTACGGAATGTCATAAATGCCAAAAATTTATTACTTATATTACTTCACAGGTATAATGTAAATGATATTAATGTTTTTGCTAAGGATACTCTTTTCCTTTTAATCTTCATAGCTTCCATCAAATAATGCATTAGCTTATCTCGACACTACTGATAATAATCTGAACACGTGTCCAGATGCTGCATGGACCCAGACTTTCACATTAATTTATACCGATCGCAGTGAACTCCGAAAAAAATTCTGGTTTCATGCAGGTAACTAAAAGGGATATAAAGTTCACAACCATAATACGTAGTCTTCAGTAAATTTTTGAACATTTGACAATCCATGGCAACATAAATAGCCTCAATTTTTAATCAGGTTGGAGGAAATTATATTTGTTTTTAATTAAGTTGAAAGAAATCCCAGACGGTGATCACGACATTTGCTATTTTGTTACATAGGGTATCTAGTGTCAATCAGTCACTATTCTATAATTTCTTGATTGTTCTCTGAGAAGAGATATCCACGTTCGGTCTATTTCGACTGAGTTGGTTGAAAAGCAGTTTTCTGATAGAAAAATGCAGGCACATTCTTTACATTTTCTCCTTTCTTGGTTTGGTTCTCTCATTAAGATCCTTGAGTCATTCTATTTCATCAAATGATCACCATCCGTTGTGAGAATATGTTCGGATATATTTTTTGGTTTCTTATATAATTTTAATGTTCTTTGAATTAACAATTTTTATTTGGAAACTGTGGTAGGTTAAAATTCCCAAAAAGGTATGTCGAATAACGAATATCCTCCACAAAAACAAACTTCCAATTAATACTTGAAAGTGATTAAATTGAACATTTGCTAGAGTACTAATTATTTACAATGTTTAACAAATTATTCTTATATTAGTTTCAGTTAGTTAAAATTAGATTATGTTGATAAACTATCAATAAGTAAGCATTTTTTTTAAATAAAAACATGACGTACGTCGTTGCATTCACAATGAAAAATCTATGTCATAAAAGGTGTACTCTTTTTTCGTGCCATATGAAAAAACAAAGTTTATAAAAGTTTCATTGTAGAGGTAAAAAAGAGGCAATGAGAACGTACTTTCAGTTTTTTTCAAAGCCCTTCAAATAAATTGAGAAAAAAATCACAAATTTCAGGAGTTGGAGTTGTCAATATTGATAAATGTTCAACATGGACAAGCATTTTCATATTTCTTGAAAAAAAGAAATTCCCAAAAAAAATGTTCTATTAGCAAACGTCATTGAATTTCCACCATTTGGAGTGTTTTTGTTGTAAAAATTGTCAATTCATGAAGAATGGATCACATGATGGAAGACCATTGAATTAATAATAATGAATGAAATTATGTAATCCAATCTTCCGCAATAAACATAACAATATGTATTTTCATATCCAGTAAATAACAACTACTGTTTCAACGACCGTATCTGTTTTATATTTGGCAATGTTTTCTACAAGAAATTATTTTTCAATTGAAATTGGGAAATATTTACAAACTGGTTTCAAGTTTCTTATTCAAAAAATCCGATTAGCTTTTAGTGAAAATCCCTAAGATAAATACCAAAATAACTTCTTTTTTTTTGTTATCCACCTCTGTATATCAAAATTGCTCATCATTGACAATTTTCAGTTCATTGGTTCAATATATCTTTATATTTCCTTACATATTCTTTGGATTCCAAGACCAATCGATATTTCGGTTGGAGGGTATCAATGTATGGTTTTGAAGTTCATTGGTGTAACTTCAGCATGTTCTTTATAACAAATTTTTTTGTCTATCATATTGATTGATATGTTTAAAATAATCTATATTATTGCCTGAAAGGGCAATTTAAGTGATTATCAGTCTAGAAAGTATTTTAAACCAGCACACAATGCGATTGAGTTGACCATCTCGGAACCACTCTGTTATCCGACGGTCAAAGTTGTAGTTATTTATAGTCGCCATAGCAACTAACTGAGTGTCCTTCTTGAAGACGATAAAAATGCTGATGAACTTTAAAACTAAATACATTCCAAATTCTTGATTCTGTCTGTATTTAAGAATAGATACGTGATATTAATTGTTGTTACCACAATACAACCACACAACCACAACCTCAATCTGTTACTAAAAGATGTAGGTAAAGCAATAAGATTTGATATTTCATGACGATTTAAAGTTGGTATGTCCACGAGCAATGAGAAGCAGATCAAAAATTCTTATTATCTTCAAGACCTTCACCGTAAATATCAGAAGATCCAAATGATCCTCAATACATTGCTCTGAACAAATTTTTAATTACTGGTTCTTCTATAAAAGGTGAAACAGTGGTGGTTGTACGGTTATTTTTAAAAGTTATACAGCTGAATCCTGTTCTAAATCCTGATTGGAATTTTGGTAAAATATTATTTTCATTGAGATGTTCTCTAATTTGGATAGTCATATTATTTCTATTACCTTTGACAACACTGGAAAATACTTACAGGTGGTCTCAAATTGTTCTAGCTTTTAATGTCATGTTTCTTTGGAAGTGGAAATATTCTCAATATTTTCCAAGAATCAGGAAAACTGTTTTCCAAAATTATTATATTAGTTAAGAATGGAAGAATTCTGTTTGGGCATAATAGAATCACAATATGTATGTTAATTTGATCCACACCCGTAGCCTGAGATTTTATATCCAGCAGATTATCCTTCACATCGTTTTCTGAAACGGTATGATATGTTGATATTCGAGGAATTTTGTTGTTTTTGTAAAAATTCAGGTCTTGATTTACAGAGTTATTGCTATTGTTAATACTTGAGAAATGTTGAATAATTTCATTTAGGTTATTGAGATTGTCCGGTATTGTGTTATTTTTCTGTTTGAAAAAAATATTGAGGTTTTTTAATTTCTTCTAAAAATGTTTTGATGTCTTGAAGAAAGTGCTTTTTTTCTTGTCAAATTGCCATATTTGTTTGATATTTTAGTTGTTTGTTGCCAAAACATCAGAAATATTGATTAATATGTTGTTCAAAGCATCAACCTCATCATTCACATTCTGGAAGAAAACAATATTTTCAAAAAGAGAAAATTCGAAAAAGTTATCTAAAAGCTCTTCGAATAATCCTCATCCATGTTGCCGAGTATTCCGTTTTCAATCACCTAATCTTTCCAATTTTTATTTTCAATTGTTCACCCTGTATATTTTTCATCGGATCAGAATATTACTTCATTCTATTTTTAAGCATATTTCATTTGTTAGATAAATCACCCCTATTTATGTAATAAAATCATTTGGATATTATCGTGTCCAAGACATTCTCCCTCTTGGATGAATGATTCATCAGGGAGGCTGTGGAACCAAAAATGTATTATCAGTACAGTCTGACAAAAATTATAAAAGTGTTTTTTTTATGATATTATATGGAGGTCAGTAGGCATTATTTGAGACTTGTAATATATTCCACGACAACTTTGTTGATGAACATCCCATTTATGGACAGACAATGAATAAAATTCCAAAAAAGTCAATGGTCATGAAATTGAATAATGTTTCTTCTGATCAACGAAACATATACATAATTTATTATGAAATAAAATTGAAAACAAGTTGTTTTACCTCGTATAAATAACCAATTAATGATAACTGCCATGAAATAATCCACCCATTTGAAGAACAACATACAGAGTAGGCCATTTGAAATAAAAAAACTCGTCAAGATTTCCTGTATAACGTGAAATTTGGCAATATGGCTAAGAATTATTTTAAATCCGCCATATTTGATTACATAACAATATTGATGTTATACAACTTATGTGGAAGAGGAACAATATTTGAGCTTGATAATATGACAATAATAATAATAATAATACCTATCATTAGTATTATTTGCCGTGGGGTCCCCTATTCAGATCATCGCTTCCTTGTTTTCATTCACCAGTACTCAATTTTCAGTTGACCAAAAGATGAATCGGCCAAGGTGGTGAACTACATTTATTAATTAAATCGATTTTGAGCATAAAAGTCATTCCTGCTAGGTATAATGGACTTTGAAATATAGATACAGTGTTATGTTACTGTTACTGAAGGAACAAGTGCTTTTTGTAATCAAAAGACGATAAGCTCTTTTGCAATAGTTTCATTGGTGAACTTGCTGGACTTTCATAATAAATATGTTCATGAAAAAAATTGGAAAAAGAAAATTGTGCGAATACTTTGGATTGATGAGATATATTAAAGAAGTAGCAGACCCATGAGCTTCAGTATTCTTCTTAAAGGAAAAAAATTAAGCACTATCGCGATGAATTCATGAGTCCGTTGAATCGTATTTCAAAATGATTTGATTTCAAACGTGAATTTTCATCTGAAATAACGTTATCGATTTAGTAGTATACGAAATTAAAACGAAACTAATAGTAATAATACAAGAACAGAAACAATTCAATCAGCTAAAGCATCATTACCAATCTATCGATCTATAAAACCATCATATTTTGTGAGGAGGATATAGGGTATCTACAGATGCCTCAATTCATATGAAACACCTGATGAGGTTCTTGCAACACAACTACCAATTTTCAAGCAGATCGTGTAGAAATAGTATATAGTGCAACGAGCATGGAGTGTCATTCCATGCTCGTTGTACACTATACTTTTTCTACGACCATAGCGACATTTCACTACTCACAAGTCTCACAATATATGACAAAGTTATTATAAAATATGAACTTCGATTATATTTTTCAAATCATATGTTACTATTCAACATTAGTTTATTTATTATTTACAATATTAATTGTTACGTTTCCACAGTGACTGACAGTTATACCTATTTGGACTTTCCACACAGTTGAATTTTCCTGACTTTTCCAATCCTTAGAAGTTGAAGGTAAATTTTCTCTATTTTCTATTCAATTCCAAATTCTATTTCAAATCATCCTGGGCAAAACGTTACCGGACTGGTCTATTTGGGCTTTATATTTCAGCAATACCTGTACTGAAATGATCATTACAGTACAGCTCGCGATGTAGAAATGAAAGAGTGTATACAATCGGCCCAACTTCCTTGATCGATGAAGCGCATAAAATGGGCATATTTTTATGTGGACGTAGAAAAAATGTTTTGGTTTAGACATAATCTACTAATTTTCATTCGTTCAGGGGCTACACTCCATATAAGGGAACAGTATCTAATCCGGAACAGGTCGGATATGTGCCTTATAAATCATAATCGGTTGAAGGGAGTAGAAAATTTCAGAAAACCAAGCATTTGAAAACACTTTTAACAATGAATATCACATGGTTTTGCCATGAAAGGGTAGATAGTGCTTACTGATGGTAATATCGAGCATCGAAATTGGTATAGATACTCCTGACATAATTGCATTGGTTCGCATTGATCCACCAAGTTGTTGGAACCCCCTTTCTAGAACTTTTGCCATATTTAAATTGTTCACGTTCCTATATCCCTGTCCTGTTGGAAGAGGAAACAATGCTCTGGACATGAATGCGGCTTCCAACAAATCATTGATGAGAATAAGGAACAGTATTGGTGTTAAATTGGATCTCTGCGGAATACCAGCATTCATATGTAGAGTGTCGATGAAACTCCGTCAACCACTGTGATCTGTGAGCAAATATCAAAGAAAACAAGAGTGGAAGCCATAAGATGGAAGCTTGGCGAGTTCCTGGTAATAAACGCTAAATATTGAATTCCTTGGAGATATCCAATGCAATGGCCAGAGTTTCACCATATTTTTCAATGAATTGCTGCTATATAATACGTGATCAATAAAATCCAGAATGGAAAAATACGAAATGACAAGCTTGAAAGAATTCATTACTTGTGGTGTACCTCAGGTGACAGTGTTTGGACCAATGGTGTTTACTATATATTTGAACAACTTATCCTACAAGAAAATTCTAAAAAAATTCCAAGTTTTGCAGACGACAGTTATAGTTTATAACGCAAATAATTGGTATGATTTGAAGACTGAATCTGAAAAGGATCTGATTAAGAGCTTCAGAAATATTAATTATTCAGTTATAAATCATATTCAACCTCAATTACTCTGATGGTTAATCCCAGTGTTGGTCTTGTTAGCAACAATTTGATTGGATCTTGAACGAATATAAGAATTTAACCTCAAAAAAACTAAATACATTTTTGACAGTTGTTCCCACTTCTCAAGAATCACTTTCTAAGATTTATTTCAGCAGAATGAAAAGAAAATAAGTCGTCTGGATGAGTAATCGTTCGTGATAAAACAACAGGAAGCTTGAAAACGATAGCCGAATCAAAACAGGACACTATTTGAGATTGGAAAGATTGTATAAAATACACATCCAGCTTGCCACGTGTATCTCTAATAATTTGCATTTTAAAACGATATATCCATTCGGCGAGTATGATAAATGTTTTTATCATAATGAGTCCATTTGATTTTGAAGGAAACTTATCGAATTTTCTCGTGGTGTGTTGAAAATTTTTTTTTGTTGAGAAATTTTCACTAGGGAACTCAGCAGTTCGGAAGAGACTGAGTAAATACTGATACAAAGTAACCTATCTTTACAAAACAAACAACGGAACTCACCTTATCTTACAGCAATTCGGATAAGCACAAATTCGTAACAGATAACAGTCAAAATATTTGATAAACGAACAGTCAAAAAATCACTGGCAAAAACAAATTTCAAACGAAATGTCACTGGGAAATTCGAAGCAAAGGGAGTCAGTCACGGCACACTATACCACTTAATCAATAGAACAAAAGAGTGTAGCGTCGAACTTGTGGAGAGCTTTCAGCGCAAACCAAGACTTACTGAGGACTATGACTTTGATGGGCTTTCGCCACGCCTCGAGCTCGGAGGGGGGGGACTCACCTCCCAAACCACATTTGCTTATCTTATTACCATAAATTTGTGGTAGATTTTAGATAGGCAATCGAACAGGTCTCTGATATATTCTGCATATTCCTTTTTAGATGTTACCGCTCGGAGTTTTTTTTAAAATCGTGGGTATCGATTTTGTGAGGAATATTTTCAGAATGCAGATTTTGTTGAGTTCTCTCTGGGACTCGACAAAAAGTTCAATGATTTTTCTCTTGTATCCAAGCTCATTACATTGAATAAAAATTATTGCGATGCTTTTCAATTGAGGATATTCTGTTTTTTATGGGGTTATCACATCAAATGAAAGTATATAAAGACATTGACTTAGTTTTGAGGATGTTTCAACTAGAATTTTGGTTGGTCGGAAACTTATTGATTAAAACTACCGTCATTTCTGTTAAGAATGTTAATCAGTTCATATTTCATAGCGACGATTATGGAATAGTTTCATGCGTTGGATTATTGGTATTTTTTCATTTTCCTCTTAAGTTTGTATTACTTAAAATAATATTTATTTGCCAAAGATAATTCGTTCAAAAATCAATCAACTACTTGTGATTTGCACTTACTGTATTTTCTTCGTTTATGAGAAAAGTATCGCTACTAAAGTAAACACTTCTTAAATTAATTTTTCATCATCTAAAATAATATGAAATGTTAATGAATGCGATAATTCAAACAAAATTTTTAAAATTGTCCATGAAGTATAAAACAAATGAGAATAATCGTAATAACTATGTACTTTGAGGGACAAGGATCTACATCAGTCCTCAAAGGCGGTGGAAGAGTACTTGCAAATCAAAAAAGGACGATGCGAGGAATACTGAGAGGATGTTCAGCTCGTAGATGAAAGCATTCTACAGCATCTTGACACTGAAGAGACTTATACTTACAACGCTGCCCCCAAAAGGTAACCACTGTTAAAAACTCTCTCCGTATCAAGAATCAGCACAAACTCCGACAGATCTGGTCATCAAATATAATATGCTTGCCGTTTCGATTCTACTTAACTTCTTTGGAGTAATGAAATGGACTCGGAGAGAGCTGCGACAACTCGACGTGAAAACTCGCAAAGACTCGGAGAGTCCGAGGAGTTTTGAGCTTGGAGTGTCACATAACAGAATGGTACTGGATGGAGCTTGTAAAGTCATCAGAGTTCACATTTCCTTCTCTGCATGATCGGCGACCACGAAAAAGGAGGAATCGGAGAATTCCTTTCAAGGCAGCACCCCGTGCAGCAGATGAAATTGGTCTCGTTTTCGACACTGAAGAAGATTACCCAAACTCTGTCACTGAGTTGAATCCGTTTAGCCAAGAGCACACGTCATATCTGCGGAGACAGAAATACTCCTGCAGCTACATATGGATAATCCAATGCCTAGGGCCTTCTTAAATAACATGGAAAATCTCGGAAATGGGCTCAAGTCGGAGACTAAGGGATTCATAATGGCCTGGCAGGATAATGTCTGTCGTAGTTGGTATGTCTCAGAGACTAGATGTAGAACGTGTTGTGGGGCTCCTGAAACCATAATGTATTTTTTGTCAGCTTGTCGAGCTTATGCGGTCTCAGCCTATACCCACAGAGAGGGCCGGATTTAGATTTTATGCGCTCCTATGCCCGTGGGTTTTTCCCGCCCCCTCATCATACCATCGTGATGAAGGGATAATTTAGACCTCATGTCTTGTAGTTCTATGTGCCCCTCAGCATGGTGCGCTCCTAGGCCGGGGCCTATGGGGTTCATTGGTAATTTCAGCCCTGTACACAGGTGTAATGCGGCGCTATAAGTGTTATACTACCACCAAATCTCTTAGAACTACTCAGTCCACACCCTCAGGCGAATTCAACCGATGTATTTTTCCCCAACTATTAAAGTAGGATGATTTTTGTCATAGAGTCATCAGCTCCTGGCGAAATAAGACTTATTTTCTGAACTTTGCAGACTTTATCTGAACTATTCTGTTGAAATGGTGGTTCTGACCAGAGAAGTACTAGGTGGAATGATGGACTCACTGATGTTGAATCAAAAAATTGTACTAGTTTGCCGTGATGCGGCAGAAATTTTAGCCAGGCAAATGCAGAAGGCTATAATTTTTGGTTCACTCCCTCTACTTAGGGCACATGATTCTTGGATCCAGTAATCTCTCAACCCATGGATGTGGGGTTGACAATTGGTGTAAATGACACACTAGCATGACCTCCGATGCATCGGGACAAAGAAAAAGTCATGAAAGTATTTATTCCAGATGAAAAACAAATCTCATAACTCATGCAATACATTCATTTAAGTATGTCAATGATATACAGACGTATATTGATGAAGAATCTGTCACATCAATGTTCTGTGACCTATCGAACGCATTCGATGTACTATTAGCAAACTTCAAAAGTATGGATTCGTATGAATCACTTCTTATTGTGCAGATATTTCTGAGTGCATTTCTCTTATATCAATTTTTGCTTTGAATTCTGGAAAGACAAGTATTATGACTGTGTATATCAGATGTTCATATTTGTTTTAACTTTTTTTTTTGTATCCAATTAGACTTGGATTGCGTGGAGTGAATGATTATTCAGTTTGAACAAACTATTCTGAAATCACCGCTAAGTTAAGTTTTAGTGATTCCATAAAAAATAAAGTTATAACGGCGCATTCGCCATTTCAAGCAACGTTTACGATGACATCGATCAATCATTGTTGTTCATTGTAACTATATGAAAATTCTATTAATTTTTCATCAAATCCACTTGCATCTGTTTCTATGACAGTTGTTCATTCCGAATGTATTTTTTACTTCATCTCGATTACAACGTTTACTTTACTTTTTTTGTTCTGCGATTGAGACAGGTAAGTTTTTGTATGCCTAATTCATGCTAACCAACACATATGCTGATACAAATAACAAAATCAAAGTTACAGTAGAAAATATTCAGTCAGTCCTGGAGAATGAGATGTGCCGAATTAATTGTATGCCAATAAGCCTTATCATATGTAGTCCTCCTCGACCACCACAGGAAAAAAACTCTCGTCTTGAAGTTTTCCACTTCAGGTGAAATGAGTATCGTCGGAAAAGAAAAGAAGAAACGGAATATCGAGATTTACTCTTTGAACTTCCCATCAGGCTCGAATCAAATACCTATTTAAAATATAGCTCGCACAAGTCACTTGAAGACTTCTAGGAGTTGCTTTTAATGGTACAGCTAGTTGACGGAAAGAACACAATCCGGACAAATTCAAAGTTAAAGAAGAAATGAGTAAAGAGTACTTTCAGAAGTAGAGCAGAGAGCAGATAATTAAAATACAGTAGAACTTTAGAGACTGAAATGAAACTTCAATTTCTCGAGATACTTTTGAAAAGAGGATGTGAGTTCAGTTTTTTTATAAAGATTGTTATAGATTATCCACCCGAACGAAGCGAAGCAAGAGGCTGGATTATTTATAATCTATTTTCATTTCATAACAGTTCTTCCATAATGAAATTATCTTCCAGACTGTTTCCAATGGACATTGCTGAAAGAATAGGAACACTTGATAACCACGCAGAAGGTCTTTAGGACCTTCTTCTATATATTCATATTTTATACATCTCATAATTTTACTATTGCCTCCGCTATACCAATATTCATGCCGATGACACAAATTTATATGGAATTTGATGAAAAATCTCTGGAAGTAGCTTGTCAACAGAATAATATAGATCTCAGTTCCGTAAACAAACTATCAAAAAAATAAGAGTTTACACACAGTTTCAGAAGCATTAAAAAATATAATGTATTGGTCGTAGAGGAGAGTAGTTGTGGTATGTTGGATATTTGCCGGTGAAACTCTTATTGTACAGGAATGTTGAATGTTATTTGAATATTCCATTATTTATTGTACATTTATTTTCTTTTATGGTCCACTCACATTGCCCATAACCTCCCAAAATTAGGTATGATATCATACCTTTACAGTGTAAAAGGCACTCGGGACTGTCGAAGGGATTGAATGGAATGAGCCGTAGGCGACAACTAAATAGCAATAAATAATTGTTCAAAATGAAACAGGCATAAAAGAAGAGGTACTTCACCAGAGGGCGTCGTAGAACGGAATGGATTTTAGTAGTTTTCTTGATAGCTAGAGCCCTTGCTATCGCACTCTCGTTTGGCAAAATTATCGAATATTTTGAGCAAGAAAATTTTTCCATGTAGTTTTGAACGGTGCCTATTGAGAACTTCACTCTCGATAATTAATTCTTGAGTAGGTGAAAAAAATCCTGATATATACTTAAAAATTTCCGAAAGAGATTAATTCCGCCTATATTCTCTGATTTCTCATTTGAGGATTCTGATTTCAGGACTACTAATTTTTTATAATGTTTTCAAATGTTGTTTCCAGCACAAACTGTAACTCTGTGATTGATCAATCATTTAGCGCGGTATTGACATTTTGATTAAGTGAGTGAAAAGAAGCACTTTAACTGATTTTTTTTTTTCAAGTAAAGTGCACGCTTTTCTTCGTTTCATTCTATATAGGCTGATTACTCCACAAAATGGATTATGTCAATTGACATGTTGCAACTCGAACTCTCCATTGAATGAATAATGATATGTTGTTGCCATTCATCTGGTAAATGACTCAATTATAATCTCTTTTGTTCAATAAATTATCAATATCTCAGGTTTTTGTCCACCAGTCAAATGATACTGCCACGTTCCTAAATTTCTGTCTTATTGTTCTGAGCCATCAGAAAAGTCTGATGACCGTTAACGAGAGGTATAATCCATTAAAAATAACGAAGATGGGTATAATGTGACTTGTTTGACATTCCCCATTCGGATGAAAAATTATTTGCATGAATATTCATTTATTCAAATCATATATACCCAACATAATTCATCATGCAAGTAGTAATGTGGTGAGATAATTTTTATTTGACTGGAAGCTTATTGTTCATGATGAATAAATCGTATGTATGCCAAAGTAATTGCTCCCAAATACAGTCAAATTATTATATTTTCCCAATTAGAATATCAATCGACGTTTCGTCAGTATATTTTGACATAAAAATAAAGCGTCGTTACTTTAATATTGAAAAAATAATTCGTCATGCAAACAGTAAAATACAATGCAAAAAAAGTGCCCTTTTCTCCACTAATCGTACAAGGTAGGTCTTGGGGCCATTTTTGACAGAGAACAACGACTCTATGTGATATCACAGAAGATGCTCTTTTTTGTACTCATATAAAATACATTTTATGTTCAACCTACTTCCTCGACAACAGTAATATAAATAAAATATATGCAGCTTTCTGCGACCATATTTTCCAATACACGCACCCGTTTTCACCTACTAACTATTTCCTGCTTGAAACAAATTTTTTTCAATAGAGAGTCCCTGAGTGTTTTTCACATTATTGCCTTCTGGTTGAAAAATATTATTTTTCGTTCAAACACTCTCGACTAAAAGTTCTGCGCAAGTACCTTATTAATTAATACGATTCAGAGTTTTAATGTATAACACCTATATATTCTGCAAAGAAAATCCTGCTGCTTATTTTCTTCATCAATGAATTATGCTTACCCTGGTCTCTTTTTCGACCTAGCATCTTTTATACCTAGCCACTCTTCCAGCATGGCCTCTTTATTTACTCCTAGCACTTTTCACCTTCCCATTTTTCTGCCTGCTACTTCTTTTTCTTTCTTTTTTTCCCAAGCCTCTTTTCGTTTCTTGTCTAATTTTTCATGGCTTCGTTTAAACCCCGGACTCGTTTCAACTCCGGCCTCGTTCTTCAACCCAGTGTTTCTTCACCCTGGTATCTCTTCCTCCTCAACCCTATTTTGAGCTTGTCTCTTCCTTACCTGTGGCATATTTTTTCCCTGTCCTCTTTTTTACATGGCCTCTTGTTCAACTTGACTCTTTTTCAACTTACCTCTTTCTCACCCGCAGTTATATGTTTCCTTAGTCTCTTTTTTTTTCTGGCTTCTTTCTTCCTTTTTAGCTCGCCTTTTCTTCAATGGCCTTTTTTTACTGGCCTGGTATCAACCCCGGAATCGTTTCAACTCCGGTCTCGTTTTCAACTCCGTGTTTTTGTCTTCCCTGTCATCTCTTCTACCCCAGCCTCATTTTGAGCTTCACTGTTTCGTACCTCTGGCATATTTTTTCCCTGACCTCTCTCTTAACATGGCCTTATGTTTAACTTGGTTCTTTTTAAACCTACCTCTTCTTCACCCTGTTTTATGTTTTCCCTAGTCTCTTTTTCTTCCTGGTTTCTTTCTTTCCCTGCTCTGTTTTTAGCTGGCCTTTTTTCACTTGCCTCTTTTTCACTGGCCTCTTTTCAGTGGTGACTTTTTTCACCTCGGCCTTTTCTTACTTCGTCTCTCTTTTACCATGCCTTTTTTACCTTGCTTCTTTTTTCTTTTTCCTTGCCTCTTATTTGCCCCTTTTTTCACTGACCTATTTTCCTATTGATGCTTTTTTTTACCTTGGTCTCTTTTTGATCCTGGTCTTTTCTTCACCCTTAACTTTCCTTATCTAACCTGTCTTCCTTTTTTTTAGATTTGTGACGATGGAAAATAAGAATCCTTGATCCTAAAAATGAAGAACCTTCCATTAGGTTTGATGTCCCAAAAACATACGTTTCATAAGGATACTTCTATTCTAAATCAGTTATACTGTATGAAAAATTGAGAAATAAATAAAAAATGCCTCATTATAATGAGCAAATTATGGACATATATATATATATATATATATATATATATATATATATATATATATATATATATATATATATATATATTATATATTCGAAATTGATTGTTTTTCTCGTGTGGCTGTAAATATGCTGGAAATTACAAAAAATTCGTTTTATTAGATGAAACAAAATCTTGAAGACTTTTTTATGTCAGATTTCTTTTTTGTTATTCTCTTTTTGAGTACTCTATTATGCTCTGTGAAAAAGATACCCTGGATAATTTTTTTTTCATTTCAATTCGAATAAAATACATTCACATCAACTTTGAACTAATTTTGTTGACGACCGATGATAACGATGTGGATCAACGATTGCAGTCATCACATGAATTCTATCGCAACGTGCATATTGACAAAAAAACGTGTATAAAATTCCTCCTGGCTACGGCTTCCAATTACTTATTGATATCATAGACATTCGGAATTCCAGTATCTATAAAAAACAGACGGCGCCTACGTCGTCAGAGTTCACTTAGATCTCTCCCTTTAATAGATGCGGTCTAATCTAACAAAAGTGCGTTTCCTTGTGTATGGTTCTTATGGATCAATTAGCAGCGGTTGATAAAAAATGGAATTAGGAAATTAGTTTTGTTGCTGGCTGGCTGGGACAGGGTGAAATGGGGACAGTCTACTGAAAATTGTGGCATTTTTTGTAAAATTTTGGTTACTGATTATCAGGAACTTGATACATCTTGGAAAATGCGAGAAGTCTGATGAGATTGGGGCCAATTAGAAAATTGATATGGTTGAACGACTGATCACAGTTTAAATATATAATAGGGGGCCACCGATAATGCCCTGATATCTCATTCTTTGTAATTTTTTAAAATTGAATCGACCGTTGTTACTTCAACCCTATAGAAGGGGTGACATCTAGACCTTTACAAATATTAAGGGGTGTATAATGATAGGTACTTAAAGCAGTTTGAAGGGCATTTGGACTTTTTTCAATGAATATTATTTTTAACGTCGATGAACTCGCAATTCAGAGAATATACTGATTTCATCATTCAGAATATAATAGTAATAAATCATTTGTTGAAACTGGATGTTTTCCCCAGAATATAAAAACTGGAAAAGTGTTGCCCTTATTGAAAAATTGGGGAACTATAGGCCTGTTAC
This sequence comes from Chrysolina americana, assembly GCA_958502065.1. Classification (NCBI taxonomy): domain Eukaryota; kingdom Metazoa; phylum Arthropoda; class Insecta; order Coleoptera; family Chrysomelidae; genus Chrysolina; species Chrysolina americana. The sequence goes on from OY293410.1 coordinate 8,789,766, forward strand.
AGTAAAAAATAGTTTCTCAAAGGTATTTGAGTTGCTTTCCTAAACAGACTCACCTCGTTCTTAGATCAATTCAACATCTTAACAAGTAAACAGCATGGATTTCAGTCGGAAAAATCAACGTCAACTGCTATGTTTTCATTTCATAAACAGATTGTTGATTATGTGGATGCAGGCAAATCTCCTGTTGCAGTTTTTCGTGATCTCAGCAGGGCTAATTATATTGGAAATGTATGACATGAGGGGTGCATCCTCATCGTGGATATCTTCTTTTCTAGAATACCACAAATAATTCGTGTCATTAGAAGCTCTCTCGGAAAATAGAGTTCAACAATGCAACTCAGGGAAATTAACATTAGAAATGGGGGTGCCACAAGGCTCAATTTTGGACCCGGTGCTTTTTATACTCTACATTTTTCAACTCGGATCATTTTATTGGCGATACACATTATACTGGATATGCAGATGATTTTTCATTATCTCGGCAGCAGAAACCCATGCACTTGAGAATAAATTCTCAGAATTGAGAACCAAACTTTCTGATTATTTCAATGACAATAGTTTGTTTTTCAACACCAAGAAAACGGAAGTTTTGAGAATCCATCATAGCCAGAAGAGGGTTGATGATTTGGTTTTCAGTATTGATTATAGTCCAGTGTACAGTATTCATAAATCAATTAGATTCCTAGGCATCAACCTAGATGAGAATCTAAACTGGAAAGAGCATTGTAAAAAATAGCATCTAAGTTATCTTCTTTTCATTGATCTGAGGGATGTACTGAAAATAAATAAGCTGTTAAATTTGGTTATGCACAAGTAGATTCAAGATTGCGGTACGGTATCTGTTTTTGGGGAAATTCTAATGATGTATCAAATTGTTTCATTGCTCAAAAAAGCATTATTAAGCCGCGTATCTATTATGCGAGGCAGCCTCATGCTTCGCGAGGCTGACTCAACGGGTGATTTTGAATGGAAATGAGACAAGCACGCGCGGCAGAGCGAGCCGTCAGTCAGTGCGAGGCACTCCACCAAGGCTCGGCAGAAATAACGACAAAGCACGGTACAAATAGCGCGAGGCGAGAGTGTCGAGGCGTCTTTGAGCACGACCAAAAACCGACTGTCGATGGCTTGCTCACCCTGAGGCTGCCTCAGGGTGAGACGGCTTCAGGTGTGAGGCAGGTATCGATTTTGCGAAGCATGCCTCGCGAGGCAGCCTCGCGCGGCGGCATCGCGAGGCTGCCTCAACGGGTGATTTTGAATGGAAATGAGGCAAGCACGCGCGGCAGAGCGAGCCGTCAGTCAGTGCAAGGCACTCCACCAAGGCTCGGCAGAAATAACGACAAAGCACGGTACAAATAGCGCGAGGCGAGAGTGTCGAGGCGTCTTTGAGCACGACCAAAAACCGACTGTCGATGGCTTGCTCACCCTGAGGCTGCCTCAGGGTGAGACGGCTTCAGGTGTGAGGCAGGTATCGATTTTGCGAAGCATGCCTCGCGAGGCAGCCTCGCGCGGCGGCATCGCGAGGCTGCCTCAACGGGTGATTTTGAATGGAAATGAGACAAGCACGCGCGGCAGAGCGAGCCGTCAGTCAGTGCGAGGCACTCCACTAAGGCGCGGCAGAAATAACGACAAAGCACGGTACAAATAGCGCGAGACGAGAGTGTCGAGGCGTCTTTGAGCACGACCAAAAACCGACTGTCGATGGCTTGCTCACCCTGAGGCTGCCTCAGGGTGAGACGGCTTCAGGTGTGAGGCATGTATCGATTTTGCGAAGCATGCCTCGCGAGGCAGCCTCGCGTGGCGGCATCACGAGGCTGCCTCAACGGGTGATTTTTAATGGAAATGAGGCAAGCACGCGCGGCAGAGCGAGCCGTCAGTCAGTGCGAGGCACTCCACCAAGGCTCGGCAGAAATAACGACAAAGCACGGTACAAATAGCGCGAGGCGAGAGTGTCGAGGCGTCTTTGAGCACGACCAAAAACCGACTGTCGATGGCTTGCTCACCCTGAGGCTGCCTCAGGGTGAGACGGCTTCAGGTGTGAGGCAGGTATCGATTTTGCGAAGCATGCCTCGCGAGGCAGCCTCGCGTGGCGGCATCACGAGGCTGCCTCAACGGGTGATTTTTAATGGAAATGAGGCAAGCACGCGCGGCAGAGCGAGCCGTCAGTCAGTGCGAGGCACTCCACCAAGGCTCGGCAGAAATAACGACAAAGCACGGTACAAATAGCGCGAGGCGAGAGTGTCGAGGCGTCTTTGAGCACGACCAAAAACCGACTGTCGATGGCTTGCTCACCCTGAGGCTGCCTCAGGGTGAGACGGCTTCAGGTGTGAGGCAGGTTTCGATTTTGTGAAGCATGCCTCGCGCGGCGGCCTCGCGAGGAATTCTTCGCGAAGCTGGCTTAACGGGTGATTTTGAACGAAAATGAGGCAAGCACGCGCGGCAGAGCGAGCCGTCAGTCAGTGCGAGGCCCTTCACCATGGCGCGGCAGAAATAACGACAAAGCACGGTACAACACGGTACAAACAGCGCGGGGCGAGAGTGTCGAGGTGCCTTTGAGCACGACCAAAAACCAACTGTCGATAGTTCACCCTGAGGCTGCCTCAGGGTGAGGCAGCTTCAGGTGCGAGGCAGGTAACGATTTTGCGAAGCATGCCTCGCGAGGCAGCCTCGCGCGGCGGCCTCGCGAGGCATTCTTCGCGAGGCTGCCTTAACGGGTGATTTTGAACGAAAATGAGGCAAGCACGCGCGGCAGAGCGAGCCGTCAGTCAGTGCGAGGCCCTCCACCATGGCGCGGTAGAAATAACGACAAAGCACGGTACAACACGGTACAAACAGCGCGGAGCGAGAGTGTCGAGGTGCCTTTGAGCACGACCAAAAACTAACTGTCGATGGCTCACCCTGAGGCTGCCTCAGGTTGAGGCAGCTTCAGGTGCGAAGCAGGTATCGATTTTGTGAAGCATGCCTCGCGAGGCAGCCTCGCGCGGCAGCCTCGCGAGGCATGCTTCGCGATGCTGCCTCAACGGGTGATTTGAACGAAAATGAGGCAAGCACGCGCGGCAGAGCGAGCCGTCAGTCAGTGCGAGGCCCTCCACCATGGCGCGGCAGAAATAACGACAAAGCACGGTACAACACGGTACAAACATCGCGAGGCGAGAGTGTCGAGGTGCCTTTGAGCACGACCAAAAACCAACTGTCGATGGTTCACCCTGAGGCTGCCTCAGGGTGAGGAAGCTTCAGGTGCGAGGCAGGTAACGATTTTGCGAAACATGTCTCGCGAGGCAGCCTTGCGAGGCTGCCTCGCATAATCGATACGCTGTTTTATATGCATTGCAAAAGTCTCGCGTAGAGGATCATGTAGAGAATTGTTCATTAAATATATTATTATGCCTTTGATATGCCTATTTGTTTATGAATTAAGTATTTATGTGTTTCAAAACAAGCGAACATTTTCACTAAATGAACATTTTTATAACTATAGCACTCGAAAAAGAGAGCATTTTCATGTACCATTCTCCAAAAATGAAATATCATACAGGTCAACCGATCATATGGCTATAAACCTTAACTTGTTAAATAATTAACGTTATACGACGGAAAATATGTGATATTTCAGCAAAACGGAACTTCTCATCAATAAATATCGCATGTACGCTCAATAACAGATTCCTCAGTATATGAATTGAAATAAGGGACATTATTGAATGGACCAGAAAATTTATCTCTTCCAATTTTTTTCTATGCATACTTTCAAATTCTAAACTGCATGCCACCCAGCCAATTCACGTCAAGTTATTAATGAATAGGCGAGGATCCTAGGGAGACAGTTCCAGTTGACTATAATCCGTCATTAAAATTGAACTCTTTCTTGTCTTGCTAATGTCCTAGACCTGGAAATAATGTGAATGAATGAATTCGTTTCTTATCCTGCATCCCTATGGTGAAGTGAAAGCAGCACGTCTATACTTCTCAGGACTACTTCTCTACTTATTGAATGGTTTTCGCTTATTTCCTCAACTCTCCAATGTGTTTCGGAACTCTGGTTACTATAGATTTTGGAATTTTCGTACAGGAACCAATGGCTTTTGCTGCTTTAAAATATCCTGCAGTCAGACCAGCCGTTTCGTATTTTTTCTCATCGTTAGTACAACAGATGTCCAGAAGCCACGTCTGTTTCGATTGCGATACTCCAGCTCTGTTGGTTTCCTTGCAAAATGCTCTGCACTCAGTCCTGTATCTCTCGCCTGCATTTCTTCATGTCCTCCGTGATTCTTTCGGTTATATAAACCGGTTCTGTTCGTTTCACTTCAATAAAACCACATTATTTTTATGGCCTTGCGAAATTTTCAGCAACTGGTTCAGCTCTTACGGTCTTTCCTGACGTACTTTGTCTGCCCTCGAGTTTCTGGATCCAGCTCTAAGAATATTATTCTTGTTTTTCCTACTGATCTTGTAAATTACATAAGTTTTTTTGGGATTCGAGGCTTGATTCGAGAAGACAATAATACACTTTCATTTTCACCTTTTCTATGCTAGATCCTACCTGTCGTAAGAGAGGACTGAAACGATAACCATACATGGTAGATAGCCTCCACCATCGTCCTGTGAGATAGGTACCACCACTGTATGTGCTATGATAACTTCTGGATACTCGTTTTATTTTTCCTTTCATATTCAGGTGTAATTCACTGAAGGGAATACACATACAAATATACACTTTGCAACATCACGCGATCTCATAAAAACATCAATGACGTAAACCATCACTTACAGGTGGAAAAACTTTGTATTTTGATCCTAACAGAAACCATTTCATCAACAAAGCCCTCATGCTTCATCTGTGTAACGATTTATATTCAAAAGTGGTAGTTTGCTTTTCTTCGGAACTAAGCTTTCATGACAACTCCAGTTTGGAGCTGGAAGACTTTGACTTAATGTGGTTCAATCAATCAAAATATGCTTTATTGTCCAAGAATTGTGATTCTCTATTGACAAAGCTCGAGAAATATACACTACGATTATAAACGAATAAAAATATATAAAACCACACAAAATGTTCGCCAGACTAAGAAAAAACGAACAACATCAAAAAATTAAGAATAAAATGAGGGATAGTTGAATAAAAATCAAAATATTATATTGTAAAATTATTTGTCGCTCACATCATGCAAACCAAATATGCTCATCACCTAATAAACCATTCTGTAGCGACCTCTTCAAGTTTTGATCGGAATTCGTCGAGCAAAACTATCCAACAGCAGCTAGAGTAATCATAAAGGAAGATTTCAATGTTAATAACTCTACCTAAGCAAAACAATCAAACTATGTCTTCGAGCCTAGTACTTCTTTATCATGTATGGTCTACAAGAGCTGGTCCAGCTACCCAAATGCATTCGACAACGAGTCTGCCATTGAATTTTTTTTCAAAATCAATCCTGATCCATACAGTGGAGAAGTATGTGCTCCTCTTGAAAACTATGGCCACAACTTCATATCCACTATTTGTTCTTTTTCTACATAATCAATAACAACTTTGCCCTGGTCAATATCTCATTATAATTCAGCCATCTAGGACGATCTTGTTTCTACCATAATTTTTACAGGAAATAATGTTTCTCATCTGGAGATTAGAGATATAAAAACATTCATACGAAACACATCAAGAAGACGCACCCTGGTCCAACAAGAACTGCTCCAGAGCTGCCGACTACACGGCTGGAAGCATACCATCCATGGAACAAAAATTCAGGACCCGAGACCAGATCAGAATATATCGAAGTTAGAAACGTGAGCAAGGAGACTATCGGAAGAGGCTTACATGATACGCTTAAAACACGTCGAGTGTCCTCGAAAATCCCTCTAGTTTTGATTTTTTACTAAAGCTGTGGGAAAAAGCTTCACATCCAGCTAATTCATTCCTCTAACCAAGGAAAATGAAACACGAGCCCTAATCGTCCAAGACGAAGCCAACGTGATAGCCGCAAATTGTGATCTGAATTTATCTGATGTATATTGTTGAGTCTTGACACTAACAAAGCTAGCGGATCGATCACAAGAAATGTGCCTCTGAGCTTACACCAGTTTCTCGCTAGTTTTCCAGCCTCTCTTATAATTTGGGAGTAATTCCATTCAAATGGAGGGTTGTTTTATGGTTGCTCCCCTGCTATCCATCTTCCTCTCAGACAGATTTCTCCACGAGGTGGTTTGATGAGTTTCTTTCGACATTATGACAATCCATGTAGCCCCTTCCACAGACATCTAAACGCATACAGAAAGGGAAGCTCCTAGTGCCGAGAACATTAATATGGTATTCTTTGATGCAGAAGGCGTTTTTGACAAGGCGAAGACTGTGACCATCTAGGCGGCACTTATGGCCAGAGAAACTACTCACTCTCTAGTCAGACCTCATACTCGATTTCGAGATGGGAGGCTGCCCTCAGGGAACATGCTTCTCTCCCTATCTACGGAGCTTAGTTATGGACGAACTCCTGGGTAAACTCACAGATGAAGGCTTCGAAGCACAAGCGTACGCGGACGATGGAGTTGTCCTAGATAGCGGACAATTCATTGGAATCGTCTGCGACCGTATGTAGGCAGCCTTTAGAACAATTGAAAGATGGTGCGTTATAACAGGGCTCTCAGTGAATCCGACATAGACAGAGATGATCCTGTTCACCAAACGAAGAAACAAAGACGGGTTTACTCCAGCCATCATGTTTGACCAAGAGCTGGAGTTAGGATACAATGGGCTAAATGGCCTAAGTGTAACCGGAGGCAATAGCCTGACTGGACCTACACAGAGTTGGAGGTTTTAGTGAGTATTCCTGATAAGGAGAGTCTCACAGTATTCATTGATGGGCTTGGAGACTAATATTTCTCTATCCTCCACATCAAAGAACAAAAAAAAGAGCTGGAGTTAATCCAACAAGTCAAATATCTGGGGGTGGTCCCGGACTCCAAACTTTCATAGGTGCCGCATCTAGAGGGAATTATTCAGAAGCCGGTAGCAATCCTTAAGCAACTGAGGAGAATTGTAGGACGCAACTGAAAAACCAACCTAGAGATTATGCACTGGTGGTAGTAGGACCAAAAATTGAACATGGGTCCGCGATATGGTGTCCAGGCGCACAAAGCAGTACAGTAGGCCTAAATCTCGGTGAAGTTTTTGCGATATAATGCAGTAGCTATAGGGTAAGAGGTTCAGATAGTCCGGCAGTGTCAAGAGACAACTTCCACCCTAAACCAAGTTCAGCACTTGTACAGAAAGACTTTCATGCGAAGGTCATGAAGGTTGGAAAAGGAAGACTGATAAGGAGTATTACTACTACTACTAATACTACTAGCAGTCCCATCAAGACTGACATATCGATCCCAGTATCCACGTGCCGAACATCTCTTTCCTAGTGCTCGTTTCACAACGACCGGCAATGATTTAGAACTCACGACCTACAACTAAGTTGGTTTCAGCGCCATCTACACGGAAAATCAATAACAAATCACTCCTAGGCAGTACAGAAGAGGGAAGAGTAAACTGTAATATTTCGAATAAGTTTGAAATTTTGTAAGGAAAGGTATCATCAAATTGTACCCTTCTCTCTCTATTTTCGAAATGCAATGTTCGAAATATTACAGCTTACTCTTTCTGGAGACTGTGCTTGATTTTAGTTGTGGGTCGAAGTTTCATCCGTGGGAAATATTAGTTAAACGGTTGATTATTATTCATTTGTTAGGGACAGGACAACTATAATGTTGTCCGATCTACCCTGTCACTGATGAGAGACAAAACCTCGAAACATGCAGGTCTGCAGGTGGTCATTCCCAGCCAAATGAAGGATAATCTTTTGTTTGATTACAAGACAAGTCCTTGCAAGTCTGTTTTCTGACAGATGTTTGCCTTTTTTTTCCACTTGGAGAAGACGATTGGAGAGAAGGTACCTCGAATGCATTTCACTTTGTTGATATCTACCTCTCCGGCACAAAATTTCGAACTTGTTCGAAATGTTACAGTTATTGATGTAGATAAAAATCGATCAAGAGCGCATAAAGTAAGAATGACTGATAAGGGCGAATGTTGATCAGGAACCGAGGGTTTTTGAGGAAAAATTGTGTCTTCCGTTATGATATTCATGATACTTCAAAAACCCCGGAATCTACAAATACAGGTGTGAATTACACATAAAATGAATTCGATGAAATTTTCAATCAACATACAGAAAGAAATGGGGATGATCATGAATGAGAATATGCTACTACTTCTAGTATGGGTGAAGATAATTCTATGAAAGTTCATGGCACGGCTGAAAAAGAGAGTGGCGAAAGAGATAATGAAGGAGATATTGGAAAAGATGATGAAAATGTTAGTGAAGATAATACATATGGTGAAAACCAGTAGAAAGGAGGGGCATCAAACTAACTCACCTAGAGGATTATTATTGTTAGTGATTTGGGTATTTTTTTATCATCCGCTCTTTTTCGTCCGTACGTTCCGACTCCCCTGTATACTATCGCGAGCACACCGTGTCAGGAGTGGCGCCACGGCTCCTATGCGACTGGCCTGCGGTAAAAGCGCCATAAATAAACGGGTCTTACAATAAAAGGGGACCCGTCAAATAAAACAAGTGCGTTTCCACGTTCGACGGGGCCTCTCCATTGGTTCGTCTCGCGACCTGACCACGCCTCGATCGTGATCGAAACGCTATCTCGATCGAAGTCTCTATCAAATGTTGAGACTACCGCTGGAGAGTTGGTGGGTGGGTGGACGACGGCCAAGGATCAGTCGGGGTGTCTTTTTGTTTGTTTACATGGTTCGTGGGGTTTATCGCTGATCTGCATTGACAGCAATGAGTACCTATGTAACGACTAACGAGTGAAACAGAGAAAACGTTTTTTAGATGAGAAATTTACCATCTTAATGATGGTCCTTCAATAAAAAACTGAACTGAGACTTTCAGGTACAAAGATTTTCTCCACCTCTCATGGATTATAACCAACAGGGCTCCATTGAGTTTCTGATATACCGTCTGGAAGGCCTCCATAAATATATTCATCGTATTATTGAAAATTGAGCTTAATAATAATAATAATATGTCTTTATTCATCATAAGTAACAATTCAATATACAGTCAAATATACAATCAAATTATGATGAAAAGAGTTCAGCTATGAAAGCTGCTTTTAAACCCAAGCTCTAAAAGAAAAAACAAAATCAAAACGAAAACGGATAAGAAAAAAATAAGTGATTACAACACTTATTATAACCAGAAAATGAAAATATTTGTATATTTAGAAAACAGTACAATAGTTTACAATCAATGTTTAGCCAATACCGTGAGAAAAATCATTAGTGTAGCCATTGTATCAATGACTTGACAAAAACATCAGCTTCAATCTCTTCTTTAAAGTTATTTAAAGTGAGTTCTTTCAGTTCCGAGGGAAGGGTATTATACAGTTTGGCGGCATTGTTTGAGAAGGGCCGTGTGAGAATCGCTGAGGAGTGTGTGGGAATAAGTAGAGTATGCCTATTACGGGAATAATATTTATTACGTGAGACTGAAACCAATCTTCTATGTAGATAGGGCGGGTAGCCAGTTCTTAAGATTTTATGAACGAATGTGAGCATATGCATCTCCCTCCAAGATTTCAATTTCAACCAACCTGAATCCTGGAAAGAAGAACTAATATGATCATACTTACGGATACCGTACGGATCTTATGCGACTGTTTTGAATTTTCTGGAGTTTTTTATTGTCCGATTCCAGCAGGGCAGGCCCGTAAATATGATCACAGTAGGCCAGTCTTGAAAGAATGAGAGATTCGCACAGTCTCAACTTCATTGTTTTTGACAATAAGTCCCTACTTGGATACAACTGTCTTAAGATTCCAAAGGATAACCTACATAAATGGCTAGTATATTTAATGAATCTCATATCAGTATCCAGCCACAGGCCCAAATTTTTACATTCATTTACGAAAGGTACAATGTTTTGATCAATTACGATAGAAAGAGAGTCATGTACGATATGCTTCTTACTGTTGGGACCAAAGAGCATGACTTGGGATTTCTTAGGATTGAGTTTCAAGTTATGCACACAAGACAAATCAAACAAAAGTTCAAGGTTTTCATTGATTTCATGTATCGATTCTTCAAACGAGAAGCACATATATATTTGTGTATCATCGGCGTAATGATGTATTCTACCTGAGTTGATGTGTTCGTGAAAATTACTAATATACAATGCAAAAAGTAGTGGACCCAGTACGGAGCCTTGAGGTACACCCAAAGGTTTCGTAAAGGAAATGGATTGGTTGGCTTCAAGGATAACACACTGAGATCTATTTGAAAAATAACTATGCAACAGAGCAACAGCACTATCTGTAAAGACAAAACACGTGAGTTTTTTGCACAGAACTGCTGGGTCGAGTGTGTCAAAAGCTTTGCTGAAATCCAAAAGTATGAGACGAGTGAAATTACCTGAGTCAAGAGATTTGAAAATATCATCAGTTATTAGACTCAAGGCCGACGCAGTGCTGTAATGTGGGCGAAAACCTGACTGTACATCAGTAATCAATTTTTCATCAAGTTGTGATGGCAAAATTGAAGATGAAAGTGATATGAGGAAGCAACTGGGGCAGAACTAAATGTAGCATACGGATAGAAATATCATCAGAGCCTGAAGCATTACTTTTGATTTTATTAAGGTACTTGAACACAGTTTCGCATTCTACATTTCGGAAAGTGAAAATAGGTTCTAGTTTAGGAGTAGCATATAGTCCGTCCACGTCAAAACGACCTGCAGTTTTATTAGGACACGGTATATTAGTGAAATGAACATTCAGTAACTCTAGATTTTTCAGCCCTGGAGGTATTTCAGATGTGTTTTTGTCACGCAGTACGTCGAGAGACCTAAGAGTATTCCAAGTAGCCCAGGAGTTATTTTGACGCAATACATAGTTAAAATATGCACACTTTTCTCGGCGGACGGCACCATAAACATAGTTGCGTAAGTTTTTGTAATAATTCCATGATTCAGGTGATTTTACTTTCTTATATCTTTGTAAAGTTTTTCGTTTCAGTTTGAGCATTTCTTTGATATTGTAGGTGATCCAAGGTTTGGGTGGTTTGGTTGCTCTTACTCTACGGCAAGGGGCATGATGATTAAAAATTCCTAGCAGATTGTCATTAAGGAAATATAACATATCATCGACTTCCTCTAAAAGGTAGATGTTATCCCAGTTAACTCTCGTGAGGTCATAATTGAAAGAGTCGATATCAAGGTTACTAAAATCCCTATAGGAAAGGTATTTTGTACAAATGTGTTTGGGAAAGTTGATATTGCAGGTGATAGCAAAATGATCAGAGATTCCATCAATATCTACAACATCTGTTGAAGAAATATATCCTGAATTGTTGTTAAATCTTCATGACTATGAAATCCAATCCCCAAAATTTTTGGAATTACATGAATCTAAAAAAGCAAAAATTTCGCATATCAGGCAAAATGAATTATGAAGGGGCAGAGATCTCCTATCTACAAGAAATTATTGATTCCTTTGCAGACCACTTCAAAAGTATTTATATTAAAGACGATACCGATTCAGTTTGCAATACCTCAACAACTAATGAAAATGTCACAAGTAATAGCAGTTATCTGCATATACCCATAATAACACATGATCAAATCATTAATGCATGCAAAACACTAAAGACATCTGGACTTGGCAATATTCCACCCAAAGTAATTAATAAATGTATTCACACAATATGTAACTCCCTCATAGTGATATTCAATCTATTTGTCTGAACTGAAACTTTCCCTAATCTTTGGAAATTCTCACGCATATGTCTCATTTTCAATTCAGGAAAACCAACAGAGGTAACAAACTATCAGAGACCTATTGCACTAATTTCTGCTCTCTCAAAATTATTCGAGATCCTTGTGACCGATATCAACATGATTTCATGAAAGGTCGTAGAACGTCGACAAATTTGTGTATATTTACAGAATTTGTATCGGAAGCACTCGATTCAAAAGTCTCAAGTAGATGTAATCTACACAGATTTTAGTAAAGCGATCGATCGCGTATCGCACAACCGGCTTCTAGAGAAACTAATTTTCTCTGGGATTTCAGATAAACTCATCGATATTTTGAAAACGTATTTGAAAGAGCGAAAACTCTACGTTGACTATGATGGAGTGAAACCCTATGAGTTTACTGCAATATCTGGTGTACCACACGGCTCAAACTTGGGACCCCTCCTTTTTTTTATTCTTGAATGATATTTGTACTAATATTGAATCCATTAATCTTGCATTTGCAGACGGATTTATGACATATAACAGATTTCTCTGTTGTTTTCTGTTGAATACTTGCCGACGACCATACCTATTGTATAGGTTTTTTGCGGAAGATTGGATTACGTAATCCACCATTTTTCATTATTATATAACAGATTGTTCCACTACAAAATGATTTGAAGTTATTGGAAGACTGGTGTACAGTAAATAATCAATCACTTAATGTATTCACGGAAAAATGTCCCTCTTATGAACAATTATACCATTAACGAAGAGTCACTGTCACGAGTCACACAACATAAGGATCTGGGTGTCATATACGACTGTAAAGTAACTTATACAGGTCATTATAAAGCAATAATTTCCAAAGCCATGAAATCATTAGGTTTTTTAATACGTACTTGTAGTGAATTTGAATCATCGGATGCACTTTGTCAATACCTTAGTTGGAAGTAAACTAGAATACTGCAGTCAAGTATGGAATCCGTACCACCAACAAACAATTTCGGCAATTGAGATAGTTCAAACGAAGTTCTTGAAATACTTATTTTAATTTACTTAGTTTAAGACACAGTCTTTGAAGAAAAGAAGAAAAATCAGTGATCATAACATCACAACAATACATAATGCCTGCATTAGTTACAAAATATAATACGTTAGTTACTTTATAAAACCATAGATACCAATTTTATTTTATCTATTTTTGACATGAATGTTTTGACAATTTTCAGAAAACCTGCAACATTCTTGCAGGCACTTTAGCTGAATCTTGGCCAGCAACTTTCTGGTTTAGTTCGATGGTCTCTTTCGAACATGAACCAGTGTTTACAGAAACGTCTCCAACTTGAATTTTTTGCACAATAGAAAGCTTCTTACTGAAGTTATCTTCAAAATACCGTCTTGCAACATTGCTCGATTCCCAATCACCAAGTTCTTGTGAATCTAATACGTGTCCACCAGCATTAACAAGAAAAGTTGCTGAAGATCTAATACAATGACCAGTATACGTACTTGGATATTCGAGTTTGAGATATGTAGCAATTTTCACAGGTATTTTAGAAAAGAAATTAATACCGCAAGACTGAACGGTGCATTTTCCGTTTCTGTATGATACGAACAATCTTCTGTGTAAGGAATGAGCTGGACGCTATATATTTTTCAGATAATATCACAGGATTAACGTCTCCGTCTGATATCACTTCAAAAAACCTTTCCTTATGGGTTTTTGAACCAGAAATTGTGATTACTAGCTTGCTCTCTAGAATGTCAACATTTTCAATGGACACGTTCTGCAAGCTCCGCTAATTCCAAATGTCGATTTCTACTCTTTCCTTCATGTCCGAACAAGCTCGTGAGATAGAATATTTGAGAGTTTCACAAAATGAGCAAGTGATACTGTTTCTCCAGCACCTTGAACCTGTTCTGTATTTCCCAACTCACAAAACTGAAGGCATTCTTTTTCGTAATGGATTTTTGATTTATCCGGAAGCAAATCTAATTTTACATTGTCAGCAGCCGCATGTATATTTTCAGGAATATCAATATCTGCTATGATTTTCGCCTCAGTTTTAAATAAATTTTAATTAAGACTATTAATTTAAATAGTACGCTGAAATGACAATAACCAAAGTCTGGGAAGTTGCTTCAGGCGACGTCTTCGATTATTAAAAGTCAAATAATAACCTCGTTGCAAAAGTAGTTATAACAAGATTACAGTCTAATCCTATAATAACCGAAATAGATGAAAAACTAAGTGATCATGAAAAAGTCAATAAATCATGGTCTAGGTAAATAAAAATAGACAACTCAATAATAATAGGTAGTTTCATTGGTCACTTGAAATCAACGAGTTTTGAACCAATCTGGGATCTCTGACTTCCAATTCCAAAAAAAAAAACAGCAAACTCAGTCTATCACAATGTTTGGACTCTTTCAAGATGCGAAAAATTCACATGATCAAATTGTAAAAAAGGGGAATATGCACAAAGTTTTTTCTAATCCAAACATTTTTCTAAAATACAGCATTGGGTTGTTGGCAAGGGGCCTACCGGGAAATTAACGAATGGGGTCTCCCTTCTTTCGACAACTTTTTGTGGTAGAGCTGAAGAGTGACTGACAAAAAATGCTCCAAGCCATAGCTCCCTTATTTTCGGTCCGATTTAATGATAATATTCCCCAATGGCATAGCCTGTGCGGGTAGAGGACGGTTATAATGATAATATTTTTTTTTCATCTGTTAATACTGTCCCAGTCAGGCCCTGTCTCTGGATATCCCAATAACCACTCCCAACACCGTGTGGTAAGTGATTATTGGGTCCCAGAATAACGGCCTTCTGCGTTCGTCCAGCTAAGATTTCTGCCATGATACGACAAGCCGGTATCATTTTTAAGTTTGAGAGCAGTGTGTCCATCATTCCACCAAGAATCCCTATTATCAGAATCACCATTTCAACAGGACGGCTTGGGTAAATCCTGCGGAGTTCAAAGAGTAGGTCTCGATAATTAGTCCGTGTTTCCTCCTCTTCTTGGACGATGTTTGTTTATCCCGGAGCTGAAAACTCATTGACGAAAATCATCCTACTTTGATGGTCGAGGAGGTACTACATCAGGCTTATTGGCTTGTATTTGCCCGAGGGTGGGGATTGAGTAGTTCCGATAGATTCGGAACTTCTCATTCCCCTCAACGAATTCAATATCCCCTGGTGCATACGGCAACACCAGTGTCTCGTCTACACCGTACGAGTGTCGAAGATGGTAGTACAACACTAGTAGGGCAGCGTTATGCCTGTGGATATAGGCTGAGAACGCATAAGCTGGACAAGCTGACAGCAAATGCATTATGGTCTCAGCTACCCCACGACACGCTCTGCATTTAGTGTCAGGGACCTCTATACCCATCACGTGACTGCGGTAGACGAAAGTGTTAAAGACACCATCCTGGCAGGCCATTATGAATCCCTTGGTTTCCGACTCCAGCCCACTTGACCTGAGGAATGCAAAGGTTAGGTTTCTGGATAGACCAAGGTCTTCAATGTTCTTGAAGAAGACCGTATGCATTGGCTTATCTCTGTGTAGCTGCAGAAGACTCGCACTCTTCGCAGCTTTAACGAGGGCTTTTTGTTGAACGTTCAGTGTCGAATGCGATACCGAGTTCATCGGCTGCACGGGTTGCTGCTTTTTCATGATCGCATACCAAGCAGAGAAGGGGATCTGAACTCCTGATGACTTCACAGGCTCCATCCAGCACCATTCTCATATGTAGACACTCCAAACTCAAAAGTCCACGGCCTCTCCGTTGTCTGGGGAAGTACAGCCGTGGAACTGACGATTTAGGATGCAAACTCCTATATAGATGCATCATTTTGCGAGTTTTTACGTCGAGTTGTCGCAGCTCTTCCTGAGTCCATTTCATTACTCCAAAGGAGTGAAGTAGAATCGGAACGGCAGGCATACTAGTTGCAGCAACTTTGTTCTTCCCCGACAATTCTGATGACCAGATCTTTCGGAGTTTATGCTGATACTTGCCGCGGAGAGAGTTTCTGACAGTAGTTACCTCTTGGGTGTGGCGTTGTTCCCCCCTAAGTAGGTATACGTCTCTCCGTCATCCAGATGATGTAAAATGCTTCCGTCTACGACCTGAACGTCCTCTCCGTATTCCTCGCATCGTCCTCTTTTGAGATGAACCGTGGCACATTTGTCGATCCTAAACTCCATTCCGATATCATGCGTGTACTCTACCACCCTTAAGGAGTGATGAAGATCCTTTTCTCCGGAGGCATAAAGTTTGAGGTCATCCATGTAAAACAGATGGGTGACCTTATGCCTCCGGTTGCTGAAGGTGCCGCAGTTGTATCCGCGGGTTTTCCGTAGTGCAACAGACAATGGCAGTATAGTGAGATGCAGAAGAGAAGAGGACTGAGGGAGTCTCCCTAAAACACGCCCCTTCTGAAGATAACCTGCTCTGTTTGGACTCCGACTTGACCAGATGTGATGGTGAAGCGAGTCCTCCAGAGCGGCATCAGATATTCAATGCATCTCACTATTTGATCACATGCAAGATGAGCTCATGCGAAACAGGCCATTGAAAGATTACGCTTATACTGCACGGAGTCCTGCGCGTGATGCATCTCTATATCAGCAGGATTTCCTTGCAGCCAGCGACCCTTTTCTCTGACCTTCCGGCTCAACTGCGCATGTATAAGATGCGGGTAAACATGTTATGACATGCTTTTACACCGAGAAAATGTTTTTTTGTAGATAATAAATCAATTTGTTCAAACGTAGTTAGCTCAATATTAGCAATTTTGTTTGGTATTCAAACATCCTCGTTGAACATAACACAGTTATTTCAGAAATAAGTATTACCATACATCAAAATATTCGTTGCCTGCTCATTTTTTTAAATTAAAACATATTACTTTGCCTGCAAAATCAAAAATTTATAGTCAGCATATTTCTTATTTATCAATTTCAAGAAATTTAATTTTTTGATGATTATTCGTTGAATATAAATAAATGTTTGTTAGATTTGAGTCAGTTTTGGATAAAAATATGACATCATTTGGAGAAAACTAATAACTCTGTGAGCTACGGGAACTTTATAGTCACCAACACAATAATTTCCAGAAAACGTAAATATGTTAACTGTTAACTAAAAGGATTTGGCGGTTGCAAATTATCCGACCTATCCAACCCCTCCACAGAGGCACGTGTCATCGCATCAGCATTTCCATACGATGATCGACTTTATAACGCTATTGTATTCATGTCTTGTATCTTGTAGCTTGTTGGTCAACCTGTTCAACCATCTCAAGATCATTCATTTCTTTGTTATTGGCAATATAATCATCATTATTTTTGGCGTGAAAGTGGACAAAGTGAACTAAACCCACGCTCGAATGTGCATATGGATTGAAGCCACAGGTGAATGTGAATTGTGAATGTTTGTGCCGGTCTGCCGCCAAAATCGTGGAGTGGACGCAAGGGTTATCCTAGGCTCCTACCCTACTAGTACAGCGATGATGGAAGGATTGTAGAGGGATAGGAAATTTTCAAACAAATCATTTATTAGTAGTAAAATTACATTAGTTTGGCCATATTCAAAAGCATAATTTGTTAACATTTAAAAAAATTTATTTACTGCTAACAAACTGTTCAACTGTATAAAACTATTGAGTAATTGGATTCAAAATGGAATAATATCCAAACGGTCACTACAATCTTCGCATTTCGGTACGAATATGCAAAAATATCAGCGGGGCTTATCTAATTCGTTAGCATTCCGTGATCCGACCAATAAATTACGCGCGAGGTGCACAAAGCGGTCGCGAACTCACAGGATCGAGTCCGCTGGCCGTTTCCTGGAACTGAGAGCAGCACGAAAATGCACTCACAACTTGTTTTCAGGGGAGCTTTTGTTTTGTTTATTCGGTACGCTGTCATCTCATCTGGCCGATTGGATAGATGAGCCGATGTGTTGATGTGGAGTGTTGAATACCGGGGGGCCATCGAAATTTTATTCAATTTTTTTACGAAAATTCAAGAGGGTGGCAAGAATGAATGATTTTTCAAACACCTTTGAAACTGGCATTTTTCCTCCATAGAGAAAAACAGTTATATTTTTTCTGCCACCTTATTAGATAACTTCATTTCAGACTCCTATAAGAAGGGAGAAAAATACTACTTTTACTTCCGCCGAAAGGAAAATATTTTTCATCCCTGAGAACAAAAGTGTTCCTCTCTACGTTTTTTTAATACTTCCACATAAGCAAGAGGTTTTTTATACCTCTTTGTTTGACATTGTAAGAAGATTTATGAAAATAAAATTAAAAACACATACATAAGCGTCTATTTCCTTTTTTCTAATCAAACAATAAAATACATGAAATAAAAAACTTCACAACCTAAATTAATTGTTTAGTTCGTCAAATTATTGAAACTAATCCCTCCTGAAATAGTAACCGCTCCTTCTTGATGATACAAATTTATCCACGTTATCCTTAGAAGAACTTGGCATTGAAGTGAATTCCCGACCAGAAATGATTTTACTCGCAATTTTCCTTTTTCTTATCAATGTGCGACATATCCCTTAGCAATCTTCCTAGACTCCCAACTTCCATGTTGGTTAAGTGTCACCACCTGCATTGACGAGCAGCGTTATGGAAGCAATGACATCTTTGGGGGTTCCTTAATATTAAATATTTACAATTTTAAATTGAATTTCAGCCATTGTATTCTTTCCGATTACATTGACAGATGATTTTCCTTTATAGTAATTAACGAAAAATCTGAAGTGCGATGTCAAAATGTTGGAGAATGGAATTGGAACTTTTGGTTCCTTATATAATCGACAGTAATCGAATTATCCTTCCTTTTTATTCAATAATTAACGATGACAATATATATTTTTATTCTTCAGATCTCTCATAACAACTTTTTTTTACATAGATACAGAAAAAATGACACGAAATAAATATACAGCATGTTCAAGAAATTGAATATGTGATGCTTTAACATGCCGGCCGCCTTGAAATATGTCAACAATTTCAATTAAAAAAATCATTTAACGAAAAAATCAACTGATAATAATAACTGCAGCTGCAACTGAATGAATGAGCTGCTCAACAGTTTATTGGAAGAACACATATTTTTTTGAATCAGCTCTTTTAACAATGTTGTCACGGGGTTTTTATGCTGGCTATTCTTCTA
Source organism: Chrysolina americana (assembly GCA_958502065.1). NCBI lineage: Eukaryota > Metazoa > Arthropoda > Insecta > Coleoptera > Chrysomelidae > Chrysolina > Chrysolina americana. The sequence continues at coordinate 8,808,764 of OY293410.1, forward strand.
ACTCCGTCGTTTCCGGGATGAAGTTGTACGATTCTCCCTAAGGGCCTTTGAAGTGGGGAGGAAGTATCTTCTTGGACTAGTACCAAAGCGCCTATCTTCAGATACTCCTCCGCATTATCGTATAGACGTATCAACTCAATCAGTTGATACGTCTAGAAGAGTACTTCGACCACGCCACTGAAGATGACTGCCGCAGTTGCAGTCGAAACGTTTGGAGATTTAAACCAAAGAAGACTACGGCAAAACCCGGAAACCAACCAAAACATTGACGCCAGTCTTGAAAGCCTACATTCCTACATTGAATAAATATTTATCGTGAAGAACATAAAAATTAACAAGTCTGTCACAAAAAAGGTAAAATGGATAACCTAACATTGAAGAAGAGCGAAAAATGTAACTGACAAAATTTAAAAAATAAACAAATATAAACTTACATCATGCTGATAATCAGCAGAGCCAGAGATGGGGGGATGCCAAACATGATCTCAATCTAAATGTAAAATGTTGACTGATCAATTGACGAGCAATGCAATGCAATAACTATTGTCCCGATCTTGACCGCACGCAATATTTATAGAGACGTATTTTGCGAGGCTTGCATTTCATAAGATCGCTGCTCGGCGAGATGATTGCTTATGAATTCAATGCAACTTTGCGATTTTTGAACTATTTTATGTTTCTATATCCTGTAATTGTATAAATTTCGATGTCTGTGAACTTGAAAATTAAACTATTGAATTATGAATACTAGAATACTAATAATGAGTGTTTGTAATTTGGAATATGAAAGTTAAGGTTCACAGATCTTCATGCTTTGCATTTACAAGATTTGATGAAGATTTCATATATTTGACAGTATATTCATCATTCGATCTAGTACTCCTGTGATCAGAACCACCATTTTAACAGAATGCATGTTTGGGGAGTCTCGATATTTAGTCCGTTTTTCCTCCTCTTTTCGGACGATGTTCGTTTCTCCAGGAGCTGAAAATTCTGTAACAAAAATCGTTTACTTTGATGGTCGACGAGGACTACATCAGGCTTATTGGCTTGTATTTGCCTGATGATGGAAAATGAGAAGTTTTAATAGATTCGACAGTTCTCATTCTCCACAACGGACTCAATATTCCCCGCAGCCTTTAACACAATGGAAGTTTCATATTTTTAGTTTTAGTTTTCATAATTTTCTATATTTTTTTCAACGCGAAACTATCATTGCCATTATTATTCTGATCACGCATCATAAACAATCTTGTTGGTAAAGTTTAAGCTCCAAAATCCCAAAACTTAAAACTTATCACATAAAACTTCCATTGTGTCTTCAGCTAAAGGCATCACCGGTGTCTCGTCAATACCGTACGAGTGTCGTAGATGGTAGTTTTGGAATATAAAAGGATTACAACGTCAAAAATGTCACGAATAGAAGTGGAAAAAAATATGGAGGGAAAATAATCATTTCCATTCCAGATGAACGCTTCAACTCGGGAACAGTAAGATAGGGCAATTCTGCGAACTCCAATCGATTCAGAATGTTCGAATTAGTATAATCTGTGAATTTCGAGTCAATCGATATAAAACAAAATTATTCGAAAAATCGAAAAAAGTCCAAAGGGGTAGACCCCTAAAAATGATGAAATATACAAAATTGGCAGATTCACTTAAAATCTGCACTATATACGCAAAATTTCATGCAGATTCCAAAAATATATGATTTGTTCATGCTCAGATTCAAGTTGTGGCAGATAAAAGGAATGCAATGTCGAAAATGTGGAGGCAAATTACTCCTTCCCACTACAGATGAACTCTTCAACTCGGGAACGGTTAGAAATAGAGCAATTCTGCGAATGCCAATCGATTCAGAATGATCGAATTAGTATAATCTGTGAATTTCGAATAAATTGATATAAAACAAAATTATTCGAAAAATCGAAAAAATTTCAAAAAATCATGAAAAATACAAAATTGGCAGATAACTTACAATCTGCACTATATACGCAAAATTTCATGCAGATTCCGAAAATATATGTTTTGTTCATGCTCAGATTCACGGTTTGGCATATAAAATGTAAAAATGTCACGAATATGTGTAGGAAAAAGTATGGAAGGAAATGACCCCTTCAATTGAACTCAATGAATTTTAATAACATAATATTTTCATTTTGTACGTAATTAATGCATGTAAGCTATAAATTTCAGTAAAACATATGAAATGAACAAATTATTTTATTGAATATTGTCCGTTTCTCATTACATAAAAAATATGTTTTCATTTATTTTGCACGAGGATCTATTTTTACAGCAGTGAACTCAGGAGAAAAACTATCAGAAAAAGTCTAATAGAAAGATAATGTCATTTGAAAATCAGTGCCGATTATCAGCAGATATATACGCTGTTCACCTACAGTAAATAATAATAATAAGAATAGTAACCGTAGGGGAATATTATCATTTAATCTCGTAGTGAAAGCCCAATTAGGAGGCCCCATTCGTGAATTTCCCGGTAGGCCCCTTTATCAACAATCCGACGCTGATTATCTCTCTCTTTCTCTCTCTAATGTATTACACGTCAAAACTATTTCGGGTCCATATACTTACCCATGAGCTTCGCTATATTGTACCACACATATAAGGTTTCCCTTTTTTATGATTGAAAAAATAATTCCTCCTCAACTTACTAGTGTCCAGATTTGCAGAACCTATATAAATTGCAGTTATTGTAACAAATACATTTAGCTTAATAATACCATTCAAGAAACAAATCAATAGCTTGTTGAACTTTTATTATATACAGCATAATCAATAATCATCAATCATCAACTGCTATCCATCAATTATAAAATGGAATGAAATAAATAAGGAAAACTTTTGGAATTTTAGGACATTACAATTACGATTACATTACTATCACAGAAGATCTCGCAAGCGAGAAAATGCTTACTTATTCAATTAATTAATATAGTTTCAATAGGTCAAACGAATTCAAAACATAGTTGTGGCAAGATTTTAGTTATATGAATAAATAAATAATGGTCGTCAACCAGGGTGAATACTTTCAATCATTTCCCTATTGAAACAAAATGGCAATCTTTCACAATATTACTATAGTAATTATTTCGACAATTTTGGAGGTTTTTGTATGAAATTCATCAGTTCTTTTTTAGAATTGAGATGTCCACTCTGAACTGAAACTGTTGAGTAATTAATCGATTTTTTTGATAAATTATTGCTTTAAGTTAAAAACAGTGGCATATTTTGAAAAAATCATAGGAAAACCTCATATTATACATCAAAAACCACTAATGTTATAATTGCTCACGCTATATTTCAACCAGTCATAATTCTGACAAAATGTCGAGTGTCCCATATCACACATTTCCTCAGTTGGACAGAAATTAAGCATTAACAATAATTGTAATTTAATGAATTCTCATCAAATTGACTAGGTTCCTAACATTTAAGCAGTTAAAAAAATTTGGCATTTTTGGCAAAATGAGTCTTGGGTTTTTTGGAAGTTATCTGGGATCGAATGAGAATAATGTGAGGAAAATATATACAGTGTGACTCACTTAAAACTAGCGAGTACCGTTATGAAATGTACAGTTTTCAACCGATTCAATTTACTTTTGCTAGGAATCGCACGTTAAAAGGTAAGGCCTTCGTTCGTAGGGGGATGACAGCTGGTTAACGGAAAAAACAATTTTAAACAATATTTTTTTCAGCTGAAAGAGTATCAAAAAGTTTACACAAATTTGCAAATTTGTAGTTTTCCGGGCATGCTTTGCTTTGATTCTTTTTCATATTAAAAATAACTAGTTATGATTTCTTTATGATATTTCAACACCAACAATGGATTCATGAACTTTCTATTACGTAAGTAAATCCCAAAAATTCATTTGAAAATATTCATTGGCATCAAAGTAAATCAACCTTGATTTTGATACCATTTTTAATGAATTGAGATTTACTTACTTAGTTAAAGGATGCGAAGTTAAAATTCCACGAAAAAATAAAAAAAAAATAGCTAATGATATACAGTGACTTTCAAAGAGTACGCAACTGAAAAACTTGAGATTATTAAAAAAAATTGTCATCAACTTGTGATGGATTTATGCTGAAGTTTTAAATCGTAAGTCATAGGAATGTTCGTCAATGATTGGTTGGAAATCATTGACAAATATTCTTATGACTTTCAACTTAAAACCGTAAATCCACCATTAAGATCATCTTGATACCAACTTAGACCTCCAGATATACTAAGTGATTTTCAGTCAATGAGAATTGTCTTGAATAATGAGTAATTTTCCTGAAATTCTACAATACTCAATTTTTTCAATTGACTACTAACGAATTTCGTTAACAGGAATTTATTTAAAAAGTCCTTTTGTTTTTAAGGTTAGCAAAACCCTTGAAAACTGTCAATTATTCCTTTACATTTCAATTTTCACAATTCGTTCTGGATTTTTTCAATAACTGAATCCATTGAGAGCAGTTTTCTTAAGAGTTATTTTTTTAAGTGAAACTTCCCTAAAACTAATAAGTTTATCAACGAAGAAAAATAGAGCTTGTTCTAATTGTTGGCGAAAATTATAAGACGTACAGGAAAGCAGCGAGACTATTCAACGAACAGCATTCCAACAAACATATCAACTTCTCCACTGTGAGCAGCATTTTGAAAAAGTACAGGCAGTGTCAAAAACGAATTTAAAAAAACTCATAACCTTTGGATAAGTGATGACGAGCGTCAACTGTAGGTAATGCAAACTGTTGTTGAGAATCCAAGAACTTCTCGTCGAGCAGATCATGATATTCCCATCAGGGGCCAGAAGAATTCTGATAGCAATTAAGATTCGGAATTTCAAACCCAAAGACATTCATGAGCTGCAAGAACAAGATTACGATGATTGGCCATATTTTAGTTTTTGGGTACAGGAACGACTAGAAGAAGATATACCTCATCCAGTATGTGCTTTTCACCAACGAAAGTACATTCACATCAAATGGTGAGCGGACGAGAATCCCCATTCTGCTATAAAGGCACGTGACCAATACTCATTCAAAACTGATGTCTGGTGTAATATATTCATCAACCAAATCATTGGTCCAGTATTTTCAAGAGAAAATCTCAATTGTTCAAACGCATCTGCTTGATTTATTAGACCGTGCCATCAAATCTGCGCATGAGAATTTATTTTCAATAGAACGGTTCTCCAGCACACTTTACAGTTGAAGTGCGTAATTTTCTTGATCATCTTTCCTCTTAGATGAAACGGGCGATATGGACTCCTAGATATCTCGATCTAACCCCTGTGATTTTTTTTATGTGGATATTCAATATCAGAGGCTTAGGAACACAGCTTTTCAGAGATCAAGAATAACTTGAAAATACGATAGGAAAAGGTACTGCCCAAATGCCGCCAATTTTGTTGAAGAATGTTTCAAGGGGAGTGTATGGTGCATTGAAAGGAACGGAGGATACGTTGAGATTGAATGAATTTTTTTCTGTTCGTTACTATACATTTGATCAATTCTGTTGTTAAATTAATTTATAGATTCAAACATTTCATCCAACTGTTACTTATCTTCCAAAAAACATAACTTTTGAGATATTGCTTATTTGAAAAATGCGTTTTTTCAAGAAATTGAAATTCCCTAAGTGTATCTGATGGGGGCTAAGTAGATTTCAAGACGAGACTAAGTTGATAACATCAAGTTTATTTTTGTTAAAAAATCACAAATAAAGATTTTTTCCATTTGTTGTGTACTTTTTGAATATCTCTGAAAATTGGAAATATATTTTGCAAAGTTGTGTAAGCTGCTGAAAAATTGAATCGGTCGAAAAATGTAGATTTCTCTAGTGTGTGACACTGTTATTGAGTCTGAATATTATTTAAGATTTCCTCAGAAAAAATTCAAACTCAATATTGATGTTGTCAATAGTTGTGTTGTTCGAATCGAATATGGGTAACTTTTTTTCAGTGCGTTGTACAATATTTCGCAACGGAATTGATCTGAAGGATACCTTATCCCATATCAGTCCAATAAATCATAAAATTTCATTGATATGTACGAAAAAAAAATTCAGTACCCAATCCAACTATGAAAAATTACTATTCTTGATCTCATTGACTTTAAGCAAGGAATCATTCAATATGAAAATTCGCTTAAAAATTGTAATTTGAACTTCAGAATTAGTCATCATTCCGGAACTCTTCCAAAAAGACCCAGGACTCATTCGCTATGACGAGTACAATTATCAATAAATTTCAATACCATTAGGCATTCGGAGGGGTATTGCTATTTCCATCGTCCTCTCCATTGTCTTCTCTGTATCTAGGTTGTTGAGAAGTGGAGGTGATGACACTGGCTTGTTCTTCCTCGGTAACCATTATGGGCTGAAGCGGTTGGGCACTGCAATCAAATAATGGAATTGGTAAAAATATCACACATTATGAGTCAAAATCACTTTAAACGCCAGTGTTAGGAGTAAAATAACAGATGAAATGGTGGATACTCATTAATATAAATATCTCCATTAGAAACACTTAAATCAGATATTGTAATAATCAGAACACCTACTTAATAGTTATCTATGCATTAAGTGCAAAAAGTAAGTGTTTATTGCACGAGTTGCATGCAACATTTTTTCTACGTACATGCAAAAATCAGAAAATTATTTATTTAGGTGCGGCAATAGGTGTTACTATCGATTTCATCACCATCATCTAGTTTTCCATTAATATTACTCATTTTAAAACTTTCAGTTCTGTAATTGTCAGAATTAAATTTTGACTGACGTTTATATAACCACAGTTGCATTATCCAAATCAAAATCATAGTAGCTATGAGCGCGTATGTTATCACGACGTGTGGTCATAGTACACACAGTTTGCTCTATGCAGGTAAGACGGTTCCGAACATAGCGGATCGGTTTTGATTATGGAGTTATTCTCGGGAAGGCATTGTTTGTTCAACTCTGACTGCTAACATTAATACAAAATAATAAAAAATATGTAGCTGCTTAAATCATATGGCCAATCTCACAGAATATCTGCTAAATATGTAGTGGGTTTGAACGTTTATGTTTATCATGATGACAGCACGTTGGAGTAGAATAACAGATGAGTGCAATAAAAACTTTATTGCACTAGTGCAATAAAGAGCTTCTTTTTCCACTGAATATAGTTCAATGAAGTTTAGTTTTTTGCATGAATGTAGAAAAAAGGAATCATTTATGAAAGTTCACATGTACTTGGCAGTTTGTGCAATTGGTACTATCAATTCCTTGTGAAGTTACTGATGAAGTATTGAGTTCAACTGTAGAAGGTCCGTCAACGCAAATGAATGATGATGCTATTGAAGTGGAATGATCAAATAATGCTGGTGCAGAACTAGAACTTATACTAGAAAACATTTCATCAACAATTTTATTTTTATTTGCAATGGAATCCTCGATGTAACACTCAGCCACAGTTGTGGACTTCCACAGTTTCTCCTGAATTCGTTTAGCGAGATGCTGAAGGGCTTCGAAAGAAATGGCTCGTAAACTGGAAAATAGTGGAATGCAATTGAGGATGGCATCTTCCCATGAGTATTCATTCCAACTGGTTAAACAGTACATTTGTTTTTACAGAAATTCAGGAAAAACCGGCGGTGAGTAACAGGAAATTGGTCGTAATACAGCATATTCACGGTAATTATTCACGTAGTGTCTAACGATACAAAACCTTCTTTGAATGTTGGTTTTGGTATCCCAAATATGAATTAATAATGACTGTATTGTTTCTTCAATGTCATCTACGCTCAATTTGCAGGATTCTTTATGATGGCACGTTCCAAATAATCCAAAAATGGTTGCCACTTAAATCATAAGATATTTGGTATCAGGAGCTTCATTTAAAAATCTGTTGATTTGTTCCCTTTTCAGAATCTTCAATTTTTTTGAATGGTGTCCGACGCTTTTTCGTTTTAAAAATCCGATAAATTTTTGGTATTCACCTAGTTACAGACACGTTTGCTAATAGCCACAAGCTATTAAAACAATTTTTTCTGAACCTGCATAGTTTGGTTTCCTGAATAAAAAATCCCAAAAACATTTTTGGCGGTATAATGTAACTTCGGACATATAGGCCTAATTTTGAGTGATCCCTAACTGGCATTTTCTAACACACATTCCTACTGCGAAAAAAACAGTAGAGACACCAAAATCATTCCTTCTTATTACTAGCTGCATGTTAACACCCTAATTGACCTGTTTCACATTTTTTCTTTATTGAAAACAGCACTTATGAAAAAGCTTATCCTTCTTTTATGACCACATAAAAACAAATCTGGGTAAAATGGTTAGTGAATTTCATTAATGACAAGTTGGTAACTGGAAAGGAACGTAAATGAATAATTTCCTATTCATGTTGAAGTCGAATGGCTTAAAAAGTTGGCCGTGCAAATATGCAAAGATCGACGTTACCAACCTGACATGAATAAGTTCAGTAAACATTTTACATCAATTTGTTGTTTTTGCTGTTCTTAAAAGAAAGTTGAATTTGTAGATAAACAATGCCGTTTTTAATGAAAAAAATTGTGTAAAACGGATAAATTAGGGTGTGAACATTGTGCTAGTGTGAAGAAGGAAGAATTTTGAGTATTTTTTTTTCACTGTAGGTATTTTATTTGAATTTTTTGATCAGTAGACTAAGTTATGTAAGTTCAAAAAAAATGGTGTGATAGCTTGTGGCTATTAGTTAATAAAATTTCACTCGGCTTTTATTATAGAGAATTTGGACCACAGCGTTGATGCCTTCCATAACTTTTTATCCATAACGATTTTTCTTAGAAATAAACTGAAAGTACGCTTTCGGTGAACTTGCCTTCAACTTTCTTCGTTTGACTCCATTCGACAAATCCATTAGAAGCAAATTCATATTGTTTCAGTGATTTTTCATGGAAACATCTGAAGTTACTCTCTTTGCAGCTTCTCGAATTTCTGGTGGGGAAAAGAATCGAAATCATCCATTTCAACTCCCATTGTAGGTATTAATATTTGCAGCAGTAATAGCTACGATCACAAAGAAGGGACATTTATTAATTTGTTGTAACTAATAAACAATTGTTATCAATTGTTTCTACCTGCCTCACTGTCATGTCTACTATTAGATTAAAAATAGAGAATAGTTCAATCAGAAATAAAGTGCATTAGCCCACGTGGCTGGAGCCTCTGCCTTGTAATCCATAGATCATGTTTTCGAATCCTATAGATCATGAACTTTTTTTTCCCCTAGCAGTAGCAATTGTACAAAAAATTTTGTATGATACATTTGTTAAAAATTATTTTATTTTGCTCGTGGGGATGTCCCACTTGCTGACGCTCCAACACTCGCATTTTGTAATAGGGTCTGCTCACCGCCTTTTTTCTTCCACACTTTCCTCAGAAAATCACCTCAACAGTTATTCAATTAGTATGAGTTGTTAACTTTTTTCCCAAAACAATATGAAACAAAGAAATTTCTTTCGCAAGTAATTGTTTGAAATATGACTTTTGGTGGAATGTATACACGGTATATCCAGTAAACATTTGAAAACCCGTCCTAATCCATAAATATTTGAGGCGAGTCGGCGATTATAGGCAACACGTTACACAGTTGGTTGCATTGGTGAGAGTATATTGAAACGGTCCATAGGTGGATAGTCATTTAAATAAAATACTTGGATTACAGAGCCGGGATAGATAGATTCTTTATCACACATTCTTGTCGATTTTCAATTCTGGCCTAGAAATTTTGTATGTTCAGTGGATTATTTGAGAATATCATCATGATAGTTGGGTGGTCTTCTGAGAAGGAATTTTTCGGATCACATACTATTAGAATATTTTGTGAGATGTTAAGTACAAACTTTGCATCTTCGCTGTGATTTTTTTCATGCAGTTGCGCCCTTACGAGTAACCCTTAAGGAGTATTTTACCGACGAACCCAAGCACTTGAAAGCTTTCTGTATTTCTATAGGAATTGTAAAAAAGGTTTTTATATGTCGCTCATTATGTAACTATTGGAGAAAATAATTTCCCCATACATGTCTTCTCTACTATTTCAAGATTAAACCCCGGATTCGGTTCCTGTGTGACCTCGAATCCAACCTGAAAAGGGATCAACATACCAACTTACTTCAGAGTTCTCAGCTGCTCAATTCCGGCAGGGTTATATTGCCTGTAGACTGGCTGATTGGGCGGCTGATATATATGCATCGGGGGTTGGTACTGATCTTGAGGTAGTTCCTCTGGAACTTGGAGGTATCCAGGATAAGAACCTAGGAAATATTGAAGGGTTGTAACACTTGTTTTATTTAATTTTTTTTTTTGGATTAGGACAAAGAAACAAATTATTCTCGTTGAAGACCTACCGACAGTATTTTCTGAAATTTCTTTCAAATAATTGCAACCCAAGATATAACATTCAAAGAGGTAAACACGTATATAATTTATTCATGTCGGTCAACTTCAAGTTCCATCATGCATTCAATTAAAATGGAAAATAGGAGCAATACAAATAAAAGTGTGATGATATATGATTGATATGATTCAAGCAATAGGCTCCATATATTCTTCAATTTTAAGTTATAATCGATGATCAGTGTTTTATAAACTGACTTTCCCAAAATTGTCATATTTTTTTATTTCGGTAAATCTATAATGGAATAAAATTATTTCCGAAAAAATTATGAAAAATTCTGAAACAGTTTAAATTTGTTTTGAATATGACGTCACTTGAAATATATTGAGTGACTCACTTCAAGTATATATAAAAATTTAAGGTGATCCGTTCAAAAATACAAACTTTTTTGTACTGCACATAAGTATTTCCAAGTCCACATTTGAATTGTGATGTTACCGACAAAACAAAGATTGACCTTTGATAGAGGTTGGGAAGACTGTGAACTGAATTTTAATAAAACTGCTGAGAGTGAACTGATTGAAAATATTTCAGGACAGTATCGGGGTTGATATTTATTAAATGAGTTTGTGAATGAAGAATCACCAAAGAGACGAACTGCTCTTTTTTGAATAGTACTTTAAAGCTTCAGTGTATACTGAGATGCTAGACTTTTTCTCTGGAAACATTGAATTCATCTCTTATAGATAATCAAGAGCTAACTGAATATGAAATAGCTCCTGACCCGATAGAGGAAACTTTAGCTGAAGAGTGACGAACTGAAAATAGAATAATTCCGAAAATTGTACCAAGTCAGATATGAGGCAATAAGTTTAAAGAAAACAAACACTCTCTTGGCTCATGCTACGACGGACATTGATTTACATCTGTTCCTCAAAGAGGACACTACTGTGAGTTTGAAATTCATTGAAAGAAGATGGTGTATCATGCCGGGAGGTTGCCAAATAACAGTCGTACACATATCTGTACGGAAAAATACAAGAAAATGTGGTGGACCTTGTCGGGCGTAGATTTTGTATTACATGGAGTGTTCGTTCCCATCAATAACCCTGATCAAATAGATTATATCCAACACACCAGTTTATGACTTATATAGCTACGCTTGGTAATATTTGAAATAAAAATTGGAACAAACAGAAATTGAGCCAATGCCGTATTATTTGTCTACTTTCAATAAACTCATATACGTGTATTTTGAAGTGATGCATGTCACACCTTATCAGGGCTTATCGTCTGTTTGCACAGTACTTCAGTTTTATCAAAATATATTAGTATCAGCGACGATAAGTTATGACATAAACTTATTCAGGAGAAAAACCATCGCTTTGTTTCCCATTGGGTAATATCAAATGATGGATGGGCAATTTTTCTGTACTGTAACAGATAATATCTCTCAGAAACACTTCTGTGAGTGTGTGTACCTAGACTGAGTCTGATTTTTATGGCGTGTTTGCTTTGTAATCTCTAGGAAAAACTTGAAAAACCTACAACATCACTACGGTGATCGGTATATCCATAACAAGCACTTTTTGCTAGAATTGACATTTGAACCATCAACATCATACTCACCCCCCATGACTAAATTAAATGATGCTTAATGGGGAGGTCAATAAATAGAACTTTTATGTTTGGAGAGATGAAAATTCGCAACAGTTCAAAGAAAAGTACCTACACCCAAGATCCTCAAAAATTAAATGGGGACACTCCTATAAAACCCTAATTTTTGACGGCAGTCATTACCAACTGCCTTTTTATATTAGAAAACATGTTTCTTATTTTGATTGAACAAAATTATTTTCCAATTTTAAATAGATTCACTATGATTCATTGAATCCTTCTTCAAAAGATAGTTGATGACTATGTGTTAATAGTAGAGTTTTGGTATAACCAGGCCGAACAGAATCCGAAATTGGTATATCAGAAGAATAATGTCATAAAAAATTCAGTAAAATGGATAAAAATAATGAAACTAGCATGTTTCATGAACAGATGATAACAGGTTGATAAACATAGCAAACTACTATGAACCCATAGGAAAAAGAAGCATAGGAAGATCACAAAAAGATTTTCTCAAAGTTGATTATCCTTTATCAAACGTGCCAGTTAATGGAAGGCACTGAAGGCTGTCAATACTCCTTGAAGTCGTGAAAAACCTCTCAGAACAGAAGACAGTGCAACTACTCAGAATCCAGGAATACCAGAAAATTAAAAGTGTGACGGAACTTGTCAACCAAGGATTAGCCACCCTGATTCTGGGCCCAGAACTACTACTCAATAAGAAGAAGGTTATAAGAACGTACAGTAGAAACGTTACTGGACAGATGGATCCAGAAGGATCAACAAAACTACTGATGGAAAAGTGAACCAGATTGAAGTCACGGAAAACAACAATTTGTAGCTCTGCATAAAAAAGGGTTCTAAGCTTCTCACCACCTTTACAAATTAAGACTTTTTCAAAGTAATTTGCCGTGTGACTCTGTGGGATATGTGAATGCAAGGTACCTGCGAGGAAAAAAGTGTGATTTTATCAAAATGAGTAGTGCATTGGTTTAGCTGTAGATTATACCTGATTTTGTACTTACCTAATCTCATTTGGCTGGATGGACCTGGGTTTCCTGCACTGGATGAGCTCTTTGGTCTTCGCTTACGTGTCTGAATGCCATCTTTTTTCATACTGATCGGCCTTACAACCTGTAGCGATAAATATATTTCCTAGATAATCGTCCACGGTTGAAAGTTATCTTGTACGTACAACAGATAGTGTATCTCGTATTTACAAGAGATTTTTGTTATTATTATTGCCTCGTATCACAAAAAGATAAATTTCGCGTATATCAACCCCGGACGTGAACTTGATATTTTTAAAATTATCAGATACTGCCGTATCGAATGGATTTCGGACCTATCTCAGATTAGTGACAGACGGCTTGTCTGTTTTTCATTGAAAAATTATCTAACACCTGTAATTGCGCTTGGGAAATTACGTACTTATCATTATTCAAAGGAAGATTTCTGCTATCGTATCAGAGATAGTATGTATCATTCATTCTGTTAACTTGCTGGGATATACTCGTTTTCAGTATTGCTCTCTATGTTGATGATAAAGGTGTATGTCTGAGAGTAGCTCCAAAAACGACAAAAAGAAATGTCGTCCAGATCGAATTCAGGATTTTTGTGGCCTCTCAATCTTGGATTTGCAATTGTATATGATCTTAACCATGTTGACATCGAATTCCTTTGCCTTCCATTTTCGTGGGTTCTACTATCATAGTTCATCTCCTTCAAGTCTGCAGAATATGCTTTGAGAACGTCTATAGTCTTCATCTTATCGTTGATAATTTCCACATTGTTTCTACGAGGCTTGACAAATTTTCATTTTACATCGTGGTTGACTCTGAAGAATCGATCACATATCTAACTGAAAGTGTTAGTAACTCCAAAGTGAAATCTGGGAACAAACACCTGAGAGAAGTGTCATCAATCATGATGTCCAGATGCTCTTTTGGCAAAACATGCCCACATCATCTCCTAGGTTATGCACAGTGATTGTGAGACAGTCGATAACATATGGGGCTTCATTTCGGTGGCCAGGGACATAAAAAACAAGGGTAGGCTAGCAAGCCTGTTTATGGTGGCAACAATGTAGGCTACTCCAACTTCATGAAGCTGGCCTTACCAAAGCTGCCGAAGGGACAAATCTGGTGCGGATGGCTCCAAGATGGGGTTAGGAATTCTGGTACGAGGAGATACCCTGGCAGAACTTGAGTCTGGTCCTTGGGACTCAAGCATTCCAAGCAGAGGTAATGGCCATTTAAATTTGCATATGAGAGATCCTAAGATGTCGAAAAACCCGACCTATAGTCATTCCCTCGATAGGCACTAGGCAATAAGCACCCTGCGTTTGAACTACTATATGCCTAGAAGCACCAAACAGGGTAAATCGCAACTAGGTTGCGGGCAGTATTTATCTAACAAGAGCGGAAGCATAGCACGAGGATGGATATCCCTAGATACTATGGAAAAGAAAATTCTATGGCCCAGTAAAATGTCCAGAGTTCGTCGGATGATACGAAGGTAGGCCTTTGCTCCTGCCTGCAACCACCAGCATTTCGGCCAATTTTCTACTTCTGAGTATAGTAATGGCGGTAGTGGGTACACTATGATATCTGTTGTGTTTCTTTTCCCGCTATGCGGTTGGATATTTTTCCATAGTTTATGAGCTGACCTTATCCCATTTTCCTCAGGAAGTTCAGCACGTGAAATCGCTTTTCAAGTTTGATGAATCCACAAGAGGGGAACTATTTTTTTCTTGAGCACCCCTAGTCCATTTTTGAGCTCATTAAAAGCATCAGGGTTATCTTTGTTCGTTCTCGGACTGGTTAGATTAGTTCTTCTACTGTATTCCATTGTGCCCTAAGAGAGTACTGGTCTCATTATTACTGCAGAATCTTTGGTTTACCTCTACAATTTTTCACGACAAAATTTTGTTCACCATAAGATCATTGTTCCGGGGTTTTCCCAATTCCCTTTCAGATGTACTTCTGATTATTACTTGTACATCAACACTCTTCCAGTCTGTTTTGAGCAGACCATTTCAGGCTTGTAATGAGTACGGTTCCCATAGTGCTTTTTGAGCGCTCAGCTGTCTACAGTTACGTTTGGCATATTACGAATGGTCATTTCTATAACATTTGTTTTCTATAGCTCCTGGTAATATTTCTTTAATGAAAATTTCTCGCCCAGAAATTTTCAGTATTTCTCTGCTTGGCTCGTTTTCATACAATTTACCTCCCAGTCGACCTGTATTGATATGGTACCCATCTTTTGCTTTGGTACATTATGAGCTGCTTTCACTTACATCTTGCAGCTTTTGACTTTTTGTTTCAGTGATATGGAAACATTGAAATGGAATCGACGCGTTCAAGTTTGGCTGGGCAAAATTAATTTTTATGTAGATTCACAGAATCAACTTGTTGAAAGATTAAAAATGTTTCGTCAGACAAAGAGCTTCTGTATTAACTACTTTGTCTCATTTTGTTTGTGTATACACAGTTCTGTTAACATTGCATAAAGTATCATTTTTGTTTGCATTTCTGTAATGCTGTTTACCCATAGAAATTCTTTCTAGGAAAACCCGTTTTCGACTAATATACGGTACCTAATAAATTATTATATCGTTACAAAAAAATCTTGTTCATTTTCCTGTTTATTATCAAGTGAAATTATTCATTTATTTATTTTATACCGGACAGTGGCTAAAGAAGAAAAATATCTTAAAACTCTTTTTTAGACCTTGGTTTGGTGTCTCTAATAGTTATTTATACAACAAGTGCAAATAGTAGGTGTTTATTGCACTCGACGTGAAATTGTCAACACGTCGAGTGCAATAAACGTCGAGTGCAATAAACATTTTTTGCACGAGTTGCATACAACATTTTTTCTTCGTTCATGCAAAAAGCAAAAAGTTATTCATGTAGGTGCGGCACTAGGTGAAGGAAAATGAAATACGCAATTTAAATAAATAATTATTGCTATCGATTTCATCACCATAATCTAGTTTTCCATTAATATCACTCATTTTAAAACTTTCAGTTCTGTAATTGTCAGAATTAAATTTTGATTTATATAACCACAGTTGCATTATTAAAATCAAAATCATAGTGGCCATGAGCGCGTATGTTATTACGAGGTGTGGTCATAGTACAGACAGTTTGCTCTATGCAGGATGACGGTTTAGAACATAGCGGATCGGTTTTGATTATGGAGTTATTTTCGGGAAGGCATTGTTTGTTCAACTCTGACTGCTAACATTAATACAAAAAAATATAAAATATGTAGCTGTTTAAAACGTATGGCCAATTTCACAGAATATCTGCTAAATATGTAGTGGGTTTGAACGTTTATGTTTATCATGATGACAGCACGGTGAATTAGAATGACAGATGAGTGCAATAAAAACTTTATTGCACTAGTGCACTAGAGCTTCTTTTTCCACTGAATATAGTTCAATAAAGTTTTGCTTTTTGCATGAATGTAGAAAAAACTATAAATTGAATGGTTTCAATTCATGACAAAATCACAAATTCAACACGAAACTTATTCTAATGAAAATAATAGCAATGGATAGTGTCATTGTACAATAAAAGAAATCTATTGTTCCATAATAACTCTCATCTGGATCAATTAGTTTGTATAAGAGTCATCTAAGGAATACCATTCACTTCAACGTTTTCTGAATCTATTCATGGGTATGATAATAGAAAAAACTCACTTGCATCGAAACGAATACCTAATTTTCAAAGTTTGGGTTGAACCGTACCGAGAGATATTGAGTGTTGGTGGAATCATCGAAATAAAACGGTGGGTGGGGTTGGGGTTGGTGAAAGGATAAAAGAGGTATTCAAATAGAGAACCAGTGTCCATTCTCGTACTCGTTGGGGCATACTGATGCTTGTCATTCTCAGTTGCTCTCTGAATTATTCTAGATCGAACAGTCTTGGGAAGTATATTGTGTTATTTATATCTGCATGATATTCGAAAAGTGACTGAGATATTATCCAAATGTTATAACGCTAATTGATATTCATAAAGTCTACCAGTTACTCACGTTTATGTTTGCCCTATGTATATCCAATGATTTCCGAAATACGATATCATCAAATCAAATCAAAATATTCTTTATTGTCCGAAGAATGAATTCTTATTGACAAAGCTTTTATACATATAAAAATAAAGACGTAAAGAAATATAAAAATGGTAAGCGTAAATATGTGTTGATAAAAACACGAGTCGTCAAAAGAAGGAAGTATGATGGAGTATGATGTAAAAGCATACCTATCATAGGAGAAAATAATGCTACATACATTGTACATTAATGATAAAATAGTTAATAAATAATAGCATAGGTATCAGTTTTGCTCATGTGTAAAACAATACTACATGAAGTTAAAATTGGATTACGCCAAGAAGCGAATGTCATAAAAAGAGGAGAGAATGAGCATGAGTGTCTGAGATTAAGATAAGTTAGAGCAATTCCAATCTTTGTCTAGATACTCTTGAACACTGTAGTATGGTTCATTGATAAAAAGATTTTTCACAGATCTCCTGAATAAAACCGGAGGGATAATTATTCAGGTAGTAACTGGGAGATGATTGAATAGTATCAAAGCATCATAAATAAGAGACTTTTTTGTTAAATTCGATGATGGAATGGGAAGTCTTAGATTATTATTTTAGCGGGTAGAACTAATAACCGTCTCATATGACGATTTGTTGCTGTGGACTAAACATAGAGTCTCTAGAATAAATAAAGTTGGAAGGGTAAGGATTTTGAGATCCAAGAAAAGAGGTTTACATGATACCCTAGGTCCAACATTGAGGAGGTAGCGAACGGCCCGTTTCTGTAGGATGAAAATAGAATGGAAATTGTGGTAATTGCAGATACCCCAGAAAGGTAACCCGTATCTGATGTGAGATTCAATCAAAGCATGATAAACTACTTTTGCAGTGGCCACACCCATTTCACTGGACACTATCCGCACGGCATAACAACCAGAGGCTAGTTTTTTTCTTAGTGTTCTCACATGACTTTCGAAGTTGAGCTTTATCATCTAGATGAATGCCAAGAAACTTGGTATTCATTTTTTGTTCAATGAACATGTCAGTACCTACTTGAATCTCTGGAAGATTGCACTTGATCGATAAGAGGCTGGTTTTATTTATGTTGAACGAAAGCAAATTTGCGTCACACCACTCCTTCACAACGGAAATATCCTTGACAATTTTTGCGTGCAGGTTCTTTACTTCACTATCATGTCAGAGGATTGTTGTGTCGTCCGCAAAAATAGTAAATTTACCGTCAATCTTTACATTAGCAATAACATTAAAATAAAGTAGAAACAAGATAGGCCCCAATACAGAACCCTGTGGTACGCCATGACAAATCGAACCCGTATTAGACAACGTATCTGTTCTCACAATTTGGGTACGCTCCCCCAGTTAGGATTCCATCCAACAAAGGCTAAGATTTCTAAACCCATAGTGTTGGAGTTTTCGCAGCAGGATTTGGTGGTTTACACAATCAAAATGTTTTGAAAGGTCGCAAAATACTGCCGCGCAAACTTCCTTCTGATTCAGTTTGCAGTATAGTTCTCTCAGGAAGGAGAAGTATGTGGCTGAAAGCCATATTGCTGAGGATTGAGAATGTTGTGAACATTGATAAAATCATTTAATCTAGTTTTGACTAGCTTTTCTATAATTTTTGCCAAGGTCGGATTAAGAGAAATCGGTCGAAAATTAGAGGGATCCGTTATATTACCACCCTTATGAAGAGGAATCACAAGACTTGCTTTGGGAAAGTTTGGGTAGAATCCCTTTGCGTAAGAGTCATTAATGAGCTGAACCAACAATTCAAGAGAGAAGATGGGCATGTTTTCAAGAATATTTATTGAAATATCATCAATTCCGGAGGAGGATTTATTTTTAACTTGTTTAATTGTATCCATGAGCTCCGTCAGATTCGTTGGATGCAATACAAATGGTTCTGTGATATGTCTTTCACTCAAATAATGGAGTGGATCCGGATCCGGATATTGTCTTTATAATTCGAAAATCATTTGCTGTGGTATCATTGGAGAATCAGAAAAAGCTGTTTGTGGACTGATGGCTGGTTTGTTCGAAATTATACCTGTTTTATTTCTGTTGTATCTCAAATGTGGGGAAGGTGATAAGTTGTCGGGTTTTAGATATCTGTAAGCTGCTGTAGTTTTCTTACTGTCTTGGGGTGATTTGTTAATTGAATGGATCTATAAGTAACTTTAAAAAGGAGTTGGTTTGATCTAGTTGCAGATGAGAGTTGGCGTGTAGATATCGATTGGTGTGGGTTACTTTTTTATGTACTGAGAAAAGGCAGTTTTAGTTTTGGTAATAACTAATTATGGTCAAAGCACTGAAATAGTGAAATGAAAACAACTCAGTTTGAAAGTATTAATGTGTTAACGTTAATTTAACTAAATATATAAGTATATTCATTTATGAACTTACATTGTGTAATTTGAAATACAATCCGCATGCGTTGCAAACCGGTTCGCCTTGATTGTTTCTTCTCCATAGGGTGGTATTATTCGTCTTGCAGTTCGCACACTGAACTCCATTTCTCCTGTTTCCAGTCTGAAATATCCATTTTCATTGTCATCACTCATCGTTCTATGGAACTAGAGTGAGTTAACTGTATGCATTTCATATCATCATTATAAAGGCAACTCAGAATCGGGAATAATAATCAATAAAACAGTATAATAATTATAAGATTCGCAAAATACTTGATAATTCTGTCACAATCAGGGTTGAAACGAATAGAATACACGATGTCGAAGTACCATTCTCACCACACATTTGTACAAACTGGAAAAATGAGGCAAACATCTAACATAAAACAACTACTCCCCTGGCTAAGACCACGACGGATATTGAACTACATCTGACAGGTCTTTGTGCCACGCTCTCTCAAGAAGACTCAAGAAGCCTTCATTTGGCTGAGGATGACCACCTGCAGATATGCAAATGAAGCCGCGACCTACACCAAGTTGGTCGCAGCGCCATCCGTACGGAAAATAAGGTACAACATTCCTCCAGTTTGCGGAAACGTGTGGAGAGAAGGATACTTCGACGTTGTCGATTTTATTCGTTTCATTTTATTCATACTCTCCTGATGCACAAATTTTCGAACTTCATTCGAATTATTGCAATTGGCGTTGAACAAACCTAAGATATTGGCATCAATTGTACATTAAAGCTGTAGAAAATGATTAAATATTGAGTTATGATACTATTCCATAAATCCTGAAGATACTTTTTTTGCCCAACCATGCATGATGAGATTCACTGAAGTTACTGAATTCTTCCATTGCTACTGTACAGTATATGAGATATAACTTATATGATATACCGGGTGACCCAAGTTATGGTAAACCTATAGATTTATAAACTTCGAAAGTGGTGGTGTGTTATTTTCTATGGAGAAGATAAATTTTGTAAGTGATAAAAAAGTTAATGTATGGCATTTACGGTTCAACCGGAATGTATAACAATTTTTTATTTGTCAAATTTCTGTATTAAAAGATATATCACATTTGGTTAATTCAGCGTTCAATAAAAGCCACCACAAACATGTATACCATGATGGAAGCAAAATCACATACACTTCACTTTTCAACTATTTTCTCCAATTTCAAAATGATTTTCGCTGCTTTTCTGACCTCGTTCAACAATTGAGGAAAAAATTTGACAATTTTATGAACCAATGGACGAAACATTTCCATCATTCAAGCAGAGGGAACATACAAAGTGTTCTCTTGAAAACTATACATTTTTTGTTCATTGTCCGACATAAACGATTTACACTTCAATAATCGGTATTTCTAAATTATTGCCAGAACTTCGAAATAAAATTCAAAAGTTCAGTGCTAGTTTCGACTTCACTTCATAGTCGACAATCCAAAATATTTGGATTTGCAAAATTTTTAACCCACAGTTATTTGTGATTCCTCCAAACATGCCTTAGAATTTTACAGATACATATTAAAAAAATGTATTTTCGATAGCAGACTTCGAAACTTATTTTGTTACAGATGAAGTCAGCAAAATAAAAAACGAGAACAGTCAATTTTTTTCGAGACATTAGTGAAGTTTATAGAATCGCAAGTAAGACACTAACGAAGAAATAAGTTTGACAATTTATTATCAATACACCGATTTGAAAAAATCCCAAAAACAGTGGCGTAGTAGAATTTGAATCAAAAAATTGCTAACATGTTTTTTGAATCTGAGGAGGTGAACTTTCCCCACCGGTCATTTCTGAACTTTCTGTGTTTTCAGGTTTGTCGGTCGTGGTCTCGTGGTAATTCTTTCTGACGTTCCGTCTACAGCTGCGGTAGACATTTTCAAAGGCGGTGTGGTACGGAAGAATCGTTCGTTTAAGCTTAATTGATTCGGTGTCTCTGCTAATTCTTTCTTTCATCGTGTTCATCCTAATAGGGCTCGTGACTTCATTAAGTCTAGATTCCGATACACAATCTTGTTTTAATCTCTCTGATTACCTGCCACCACGTTCTGCTCAAACTGAGGCCTTCTGAGTACCTGAGAACTCAGGTACTGGATAGGACCTCAGGGTATTAACCGCAAATTTTCAGAGAGGCCATTGAAATTCAAAAACACGTGAATGATTTCAACCGACAGGAAGGACAAGCAATAATAATCAAAACCCAAAACAAAAACATGTATCTGAATCAAGGCTTAATGGAAGTCATGACCCATATTAGGATGAGCACAATGAAAAAAGGAATCAGCAAAGACACCAAATTACCGCACCACCGCCGCAGATGCAGACGAAACGTCAGGAAGAATTACCACGACCAACAAACCCGAAAACCACCGAAAGTTTATGTTTTTTGAGTTTTATTTTAAAGTTATGGCGATTCAATTCATTAAAATAATCGTTTTTATTAAAACCAAATTGAAAATTGACAGTGATGCCCCGCTTCGGAATGAATCACTTTCCATCTTTTCTACATTTTGGAAAGTATTATTTTCCCGCCCTGGTGCGGGAAAAATTTGTTTGCACAGCGAAGCTCTTTCGAATGAACATTTCTTGAAATAGTGCAAATGTCTTTTTTTTCATGGCACACAGGTTCAATTCTTCTAAACGGAGTAACGAATAGAAAATAGTTATTTATTGCAATTCGAATTTGTGGCACATGTATGCAAGGGAATGGAATCTACTTCACCAGAACCGTTTTTTCATTGACAAAGTTGCCTGACCAGGAGCAGAGGTTGATATTGAAACAATCATGACCTTGATTCGGGGAATCACCGTACACTTGGCTCACCCGGTATCTCTTTTCATGCTCTTCGATCAGTTTACTCACTCTAGGAATTTCATAACTCACTTCGTGTTTTGGGAAATATGTGTGGAAGCCAGTTCTTTCTGAGAATCAATTTTTGACAACATTTCCTAACTGAAATTGAAAATACCGTTTAATGAAGTTTTTGTGAAATATCATCGACAAGTTATTTTGATTGAATTGATTCAAAGCTACTGGAGAATCGAAACACAGTTACGTATTACTAAGCAATACAGCTAACGTAGGATTTAGTGCTATGGTCCAGGGGCACTAATCATTCCAATTGACAAAAACGGGAGGACCATCTTTATTAATTTGAAACAAAGCTAAGTTTTGATAGAAATTCCGTATGATTTCTGCCCCTGGATGAACAAAATAACCAAAGGCGTAATGTTTTTTTTTTTATGCAAGGAAGAACAGTTATAAAATCTTGTGTGATCACATTACATGCTTCGAGAGTAGGTCTTATCGCTGTTGCTTGGCCTCATTTGGACTGAGTACACAATGATATCACGCAGGGAATAAAGTAGAGTGGTTTTTCGTTGTAGATACTTTCACGGCGAACTGATAAGATCGATACATTAGGAAATGTATTGAAAATATTTTCGTTTTGAATAAACCAACAGCGGATTTCTCGAAATGAAAATCACGCGAGAGTCCTCTAACGAGTATTGTGTAAATAAAAATGATCTGATTTTGTCACGTAGGCAAGTGCTCCACAAAACTTACTTTCGGTAAACAGGTAATATTATTTTATGATTACGAACCATTTTCGATACCTAGATACATTCAAGTTTCAGTACATTTTATTTCTTATGTCGTTTATACAAGGGGGTAGGATGAAAAACCAAACTTATCGTTTGGGTTGACTTTTCTTGGTGATATGGATTAAAACAAATAATTGAAAAAATGTTTTGTGGAATACTTGCGAAACTATAGTTGAGGGCACCGTCAAAATTTATTCATATTGTTTGAGGAGCAATTCCTTCAAGCTTCTTTAAACTTCATGGGGGTGTGAGACCTATAGTTAAAAACGGTCCTAGTTTTAGTTTTTCAAATGAAAATGGCGTATATTTTCGCATTTTCATAATTTAGAATGATGACGATGACGTTAATTATCAATGCCATGCTGTCAATCCATATAAAATTATGTTGATCTGTTTTTGAATTAATGAGAGTTGATAAAAAATGACAAATGTAACCTCCAAACAATCGAGAACAATCTTGAAGCATCCGTTAATGCCGCTATATGCTTGTGATTTGAAAAAAATACATCTTGCGTCAGATATACTGAGTAATTTACAGTTTCTTGGAACAACGGATTTTTCAGGATTAGCAAACTCTCAAAAGTAACTTTTGGATGACATTTTTCAATCAGATCTTTGTTGGAGGTCATTGAACAATGCGAAGATGAGGAAAATTTTAATTTTTCTAAAAATTCTACAATTATCAGTGTTTTAAATTTTTTGATTTATAATTACAAATTTCGTGTATCAGGAATTGATTTAGAAACTCCCGTTAGTTCTGTTGGATGGCTGAAAACTGTCAATTATTTCTTCATATTCCATAGAATTCATTGAAGAGTAACTTCTGTGCAAAACATGAGGTTTTTGTTCTAAGACAGAATACCTGCCATAACTGACTGATTATCATTTGAATGACTTGCATAAATTCTAATTGATCTATGCCAATGAATTACTATTACAAGGATCGTGAAAATCTGCTTCAAAATTGTCTACAAAATGAGGGATCTTCAAAATTTCGCGCTTACGCAGCTTTACTAGACAACATAATATGAGATGGGTATGGATTGTTTTCCTGTGAATTTATGCTCCTAGATCTCCCGATTTAAACCCATGCGATTCCTTTCTCTAGGGGGATAAGTATAAACAGTGCTATGGTCCAGAGTTTATGAACACATATCATTCAGAGTAGAAGAATATGCATTGAAAGTAACGAGGGTCACGTTGAGATTTAATTTTATTTTGTTTATTCATTTGGTTGTTAAATTTATTTTTATATCTCATATCATATGTTGTTTTGATGAATTCATTACAAAACACGAAAAATTAAAAAAATTACAACCTTCACATTGTTTAATATGCTCCAACAAAGATCTCCTTAAAAAATGTCATCCAAATATTACTTATTTTTCGAAACATATTACTTTTGAGATTTGGCTAATTTTGACAAATGCGTTTTTTCAGAAAACTGAAAATCACTCAGTTTATCTGATAGGAGGTAAATAGAATTCAAGACGAGTCTAAGTTGACGAATAATTATTTTATCTACATACCGGAAGCATATTTATAATAGCTACTTCAATTCTGTCAACTCCAATCACTATTACAAGCAGCGCGATTTTCCCAAAAGTGTAAGCATAAAATGAGTGATTTTTTAACAAAAATACTAGTAGGAAACCGACTATGCCGTCACATGAGAGACAGTCCGTTATATTCTGTTTTTGACTCGCAATATTAAAAAACGTGTTTTTTTTGTGTTTTGCTCATGAAATCAAAAATCATAGAGAAATCTGGTTGCTCCATGGAGAAAAATTGTAGAGAATTGGATAACGAAAAAATTGAGATTTTTCACGACACAATCAGATCATTACTAACGGAAAAAAACTGGAATAACCGAAATACTTATCGATTTTATTAAAATTCACAATACCGTTATTTTTCAAGTTGTAGGATTGGCCCTCCTCATGAAAGTATTGAATCATTTGTACTTTATCTGAACACGAAACAGGCGCTGTCAGATTATTACAGATACTATTTGATTTTTTTGCAGCGTGCCTGGGCTCTAGTTATAGTCCTATTTCAATTTCTCGAATAGATTTTGAAAGTTGAAGTATACCTAGTACCACAAAACGTATACCATCATGTTTCGCTTCAATGCTGCAAAATCGGTGAAAAATGCTTGCAAACATGACTGAAAACGTCCCACCCTACGTAAGCGGTCGAGTAAAAGGAGACATCGGGACGTATCCATTCTAGAATTTCGGTAAACGAAAAAAAAACCCCGGAAAAAATACCGGGAAAAAAACCCGTAAAAAAAAAGAAAAAATTACCCCCCGGAAAAAAAACTCGGAAAAAAACCCCCGAAAAAAAAACGGAAAAAATACCCCCATATGCGACAACAATGGCCAGTATACGAAAAGTAATGAAATTTCAACTGTGTTTCATGTTAAAGAAACTAGACCATATTTGATTCATTTTACAATGCAGAGGGGTGGAACAACAGATTTTCCAGCCTTGCAAAAAGGCGAATCTGTCACCAGGTTAGTTCGTTCAGGAACAATCGAGTCATACAAATATAAAAAATCGTCTTTTTTGGTCGTCGACGATGAACATTCCAAAGGATAGGTAAAATTTTTTTTTGGTATTGTAAAATGAATCAAATATGGTCTAGTTTCTTTAACATGACATCCAGTTGAAATTTCATTACTTTTTGTGTACTGGCTATTGTTATCGTATATAGGGGTATTTTTTCCGAATTTTTTTTCCGGGGGGTTTTTCCGGTTTTTTTTTTTTCGTTTTTTTTTACTAGATTCAGAATCTCAGCAAGTCCTCATTTACATCTGTATTTTTCTGTAACCGCCTCATAGTTAGTTAGAAAATATACGTGATTCTACTGGATTATTCCGTTGAATTTATTGGCACCCACTTGTAGATGGGAAAATATTGCCGGCACCAAGTCGAAAGCCAGATCGAACTCAGTTACACATAAGTGAAAACACAAGATATACATATCGATTGATTTATTTGTGTTAATTAAAAGAGCACATGGAAAAATGGTGCGCGAGTTTGCCGATTATCTAGTGATTTCAATATATTCCAGGGGATAATCACCAGGAGAGAAAAGTGTGTAGGTCAATTCATGAATTGTCCTCCAATTGACCACCCTAGCAATGATATGTCCGCAGGGGCTCATCCTAAGCCAAATGAAGAATAATATTCCCATTACGTCAGAACTTACAATAATGTCCTCCAAGAGGAAATGACCTCAGACCCCAAAACATGCCTGCTGGTAGTCCTCGCCAGCGAAATGGAGGGTAATATGGAGTATTCGAATAAGATTAGCACCAGCAAGATTTCTTTTTGGGAAAACGTGACTTCCAGGGATTTTTTGAAAAAAAAGTATGTTAACGTAAACTTATGGAAAAAAGAACATCAACTGATCTTGCATATGGTATCATCCAAAAAAATTGAGATTGACGAGGATATAATCCAGATTATACCAGAGACGAGTCTCAATCTGGCGGTAAGTATGAAATCACGTGCTTTGTGGCTCCTACCCAGAACTTACTCTCAAAAACAAACAATCTACTATTGCACCACTGATTGTGATCATTCCGATCACTCAAACATTAGAACTGGACTTCTGTCGTATGTTCAAGAAGGCGAAGAAGACATCAGTCGCTCCAAAATGTATTTTGAAACTGAATCAACCATAAGGACCAATCATAAGGTGGATCCAGAAACTACAACACCGTTTCAGAGTCAAGCAATAATCCAAAACGCTTCTGACCAAAACCCAGACCACCTGAGCTCAAACTCGGCATATGCCACCGATCTAGAGTGAATTTTAATTCACTTTCACGTGAGCAGAATGACTCACATCTCTTTTGCTCGCACAGGCTCAGGAAAACTTATGAGGGACTTTTCTGGCCACCTGGGGTGCCTGTAGAACAGATTTGTTTTCTCTTAACAAAATTGTCGGAGATTGGAACAGCGTGAAGGAGAAGAATACACTAGGAGAGATCTCCCACATCTTTTATATAGATTTATTATTCTTGGCTTTCTTGGCGGTTTTTGGCGACACTTTGGTGGTGTCTGGCGCTTCTTTGATGGCTCACCTATCATCGGCAATACAGATTTCTTACTTTCCTGTCTCAAATGAAGGATATGCATGCAAACCACTCAGTGTTAGTCAATACGCTAGTAGGTAGATTAGTCGAATCGGATGCTCATTTGGGGTTTAATAATAGTTTGGAGAAATCTTTAAATTCTGCCAGGTCAACTGTATGTGCAGCCTACAGAAATGACCAAGAACAAGACAGGAAATATGAAACAATACGTGAACCTGCCATTGATGTAGCCTGACCTTTTCTTTTTAAAGACCTTCGACTACTTCAGCAAATCGCTCGTAGTATTTGTTATTCCTATTTTTTAAAGGAGTTTATGTTGACTACGTTTGGTATTTCCTTTGGAATTACCAAGGACGCAACTTTGAATAAAATGTTTTCTAGAAACTCCATCACCTGCCGGGCATTCACAAAACCTGAACAACAGCCTAACACCCATCAACATTTCTATTTCATTTGGATGGAAATATCCAGAAAACTGTAAATGAACCTGGGTTCTATACAGTGCGTTCAAGATGAGGATGAACAGCATGGGGATCTCGGTAACCATAAGAGTTACAAAGTTAGTTAAAGGGGCAAAAAGTTGCGCAATTGAGAGGTCAATTAGATGTCAACTCTGTTTACTTCCACGAATTTGTTTACTTCCGGAGATTGCTAGCATCTATCTGAATCCCTTAGAGTTTTTTTTTAAAGTTCATCTGGAGTTGAGAGCTGGTATTTCCAGCCAAATTTTTTATTTTTGTTTTATTCATTCTCATATTCGTAAAAATCAATCATTTTTGTATATGCGCACTAAATTTGAAATTAATTCCGAGGTAAATAGAGACTTGGTAGGCTTTTTACGGAACAGCTATAATTTCGAGTTGAATCTTTTTTCGCAAATTTTTTTGTTTCATTTTCCAAAAAATTGCAAACTGCTTTTCTACGTATTTCGACGAACTGATTCCGAATTATGCATCGAAAGTTGATTTTGTCCAAGGACTAACCAAATAGCCATCAATTTTGCGATTTCAACAAAATTATTGCTTTTTTTCGGCCAATCCTTTATCCAATTAAATTTTTGATGATATATTCGGAATCAGCTCAACAAAATTTGTTTGGGGGCACTTTGCAATTTCCTTTAAAATGAAAGATAAGAAATTTTGAAAATTTGATGGTGCGAGATTTTTTTTTTCGATTTATTGTTTTTTTATGGTACATGTTGGATCTGAGCATATAAAAATCATATGTTTTCGAAATCAGCATTGAATTTTGACTATATAGTGTTAATTTTAAGTAAATCTGGCGATTCTGTACTATTCATGATTTTTAAAGGTAAACAAACCCCTTGGACTTTTTTCGAGTGAAAATTTTTTTTCCGTCGATTCTCTTGAAATCCACAGACTATACTAAATCAGTCATTCTGAATCGATTGGCGTTCACAGAATTTCCCTATCTCCAACCGTTCTCGATTTGAAAAGTGCATTTGGAGTTGAGAGTTGTTATTTCCCGCCAAAAAAATGTTTCAACTTTTTTTCTTTATATTCGTAAAATTCAAACTCTTTTGTATATGCTCACCGAATTTTTAAAATGATTTCGAGTCAGTTAAAGATTTCAAAGACTTATTACGGAACCTCTACAGTTTCGAGTGGAAAATTTAGAAAATTTGCTAATATGTGCACTCAAAACTTTTGTGTGTAGATATTCCAATTTCGAATTCGTAGAGTTTACTAATTCCGTCATTCTGAATCGATTGGCGTTCGCAGAATTGCTCTATCTCCAACCGTCCTTGATTTGAAAAGCACATCTGGAGTTGAGAGCTGTTCTTTCCCGCCAAAATTTGTTTAAATTTTTTTTATTCTCATATTCGTATACTCAGTTCAATTTGTTTTGTGAATGCTCACCAAAATAGAAATCGATTTCGAGTCAATTAAAGATTTCAAAGGCTTTTTACGGAATCTTTACAGTTTCGAGTTGAAAATTTCGAAAATTTGCTGGATGATCTCTTCGAACATGGATTTTGTTAAGACCAATAGCGTGTGCTGCGCGTTTTAAAAATACCGTTATTGGTAACCATACTTTCATCTGACCAGATCAGTTTGAAAGGAAAATGTGCATCATCATCATACATTGCTTGTATACCACTCGCAAAAATGTCAGGTTTTTTCGCTCCGGGTATTTGTTTGAATACATGTGTTACACTTATATATAATTTTCTTTAAAATAAAATATAACCGGACAGCATATCAAACTTTTCTTCGTTTGGAAAATTACTTCCTTCCATTTTAACATCGAAAAATCGAATATAATGACAACAGTAACAACAATAACATACTCATTCAACAAGAAAATGATACCTATTTATGTTGCCATGGGCATGGACTATTCCTAAGCCGTCCATGTTCGAAAATTGTATTATTACCGAAAAAAACATACAGGGTGAATTTTTTTCGAGCCATATATAAATCAAAATTGATGATGTGTTCGAACACTGAGATCGTGTGAACAACAATTGGTAGAGCTAAAAAGTGGCAATGAGAAAAAGTTTGGAGTATTTTCAATTTTAAAAACCAAATCACCGTATTATTATTTTTTTTTCAATTTATCCGAAAGTAAACAAAATTATTGGGATATCTTAACACTTATTGATTGACCCCTTGATTGCGCAATTTTTTACCATTCAAGCTACTTTGTACGGTTACTGAACAGCATGCGGATGCTGTTCATCCTTATCTTGGGCACACTGCATAGCTTTTCGATTCCTTTTGATCAGAATATCATAACGTCCTTTCTACATCACTGAGTAGCAACGCAAATCCTCATGGCTCTGCTGTCGTTATAAATATTGGTATTAGTATTTTGTGCGGTGGATACCGAAACGAACCGAATACCCAGACCACAAATCCCCCTTCCTGTTGGTGGAGAACCCGGCATATTTTGAAATCTAAAGCATCCCCGGCCACATCGTCGCACCAATGGACAAAACCAATTCCAAAATTCGAACTTACCGCCTGTGGTTTTTTAGGAGACCTAATTGGCGGTCGGTGCACCCCATTAATTTTGTGGTACAAACCGCACGCGTTACAGAGATAATGACCGGTACCGTCTCTACGCCAAAGGGGGGTTACACTAGCGCCGCAATTAACGCACTCTTTCACTTGTACCTCTTGGCCGGACCGGTGCGACGGGTGTCCCTCGTCCAGGGCGGCGCTGGTCCAGGATGTGTTCTCGAACCCTCCGTAGGATTGGGTGCTGTCGGCGGTGTGGAGGACGTTGAGGTTGCCCTGGGGGTAAGGCTGGTGGTAGATGCCGCCGCTAGTGGAAGGCCAGCTGCCGGATGAGTAGAAGGTTTCGCCTGGAGGAGGGAGGAGGTTGACCTGGGCTTGTGCAGTCGATTCGTAGTTGGCCTGGAATCGAAAGGGAACTTGTTCATCGGAGGAAAGTAAATCGGGAAGGTTCGGGTTCCACGCATTTTTCATTTAAATTCATTGATGTGTTTTCGAAGACTGGAAGCCATTTATGTCATGATATTAATAACGCAAGATCCTGGGACCTCCAAACGTTACCTACTTAAATTCTCACAAACAAAATATATGGGATTAAGAGGTGTAAGTGTGATCGGTAGCGAGGCGGTTAGATACCAGCCTTTGGAACTTTCTCTTGCATTTGGTCAAGTTCGAATCCTGGGAATGAGAAATTTATTTCTCAATTTCAAAGGTGTCGATAGGCAATGTTATTTGTCTAGATGAAAATCCTGACATCCCCTACCCCTACCCGCACAGGCGATGCCTTTGGCTACACTCTATGAGTGTATATGAGGGAGTATTTAATTTTTTTCCCATCAGGAATTTATCATGCTCTGTCTCCGGATCTCCGATACATCCGAAGAGCGCGCTGGTGTATCATTAACCCCAGTAAACATTCGAAAGCAAACCCCAAGGATCAGAACCACCATTTTAACAGAATGGTTTGGTTAAAGCCTGCGAATTTAAAGATAAAGTCTCGATATCTTGTTCGTTTTTTCTCCTCTTTTCAGACGATGGTCGTTTCGTCAGGAGCCAAAAACTCTATGAGAAAAAAATCGTTACTTTGATGGTCGAGGAGGACTACATCAGGCTTATTGGCTTGTATTTGCCTGAGGGTGGAGAATGAGGAGTTTCAATAAATTCGGAACTTGAGTCCGTATATTGATATACCCCGGAACATGAGGCAACACCGGTGTCTAGTCTATGCCATACGAGTACAACATTCATAGCGCTGCGTTTTGCTTGAGGATATAGACTGATGCCGCATAAGCTGGACAGGCTGACGTCGAATGCTTCCCACATCTAGTGTTAAGGACCTCTCTACCCATCACGCAACTATGGTAGACGAGGGTGTTGAAGACACCATCTTGGTAGGACATCATGAATCCCTCGGTTTCCGACTTCAGCCCACTTGACCTGAGAAAAGCGAAGCTCAGGTTTCTGGATAAGCTAAAGTTTTCAATATTCCAGAAAAAGACCGCATTAATTGGCTTATCCTTATGTAGCTGTAGGACTCTCACTCTCCGCAGCTAGCTTTGACATTTTTTGCGGGTTTCAACTCAGTGATATTATGATATTATCCTGATCAATTAACAGGCTCCATTCAGTACCATTTTCTTATGTAGACACTCCAAGCTCAAAATTCCACAGCCTCCCCGTTGTCTGGGGAAGTATAACTCTTACATATATACTCTTGCCCACCCTTAAGGTTTGATGAAGATCCTGCCTCCAGACACATATAGCTTGAGGTCATCCATGTGGAACAGATGGGTGACCTTAAGCCTTCGGTTGCTGGAGGTGTCGCAGTTATACCCACAGGTTCCCCGTAGTGCAACGAACAATGGCAATAGAAAGATGCAGAAAGAAAGAGGGCTTAGAGAGTCTTTCTGAAACCCCTTCTAACGATAACCTGCTCTGTTTGGACTCTGAATTGACCAGATGTTATAGTGAAGTGAGTCCTCCAGAGCGGCACCAGCTGTTAAATGCATCCCACTATTTGATCGGGTACCGCAAGGCTTCTGAGCAAATGCATGACGAGCTCACGCGATGTTGTATCAAATGCCTTGCGATATTCGATCCAGGCCATTGAAAGGTTACGCTCATATTGAATGGAATCCTGCATGATACATTTGTCGATCAGCAGGTTCTCCTTGCAGCCGACGACCCCCTTCTCATATATCCGTTCAAACACCGGCTCAACTGCGGAGAGTATTAGTATTTATGACATGTGGGCAAACATTTTATAACATGCTTTCAAGCATGTTATCGGCTTGTAGTTCATGAGATCAGACAAATCTTCGTTTCTGGGGATTAGCACGGTTCGCCCTCCAAAACTAATCCAGAATCTGCTACTCTCCATCATGCCATGAGTTAAAAATGCTTGTTAGATGGTGGTGGGTACATGAACATTTTTTCCACCAGTAGTTATTTAGCCTATCAGGTCCTGAAGCAGCAAAGTTCTTCGAGCCCTTGAGGGCCCGTCGAATTTCTTTCAGAGTTATCGGATTGCGCAGTTCATTGGGCTCAGGCTGAAGAAGATAACTATAGAATGCTTTTTCGATTTCCACCCGATCAGCCGCCAGCTGGCTATCCACAACACGTGGAGGCTCTTGGAATAGGCGAGAAGAATCATCGCGGAACTTCATGGTTTCCGATTTAATCTGAGCTTCCATCTTGTGAATGCGTTGCTCATGCCTCCAAATCAGAGGGATGGTATCCCTCCTCTATGTTTGAGACGAAGTCTGAGCAGCGTCATACACGTCACAGTTGATTTTTCAGATGTCAGCCACCCGTGCCAGTTGTATTGGGTTCAGGGGCTTGTTGTTATGAAGTACCCTGCGGGTTCTGATCTCTTCCGTTGGCGATCTGATGCGGACATTCTCCACAGCCAAAACAACAGTGGAATATCTGCCACTTTATTAACCGGGTGATGAGGGGCTCTGACATAGCCTCTACCAGGAAAATGAAATACACAATCCCTCAGATATTGGGCGGAAAAGGCAGCATGCTCTCACACTACAGAGCATGAATTCTCGCCATGTATCCTCTCCGGGTGGGCTCACTGCTCTCATAGCAATGCAGAAGACCGTCCCTCAGTTCATCTGTCCAGTCAAAGCGTCCGTTGTCGTTAGGTGAAAATCCATTGTTCTGGGCCCCACCACCTTGCCTGTTGCCTATTCCAAGGAGGTTGGTTAGAGGGAGGCTCTTTCTCGTACAATTGGAACCGAGTAGTGGGGTAAGCCTAGTATACATTCCCTACAGTGTGGGCCTTGGCTGCCGGTCCGGTTTTGCACCTGTTGCTCAGGAAAGTGGTGTAGCAACTCACCAAGGCCTTGGATGATAGTTAGCTTCCCTGCTTATCCGCTTTATTATTATTATACGTTGCATATTCAAATGGCACATTTACTCACTTGGTATCTAGAAGACGCCAAATTCGGATCGTCCCTGTACAATACGGCAACCGGTGGAGCACTATCAACAGCGCCTCTGTCTGTATACAATGACTGGTACTGGTGCTGCTCCAAGTACTGCGTTCCTTCGGTATACCCGTTATTGTACTGGGCCGTCTGCAAGTTGGTATAATCGGCCTGGTGTTCCAAATCATTTGTGATGGTAACCGAAGTCAAGCTGCCGTCGATGGAGTATAACTGTTGAGGGTAGCCGCCGGCGGCTGAGTAGCCCTCCGGAACCATCTCGACAGTATCTCCTTGTGCGATGATCTCTTGGTAGGGGACCGATTCCGGAGACTCGATTTTCTGCGCTGCTGGACTCTGGTTTTGGGGGGTCGATGTCGATGTATTGACTACCTCTTCGCCAGCCGCATCCGGTGGTTGCTCGTCGTAGTTTTCCACTATGGTCCCCGCGGTTGTTATAAAGTTTCTTTTGATGACGCCGGTTGTCGGTGGAAGTGATCTCTGTGATTGCTGTTGTTGCTGTTGTTGTTGCTGCTGTTGTTGTTGCTGTTGTTGTTGCAGGTTTTCTTCTTCGTCTGGATCGATTTTCGGCTTGATATCTTTAATATCTTGCTCTTCGTTGGGGTCCATTGGGCTGTGGACAAAAAATTGTTGATGATACTGAATGTTACAGATAGCATTGTCAAAAGGTTGTTGACGATGTGGGTTGGTTTATTACTCTCGATCCGGTTTTCACAGCCAACCTAGTCAGATGCTGGATATCTAAAACGAATTTTGATGGCAGATTGTTTGTAAATTGTTAATTTTTGTATGGAGAACGGTTGAAGATAGAACAATTCTGCGAAAAGATTCAAAATGATTGCTCAAGAAAAGTCCCCAGGGCTAGAAAATACATGATCATCAGAATCAATTGTATTTCGCACTATATACACCCTCAAATTCTGAATCTGAATATTGCTGGAAGTTACAACTGCCAGTTTTATTTCAAAAATACCAGCTGATTCCACATATTTGAAAGATTTACAGACAATTTAAGTCAAGTAATGCAATATTGGATATTGAGGGAAACTGAATTTTCGAAAATACTTAGTTTTCATTTTTCAAGAAATTATCAGGTCCCATTAAAAGTATCTCGGTGAGCTGCTTCCAAATTATATAAAAAAGGGCGGAGAATTACCTCTTTAAACTTCAAATAAACTTTTCAATTTGCGAACGGTTATATATGGAGCAATTCTGCGAACGCCAATGATCAGCACGATGAAATTAGTATACTCTTATAGATAGATAGATAGATAGATAGATATTGATAGACAGAAAAAATAAATACTCGAAAAAAGTCCTATGGGAAAGACCCCTAAAAATCATTAGAATCACTTGAAATTTGCACTATATACGAAAAAAGTTGATGATAATTCAGAGAATTCATGATTTTTATATGTCCAGGTACAAGCTTCAACATTGGAAAGGTGTAAAACGTCAAAAATGTTCTGGCACTATAAAATTTTCCAAAATTTTCAACTTGTAAGTTTGTTTAAAAAAAATTAAAATTTTGTTTTTTCCGCTAACCAGCTGTCATCCCCCTACGAACGACAGCCCTCAGACGTCGAAACTTGTGCGAGCTCTGGATTAACGAGGTCTTACCTTTCAACGTGCGATTCCAAATTCAGTGAACATATTCAAAAACGGTTGAGTTTCACAAAAACGAATAAAGAATTATTGAAAAATAAATGCTGTAGAAAAATGTCCCTTCTAAAATCCTATCAACTCGAGAACGGTTATAGCCATAAAACAGCGATAAAACGTCAAAAATTATCTAGCACTAATGAATTTTCGAAATTTCTTATTTTTTATTCGAAAGAAAGTCGCAAAGTGCCCTCGAATGTATTTTGTCAGGCTGATTCTGAAAATATAATGAAAAATTGAATTGGATGAAGGATTAACCAAAAAAGAGCAATAATTTTCTCAAAATCGCAAAAATAGTGGCTATTTTGTTAATCCTTGGTTAATCGAGATACATTTTTTTTTAAATGAAACAAACACTTTCGAAAAAAATCGGAAATCCTACCAAATCTCTATTTTACTCGGAATCAATTTCAAATTCAGTGCGCATATACAAAGAAGATTGAATTTTACAAATAAGAGAATAAACAAATGTGAAAAAAAATTGGCAGGAAATAACAGCTCTCGACTCCAGAAAAATGATTTAGTACGCGAACGGTGATAGACATAAAAAGACATAAATATCATTGAAAATACAAAATCATAAGATTCACTTATTTATACGCATCTTCCATGCTGATTCCGATATTATTTATGTATATGACCAGATCTACATGGCATAAAAAAGGACAAAAACGTCAAAATCCCTCACTCTACCTAATTTTTTAAAGTTATTATTTTCGATTTTTAAAAAAATCGCAAATGTCCCTCAGATTTTCAACGACTAGCTGATTCTGAATGATACTACAAAAAAAATTTCATGATGAATCGACAAAATTTCGGATTCCCAGTCGAAAAAATGCACCTTTCCACAAAATTGGCATTTTCTTGGTGACATGGCGTTCTAATTCATCTCATTTCGCATTTTGAAGATATTTTCAAACGATTAAACTGAAGCAATGTTGATATTGGGGGTAACAGAATTGTCTACAATTTTCATATTTCGTTACATAACATACTATTAATTTCGATATATGTTTACTTTAAAAATAACTAAAGCTTATTTTCGGCGCCTCATACTCATTTTCATTCAAATTTCACGCTCCGGTATTCATAAATCCACAATGATTCATTGATGGGTATTTTTCAGGAAGATTATCCAACTCGAAGCATTGAAATGGTTTGGGTACAGTTAGGACTATGTTCGTTAAAAAGCATGGACGTAGCATTTGAAGAAAACATGATGAAAATTATCGTTGAGTGAACTCAGTCTCTCTCCACAAAATCAGGACAAGGGCATATACATTTTCAATTATCTTGTACACACGGAGAGGAATATCCAGTAGGTTTCGGAGAATTCTCGAACGGAAAATAAAATGAGATAAAGTTGGTACTGATTTCGAGTATTTCCTCGATGTAAGGTTTCGGTTTTCACTATCGAACTAGTCCTATGGGAAAGACCCCTAAAAATCATTAGAATCACTTGAAATTTGCACTATATACGAAAAAAGTTGATGATAATTCAGAGAATTCATGATTTTTATATGTCCAGGTACAAGCTTCAACATTGGAAAGGTGTAAAACGTCAAAAATGTTCTGGCACTATAAAATTTTCCAAAATTTTCAACTTGTAAGTTTGTTTAAAAAAAATTAAAATTTTGTTTTTTCCGCTAACCAGCTGTCATCCCCCTACGAACGACAGCCCTCAGACGTCGAAACTTGTGCGAGCTCTGGATTAACGAGGTCTTACCTTTCAACGTGCGATTCCAAATTCAGTGAACATATTCAAAAACGGTTGAGTTTCACAAAAACGAATAAAGAATTATTGAAAAATAAATGCTGTAGAAAAATGTCCCTTCTAAAATCCTATCAACTCGAGAACGGTTATAGCCATAAAACAGCGATAAAACGTCAAAAATTATCTAGCACTAATGAATTTTCGAAATTTCTTATTTTTTATTCGAAAGAAAGTCGCAAAGTGCCCTCGAATGTATTTTGTCAGGCTGATTCTGAAAATATAATGAAAAATTGAATTGGATGAAGGATTAACCAAAAAAGAGCAATAATTTTCTCAAAATCGCAAAAATAGTGGCTATTTTGTTAATCCTTGGTTAATCGAGATACATTTTTTTTTAAATGAAACAAACACTTTCGAAAAAAATCGGAAATCCTACCAAATCTCTATTTTACTCGGAATCAATTTCAAATTCAGTGCGCATATACAAAGAAGATTGAATTTTACAAATAAGAGAATAAACAAATGTGAAAAAAAATTGGCAGGAAATAACAGCTCTCGACTCCAGAAAAATGATTTAGTACGCGAACGGTGATAGACATAAAAGACATAAATATCATTGAAAATACAAAATCATAAGATTCACTTATTTATACGCATCTTCCATGCTGATTCCGATATTATTTATGTATATGACCAGATCTACATGGCATAAAAAAGGACAAAAACGTCAAAATCCCTCACTCTACCTAATTTTTTAAAGTTATTATTTTCGATTTTTAAAAAAATCGCAAATGTCCCTCAGATTTTCAACGACTAGCTGATTCTGAATGATACTACAAAAAAAATTTCATGATGAATCGACAAAATTTCGGATTCCCAGTCGAAAAAATGCACCTTTCCACAAAATTGGCATTTTCTTGGTGACATGGCGTTCTAATTCATCTCATTTCGCATTTTGAAGATATTTTCAAACGATTAAACTGAAGCAATGTTGATATTGGGGGTAACAGAATTGTCTACAATTTTCATATTTCGTTACATAACATACTATTAATTTCGATATATGTTTACTTTAAAAATAACTAAAGCTTATTTTCGGCGCCTCATACTCATTTTCATTCAAATTTCACGCTCCGGTATTCATAAATCCACAATGATTCATTGATGGGTATTTTTCAGGAAGATTATCCAACTCGAAGCATTGAAATGGTTTGGGTACAGTTAGGACTATGTTCGTTAAAAAGCATGGACGTAGCATTTGAAGAAAACATGATGAAAATTATCGTTGAGTGAACTCAGTCTCTCTCCACAAAATCAGGACAAGGGCATATACATTTTCAATTATCTTGTACACACGGAGAGGAATATCCAGTAGGTTTCGGAGAATTCTCGAACGGAAAATAAAATGAGATAAAGTTGGTACTGATTTCGAGTATTTCCTCGATGTAAGGTTTCGGTTTTCACTATCGAACTAGTCAGATGGTGGATATCTGAAACAGGTGTAACCACTGATAACATTGCTAAAATTACAGACAGTATTTTTAAACCGATGAATATATATATATGGTGGCCAAAAATAGGCAAACTAAGAGCGAAACTGGTACGTTCCTTGCCTTTGTATTGAGGGAAAATGGCAGTAGTCATGATCCAAGCCTTCGTCCTTCAGCATCATTGTAAAGATTGAGGCAAGGATAGGGGTAAACAGGTCGAATGAATTTACCTTACAATTTCTACCAGGAAAACTCCCTGGTTCATATCAGAATCACGGACGTTATCGTTTGAGACGTACCAGCAAATGGGCCCTGCGAACAATAGATTCAAGGGTGGGAAAGGAACAGACGCTAAAATCCAGGAGGCGGATTTCAGATTGTTTCACGAATCACCTAACTTTTTGGAGAAAACGTTTCAAAAGCAAAGCTTGTGCGAGCAAGGAATATTGAATGTTAAGGTCAGTTTTTCAGAAAGAAATCGGCTCTATCATGCTATGCTCACGGAAGAAATTCTTATTTTTTCGACAGTCAGTCGAATAGCGTAGCAACAGAACTCCGTGCTAGTTGTCTTGGAGTTGTCTTGACGATCGCGTGAATGGGCAGTTTTGACATGTTGATAATGAGGTGAGATAGATAGATAGAATATATTTTGTGGGCGGACAGAACCATGTTATGCACCCACCGCTGCTGGAGACTGGTTCAATTTTGATGGTAGTTTATTTCGCGAGCGAAAGAAGCCACCCCTCTAACCGATACCCTTCTCATACACCTTGGGCTCAGAACGATACTCCCGAGGTGCGCTTCCCTTATTGCTGCCACTGCTGGGCATTCTTCGAGGATGTGGGTGGCTGACTCCTCATCCTCCAAGCACCATCTGCATTCAGTATCATCTGTGATACCTATAATGTTGAGTTGCTAGTTGAGATGGCGGTGATCCGTCAGGAGCCCTACCACTATTCTTAGTGGAAGGGCCTTCGATGTGGAGTTTCTTTCCATGCATCCTGGAATTGGACTTCCCGGATTTCCTTCATGGTTGAGACGCTCCATGATTTAGAAACTCCTAGAATAAGTTCTGGTCTGTTGAGCGTTTCGCACCTTGTCTGGCCATGATCAAGAGGTTATTGTGAGAGTTAAATAGACTGTCACTAATTTCACAGCTTTTTATTGAAGCTTCCGCCCATAAAATCATCCGGTAGCCTTATCTTAACGTTTATGCACTAATAAATAAATCTTCAGTCCCCGAAGACTGAGGGGCTAGAGAAAATTGATCCCAGGTACGGTCTGAATGTCGAAAAAGGTGACTAAAAAAACTACACCTGCAAGAAATATCGAAACATAAACTTCTGAAATCCTTTCGAGGACAGCCAAGCCAACCATCCCAAGGTAAAGTTCCCAGAAGACTTGGGCAAGCTGGGAATGACAAGAGTCTTCCCTTTCAAGGTGCGATCCCAAGCACGAATTGTTCTTGAATCATTATATCCTACAACAGCGATTTCTGATTCTGTTCAAACAAACTGTTAACTGGTAATATACAAAACCAATTATAAATGAACAGGTAGTGACTCAAATCCCTTTTACTAAAAATCTGTACGTTCATGATTCTAAACGAATCGGAAGGTACGACAAAAGTATATTTGAACAGCATATCCGTTTCCCGCTCGCGTGGCGTTACGATTTACCTATTTTTTAGAAGTATGATGTTGAACTGCACCCAAAATTCAAACATGTGACGTTTTGACTCGGTCTGCCTTGGGTTAACGGATCATTTCGCCTTATCTCGATATTTCACGTGTATTCAGAGTAAGTGGTAGTCCCTATCCGATGAATGTCCACCGTTTATCTACAGTAAATATACACTCTGTGCGTATATTTTTTTGAAGAGATCAACAGCCCAATCACTTTCGATTCAATGAAAGTTCATAATATCAATAGTAAAAATGTACAAGGTTGTCGACAGCTCAAAGTAGTAGATTTGCCACGTACAGATCTGGTTAATGAGGTAGCTGTTATCATATCTACATCAGAACATCATGACACTGTACACTATCAAGCCCCTGATGCCACAGCAGCTGGTCTGGTCGATGCAGATATTCATGAAATTCTCACAAAGAGAAGGTTGACATCGGGCTGATTAACATCACCGTGTGAAGATGTTCAGACGAAGTACAAATCGCAAAGTAGGAATACCGTCACTTCGATTGGCAAGCATGAACAACGTATTCATTAGATGGGAGCTAATACAGGTCCTAGCGGAATTGTAAAAAGTGATAAACTCGAAGTTGTTACTGAAATATGGAGTTACGGAAAATGCATTACTTTGGCAACGAGGATTGATCGAACCCAAGAATGTTTGATAGTAATAACTGCAAAACAAAATTTAAATTCACTTGAATTTTATGACAAAAATTCAGTTTGGACAATTTTTTTTGCTGAGTTTAAACAGTATTTGACCCTGAAGGAAATTAATAACAATGCCAATAAAACAAATGTGTTGCTGAATTGTTTAATGAAAGCAACTTTCAAGATGATAACAAAGCTGTATGTACCAGATGATCCTGTAAATTAACAGTTCTGATGACTTGAAACCTTTTCAATGAGTTAAACTATTTTTTGGCATAACATTACAAATGTGCGGTTTTGGAGATGAACTCTAAGCCGTTTTAAAAGATATTTTTGTTGAAACAATGAATCCATGTTTAATATTTCATATATTATAAAAATAAAGTCACATTTCACCTTATCGTCCTTGTAAGAATTCAGACAGAGATAAGAATCATCCAAAAAAAAAGGTAAAACTCCTCCAACCTCACCAGATCAAAGCATCAGCAAAGTCCGCTGTATCAGTTAACATATAAAATCAGATGGGGTATAAACTACCAAAAGTAAAGTCGTATAATGTACGGGGTTTCGGAAAGGACGGTCACGATAGTCATCAGTGTCAAAGGTGTGGTGTGAAAGGTCATATAGCAATCGTTTGCCGACAAACAAGAAAGTTGTTTCAACCTAAAGAATGATATTTATTTCTCGATAAAATACAGAATATTCAATGTCCATAAAAAATTTCATTGAACTATTGAGAAAATGAGACTAAATTGTGCTTTACAGGGTGTTTCAAAATTCAGTATCAAAATTGTCGAGTCATTGTAAGAATCTACAGTGAGATGTTTTGTCAGGAGTAAAGTCCTTCTTCTCTACATAAACTTTCTAGTTCTTAATCATGGAATATTAGTAAAACGGTTGATTAATATTCATTTGGCTGGGAGAGGATAATTATAATGTTGTCTAACCTACCCTGGCACTGATGGGAGACAAAACTTCGGAATATGTATGTCTGCACTGTTAATTTTTTCACGTACATG
Organism: Chrysolina americana; assembly: GCA_958502065.1. Lineage (NCBI taxonomy): Eukaryota > Metazoa > Arthropoda > Insecta > Coleoptera > Chrysomelidae > Chrysolina > Chrysolina americana. The sequence goes on from OY293410.1 coordinate 8,850,640, forward strand.
ATCAATATGTAGTGACCGGTTCATATCAGAATTAATGCAGGATACCCAAAATCGTTGTTATAATCAGGCATTTCAATAATATTTCCTTTATTATTGATATGCTTTGGGTTTAGCCTTGAATAGAACTACATGAAAACAGTTAAATTGGAATTAAGAATTAATTTGGAATACCAGTATGTGAATTCTTGCGATATTATATTCACTTTTTCTTTCAATTCATTTTGATTTTCTGCATTCATGGCATAAGAATACTCATCGGCATATATAAGAGTGCATTTTGTGCTTATGTATACTGGCATATCATTGATGAATAACAGAAAGATATCAACTGAAACTTCAGTTGAAACGTCTAGAAGAGTACTTCGACCACGCCACTGAAGATGACTGCCGCAGTTGCAGTTAAAACGTTTGGAGATTTAAACAAAAGAAGACCACGGCAAAACCCGGAAACCAACCAAAACAACGATACTAGAGTTGTTTTTTGGCTTTGAACCGCATTCAATAATGTTTTAAAAACATATTTAATTTACGTCATAGATTTGACTATGTGTCAGAATATTGCATTAGGTTTAAAAACATTCCGTTTGTGACGTCAATGTTTCAACGCTAAAACGCAAAGTTTTTAAAACAGACCAAATAATTTAAAAAAAGAGGTACGCCAAAAAAACAGCTCTAGTCTGTTGGCATGCTAGATGATTTAAATCCTAAAACCTAAACTTTGTTTTGAATTCATTCTCAATATTTCAAAAACTGAGGAAACTGTGAAAAAAAAATCTTGAAACTTAACAGTCTATAGATCGCTAACAAAGCGTTCCGCAGACACATGTTCATTGAAAAAAGAACGTTTCATTTCGACTTAGAAAATACGGCCCTGAAATCACGATACTGAATTTTTGAATACCCTCTATAGAATTAACCAAGCTAGTAATACGCCCAAGGCAACGGCGTATGCAGAAAAATCCAATCCACCGTATGTCTGTTTGCTAATAATTTGTTCAACTTTTTTCGTTTCAGAATTTTACACAATCGGTATCCAAACATAATTAAACCCATCTTATAAAACAAGAACATTCAGTAATAATTCGTAAATAAGTCGTAAAGCATTCAAACAACACGAAATAAGGTTGAAGTCTGCATTACTTTATTTCAGTCATGCTATTTGAAAAGGTTTAGAAACGCGAGAAGCGTTATACCCTTCATAATTCTTCTTGTTTACCCAAACTGTTTGAGCAGTAAAACAAACAAAAAGCAGTTACAATTGCCTTAACGATATCATATATTTTATTCATTTCAATACCGCGGATGGATTGGTGTACGTGATCGCATCATTCCAGTTCACATCAAGGTAACTGGTATGTTTTTGATATTCCAGAGCTCTTTTACGAATTGAGGATAACACAGGTCACACGATGATGTAACACTGACTTAGAAGCCTGGTAGGCTTCAACAGAAGATAATTTCATATTTATCCATATGTCCAAGTTCTGGCACAAAATATTGATCGAATTTTTCTTATGAAAACACCACCTAGTTATTGTAATTTAAAACTTAATTCTAAACTAAACTATACTCTCGCATTACGTGGAGTGGCCCATTCTGCTCTACCAGAGGCAAATTTCTTCGAATGTCTCTGATGAGATCCTGGATGGAATTTACATTAACTTATCTCAGTTTTTCGTGAATTCGCCGTCTTGGTTGTTTTTCATCTTGAACTTCTTAGTGTCCATGATAAACCTTCCTCGAAAGTAAAGCCCAAAAATCCTCTCTTGGACGAGCCTGCGGCAAGTTTGGAGGAATATCTTTTTTGGGTGCAAAAGGTATGTGGTGTTGTCGAAGACAGTTTTGGATAACTCCTGAGCAATTGCATGATGCTGAGTCTGGCCAAAACATGATATACACATTAGCATTATGTTCGTGGACAAACTGAAGTAATTTGGACAGGCAGTTATCAATATATCTCTGACTATTCAAAGCATCAACCCCTCCTTCTTCCCACAAAAGGTCGGGATACATCCCTGTTAGGAATTGCGCACCAGACAAAGATTTTATCTGCAAATTTCGCTTTATGTTTGTATCTAACATTGTCAGGGCAATCCTCTTCGTTATCCGTAAAAAATCCACCGTTTTCTTTCATCTCAGAATTACTCGCGAAATACTTTTTGTTTTCTAAAATGATGATCTTTTCATTGGCAAAGTGCCTCAGCTGACAACAGCATTTTGGTATAAGAAGGAGTTGCGCTAGAGAGTATAAATGTTGTTGTGATGACTGTATTGTTTCTTCAATGTCATCTACGCTCAATTTACAGAGTTCTTCACGACGGCACGCTCCACATAATCCAAAAATGTTTGCCACTTTGATCATAAGATATTTCGTATCAGGAGCTTCATTTAAAAATCTGACAATTTGTTCCCTTGTCAGATTCTTCAATTTTTTCGTACAGTATCTGACACTTTTCACTTTCAAAAACGCGATCAATTTATTGTATTTTAGATCCATGTTTTTCTTGATTTTAAATTCAGCTTTCGCATCATAGATAATTCAGACCACAGCGTTGATGACTAACAAAACTTCGATTTTTCTTCTGAATAAACTAGTTGAACTTGTCTTAAATTTTTTTCATATTGTTTCCGTGTTTTTCAGGCAACAGATCTGAAATTACTCTGGATTTTCACTTCGTTTTCTACACGAAGCAATTTTAATATTCATACCTTATCTATGTTCTGAAACTTTCTTTGGGAATCACATATTTCTAATTGTTAACGGTTATCATTGGCATCGCTGGTTATATTAACAAATTTGACTTCCTGGTAATATAAATGTCTGATAAAATTGAACATTATCTGGAGGAACTTACACACTAGATTGTGTATTGCTCTGTACTGACTAACACGTGATACAGAGATAAGCAGGTGGGTTAAAAAAAGTTGTTTTGAAATCATAATTTCTGAAAGAACTTGTTGTGAAGTGCAGCTTTCATCTATAAACTTTGTATGAAATGTTGTTGTAATGAGTTTGTCTTCTATTAAACACATTACAGTTTGCCGACACCTCTTGTGCTATTGCATGCATTCTGACAAAATATTTTTTTACTGCTTTATTCTATATTTCGATCCTTCTCTACGCTGACGCCTAAACCACGTGAAGTGTCGTTCAAAAAACTATTGATCCTCAACCGTTGCAAGTTTCGTCTGTAACTTCTCCTGTGCTAAATCTCGAATACTCTGAGTCCCCATCAGAGTTATTCAAAATTCCTAGTGTCTTGATCAGTTGGTGGCCTCACGTCTTAATGCCTGTCTTTTTTTACGAGGATTGGAACTTAATTTTTAAGATGTGGAAATACTGATGTGAATATTTCAAATCGTTAAGTTTTACATTTTGTATGATGAACATACCAGTTCGTGTTGTCATGCAAGTCCTATTTGTCTTGGTCGAAGAACGGAATTGAATCTTTCGAAGTGGATCAAACCAGCAGCATGCTTGTCGATTGATATATTGTTCGCACAGGATATCATATAATTTGATACTCACCCAAAAAACTCGTGTTGATTGGTGAAACAGGCGAAGAATCCTGGATTTGCATATGGCCTCGGTGGCACTCAGACATGCTTGTCTTTGCAGTGCTCTAAGTCGTCGAACTTCTCCTACCTGCTTCATTTTCGGCCACCATACTTATAACGTATTGGTCGGTGGTATGTGGGAGTGGTTCGACGACTGCAATGATCAGCACGTCTGAGTGCCACCGCACTAGAGGTCTTGCTCAACCTGCCTCAACTACAAGCGAGGCCATCAGTCACGAGCAGGTTGCTTAGAGGACAAACACCTATAAGAAACATGCACGGGAGAGGCTACAATAAGCTATAGTTGGATATGTTATAAGAATGCCATCAGATAGTATACTTCCCAGATATAGCTTTATGTTTGAGTCACGACGTTTTTACAGTTCCGAGAACCCAAGAAAATATTTAGAATTCTGTTGTAATTTATTCTTTTATTGGTAATGGGGTCTGGAAATGCCTAGACAAACTTAATGATCTAGGCTGGAACAACAAGGTGATCCTCCTCTGGGGGCTGGGGCACATCGGGGTGGAGGGCAATGAACAAGCAGATACCCTGGTACAAAATTAGGCCGGAACCATTCTGCGTACTGGAAAATCTTACTTCCAAGAAGAATGAAACTGAAGAAGCAATGAGAGCAACATACTGGCAAAGACTTCCCGGGCTGAGGCAGGCCAAAGATCTCCTCGGTAATCACAACCGAAAAAGTTCGAAGAGACTGGTTAACCTCAGCAAAACTAGTCTAAAGACAATCACGGGATTTCTGACGGGGCACTGCAGACTCAAAGAACACCTAAGGAAGCTAGGTTTATAGGAGGACAGCACCTGCAGATTCTGTGGCGAACATCCAGAAACACCACGCCATATATTGATGAAGTGTTATGCTGCACATCACAAAAGATTGAATATACTGGAATCACACCAGCTGACTGTATGAGAAATACCACCAATAGAACCCCTTGAAATCCTTAAATTCCTCAAGGAATTGAGGCTTGAGGGGCTGCTGTAAACGAGAACACCTTGAAATAGCAGAATGGGGCACAATAGATCTAATTAGGTCGCAGCGCATCAGTCACCATCTTTACTTACCAATACCAAATTCATTCTTTGTTCACTGATTCAAAGTTATCAATAAAATATACTAGCTGATTGAATTTTATCGGCCAATTAAGAAAGGAATATTCTTCACTCCCCAAGTGCAGAGCTAGAATATTGTCTCTTTTTTCGTTAGTATTTGCATTCACGCACTAAGGCACTATAAACATTAACAGCCTTTATTTTTCTTATCATTGGGTAAACAATTTTTGAAAATAGTCAAAATCACTATTATTCAGTTGACCTCATTCATAATAACGTTGTCTGCTTGCACCATTCGTATTGTTTTATTTATGATTGGCTTATGCACAGCAAACCTTCATTTCAGGAATTTATAAAAATTTAGAGATCATAAACGTGATGTCATTCAAATTTCATATGACCAAAGCTTGAGCAAACATCATATAATATATGGACTTGTAAACATAACGGATATATTTCGAATTTACGTGACGACTATTCTATTAATGCAACAGGAGAATATTATAGCGTTCTTATGAATTGGATGGCTCATTCATAATACGACAAGTTGCTGTTATTTGCTATCAAGGAATCGAAATTTCAATGAACTCTCAAGATTACCTCAAATAATGGAAGAGAATACTTTTTTCTCATAATGGTAAAGTGTAGATAACTCTGGAAATTTCATGTGTGTTGTATACTCAACTGAATTAAGGAATTAAAATTGATAGAAGCAAGGCCGAAAATGGACTAGATGAACAAGAAGGTCAAGAAGAGAAAGAACTGGCAGAAGAAACAATTTAAAAATCTGAGACCAGTATTTCCTCAGTTCTTGGATTCAAGAAAATAAAAATTTTGAAAAACAGAATATTTGTTTCATTTGGTCTCCAAAAAGGAAATGTAGATCGTTTAACTTTTGTTTTTATTGCAAAATCATTATTTGTTTAGAATTTACCAAGAAGGTATGCCACGATTGTATGTTATAATCATATAAGTATTAAAAAATAGCCAAAGTTTCGTATATCCTAGAAACTCATTTGAGTCGGTTCTCAAGTTACTCTCGTCTGTTTAACAAATGAAAATCCCAAAACGAATTTTGTAAGAAATGCGTTTCCCGTGACCGCATCTATGTGGATTGTCGCATAAACTACACCTTTATGGTTAAGGGTTAAACATTATATTATTGATCCCAATCCAAACTAACGTCTTGAACCAAAAATTTTTGGGATAGTTGTGACACAATCACATAACATTGGTTATCCTCATAATTTTCATAATAATCATGAATCAGATGTGAGGCCTGTTCATAACCTAAAAAAGTATTCTTATCTGTTGCCTATACTTGCAAATATTCCTCATAGCAATTTTAAGACGATTAACACCTTTTTCAGATCTTAAAAAGACGGATTTGCTTCAAATATGAAGCATTAACCTCACCCATTTAGTTTCACACCTGATTTTTTTGTTAAAAAGTTTTTTCACAAGCAAATATAATGTCAACAAGTCATGTGCCAAGTTTCATAGTGCTACTAATCCAAGTTATAGCAGAATCAAAATACGCATACATAGTTCAGATATACCAACCTCTACTTATATAATTACTACTTTCAACTTCAAATTACTGCCAGATTTATTCCATTTTTTTTTCTATTTTTTATTTTATTCTGTTATGAATCAACTGCCAATAAATATTTATATCTTTTCAAGTGCGAATTACTGTCAAACTCATTCCAAAAATGTTTCTCTTGTTTCTTATGTTTCGAATTATTTGCTGATACATTTTCGTATATCTAAACTCATTAGAGTAGGGAAAGTCTTTCAACTGATGGCCCATTCTTATCCATATGATAAGAGTTTATCAACATTTTGATTTCTTGATAACGAATGACGTCAATCAGTGTTAATTATTCATTAGGTAAGGTTAGGTTGAATAGAGTTAAGTTGATATAATTCGTAACCATGATACATCGAAAGGGTGTGCTGGTCTCATTTATTCCAATCATTCCCCACGTTCGTGGGGTGAGTGATTACTGGGTTCGAAAATCATACCGTAAGTAGACGGCTAATATTTCTGCCGCATCACGGCAAGCCGGTATGATTTTCAGATTTGAGAGCAGCGTGTTCATCATTCCTCCAAGTAATCTTATGATCAGAACCACCGTTTTGACAGAATGGTTTGGGTAAAGCCTGCGGAGTTCAATGAGTAGGTCTCGATATTTAAACCGTTTTTTCTCCTCTTCTTGGACGATGTTCGTTTTGCCAGGAGCCGAAAATTCTATGACGAAAATCGTCCTACTTTGATGGTCGAGGAGGACTACATCAGGCTTAGTGGGCCGTATTTGCCTGAGGGTGGGAAATGAGTAGTTCCAATAGATTCGACACTTCTCATTCTCCACAACGGACTCGAAATCCTCCCGGAGCATAAGGCGCAACACCGGTGGTAGTACATACAACACTCATTGGACTGCGTTATGCCTGTGAATATAGGCTGAGACCGCATAAGCTGGACAAGCTGACAAATGTCCCACGACACGCTCTGCATCTAGTGTCAGGGACCTCTATACCCATCACCGCGATGGTTTATTATTATCATTGATATTAATATCATTTCAAACAAAAAACGTGAGATGCATGCAATCGATAATTGATGCATCAAGTCACTAACGATTTTTCTTCACTAAAAATGTTATATACTGTGGTGTGATGATTTTCAACGAGAGTTACACTCTATATTATCATCATCCATTGCATGCAAAAAGTCTTACAAGTTGTTTCATAGGTATTCAAAATCCACAGTCGCAAATTTTTAGAACGGTTGATAAGGGATTAGGAATGTGTTTGGAGTGAGAAGAAATTATTTTATTTTCGTGAGCCCGTTTAAAAACGTAGAGGATATATTCAAAATCAAATTATTCAAATAATTATTTACTGTTAGTTTTTTTGTACCATCGTATCGTTAAACAGACTTTAGGCATAGACTTTTGACAGCTGACCCTGACTTTCACACCTTTATTAAATATCTCAAGAGTGATTCGTCGACTTGTATTTTGAATATTTCGGAAACGAATCAATTGCATTAGGTATTCTATTAAATCTGTATCAAAACATGATCGAATCTTTTTAGATTCTTCACACGAATCCAGTCGTAAGATAATTTTCCATCAGTTCGTGAAGACAAGCAATTATGAAATAAGTTTTTACTGAAATTTCATATAGTCAGTATAGGTAATCTCATCTCTACTTGAAATATGTTATTGAGAAATCATTTATTTTTTCATGCCGGTTTTAGGTGATATTAAATATTAGAAATTATTCATAAGGGTTGAACCTATATCAATTCTTGATTGCCAAAAAGATGCTCCATTCTTATTTTAAAAAGTTTGATAACAAAAAATAGCAAATATCTTTCCAAACTGCATCACAGCAAACCAAGATTGACGTAACTTTCATATCCGAACATGTCAATAACGTGAAGGAAAAATAAAAATTGTATCAGACGTTAGTTAATACATGCAGGCATGAAAATTTTTTTAGAAATCTTGGCAATATTCATTTCTGGAGGACTCAAAAATTACTGAAAAATTCGTAGTACATTAAAGTGCAATTTTTCAGAGATACGAATTATTCGAAGATGGAATAATAAACCAAACTTCCTTTATAGTATTGGGTATCAAAAAGAATTACACTATGTACTCAATTTGGCGGATACTATAGAAACCTGAATGATGTCATATTTTCATAATGGATGACACTCAGAAAATGTTTGTATTGATTGTATTTTTCACAATTTTGAATTTAACCTTTTCACTGACGTTCAGTTCAATTCATTACGAGCTGCACTTAATGCTAAACGGAAAATCCTGAAAGCACAAACCGAAAAGAGAAAATCTAGTGCATCACCTCTCAATAATTCTGCTAAGTATTTCTTATAAGAATTTGCAGATTATATGACAAAAATGAACCGGAAGGACTTCAAAAGAAATTAAATCACATGTTTGCATTTGAATTAGCTTGGCGCGAAGGAGAAGCAGCTTATTGCAAAATTACTTATTTCGTATTTGGAATGTTAACGTATCGAGTATAATCAATCCTCTATTTTTGAAAACGAGACAAGGCGGCAACAATAAATTGTGTGACAGCAAATGGATCACGTCTAATATTTTAGAGGAAGATGTTTGTCCAATACGATTATTTAAAAAGTCAATGGAAAAACGATACACGATACACAGAATATTTCTTACACCAAATCCCTTTTGGAAGAAGAAAAATTCTGAATGTTGGTGAAAGAAGTGCCGATTGGAATCAATAAAATTTCTAAATATATCAAATGCTGTAATAGATGACGAACGTGTCAAAATTAATTACAAATCACTTAAATCGAGCGACAGCAGTTAGCGAATTAAGTAAAAGCGGAATTGAAGAACAAACTCTAATAAAAATAACAGGACACAGCAATGCATTATCAATAAAACCATACTTCGAGCATTATTCAATCAATTCGTTTGGAAAATTAAAAAACTTCAACATCTACTATCGAAACGGTAGCCGTGGCACCAGCAGCGACATCACTGATCCTAGTATGAACTTTTGTAACTGCGTTTTTAATAATAGTACATTCAAATGAAAATGTGTTCATTTTTGATGTTTCATAAATGAAGTGTGCATGTTTCTAAATTTCTTATTTGATTTGTCCTGCCGAATAACACTCGATGTTTGATATCAGGTGAATTTGTGTTGTTCAAATCCTAAACTGTTTACTTCAGCAATTTGACTCGAAAAACTTTCAACCTAAAAACGCTCCACCTCCGGTGATAGTTTTTTATTAGAAAACCTAAATTTAGCAGATAAAATACAAACCTCCCCTGCAACTATAAGTGAAAATTTGACAGTTTCCCAAACTCATAATTAAAATTGTATTCTCCGTAATCACTGTCCCTTAATCATTCAATACCAATCAGTAAAACTGTTTCTAAAACTGCTTTGAAGAGTGTCGATAGCGCTCGAGGAAAAATCCTTTTGTTCATATCTGCAACCAGAAACCATGTGCTATTTTTCACGGAGACTGGTCAGGATTGAATATTTCAACATCCAAAATACTCTCAACTTTGAGAGGGTAACCACATTCAAGTCTTGGATTCAACTTCGTTTTGGAAAAGTACTGCATTTGGTCCTATAACCTATTTTATACAAAGCGTTGAAATCATCAACCATTCTCTACTAATCCCAAAGACGCTATTTCTCAAAGGCTTGTATTCGACGCAGTAGTAGAAAAAGGATAGTGTGTGACTTGTTTGGGTCACTCTGCGCCATCTTAATGGAACCCACACTCTTGTGCGACAAGTATTTTCGAAAATTTGTTGTGCATCACTTCATTTTCCATATTTTCCAGTCAGTTTTCAAACCAAATATTTTTGAAATTTTCTGAACGTTTATTTCCATCGTTCCGTAATACAATTTTCAAAAGTTAGGCTATTTGAAAAGTTTGAACTCACCTATCACCCATATCGCACTCACAAATAAAATATATAATCTTGTCGCGTATGACTCGAGATATGTAATGGAAATGGTAGGATGGTGGGTAATTCGTTATATAGCATCATTCCCACCTGCGATTTCATAATGCGGCGTCATCTTTAGCGACAGCCAACAAAATGGATGCCCTCCCTAAATATCATGTATTGACACGGCTATTTAAATATTTCCGGTGGCAATATTTCGGTTTTTCTTTCGATTTGCTAGAAGGGATTCCTTATTAAATATTTTTTTATATTATCTGTCCTTAACCGATAATAATTATAATAAAGATGTGTATCAGCGTTATAAAGTTTATCTTGTCAACATTATAATCACTACCCCAAAGACAAACTCGCTTTTTATCAGTTGAGTAAGAGATGCAAATGATTATGCTGTGTTATACAATACTCCACTGTTCGTGAAGTTGAGTTTTTCAGTGAGAAAGGCCCAAGGGCGTTTCCATCTTTTTAACGAGAATATGACTAAAGAAATCGTCTGCTTTGCTGACTTCACACTGAAACTATATCATCGTTCAAAGTTCGGAACTGTCGCTTTTAATTGGTGCGTGATTTGTCACAAAGAAAATATTGCGTAATTATGGATATAGATTAACGTTTTCCAAGTAAGTACCTGAATTCCCTCAATTTGTTCGATGAAATGAAACTGCGAATACTTATTATGAGTATTAGAAAAGGGTGTGTATCTTGGTACGGGGGTTCATACAGATATGGAAAAATATTGTCGTCATATAGCACCAATACTGCCGCGACTGCAGTTAATGTACTGACACTGTCACGTAAATTGTGCTAGAGGCAAACAGTTTGTAGGGCGGAGAACAGTAATCCAGTTGAAAACTTAACTCGCCATCACGTATTTTTGTTATATTTTGTACAGGTCAACTGACTACACTATCAAAAAACCGTTTTGAGAACGCTATATGCCAATAATATTTTACCATAGCTGTATATTACCCCTTCAGCAAACGCTTTTCTTCCACACTTGAGTTCTGTGGTTACAAATCAAGTGTTGAAGAAAGGCGTACGTTGTAGGGGTAATATATAAACCTCCGAACCAAGATAATACATAATTTTTCAACGATTCTGAAGATACTCTTTGATATACCTATATATACCAGCGTCGGATTGTTGGCAAGGGGGCCTACCAATAAATTCACGATTAGGCCAATTGGACTTTCACTCAATAACTTTTTGTTGTAGAGCTGAAGAGATACTGACGAAACTGCCCGAAGTCATAGCGCCCTTATTTTCTGTACGATTTAATGACAATATTTCCCAATGGCATATAGCCTGTGTGGGTAGAGGACGATTATTATTATTGTTATTTACTGTAGGTTACCAGCAAATATATTTGATGATAATCGGCCCTGATTTTCAAATTAATACTTCATCTTTCTTCTAAACTTTTTCTGATAGTTTTTTTTTCCAAGTTCACTGTTTTTAAAATAGATTCTCGAGCAAATTAAATAAAAATATATTTTTCTTTTATGTAATGAGAAAAGGGCAATATTCATAAAAATAATTTGTTCATTTTACATGTTTTATTATAAATGAAAATATTATGTTGATTGACTTCATCGACTTCATTTGGAAGACATTTTTTACGTTGTATTCCTTCTACATGCCAAACCTTTTATCTGAGCATAAACAATTTATATAATTTCGGAATCTGCATTAAATTTTGCGTATATAGTGCGGTTTGCAAGTGAACCTCCCAATTTTGTTTTTTTCATGATTTTTAGGGGTCTGCCCCTTTGGAGTTTTTTCGATTTTTCGAATAATTTTGTTTCAGATCGATTGACTCAAAATTCACAGATTACACTAATTTGATCATTCTGAATCGATTAGCGATCGCAGAATTGCTCTATCTCCAACCGTTCTCTCGAGTTGAAGAGTTCATCTGGAGTGGAGAGTCATTTCCCTCCATATTTTTCCCAGTCCTATTCATGACATTTATGACGTTGTATTTCTTTTAAATGTCGAACCTTTCATCTGAGCATACACAAGTCATAGATTTTCGGAATCTGCATTCACAGTGTTCTAGTTTCATCAATCTGAATCAATGGACTTTTGCAGCTTTGCTCAACAAAGAAATCAAGAGGTGTTAAATCTTGAAGACCATCGCACAGGACCATTCGTCGAAATTACGATATCGTCGAATGCCTGCTGAAGGTATCCCATTACTGTTATTGAATTATGGGGAGGAGCTACGTCTTGTTGGAAATACATTCCCTGTCGAAAGTTGGCCAGGTAATTCAATTCTGATGACCAGGCTTTGTATCAAATGCCTTGCGATAATCGATCCAGGCCATTGAAGGGTTACGCTAATACTGCTTACAATATATTTTTTGCAAAATATTCCTGATAGAAACATTTCATGTTTTATTTCATAATTTTACTGGGTTTCTGTATCCAAGAAACACCTTCCTAGAATTTTATTTGCATGAAAGGAAATTTTGTTCGTTAAAAATAATGTATTTATTATTAGTGAACGAAAGCTTTATTTTTACAAGTTTTGATTGTCAGCTATTCGGTCAAAATAATACAAATTTTTTATTAAAATAAATAGGAGGCTATTTAATTATCACACTAACTTTTCTTTTGAAAATATTAAAGATATCCGTTTTGAGACAGTTTTTGCAAAAATTATACATTTTATTGTGCTATTGGAATGAGGTGCTCTTGGTACTTTTTTTTCTCCTAAGAAAATAGGCCGACAGTTGTCCCGAAAACCCTTATTGAATATGAGCCTTATGACACGTTGTTGAGCTATGAAAACTGCTGAAAAATCTCTTGCTCTACCCCAAGACAAGATGTCAAAAGTGACGTGCGAATAGACCATAGCGTTAAGGTGGCTATCAGGCTCATCCAAGCTGGGTTTCATCTACTTCAAGGCGTAAAATACTTATGATCGTTTCTCTTTGAAACTGTTGATTAAGATTGCTTCTGGAATGGTAAAAAAAGGAAGCTTAGCAACAAGTGTCACGATGAACAAAATATAATAAATAATCATATCTATTGCATGGGAAATCATCATACAAATGAAATAAAATATCGGTTGGTATATTTCTGTAATATTCGTCAACATATTAAACATATCTATGATATGAAGGTCTGTCGATTCAAATATGGGGGAGATAGGTATACGAAAAAAAACATTTTTATCATTTTATCTTTTCCGATTTCTACCCAAGACATGATACAATTTATCAGTTTAGTGGAAATTGTGACTGGTGAACTTTTCTTCCCAAACTATACGTAACAAAATTAGGGCGCGGTGAAATAAAAAATATCGGAGTTGAAGATGTTTGTTACAAAGTGGCAACTGCTGAAGAGTGCTAGTGAAATCTTCAATTTTTGGTAGTGTTCCAAATATTGAAATATCCAGGTGTGTACAGCTTATCAATCAATATTTCATCCACGTCATCTCCCAATCGATAGGCAGCCATTTTGTTCATTCTATTCCTTTGTTCGCATATATACAAATTTATTGGAAAGTATTCCTGAATTCAACGAAATTTTTTGATTTTTTGGCACCCGAACGCATTTAATTGTCATTTTTATAGTGCTCGAACATGTGAAAATACAAGAAGAGTATTTTTTCGGCTACTCGACCAAAGAACCAAGCCGGCTGTATTGATTTCATTGTAATCTGAGTTTATCGCTCATATCTGTTGTTCAGTAATCTTTCAGATACAGTATAATCATGAAAAGCCCACCACTAAATGGATACATGATAATAGAAATGGGAAAAAATAAAAACAAAATTTTCGCTTACCCAATTTTGATTGCACTGCCTTTACGATCAGTAAATTATAGGTGTGTTTGTGGTGAGGTCTGAACACCAAATGATACCTCCTCGCCCTCTATAGGCGAATTCATTTTACACATGTGGAGGAACCCATTTGATTGGCGTGATAATACTTTCGATAAGAGTGTAAAATCGAAGACAAGTGCTCATCTATTCTGGGATCCCTGAGCTGCGTTTCTAGATGTACATCTAGGGATAGAATTGCTAGACTGGTGAAAGGGAAAACTATTTTTTGTTCTCAGAAAGCAATATTACTAAAAATAACGAAAGTACCCTGTAAAAAACTCGGTATTTTATGAACTTGTATATCAAATACAGAATAATTCTGTCTCATAGTTTTTGTTAGATGAAGATCAAATAATTATTGTTTTGAAGCATATTTGAAATTGATTCCCGACAAATTGATATGCAGGATTTGTTGAAAATATAGGGATAGTTAGTACTGAATAATATAACGATGTTGGCATATGAAGTTTACACCAAGACTGCCATCAGTAAAAACATATTGATTGATGCGAACAGTGATACTGAGAGAGTTTTTACACCTAAATTAAAGCAAAAGGCTCTCTTTGACCTATCACTGCAATCGGACTGGAAAAATTTCAGCAGAATCAAATAAAGGTTATTGGTATTAGAAATATTCTGTAATTCCCACTAAAGTTTATATGATATTAATAAATCCTCTGCAAAATGAAAACAAGTCAGAAAAATTAACCGATCAGTTGTCTTTATACCCGGTATTTATGTAATTTTTGTTGATATGTTTCGTGTATACTTGAGTCACACTGTTTCATATTCATAATTTACGTTTTGTCAAGTAGCCACATAGTTGGTGTATTTTGAATTGATCAAATCAAGTAATCCATAGAGTTCCATCTCGAATCCCATTTTTGAGATCATCTCATAATATTTTTAATACGATCGCACTCCTCTGATGCCCCGACAATGAACTTTGATGATGAGAAGTTGTTATTTGGACAAGAATGAATGTATTCTGACCCATCACACAGCGGGCCAACTCGAATCCTATTTTTGAGATCACTTCAAAATATTTTAAATCCGACCGCACTCCTCTGACGATCTGACATTGACCTTTGATGATGAGAAAGTGTTATTTGGACAAGAATGAATATATTCTGACCCACCACACAACAGGCCCTATTTTTGAGATCACTTCAAAATATTTTTAATACGACCGCACTCCTCTGATGATCCGACAATGACCTTTGATGATGAAAAAGTGTTGGTTGGACAAAAATGAATGTATTCTGACGCAGCAAACAGCGGGCCTACTCGATTCCTATTTTTGAGATCATCTCAAAATATTTTTAATACGGCCGCACTCCTCTGACGCCACGACAATGAACTTTGACGATGAGAGGTTGTTATATGGACAAGAATGAATGTATTCTGACCCACCACAGACCGCGCCAACTCGAATCCTATTTTTGAAATCACTTCAAAATATTTTAAATCCGAACGCACTCCTCTGGCGATCTGACATTGACCTTTGATGATGAGAAAGTGTTATTTGAACAAGAATGAATATATTCTGACCCACCTCACAACGGGCCAACTCGAATCCTATTTTTGAGATCACTTCAAAATATTTTCAATACGACCGCACTCCTCTGACGATCCGACAATGACCTTTGATGATGAGAAAGTGTTGTTTGGACAAGAATGAATGTATTCTGACCCACCACAGACCGTGCCAACTTAAATTCTATTTTTGAGATCACTTCAAAATATTTTTAATACGACCGCACTCCTCCGACGATCCGACAATGACCTTTGATGACGAGAAAGTATTGATTGGACAAGAATGAATGTATTCTGACCCACCACAGACCGCGCCAATTCGAATTCTATTTTTGAAATCCTTTCAAAATATTTTAAATACGACCGCACTCCTCTGACGATCCGACAATGACCTTTGATGATGAGAAAGTGTTGTTTGGACAGGAATGAATGTATTCTGACCCACCACATACCGCGCCAACTCGTATTCTATTTTTGAGATCACTTCAAAATATTTTAAATCCGAACGCACTCCTCTGGCGATCTGACATTGTCCTTTGATGATGAGAAAGTGTTATTTGGACAAGAATGAATATATTCTGACCCACCACACAACGGGCCAACTCGAATCCTATTTTTGAGATCACTTCAAAATATTTTCAATACGACCGCACTCCTCTGACGATCCGACAATGACCTTTGATGATGAGAAAGTGTTGTTTGGACAAGAATGAATGTATTCTGACCCACCACAGACCGTGCCAACTTAAATTCTATTTTTGAGATCACTTCAAAATATTTTTAATACGACCGCACTCCTCCGACGATCCGACAATGACCTTTGATGACGAGAAAGTATTGATTGGACAAGAATGAATGTATTCTGACCCACCACAGACCGCGCCAATTCGAATTCTATTTTTGAAATCCTTTCAAAATATTTTAAATACGACCGCACTCCTCTGACGATCCGACAATGACCTTTGATGATGAGAAAGTGTTGGTTGGACAAGAATGAATGTATTCTGACCCACCACACAGCGGGCCAACTCGAATCCTATTTTTGAAATCTTTTCAAAATATTTTAAATACTACCGCACTCCTCTGACGCCCCGACAATGAACTTTGATGATGAGAAGTTGTTATTTGGACAGGAATGAATGTATTCTGGACCCACCACACAGTGGGCCAACTCGAATCCTATTCTTGATATCACTTTATATTTTCAATGCGACCGCACTCCTCTGACGATCCGACAATGACCTTTGATAATGAGAAAGTGTTATTTGGACAAGAATGAATGTATTCTGACCCACCACATAGCGGGCCAACTCGAATCCTATTTTTGAGATCACTTCAAAATATTTTTAATACGACCGCACTCCTCTGATGATCCGACAATGACCTTTGATGATGAAAAAGTGTTGGTTGAAGAAGAATGAATGTATTCTGACGCATCAAACAGCAGGCCTACTCGATTTCTATTTTTAAGATCACCTCAAAATATTCTTAATACGGCCGCACTCCTCTGACGCCACGACAATGAACTTTGACGATGAGAGGTTGTTATATGGACAAGAATGAATGTATTCTGACCCACCACAGACCGCGCCAACTCGAATCCTATTTTCGAAATCACTTCAATATATTTTAAATCCGAACGCACTCCTCTGACGATCCGACAATGACCTTTGATGATGAGAAAGTGTTGGTTGGACAAGAATGAATATATTCTGACCCACGACACATCAGGCCAACTCGAATTCTATTTTTGAGATCACTTCAAAATATTTTTAATACGACCGCACTCCTCTGATGATCCGACAATGACCTTTGATGATGAAAAAGTGTTGGTTGGACAAGAATGAATGTATTCTGACGCATCAAACAGCGGGCCTACTCGATTCCTATTTTTGAGATCACCTCAAAATATTTTTAATACGGCCGCACTCCTCTGACGCCACGACAATGAACTTTGACGATGAGAGGTTGTTATATGGACAAGAATAAATGTATTCTGACCCACCACAGACAGCGCCAACTCGAATCCTATTTTTGAAATCACTTCAAAATATTTTAAATCCGAACGCACTCCTCTGACGATCCGACAATGACCTTTGATGATGAGAAAGTGTTGGTTGGACAAGAATGAATGTATTCTGACCCACCACACAGCGGGCCAACTCGAATCCTATTTTTGAAATCACTTCAAAATATTTTAAATCCGACCGCACTCCTCTGACGATCCGACAACGATCTTTGATGATGAGAAAGTGTTGTTTGGACAGGAATGAATGTATTCTGACCCACCACATACCGCGCCAACTCGTATTCTATTTTTGAGATCACTTCAAAATATTTTTAATACGACTGCACTCCTCTGACGATCCGACAATGACCTTTGATGATGAGAAAGTATTGTTTGGACAAGAATAAATGTATTCTGACCCACCACAAACCGCGCCAACTCGAATTCTATTTTTGAAATCCTTTCAAAATATTTTAAATACGACCGCACTCCTCTGACGATCCGACAATGACTTTTGATGATGAGAAAGTGTTGGTTGGACAAGAATGAATGTATTCTGACACACCACACAGCGAGCCAACTCGAATCCTATTTTTGAAATCACTTCAAAATATTTTAAATCCGACCGCACTCCTCTGACGATCCGACAACGATCTTTGATGATGAGAAAGTGTTGTTTGGACAAGAATGAATGTATTCTGACCCACCACACAGCGGGCCAACTCGAATCCTATTTTTGAGATCACTTCAAAATATTTTTAATACTACCGCACTCCTCTGACGCCCCGACAATGAACTTTGATGATGAGAAGTTGTTATTTGGACAGGAATGAATGTATTCTGGACCCACCACACAGCGGGCCAACTCGAATCCTATTCTTGAGATCACTTTATATTTTCAATGCGACCGCACTCCTCTGACGATCCGACAATGACCTTTGATAATGAGAAAGTGTTATTTGGACAAGAATGAATGTATTCTGACCCACCACATAGCGGGCCAACTCGAATCCTATTTTTGAGATCACTTCAAAATATTTTTGATCCGACCGCACTCCTCTGACGACCTGACAATGACGTTGTTACTGAGACAGGAATAAATGTATTCTGCTTCAACTGATGATTCTTTCATCGTCCCCAGTTTATTGTGCTCGCTGAGTTATAACAAAATGTTCTATATAATTGATAATCATTCAATCACTGTCAAATACGCACTGTATCTCATTATATCGTCAGTATTCAAAATCAATATTAAATGCTTCTACGTGAATGTCCAGATATGTACATCAATTGGCTCATCATTTAATATACATGAATCGGTCCAGTTTCTAGTGAAGTGAATTATATTACATTTCTATTAGAGATGAAAACGAAATAAGTTGTATAAATATGTATATTCAACATCCATGGACTTTTGGACTTGATCTGGACGTAAAATGGACATTCATCGAATTTCTTGTGTCCCCTTACAACCTACAAGGTCTGGCCTGTTTCACACACAATTCCAGTAATAACAGCGATGGACCCAAAGTTCATTATATGAAATTTCACAATTTATATTGAATATTTGGAACCTAAAATGAATTATACTTCAACATCATTTGTGAAGAAATCGTATTTTTTGAGTTAAATTCCAAATTTTTGGCTTATGCATCCCTCCACAAAATAGGTTACTTTTCAAAATCCATGCCAGCCATTCCAACTATTGTCTGGTAGCCTATATGAGTCTAATAGTTTTCTGAATCTTCAAGAATATTTAGCAAAAATATACAGTGAGTCCAAGATTGTCCACCACGGGGATATCTGAAACGGTATTAGATACAGTTTTGGTTAAAAAGGAAAAATGTTGCGTAACCGAAGGAACATCCATTTGAAAATATGACATTTCCAAAAATATTTTGGATTTTCAAAACCTGAATACTTTTATTTCTCATTTCATTTAATAGTGGTATTATCGTAACAGCTGGAAAATGATATAAAATACTTCTTCGCAGAAACTTTTTAAAAGCTTTCTGGTGATGATCAGTTTTACTGCTCAACGATTTGTCATCCAGTATACATCACATTTTTATTTCAATACTGCTCTGTTTCGAAGAATTTTGAATTTTTTTGTTCTCAACAAAGGAGAGCTATCGAGATCAAGTTGGTCATTTAGTAAACAATATAAATTTTTCAGTTTATTAATTTCTAAGAATTTTAACTAATTATACTTCATGCCTCTCTTTTCGACATGAAGAATTTCACATTTCATGTGACAGGCAATATCTGGTTTGTCGGAGGAGATATAGAAAAATATTTCATACAAAAGTTTTATGAGTTCATGAGAGCTATATTTTGATATAATCTTTAAATATACAGGGTGTTTGGGTGTAGGTGCTACAGACCAAAATGCCATTTTTTAAAATAGAACGCACTGTATATCATTACATATTCAGATTCTACGCTTAATTCTGATATCATTTCATGTTTAGTTTTTGAAATTCGGTTACGGCGTTGTTGAGTTATTGCTTAAAATGTTTAGTCTTGAGAAGGACTATTATTTTTAAAAATATCCCATACAATAACTATTGTCTCTGCATCAGATCACATGAAAATTAGTCAAAATTATGGGTGTTCGTAGTTATGGTTTCAATTTTGAGTTGTGGAATTCAGTCAGGAATCATTTTGAATATGAAACAATTGCGAAATTGAAAGAGGTGTATTCAGGAACAAATCGTCAATAACAATGTAATATAACTTGATGAATCACTTCATAAGAATAGTACCTAGATATGTAATAAAAAATGTTCAAAGTGACGCCCATTAGATATTATGCAGGCTTCGAAACGTCGAATCACTTCTCTCGAACAAGTCGCTCTTATATCAGGCGTAATATCACTGCACGCTAGTCGAATTTTCATTTTCAGATCATCCACATTCAAAGGGGAGTGGTGAAAATAATATCTTTCAAATAAACCCATAGGAAAATTTCAAGCGGTGATAAATCTGGGGAACGAGCCGGCCACCGAATTGGACCCTTATTACCAATCCATCTATTTGGGTGCGTTCTATCCAGATATATTCAGTAACAACCTGTGAATTGTGAGGAGGAGCACCATCTTGTTGCCACCAAATTCCTTGTCGTTCTGCTATCGGAATATCTTCCATCAACTGGATCAAATCATACCAAATGGCACGCTAAAATGACAATTACCAAAGTTGTTGGTTTTAATTTCACATCATCGTTGTCAATGATATGATAAAGCTGTGAATGTAACTTGATTATTATGCAATTTGAATAAATCTCGGAAGTTGCACGTCCTCGATTATCATAAACCGCATAATAATCTCGTTACATTAATAGCTATTATTCAGTAGGATTCTAGTTCAATTTAATAAAAGATATAGACAGGATTCGTGTACGCGTTAAAGATTTTTTAATACCTTATATTAAACCTTGTTTTAAGTGCAATAACTCAACAACGCCGTAACCGAATTTCAAAAACTAAACATGAAATGATATCAGAATTAAGCGTAGAATGTGAATATGTAATGATATACAGTGCGTTCTATTTTAAAAAATGGCATTTTGGTCTGTAGCACCTGCACCAAACACCCTGTATATTTGAAAATTATATCAAAATATAGCTCTCATGAACTCATAAAACTTTTGTATAAAACATTTTTGTATATCTCCGCCGACAAATCAGATATTGCCTGTCACATAAAATGTGGGACACCCGGTATACCTTATCAACCTTATGAAAGCAATACGGATAAAAAAAAAGCCTTTTTTCAATCGGAAACTGAAAAGAGAAATCTGTTTTACCCACCGTACTAAGTTAGTTTATCCAGCTGCAAGGTAGGTCGCCACTGCTGAACGTGGTGCAAACTTTTACTACAGGTTTGACAACTCTCTTTATTTTTCGTTTCTCTATGATTATGTGATACAATATCTTCAATCAGAGCATTTGTAATATTCGTTGAAGAATCCAACAAGGATCTTCGTAAAGTTTGTTTGTCATATTAGTTTTTACAGTCGGTTTGTTCGATAATTTCCGCTCTGATCTTTCAAATAGGCTTATGAGGATCATGAGAAATAATTATTCTATCCGGATAGTATTGTCCTTCTCCTGCTGAAACTAACGAGTAGTGTATATCCTTTTTGGTCTTATACCATACGGTATATTCAGGATGTGTTAGAACTTTTTAGTTTGGAAATTTTGACTCGAGATGCGAATCTCACTACGATATCTGTCTCTGAATCTGAAGAATCTACTATAATTTCATGACCGTATTAGTCAACGCCGCAAAAAATTTAGCTGAGGATATGCTACAAATGAAAAATATACTTCTCCAAACATAGCTTCCGAGTATATAATACTCAATGGTATGCCCACATCTAAGCAACAACATAATATTTGGGGCAGTGCCATTTCAGTTGATATATTTTTTCTACTAAAAAAGAGTAATCTGGCTTATCTTTGGATAAAAACGCAAGGATACATGATGTAAACCTTATTTTCAAACCCATATCATTTTAACATTACTTTGTATTTTTAACTACAAATGAATACCTGTTGTTCATTAGACATAATTCCATAATGAATATTCATTTATAATAAACACACATATCACTTAACATATTTTATTACGAAATAACTTTATAGGTATATATATAATAAACATTGTACAAATCAATAAATGTAACAAATAATGATTCTATAGTATATAAGAATATAAAATATAACTGTACATAATCATCTTACTAAAATTAAGGAATGCGGAATTCAGTGACGTCCATATTTATCGAAATAAATAATGAATATATAAAATATACTTATTCACTACAACTGATTGCATCTCAACAAATCACTAATTCTACATATGATTAGAATTTACACTCTGCTTAATCTTCGATTAAGTTTGAAAAATTGGTGCAGTTGAATTCAGTCAATATAGTGATGAAAAGAAAGCAAAATAATTTATATACAATATGGAGGGGGAAGAGAAATATTTCAAACCGCCCTTTTCTCGGTGTTTAGAGCAAATATCTGACAAGAAACAACCACTCATCTGGCTGGTATCATCACCGATATTAAATGAGAGTTGACGGGAATTTTCGTAACGTTCCTTAGTAGAAAGATTTACTGCCAGTGATTTCCAAGAATATAGTAATTCTCGTTGAAGGAAGAAAAGTTTTATTTCGTGCAGAAAAGTTATTTATTCTAATTGAATACATTTTCTGTACGAATTTCAAAGTTTCGTCCTACAACTTGAAAATTTCACATTCGTTATTTTTTGTCGGATATTTGCCACTTGTCCCATTTTGAAATCCCTGGAACATTTTCTTATTGTTAATGTTTGTTACCATACACACATTGTTCCAGCTTCGTATTCAATACCAAGTTAACTATCATTCACCTATTTTTATTGGTAACTCAGATCTATCAGTGTTTTCTAAACTATCAACGAACTGATGAAGTAACGAGAAATATAAATGATATTTACAAATTATTCAAATTTTGGATGTTGCTCATTCAAAAATTATTATACATGCAACAAAATTTTTGTTTGAAACTAAATTCCCTAAATTGAGCAACAATTATAATATTGTTTTAATTGAGATTCAAAACAAGTTTGTGATAATGTACAGGACATGGTGATTTTTTTAAATTACATTTTTTTCAATAGCTTGAAAATACATACACCATCAAAGATTCTTATCCTCGCTAATCAATATAATTTTTCAGAACTATTGTCCCTGGCCAAGTGTTCTGAATATAATAAAATATTATCCTGAGTTTCTTGAGATATTTCACAAGTTTAACTGAAATATACTCGATTAATATAATCAATGTAATATTTTCTCTTGTCAAGGGTGGTAGTCGGTAAATGGGAGTTTGAAGCTAATGTCATTATTTTACATTCACGCAAGTTCGACGTGTTTTTTCCATTTTATCGTTACTTACAAAAATTATTAGTGCTTAGTAGGTATTAGCTTAAATTGACATGCTAAAAATGGTATGCTCAAACTCTATACAGGTCACCAAAGCTACGCCTTTCCACCCTTGGATATTTGATTTCATATAACTATAGAACAACTAATTATTAAAATAAAATATGTACAGTAATGACCCAATTGTGATAGAGATGCTATGTACAGAACTGCTTTCGGGATAATCAATTTCGATAAATAACTTAGTCAAATTCAAACCCCTTGGATTGTACAGATGAAAATTGTATAGTGCTCAATTTCTGCGATGTTACAGTAACGACCAAACGACATAACCTACTAATTGTTGCATATAAATATGGCCAAGTGATTAAAATAAAGATAGACATAGAAATACTATGACTTGCCAAAGTATGAACCTGTATGAAAATCGTAGGATATGCATTTATTATTTTTTCGTCGACCTCGTTTGAAAATCGACCATTAATGGCACCTATTAATGTGATTTTGTAGCGCAGAGCCGTAAACATTCTTTCAGTTTCTCTAATACTATTACCGATGTATTGAAATTATTGAAAGATTAACAGTAATGTTCAATAGAGTTTGTATTTACTTTTCTAATCGTTGATTGAATATCTTCTAATCAAGAATTCCTTTAAACAAAAGTGAGGTCGACGAAAAAATATTGTTATCAACTCGTATATTGAAAAGCGATTAATGATCTCGAACATAAACGCGCTGGCATCGCTCACGTGTTAATCGCCTTTATTAATACACTAGCTGATTTCATAACTATAATTAATCAATTCTTGCTGATAGTGTCCATGGAAATGGTTTCGATTTTTAACATGAGGAAATAAAATATTTTTTTAGAAAGAATACCTAGAGTCTTTGATGTGAAAAAAGTATTAGGTACCTACATACTCCAACCTAGACCAACTTCGTCAATTTCAAATTGAAAAAGGTGTCGTATCATAATCATAATGGTTGAAATTTTCGAAATCAATTAAGTAGGTTTCTCAAGACAAGTTGCAATTTATTTAGCTTGCCCCTTGGACCACATTTTTAATAGTTTTGCTTTGTCTCAACTGTTTCAATAGTATTTTCTCAATTGGTATTTTATTTCGGTTATACTTTGATTCACTTCAGTTTCAATATAATTATCATAAATTTATTTCAGACCAGTCCATGCGGACTCTAATCGTTCTGCCATTACCCTTCCCCCCAAGCCTCCAGGACCCGTCGAATGGAACAATTTATGAGGACAAAGAAACCACGGTGGGCCGTTCGATTCCGTGGTCGCCGTTGATGATGACTTTGGCGCCGTTGTTGTTGAGGTTGATGATGTGAGGGGATGTGGGGCTCTCGGAGGTAGTGGACGGCGGACTCGGAGTTGGTTGTTGGAGCAGCGAGTCGTAGTATTGAGAGTTCATCATTTGAGGTGAGTGAGACGAGTAGGGGCTCAATCTTTGGTGGGACTGAGCAGAGTATACGTAGTTGGAGGAGGAGACTGTGTGCTGGATTTGGTTGAGCGACCTCAGGTCGTTGTAGTTATCTGAAACAAAAGACAAATTTAGTCGGGGTAACTTATTGAAAACGCTACTTATTCTAACTGAAAAGTGTTGAATCCATGCTCTTCAGGAAATCGTATAAAACAGGAATATCATTCGTAAGTAACAGCTTTCCCCCACGAGTCATCTATTATCGAGTGATATTGAATTGTTTGCACTTTCTCATACCTTATTGTCTAGATATACAATGACATTCAAAAAATACACAACAAATGGAAAAAAGTCTCGTGAAAGACTGGGATTATAAAAAAATATAATTTTTCATCAACTTAGGCTCGTCTTGAAATATACTCAACTCCTTTCAGACATACTGAGTGATTTTCAAAATGAGCAAAATCTCAAAACTCATATTTTTAGAAAAATAAGTAACATTCGAATGAAATTTTTCAATTAATACATCAAAACAACGCCTGATATAATTTCTAAAAATAAATTAAATAACAAAATTGAAAGTAATAAACAAAATTGAATTAAATCTCAACGTGACCCCCGTTTCTTTAAATATACAGGATGCTTTGACCATACATTTCCTTCGAAACATTCCTCAATTTAAGTTATAGAACTAAGGCAGCGCATTCTCTTATCTTATTTTCAACTCATTCTTGAAGCAGATTTTCACGATCTTTATGATAGTAATTCTTTGGCATCAGAGATCGATTAAAGTTTATAGAAGCCATTTGAAGAGTATTCAGTCAGTTATGGAAGGTTTTTTGCCAAAAGAGTGCCTCACCACAAAAACCCTACATTTTGTACAAAATTTAATTGAATTGTTATCAAGGAATAACTGATAGTTTTTAAATCAATTAATGATATACGAAATTTCTAATTACTTCAAAAAAAAATCATTATTATAAAAGGACCCTGCAAGGTTATCCCAGTCAAATTGGCGGGAAATTTGGTATAATGTAGTTTATGATGTCCCGATCGAATGTCTACATGGTCACAATAAGATCTAATGGACAGTTTTTGAGAAACAGGGTGTTGAAGTTGTCACTTACCTATAAAATTAATAATGTGGCGATTATTTTGTAACAAAAAGTTAAGGATAGCGATTACAATCTTAATATTTTCGACACGATGCAATGTAGACTCCATAATCAGGGTGATTCTTTTTATACTAGTCAATGTTTAGATTTTTATGTAATTCTTTGAACAAACTCAGTCAAAAGCTAAAGCGAATTAAGTAAATATCATTTGATTTCAATATTGGGTGATCTGAGATTACTATTATACAGGGTCACTCAGAATCTTGCACCAATTTGAAGGGTGCTGCCGACAGGTATCTAGTCATTTAACGGATTTTTTCTTGGTGTATCACGAAGATCTTGAATGCAGTAGTCTTCCATTTGACTGCTAAGAAATAGATATGAGCCAAAACATATTGATCATATTACAGTAAGTTTTCTTCTTTGTTTTATAAATGTTCCTGCATAAAATTTATATAATTATATAACTATAATTTTGAATATTATCGCTATGAAACGAGATCTAGAAGAGATTTCCATATTCCTCAATCTCACAAAAGATTTATTCAAAACTCCATTTTTATAAATTTATAAAAGGCTTAATAAATTACCATCTGAAGTTAAAAGTGCACGCTCCCTCAGTACCTTCAAAAATACTCTAAAAAAACTTTTGTTGGCGGGAAGCAATCCCTAATATATTTTTGTAAAATAATTTTCTTTATACATCACAGCAATATTTCATGTTTTTTATTTTATTCTAATTACTATGTTACCACTACAATGAGGATATTTTTTATATATACTTTTTAACAACTGTGCATAATGTGTAGTGGTGCTGTCTGAGTGTTTAAAATGTACAATGTATTAGATCTTACAACTCTTCAATGCAACTTGTGTCGAAAATATTGAGATTTTAATCGCTATCGTCAACTTTTAAAACATAATAATCTCCATATTATTGATTTTATAGGTAAGTAACAACCCTGCCTCCGCATGTTTAACACTCTGTATCTCAAAAACTATCCATTAGGTCTCGTTGGAGATATTTAATCAGAACATCATAAATTACATTATACCAAATTTTCAGGCAATAAGAACCGTGCTATAAGGAAAAATTCAAAATTTTCCTACCTTCACATTGTTCAAGGAGCTCCAACAAAGATCTCCTTGAAACTAACTATCCATCCAAATGAAATTGTATAAGTAAAGAGTTATTTTATGACCACTAGACTAGTCCTATGGGGATTTTTTTTAAAACTCACCTAATGCTGAGTGTTCCAATTTCACTCCGACGTCTTCCGTCTTGATCGATTGGAGATTCAAAGTTGTGAGATTCCTCGGCATCTGGTTGCCGCTTGTGTTGCTCTCTTTACTTCCCTTGGGCTTCCTTTTTCTCGTCTGCAAAAAATCATTTCACATCAAAAACCCAATTTCAGTATATATATTTTCTGATACAGGACCAAGAACCGACCCTTGTGGAACCCTAATGAATTTTTTAAGCGAATATTACCTGTATGCTGTCTTTCTTCATAGACATGGGCCTGTTGACATTATGTAACTTGTAGTAGAGACCACAGGCGTTACAAACAGGTTCGCCGAGGGTATTTCTTCTCCATAAAGACGTGGTGCTGGTATGGCAATTGGTGCATGTGAGTCCAGCACGTCGAGATGCAGACTGAAAATGAGATAATAATTTGATATATTTTCATAATCAAATTAGCATAATCAACTATTCCTAATGATTCAAAATACAATTGAAATCTATTTTTCAACTATCGAAATCAGCGAAAGCGTAAATCAAACAAAATATACAGCGTGATTTACGTAGGCCGTGCATTAGAAGTTTTTTAACTTGCAGTTGGACTAGAAACTTGAAATTTGGTATGCTGTCATAATTGATCATTTGCGTTCTACCTCAAACGTTTTTAGTCCTATAATTATACAGGGTATGCCAAAAGTCGGTACCAACTTTCTTATTTTAAATGGAAAACTAATGTTTTTTGTCATGGTTCGATTGGCCTTCTGATTATGACTTTAGACAACCTGAGTTATGTTTACTTATCATCACAGTTTTTGAGATATGTCCATTTTTCTGAAAAAAATTACGGCTGTAGTAGTTTACGAAAACAAGTATAGCCCGCAAACTGTTCAAAATTAGGAAACCAAATTTATGGAGCAGTTAGCTGGTAGTCCAGGCTAACACGTGATGTCCCATCGACGGTCCCATTTTGTACCATATGGGCGCAGCCGATTTTTGAATGTCGCAAAATAAAATTGTCAAAAACTCAATTTTTTCAAATGGCACCTACCATTTTTTTTAACCATTCGAAAGAAAATTGAATTTTAGGATGAGTTATTTCAGCATTCCCTATACCCAAGTTCCACCTCTATCGAGTTATTCAATAAAAATCAAGAAATGCCTTATCCTGCCGAATGCTTTTGTGTTTATTCAAGTATGCCATGAAAACAAAAAACAACTTTAAACAAGAAGGTGCTATTCTGTCAAAGTAAAAACGAGTCGTGCTAATTCTTAAATAAAATTGATTGGAATAAGGAAAATTATACAAACGAAGTTGTGTTTGACTTGTTTGTTATCCACGGCATGTGTCAAAAAATTGTGCAGCGAACTGTCCGAGAGTTTAATTTGAAATATCCAAACTTACCGAGGATGACACGGGGCAAGTTCTCACGATTGGAAACTAATTTTATTCATTTTGGGAAGGTGGCTAGACCCTTTACGAGAGTCAAACCACTATTTGACAATGACGATAATCAAATTACCATTCTCGGATATTTTCAAGCATATCCTGAATCCTTAATAAGAACGGCGTCTTTGGAATTGGGATTTTCATACTCTGCAATACAAACCATTTTAATGCAATGAAATTTTACACCATTTTACACCGCCATAAGCTACATCCTTTCAAATTTATACGATTGCAAAAATTACACCCAGGTGACTTTCCCCGTAGAGTAAACTTTTGCGAGGACTTATTATTCAAAATACAAGAGCACGCCGGATTCTTAGACAACATAGTTTGGACTGATGAGGCAAAGTTTTGTCAGCAGGGAGTTTACAATAGGCGCAATCGACATTTTTGGGCTTCTGAAAATCCACATATGGTGTTCGGAGTTGAAAATCAAGTACAATTTCGAATAAATTTGTTTTGTTTGGTAATGAACCAAGAGGTACGCTACTTTATGTACGATGAAAATCTGAATAGTGACAGATATGTAGAAATTCTTCAAAACGTAATAGAAACATTTCTTGACAATTTGCCACTGGCTAGAGTCGCACGTTCATGGTACCAGATGGATGGGGCACCACCGCACAATACAAGAACTGTGTATACCAAATTGACTTCCATGTTCGAGCACCGTTGGTGGGGAAATCGAGGACCCTTTCTCTGGTCTGCAAGATCTCCAGATCTTACCCCTTTAGATTTTTATATTTGGGGTAGGGCAAAAGATTTGGTCTATTCTTCACCAGTTCACAATATAGATGAGTTGAGACTTAGAATAATACAGATTTTTGACAGTCTCGATCCCAACGAAATCAGACTTGCTACGCAATCTATTGAAAGTAGAATAATAGAATGTTTGAACAACAATGGTGGTCATATTGAACATTTACGCTAGAGTTCTGTCAAAATTGTTCAATATTTTTGATTAAATTATTGCAATTTTGTTTTGTTTCTATGGCATACACACATAATCATTCTGTAAGATAAGGCATTTCTTGATTTTTATTGAATAACACGATAGAGGTTGAACTTGGGTATAGGGAAAGCTGAAATAACTCATCCTAAAATTCAATTTTCTTTTGAATGGTTAAAAAAGAAATGATAAGTGCCATTTGAAAAAATTGAGTTTTTGACAATTTTATATTGCGACATTCAAAAATCGGCTGCGCCCATATGGTATAAAATGGGACCGTCGATGGGACATCAGGTGTTAGCCTGGACTACCAGCTAACTGCTCCATAAATTTGGTTTCCTAATTTTGA
This sequence comes from Chrysolina americana, assembly GCA_958502065.1. NCBI lineage: Eukaryota > Metazoa > Arthropoda > Insecta > Coleoptera > Chrysomelidae > Chrysolina > Chrysolina americana. The sequence continues at coordinate 8,880,621 of OY293410.1, forward strand.
ACGGTTTGCGGGCTACACGTGTTTTCGTAAACTACTACAGCCGTAATTTTTTTCAGAAAAATGGAAATATCTCAAAAACTGTGATAGATAAGTAAACATAACTCAGGTTGTCTAAAGTCATAATCAGAAGGTCAATCGAACCATGACAAAAAAACATTAGGTTTCCATTTAAAATAAGAAAGTTGGTACCGACTTTTGGCATACCCTGTATAGTTGTAGGACTAAAAACATTTGAGGTAGAATGTTACATTATCAATTATGACATCATACCAAATTTCAAGTTTCTAGTCCAACTGCAAGTTAAAAAACTTCTAATGCACGGCCTACGTAAATCACGCTGTATACCCACGAATCAAAAGACAACGTCAAGCTGAATTTTGACTCGTCGATAAAATTAAATTTTTTTTTTTTTCGTTGCTATATTATTTTTCTTTTCGTTGCAATACGCTCCCGTTAAAACTCGTGAAAGCATGCAACAAATTTCCCTAAAATTTCTGAATACTTTCCACATATCTCAATGTAGTTGTGACTGTTTGACGAAAAATATCTCAAATATGTAGAAAGTTCTCAGGAATGTTTGATGAAGAAATATTGGAGTTGAAATAAACTAAAGAATATCTATGGTATTATGGGGTTGGACATCAGGAGCTACGAGATTGAAACAAAATTTGTTTTTGAATATAATTTTGATAAGAAAATTGTTGTTTGTTGTCATAAACAGTCAACATTCCACAATCTGTGAATTGTTGATTTAATTCCTTTGTAATATAGGTAATTCAGTAACCAAACTGGTTTTACAATCAGTTTAGAGATTTTCATTTGGATTTTCTGAGAAAAATAGTGGTAGTTATAAGATTTTTTGATAAATGTAGCAGTGTTTATTTTTGAAGAGGTGACAAACTTGTCGAAAAATATTCTGCTAAAAGAACAAATCCGCTAACGTGCGTAAGTATTTTTTTGTTGTGACTGGTAGCTGAAAATGTATGAAAGGAAAACTTAAATATTGCACAATTCAACAGAAATCTGTCAAATGAAAATCACTAAACTGTCAACGAAAGCCATTTCAAAAATGACTGCGTTGTCTTGTGCATACGAATTTTATAACTACTCCAGAACTTTTTCCAAAAATAATCAAAAACCTTTAGTTTTTTCTTTTCTGGGCGATGGTGTTGGGTATTTCTGGAAAAAGTGGTGCAGCAGGCGCAAAAGCAGACATTAGCCAATGTAAAAGCGAAGAGATATACTACAGAAAGAGATGGAACATAGAGATAAAGCGGAAAGTTTGAAATAATTCTAAATTTGAACCTACCAAGCGTCGATTCGATTTCTCTTCAGTGGTGTGCACGGGGGTTCGAACCCCATTATACCCATAGAAGTTCTTGTAGTAATCAGGAACACCCCCGTGGCCTGGCTCTGCCGCCACTGGAAGGCAAAACAGGGGTTAAAAAGTTGTTCAATTTTTTGTCAATGAAAAGGAACCGGCTTTAATTTTTTTCAATTTTTCGTAGCAGCTTTGCCTCGCACATCGGGGGTGTTTTTGCGTATTTGACTAATTAATTAATGATTTCATTGATGATGCAATTGTGACCGAACGATATGGGTTTTCATTTTTCAGTATAATACGTACCATCACTCGTGAATGAAGAAACAATATACAAGGTAAGCTATAAGTCTCTTAAAGACTTATGGGATACCATGTATAACTCAGATACAGCACCAGTTGGTTTCAAGAGAAATATTAATTTGAGTTTTTTTACCAAAACGATATTTCCCTGATCATTATAACAAATCATCTAGGTTTGATGGTTATTTCACGATGTTTCGATTGCTTGTATATCTGCAATCATCTACAGGTGAGTAAGTACTAGGAGTACTAGAAAACCGTCGGAAATACCAGCAAACTTTATTTTATTGATAGAAATTTGAATTTTGGAACATATTGGTAATTTACTCTTGAACTGTTGTACATATTTTTTTACAATCACTCGGTTGAAGAATGAAAAGACAAATTTTTCATTATGCTGGTCTCTGTATATAGGAATTTGTGAATATATCTGTCTCAAAAATTACCAACCGTGCAACAAAAATTATTCCTTTCCAGTCATGAGAAACCAAGTTTTGGGATTTTCATTCCAGTCTGGTTTTCAATCTACCCTTTGATTTGAAACAATGTTTATATGATATTGAACTCAGCTACCTGAACAACAACCGACAAATTGCTAATAGCATGGAGACTTCGTCTAATCATACAGTGTGTTCATTTGAATACTGCTCTTGATATCTTCAGTTGCAAATTTTAGATTGCGGTTAAAAATGGTATTCAGATTTGAAGTGGGACACTTAGGCTCGACCCCTAACCCCCACCAACCATGAATTAAATTTTCAAATAGCACAATGAAAAGTATTCAAAACATATATGCTTTTTCTATCCAGAAATGCTCCGACTAGAATGATCTTCATGGAATATTCTGTATCTTTCAGAATGTTAAAACAGAAGAAATTAGCCATAACAATTTTGTAATAAGACTTTCGAGTTAATTTGTTCCTTTCCTATGCATTTTTGCCCGGAGTATAGCGGCTAATTTTGTGTGGAATAAGTAAATAGTTTTTGTTTTTTTCTCAAGTGTTTTGTTTGAACTTTTTCCATCTACTATTGATACATGTTTTGTCCAGTCTTCCAGCTTTTATGCAAAATAAATTTCTCGTATTTTGGAATGGAAACATGTATCTCTTGATTAAAATAAATCTAGAAGAGGAAAATTCAGATTTCTCAAAAAATCAACGGGTGAGCTGGAATTTTAGTTAACCTCATGGGTCCCATAACCTTGAGAGACACATGACAAACTTAAGAACCGTAACAAGATGATCATGAAAACTCATTCTTGAATGAATAACTCCTGTATTTTCAAGGAAATGCAATAATAGTGGAATATGATTGAACGTACATTTTAGAAGAAGAGATAGAAAGAAGGCCTTTATTAGAGTGGCCATCAAGTTCTCCCTACCTGATAACTTTGGATTTTTTGTGTTGAGGACTTTCAAATTATCTTGTAATTTTCATCAGTTATCCGGTATCGACTAAAATACTAAAATACTAAAATTCTCGAAAATTTAGATTTTTTTTTCACAAATGTATTATTGAAAACTATTTCTTTCATGTGTGATGAATGGGATGGTGCCATTTCAAAATGTTGAGTTGAGATTGATGGAGTTAGGGATTAAGTTTTCTGGGATGTTGTAACAATTTTCGGGTTTTTCTCTTCAAACCTACAAACTAAATTTGTGTTTACCGTAGTCCAAAACTCGCAATTCTTTTGGAAATATCAAGGGTACTCAATTTTCAAATGAACACTTTGTACCTATATCATCAAATACTGAGGGGAAAATAATTATAAAAATTACGTTAATTTTGTTGGGAAAGATTCGAGTGATACATTTCCTCTCATTTCTTCAGAATGGAACGGTAAAGAAAATTGCAGTATCGAAATTTGATAAGTACCTACTTCAAAAAATTCCTTTCTACCGAGAGCTGAAAATTGGTTCCAAAGAATTTTTGTTTCAATGAATCAAACAGATGTACTTCATTAAAAGATTCACATTTCTACCAAAGAATTCGTATTTGACTGAAATAAATAAAGAACGAACGAAAGAACGAAAACGTATAGGAAATTGGCTCTCGGTCAAATTGGCTGAAATTATTTTATGTTGCAGTAACATAAGTCATGAGAAAAATGTATGAGTTTGAATAATTTTGTATGTGTCGTTTCTGAAATATAAGCGGCCAAATTTCATAAAAACGTTGTAGTTGGGGGGGATTGATAGAAAAAAACTGTTTTGTTGGTCGAAATAAAACAAATTCAGGAAGAAAATGTGTTTAACAAAACACGATAACATGTCCAATTATATTCTTATTAATGAAAGTACATGAGGATCTATACGGGGCATAGTAAAAAAAATCGTTTTTCGGAATATTTTTTCTAGCACTATTCCAGAACAAACAAGTCTTATTTTGGTAAGACATCATAGTTTACCTCCTTCTGTTTGAAATGTGAGTTTTTTCAATTTGGGAAAATACCTCTGTAACGAAAACAAATTACATCGTCTTCGACTATAAAAAAATAATTCATCAGTGCCGTTGATTAAACAGAAGATTAAGTAAGTTTATGATGAATTCAGTTGTTTTTTTTAGGTCATCATAATGTTCTCAAAAACTGTTTGGTTAATTTGAACATTATTTCACTCATACCATTCTGAAAATGTCTACTATTATCTATGGAAGTTTTTTCAACTTTGTATGTTGCGTTTCTGAGATATGCAATTATGAAGTTTACGATATTACGATTTGTGAGGTTGTTACTATGACTTGTTTGCTCTGGCTTGATGCTAGGAAAAAATTATTTATGAAAAACGATCTTTTTGACAATGCTCCGTAGAAACCCTAATGTACTATCATTAATAACATTGTAATGGGACATGTAAACGAGTTCCGATAAATACATTTTCATCCTGAATTTGTCCTATTTCAACCAACAAAACAGTGTTTTTCTATGTCAATCCAATCCAACTACGACCTTTTTACGAACTTTGACAGGTCATATCTCAGGAACGATGAATACAAAATCATTTGAAGTTGCACATTTTTCTTACGACCCTTATGCTACTACAACATAACACAATTTCAGCTAATTTCTCATATGTTTTCGTGCGTGGTCCTTTGTTTGGGTTGTTCAAACAACATATTCATTAAAACAACATTATTTCTCTCTGTGTTGTTCCTAACAGATCATGAGCAGTTGATTCAAATAACTGACAAACCATTGTGGTGAGCGAAAGAAACCTTGTAAACCATTTTTTTAAGTTCTCAATGTAAAAATAAAACGAATCGAAACCACTTGTAATTCTTGAGGAATTCAAATTAACGATTTTGTCTGGCGTATTGAAACATCAGACTGTTGTTTCTCTGAAATGCGACATTCATTGTTTTCATCTCAATAATATACAAACGTACGTTCACAAGCGTGTACTGAAGAACCATCAAACTTTATTTTGAATAACTTCAGCCTCTTTACTTTCGACTTATCTTTCTTGCAGCCGAAGCAACGAAACCCCAAAATCGTTCGGTCACAAAAATGATTCGATGATAAAATACCAGAAAAATACTGAAAAACTGTACCAATCTGCGAGGCTGCTTGACAAGCGGCCGATTCATGCCGTTCATCTTGTGGTAGAGGCCGCACGCGTTGCAAAGATAATGGCCGGTGCCATCTCTGCGCCACAATGGGGTGTCAATTGCACCGCAATTCACACATTCTCTACCCTCGGTGAAGTACTCGGCTGTGCGAGGGTCGACTGGTTAGCAAAACATCAAAAATGTCATTTAGGAACTGCTGGAAGATTGTCTGTCATGCAGCTTCACACCTTGTTCAACTTCAAAAGCATGCAATGGAGGAGAGAAAAGATTTTGTCGCTCTAAGATTTTTTTTTATTTGGTCGAAGTTACGCTTTATTCACTTGGAATGAAATTTATTTTTGTCAACATTTCATTTACTTGTTTTAAGCAAGTAATTGTTTGTATCAATCAAATAAATGCCACCTGACTATTTAAAATGAATCGAGCAACCTCTTCGGTCTCTAGGGAGCTGTTTGCAGTCAGAGATCTCAAAATTTTTAATTCTATGTCAGAATTCTAGATTTGATCTCGCAAATCCAACTGAGATGTCAAAATTCCTACTCAAATCTCAGAATTCTGACTAAGATTTCAGAATTCTGCCTCAGATTCCGACTTGGGTATCATAATTTCGACCAAGTATCAAACTCAGATCTCGGAATTCTGACTTAGATATAGATTCCGACTAAGATTTCAGGATTCTGACTTAGATATCAGAATTCCGACTCAAATATCATGACATTTAGACATCTTGATCAAAATTCTGTTATCTAACTTGGAATTCTAAGATATAAGTCAGAATTCTGATACCCAGTTCGAAATCTCAGACGAAATTATGACATGCAACTCTAAAATTCTGATATCTAATTCTGAATTAGATGTCAGAATTCCGAACGGGCTATCAGAATTCCGACCTGACTGTCAGAATTTCGACTTAGATCTCAGAATTCCGACTCAGATATTGGAGTTCCGGCAAACATTTTCCAATGAAAGATGATTTCCACGTCAAACTTTGAATATTCAAGTTGGAATACAGATTTTTGATATCTAATTCGGAATGCTGAGTTTTAGTCGGAATTCTGATATCCAGTTCCAAACTGGATATCAGAATTACGAACTGGGTATCAAAATTCTGACCTTGGTATCATAATTCAGACTTATATCTTGGAATTCCGAGGTTGATTATGGAATTTCGACACAGATCTCAGAATTTTTACTCAGATTTTGGAATTCCGAAATAGATTTCTAATTGTCGGATGATATCCAAGTCGAAATTCGGATATCCAAGTTGGAATTCGGATATCCATTTCTGACTTAGATGTCAGAGTTCTGAACTGGGTATCAGAATTCCGAACTTGGTATCAGAATTCCGAACAGGGTATCAGAATTCCGAACTGTGTATCAGAATTCTGACTTATATCTTGGGATTCCAAGTTCGATTACAGAATTTTGACTTATATCTTGGGATTCCGAGTTCGGTTACAGAATTTTGACTTATATCACAGAATTCTGACTTAGATTTCGGAATTCCGATATAGAACTCCTAATGTCGGATGATATATGACTTGAAATTCGGAAAAACAAGTTAGAAGTCGGATATCCATGTAGGAATTCTGATATCCAGCCGGAATTCTGAGATCTAGTCGGAATTCTGATATCCAAGCTCCAATTGTGATCTTCAATTCTGACACGGATTTCAAAATTCCAAACTGGGTATCAGAATTCCGAAATGGAAATCAGACTCCCGACCAGGGTAAGAGAATTCTGACGCATATTTTGGAATTCTCAGTTTGATTACGGAATTTTGACTTAGATCTCATAATTCTGACTCAGATCTCGGAAATCTGACATAGATCTCTTATTATTGGATGATATCCAAGTCGAAATCCGGATATCTAAGTCGGAATCCTGAGATCTAGTCGGAATTCTGATATTCAAGTTCAAATTCTGATATTCAATTCTGACTTAGATGTTAGAATTCCGAACTGGTATCAGGATTCTGACTTGGATTCCTACTTATATTTTTTAATTCCGAGTAATATTACGGAATTTCGACTCAGATAGGAGAATTCTGACTCAGATAACGGAATTCCGACATAGATAACATAATGTTGGATGATATCTGAGCAGAAATTTAGATTTTCAAGTTGGAATCCGGATATCCAAGTCGGTATTCTGATATCTGAGTCGGATTTCTGATATCTAAGTCGAAATATTGAGAATGTTGAGAACTTCGTCGGGAATCGGATACCCAAGTCAGAATTCGCAGTCCCAAGTCGAAATTCCGAAATGAAAGTCAAAGAATGATTTTGTGGCCCTTCTACACTTTCGTACAGTCCATTTTGAAATTACCCAAACTGAATGAGTTGAAATAAACACAAATCAATCGATATCATCGTATAAATTCTCAAATCCATAATCTATTGAAAATAATGTTGTACTTCTTTTTTGATTTATTGAATTTCTCAGGATAAATGACATGATAATTTTCATTGCGTTAAAACTTCTATGGAAATTTATGAATTTTGTGAATCGTACCGGAGCAATTTTTTAGGTGACACTATTTACAACCGCAGAAATAATGAATTTAGATTCGAAGACACACATTTCCAAATTATAATTAATTTAAAAAACTCGGTTGAAAAGATTTTCTTCTTTGATTTCAAATTGAAATAATTGATGTTTTATACAGCTGATGACTTCAGCTTTTGCTACCTAATTCCTTAAAAATGTTTTTTAATCTGATTTAAATGAAAAACTAATGAGAAATAGTGAAAATTTGATAAGATTTATTTGTTTCTTAACTCTAGTGAAAATTAAACGAAACAACAACATGTTGTGGTATGTCCTAAAATTTGGAGATATTCATTTAAAGTAATAAATTACTCTTTACTGTAATTGAGAAATATACATATAATTTATGATGGTGGTGAAAGAAGGAAACGGTATATATAGTCTAGCCCAAATAGAATCTTGTTCATTGCAAATATTCAGTAGAGTTTTTGCAAGGACATTTTCTTCAATATCTTTAGCATTTGAAGCAATTCAATGGACTCTCAATGGGTAATTTGCCAATTAATAACCATCTCTGAAATCCACATGCAGCCATATTTTCAGGAAATTGTAGAGTTCTCTCAATTAACAAATTATCTTTCAACATAATAAAAATCATATGTACTTAATGTGATTCAAATTCATTGCTTGCATTTGAGATATCTTCACGGAATATGGTGTGAAGCTGCAGATCAAACTGAAAATTAAAAAGCATGCACACAGAAATTTGTTCTGTACATAAAAAATTGGAAATATGATAACTTCGTGTGAATAGTTTATCAATGGAATACAGGCACAATATCAAAGATCGAAAGTGTTTTTTTGCGTTCAGTTTTTAAAATCATTTCAAATGAATTTGTTGTAAATATTGAAGTACAAGAATATATTTCTGTTTGATATTCAACCAAATACTTATTCACAAGTATCTCAGATTAGCAACTTATTAGCGGGTAAAAAATTTAATTAAAGACGAATATAAATATAAGTCTTCTTCGTCTGAAACAAATAACTTGTCATAATTTCGTAATTTTATTTTCAATTCGACATGAAAATAATCGAAAAATCCATCAATCAATATAAAACACTTTGTAGCTGACACAATTACAGTGATTTAACCCGATGTTTCAATAATACGCCAGAGCCCATTTCAAAACAGGGTTATTCACTTCAAAATATTAAATTTCGTCAATAAATTTCGTGTTCCGCGCTCCGCCAGACGCTCTATTTAAAATTCAACATTGCCACTATAATTCATGCTGCCGACCTCTTCAAAACAGATGCAAAGTTTCTATAATAGTTCGAAATGGATGCGGTCGTTCCTTCGGATTATTCAAAGTGCACTTGTATCCACTTTTCAGAAATAATTTATAGTGTTTCAACAAAAAAGCTTTTTCTCAACCCCTTTCAACTCCCTTTAGAAGTTTTTATAGTTATTCCTTGCAATATCGTCTTTTGCATTACTTGGCTTTGATTGTCTGTGTCTCTTGAAAATGCAAAATACTCGCTAGTTATACTTGAACTGATATCACATTTTCTCCTGAGTCCGAACATCAACTTTTTTTTTAATTCGGGGGCCATGTCATTAAGAAAATATTGATTTTGTGAATATGTGCCATTTTTCCACAAAATATATTTTGTCATTCCGCCATCGAAATGAATTATTTTGGCATGTTTCAGAGTAAGCTCGTGGAGATAAATACAATAATTATTAAGGGTTACTTAAGATTTTGTGATAAATTGAAAAAAAAAAATGAATTTTTTCGGAAAATCATATATTTTGCGTATAGTGTGGATCCAATGATTCTGATTTTTCATAATTTTTTTAGAGTATTCATTTTATATTTTCGATTGATTTCAAATTCACAGAGTATACTAATTTCATCATTCAACCGTTCTCGAGTTAAAAAATGTACCTGCAATTTAGAAAGGTCATTTTCCTTCGACGTTTATCTTCATCATTTTTCTATTAATTTCCGTGAAACTCAACCTTTTCTGAATATAGTCATTGAATTTGAAATAGACTCTGAGATGAATGACGATTTTGTGGACTTCTTGCAGAACTTTTGCAATTACAAATTGAAACTTTTTAAATATTTCTCGCGTGAGGAAATTTTTGACGTTTTACCTTGTACCTGGGCATAAACAAATCATAAATTTTCGATATCAGCATGAAATTTTGCGTATATATTGCGAATTTCAAGTGGATCAGATGAATTTGTATTTTTCAGGAATGGTAGGTTTTTTTTCGGTTATTCATTTTTGATTTTCGATTGGTTTGAAATCCACAGAGTGTAACAATATATTTCTGAATCGACTGCCGTTCGCAGAGTTGTGCTATCTCTAACCGTTCACGAGTTGAAAAGTTCATCTGGAATTTGAAGGCGTTATTTCCCTTCAACATTAATTTTTATTATTTTTCTATCGATTTTCGTGAAACTTAACTTGAATATGTACACCGAATTTGAAGTCGATTTTTACGGATTACAGAACCTCTACAATTTCCATTTGAAATTTTGTAGGTATCCCAAGTGCTAGAGAATACAATTATTATATCTTATCTTATTGCAGACTTTGCTTAATATCAGGAGCTGTCTTAGATGTAGTTGACTACTGATAGTAAATGATGCATTCAACAAAAAAGCGAAAAATAATATGATAGGCTATGATTTTTCAATGATACAAATATACTAGTGCCATATAAAAAAGTATTGGAAACGTTTGTTTCCCATTATCCTCATCTCCACAATATAAAAAGATAATTTGGATCACAGATTAAAGTTCAAAAATAAAAGAAGTCGTGGCTAACTTTTTTCCCACTCGGATATTTTGACAGAAAATGTCTTCAATGAAAAGAATAATAAATCGAATTTATCTTCTTTAAAGGCACCACTGACATTAATAGTAAATTTTAAATAAAATTTTTCATATTTTTCTAACCATTTCTGGATAATACACTACCAGCCAAAAATATAGCATGTTTTATTTTCTGTTTAATTTTTCCACCTATTGTGGAATTGTTATAAATTAATTTTATCAGATATTTCCATTATAAGTCAATAAGCCTTAATGAAAAAAAAAGAATATATTAATTATGTCTACTTGACGTTAACACAATAACATTTCCGGTGATTTTTTGCTCGTGTCATAGTTTCGGATAGCAAGATAGATGCCTCATAAAAGTTTCATAAATTGTGTTAAAATAATAATATTTGTAATATTTTCGTCTGGGAGTGTATATACCGGGTGGCTACGGAAGTATTGCCTACGGAATATCTCAGTTATTGTATGAAGTAGGTTTGTGAAATTTGGAGCGTCGATATAATGACATAAGAGCTAGAATTTGAGCATATTGACATGTCGAAGTTAACTTCCGGTCTGACCGGAAGTAACATCAACTTTCTTATTTTAAATGGAAACCCTATTTTTTTTTCTTTTCGCTTTATTCAGCATTCAATTCCCTTTCTAATGACATATCACAAGTTGGTATCTAACCAGAAACTAGATCAGAAAAAAATTATCATTGAAATTCACCGAGTAGGCCGTGGAAGCAAAATGAAAGCCAAAAATTGAAAAGTTTGCTATGGAAACCATACGTCACTTGATAACAGTTGCTACTACTGTGATATTTTATTTTCATTCGTCGGCGTTATAAAAAGCCGCCAAAAAATATATTGGAAAAATTGGGAAAAAAACAATACTCTGTAGGTCCATAACTTAAATAGGAACATACAACTTTTTCTTGCCTGTACTATTCAGCATAACCATTCCTTTCTAATGATATAATAGAAAGTAATTTTTTGAACACAGCCTACAACTCTACATGAGCTAGAAGTAAAAATTCGTAGAGCTTTCCAAGATATCACGCCCCAAATGTTGAGAAACGTTTTACATGAAAATATCACCAGAGTCAATAAATGTATTGACGCTGAGGGAATGCATTTCGAACATTTGTTTTGAATTTATTTTATCTTTAATCCTATCAATTTGAATTTTTTTTTTTCGATAAATCTGTTTTTTTGTTATTTGAATAATAATAATTGGATTTTTTGGTAATTCATTTCAAAAAATTACTTTCTATTTATATCATTAGAAATGAATGGTTATGTTGAATAGTACAGGCAAGAAAAAGTTGTATGTTCCTATTTAAGTTATGGACCTACAGAGTATTGTTTTTTTCCCAATTTTTCCAATATTTTTTTTGGCGGCTTTTTATAACGCCGACGAATGAAAATAAAATATCACAGTAGTAGCAACTGTTATCAAGTGACGTATGGTTTCCATAGCCAACTTTTCAATTTTTGGCTTTCATTTTGCTTCCACGGCCTACTCGGTGAATTTCAATAATAATTTTTTTCTGATCTAGTTTCTGGTTAGATACCAACTTGTGATATGTCATTAGAAAGGGAATTGAATGCTGAATAAAGCGAAAAGAAAAAAAAATAGGGTTTCCATTTAAAATAAGAAAGTTGATGTTACTTCCGGTCAGACCGGAAGTTAACTTCGACATGTCAATATGCTCAAATTCTAGCTCTTATGTCATTATATCGACGCTCCAAATTTCACAAACCTACTTCATGCAATAACTGAGATATTCCGTAGGCAATACTTCCATAGCCACCCGGTATAATAACTCACGAGGACACTGGTTAATGATTTCTATGGTATGTGCCATTTCACTTGTGTCTGTTTATTAATGTGCATCGTGAACAAAAATCGAAGGTTGTATATAGTTTACGATCTCTTCAAGGAACTTTCTCTTATTGTTTCTAACATTTCGGTAAACAGTACCTATCCAAATCATCATCGATACTCCTTGGGTTACCAGGTATAAACAAATATTCGAAATGTATTTCTGTAGACGCAACAAATGGTCATAAACGGTCGGACCACCCTACCTATCTGGCAATTACTGACAGGAAGCGAGCCCGCAATTCTTTTTTATTGTACGAATGTTGTGATCAGCAAGATGAAGTGTTCGGAATTATTGGAAAGCGATGGATGACATGAGTGATTTACCGAGTTCGAGTCGGTGAATCATTTCCTTTTCTAGAATAGAATAGAATAGAATAGAATAATTCACGTTTTGGCAATTAATGTTAGCAAAATGCTTGGGTATCGTGGATTCACAGTATCTTTTCATCCTGGATAAAAATAATTCTTACATCTTTAGAAAACGTTAAAATTTGAGATTTAAAAGATAATTTTGAAGTTTCTATTATGAAATAAGAATTCATACACTTTGAGATGTTCAGTACAGTACGATATTGTGCTGAATTCACGAATTTCATGAACAAAAACAAAAACAATCACGTTCATATCAAATTCCACTACAAAATATATTTAATAAAAATACTCGTCAGATTGACAACAAAGAACGTGGAGAACATACAACAGAATAGTAAGAAGTAGTAATGCAGTAATAGTTAGATACAAGTGCGAAAAGTAAGGGCCAATTTATGCAACATGTCTTTATCATAGTTACAATCATTATCACAGTTGTAGCACAGGTCATAGTCTCAATTGTTCTTATTTCAGATTATAACTAAGGAAATTGCATAAATGCTCGTACTGAACTGTACAGTATCAATTTTATTTTATGATAATGAAAAAGTTGCATAAATAAAATTGGCCCTATAGTATTTATGCAAAAACAAAGAAAATTTGTTATTTTTGTGGCACTAACTATGGAAAAATGATTTGATTTCATAGCAAAATAAACATAATTGAATTTTATAAAATCAAATTTATCGACTTTACTTCTATGGTGTTCCAAAAATGCTCCTGGATGCTCCTTGTCACTTCGTATGTAGTTAGGAATGTGTATGAGGTTATAAATTTGTATGAGGCGATGAGAAGATATTTCAATATTTTTAGTTCGTTTTGAAAAAGAGGTCAGTACATTTTTTTTAATTTTAAATATCTACCAAAAGAATAGTCGTGACAAAAATACATTTAGAAATATAAATTGGAGAAAATACTTGCATGAAATTCGAACAAGATATATTCTTTGGTTTTGATGGAAAATTACATACCTAAATAGGATTTATTTTCTATTGATTTTGATGCAGAAAAGGGCCATAGTTTGAAACATCTCACTTTTGGTTATCTCGCCTTATCACCTTATTATATTGTTCTAAATTATGGATGATATGAGGACGAGTTGATGAATCATTTCCTTTTTGCCTATCTAGAATTGAATGTAGTAGTACAGTGAATGAGTAATTCACATTCGAATATCGAAGTTATCAGAAATACTTGGAAGCTGTAGGAACCGAGTACATTTTCAGTCTTGAAGCATTTTATTTTTGATAGTTGGGGAAATATCGTTGGGTGTGAAACAAGAGAATACTGAAAGTGGTACATTCGATATTATGGATTTCAAATAATGCGATGGTAGTAACAGAATTTGATTTTCTGAAAAATAGAGCCTTAATTTTTTTCGAGGAGTATTTTCGTCGGAAAGTCTCCAACAAAAAACCATGATTGCCCTCTACAATCGTCGAACTACATTGTTTCATTCTTGACAAAGCTTCTACAAGAGCTTGAGATTGGTGTAAGACGATTCTCCTTGCATTAATGCTCTACCAAATGTGCATATACTTGTTCAAAGAATATTCTAGGATGGACCAATTCCTAAAATATTGAATACAAGCGAAGCGGCGAAAAGGATGACTGAAGTATCTTCTATTTTAACCAGCAGTCTATAAAAATGGGTTGAAGGCAGATCTCAGGAAGAAAACCAACAAAGAAGAAGAGTATTATCAATGGCGAGAATGAACAATCAGTAACCAAAAATTTGACACATATTCCGACTCAGCATCAAGACTTATTTCAATAAATGTATGATGTTTCTGAATTTTTTATGGTGAATCAGTAGAAATAAACGACTAGACATTAGCTTCCAGAATGTTGAAGACTTGAAATAGTATATAAAACAACAAGGTTTGAAAACGAGCGGGATAAATTGGTTGACTGAGCCGAAGGCGAGGTCCACAAGTCGAGCGAGTATACAAAGAGGTTTCTAAACGAGTTTTATGCGATATTTTTCATACGACTGCAAATTGAGAATGCCAGAACTAATAAAGAAAAAGTATTCAATATTTCTTTGCAAAATTTCCACAAAATCCAATATTTTCTTCAACAAACTTTGGAAACAACAATTTTTTGAAGTACCCATTCAACAAAACAACTCAGCAAACTTGAGACAGCAAAATATTGACGTCGTTAAAAGACAACCAAAAAAATACATACAGTGAACGAGAAATGCGTGCGCAAAGATGACATATCCGTGCGCACTGACAACATATCCGTGCGCACTGATGACATATCCGTGCGAAAAGAGGACATATCCGTGCACACTGATGACATATTATTGCGCACTGATGACATATCCAAGTGCAAAGATGACATATCCGTGCGCAGTGATAACATATCTGTGTGCCATGAAAACATATCCGTGCGCAAAAATACCGCGTGCAAAGTGTTTTGCACACGACGTGTGCACCTTCCCGCTTTCGGTTCGGGTTTTACGTATGGAAAACCTAATTTCCCAAGGCAGTCGTATAAAAAATATAACTGGCCTAGCAAAGGAATTTCTGGAAAAAACACTAAGATATACATATGACACTGTAGAGCCCAAAACATCACCAAATTTGTCGACTCACTTCATATGCGGTGCTAGACGGTTTGACAAAAAATCGTAACTTATGGATTAGGCGGACTAGCGCAATGAACCATTTCAACTGAAATGCCTCCGTGGTGGTCGTGATGGTAGAGCGCTCGCCTTACAATCATAAGATCGTGAGTTCAAAACCAGCACGGCCACCGGTCCCGGATCCTTTCCTCGCTATAGCACAAGTTCCTAGGAGCTTCTGAGGGGTTTCTCTCTCTGGAAACCTGGAACATTCCTTACAGAAAAAAAGGTTGCAGTGATAGACTAACCCTACAAAACGTCCTGAGAGCTGAAAATCATGTTATTCATTACCACCGTGTCCTGCTGGTCTCACATCAGGATGTCTCACGCGCGAATTTCGCTTTGACCGATCTATCTAGTCATAACAGAACGACGAACAATCGAAACTTGACAACATCAACAATAAATATTTAGCAGCGTAAAATAATCACACGGAATTGCACCGTCATCAGTGCAGTTCTCGGAACTCGGAGCGGAATGCAAGGAGACGCCAACTGCATGGGAATCGAGTCCGATCCCGTTTATTGTTTCTCGACGGGAAGACTTTCAACTGCGACCTAATTTTAGTATTTTTGCAAGGAGTGGTGCTCATTCGGTTTGCAGTTCTGATGGACGAGAGGGAGCATCTGTCAGGATACAGTGTTCTTCAATAAGTGGTATGCTTTCTGGATATCATCCATTTGTATGCTGGTTCGGAATAAAAGTTCTGGTCACATGTTTCAATGGGGGCTAGATAGAGCAAGAGGTTCGCGAGCAAGTGGACCAGCAAAAAAATATAGATACGCGACACAAAACGGAACTCTGCTAAGCAGTCGAGTGCGAGAATAGTATATCCTGTAACAAAGATAGAAATGAGAATCCGATGCGAGTGGGAAGGAACCACGAGCATATCGAATTTTCATTCTAACCAAGTAACAGACCATACTTTCTCCACGAAACGAACAATAATTAAGTTACGTCAAAATTGAAACACTATACAAGGACAGTCAAGGCTAACTTCAAGTTTTTTTTTCTGCTGCTCTTCAACAAACATCCGAGTTGAGGGTGAATCACGCACGTTTGTAGAAAATAGTTATTATCCTAACAGGTACCCCTTTGTTAGACCAAATGTATTTTCTATACCATTGCCATAGAAAATGAGGTGTTGCGCACGTAAAACCCGCTGCGAAAGCGGTACTTTGGACGTGGATTTTTTTTTTGTGCACGGATATGTCATTTTTGCACACGGATATGTCATCAGTGCGCACAGAAATTGGTTGTTATGCGTCTCAACAACTGCGTCATTAATACCTATTAGAATTGATTAGGACTCTAGAGGTCATTATCATGAGTGATTTTTTATTTTTAAAATTTTGAGAGTCATGGCATTTCAGATTCAAAACTCACTTAACAATTTTACCAGTGCTTTTGCCAGTTCAAGTGGGCTAAAATCGTAGACCGACACATGAGAAATACCGATTTCATTGGGACTACTCATTCCCCATCATCAGACAAAACCAAGCCAATAAGACTGATGAGGATCTCTTTCGAAACGAAACAACAAAGTAGTTGAAAAAGTTTCGCAATAAATCCTTATTTCTATTTTCAAATAAAGAAATTTCATTTTGTTGAAAAGCTTCGGTAATTAATATAATTGAGGTTGCATGATTCATCCCTTTGAAATATGACAACAAAATTGAAAAAATATTCATAGGTAGCCATTTTATTGGTTGAATACGCCCGCAAAATTCCATTTACGTAACTCTTCAAAAATATGACGAACGTAAACTAACCAATTATTTCTTATTTTGAGAGCGTGTAACTTCTCACGGACAGGCTTTTGTTTACATAAAAGACCCACTTCAATTTTTGACAAGGAATTACCACTTGAAAATTTTCGCACTAATTTCGAAACACCCTGTCTAGTAAGAAAGAGTATGCGTGCAACTGAAAATGTGAATTACTCATTCACTGGCAAGGGACATGATTCACCAACTCGTCCTCAAGTCATCTATCGATATAGCAAAATTCAGAACACTATACAGTTATCAAAAATGACACAGGCAGAACTTCCACATTCGAGAAATCAGGAGTAAAAAAACTACATTGGGAAATTTGCACTAAGGTATATGTTGGTCAAACTGGTAGAACATTCAAAAATCGAATTCATGAACATCGTATGAGTTATGTGGACAAGAAAACTTATTTAACATATTCAAATAATCTTTAAGAAGAATACTATAGTTTTGATGAAGAATTCAAAATTTTACATATAGAAAATGAAAGCCTGAAGTTTAATCGTTTAGAATCATTAGCAATCAATTAACTTAAAAATTCCAACACAGTACGCAACGGCCAATTGGATTTGAGTAAATCTCCTTTGTTGAATTTATTTTCAAGAAATTAGAATTAATTAGAATATAATCGTGTTCTGGGAAGCCATTATATTATTGTAGATGATAAGGTTATACCTAATTATTATTAATGTTCAAGTACAGTATATAAGGGTTCAGTAGACTAGGCTTATTTGAACGTTCAGTTGAAAAAGAACATGTATGAAGATCGAATCGTTCCTGTGTATTTTGTATAATTACTATACAGGGTGTTTTCAAATCACTGCAAACATTTTCACGGGGAGATTTCTTGTCAAAAATTGAAGGGGGTCGTTCAAGTAAAAAAAAAGCCTATACTTGAAAAGTTACACGCTCTCAAAAAATGAGAAACAACTTTCGTTTTTTTTGCGTTCGTGAAATTATTGAAGAGTTAAATACATGGAATTTCGCGGGAGTATTCTTCCAATGAAAAGTCTATTCATGAATATTTTTTCAATT
Source organism: Chrysolina americana (assembly GCA_958502065.1). NCBI lineage: Eukaryota > Metazoa > Arthropoda > Insecta > Coleoptera > Chrysomelidae > Chrysolina > Chrysolina americana. The sequence goes on from OY293410.1 coordinate 8,898,844, forward strand.
TTGTGGTAGGTATCTTTCAAAGAGGTGAAACATGTAACCTCAATTCTCTTTGTTACAGCAACTTTTCAGCGAAATTAAATTTCTCAATTTGAAAATATGTGTTGAAAATAAATATGTATTGCAGAACTTTTTCAACTACTTTGTTGTTTCGTTTCGAAAGAGATCCTCATCAGTCTTATTGGCTTGGTTTTGCCTGATGGTAGGGAATGAGTAGTTTCAATAAAATCGGCATTTCTCATCAACATTCAACGCAGGTTCGATTGTAGCCCACTTAACTTGTCAAATTATTATGTCTGTTATCAAAAACGCATGAACTGACGTAGAATGTTTCATTTCCTTTAACAAAAAGTTGCTTCCCTTCACATAGAATGATTTTGGTTAGAAAAAAACGCATGACTATTTTTATGAACGCCGCGATGACACGGTATAAACAATCTGCCAGACTCGCTAAAAACTGCAGCACCTCCATTCATCTCATATCGTTTCCATTCATAGGTACGGTAATTAAGATTAGAATGATGTTTTACGTCTTAGCACGCTTCTCTCAGATAAAATTATCGATAGAACTCCGTGCACTTGAAGTGGTGGCAATGCCTTGATTTACTCTCGATCTTGACGTTTCCGGTATTCTAAAAGCAACTCTGTTTTGTCCAGGACATTACCTGTTTCCTGCCCAGACAAGACAACAGAGGTGGAACTAATGAAATTTACACGGTTGTCAGCAAAAGTCGAGAGGATATTGTTTGAATTTTCGATTGGGGATGTCTGAGGATCTTGAAATGCAATTGAAGTGAAGTATGAAGCTTATTTTGAAATAAACGAGAATTTATTCGAATATATTACGTAAAAACTTCCATTAGTGACTTTTATTCAAAATATTTTCATATGTGAACCAGAAGAAAACCATTCCTGTTCGGAGGAACAGAGTTTGTGGTTAGTGCCAAAAAAAAATGCTTTCCGTATTGATGATGTATTCAGAACTGATCCCTGATTAACATCAGAATTTATCACTTTTGTAGCAATTATAATAATATTTGCGAGTGGAGGATGCCTATTGTTGTTTGCCTTTCCATCAGCAGTATGAAAATTCGGCATAACTTACAGCACCATATCGGTTTGAAATTTCCGAGTTTATGGTTCACTTGGCAACACCATGGCTTTCTGACCTACCCTGACAGTGAAGAGGTGTAACATCCTCGAAACTGGTAAAAAGGTAGTCAACCCCGTCCAATTGAAGCATGGAATATAATAATATAGGTATACCAGGTCGTCGTCAAAACCATCGCTCAGCAATAGCGATTAATGGTTGCGTGCCTCGAGGTTTAATACTAGGGCCAACATTATTCCTCATGTATATATAAACGAATTGAAGAGTATTGACATCGCAGGATGATTCACTCTCTTTACACTTTGGCACTCTGACAATCCAAATGATTATGAAAAAATCATATCTACCGATATGAAGTAAGGTAAGGAATTGGAACGGGATAGTATGATGTATGGCAGTAGTATTATTACATACTAAACAGAATAAGAACCAAACTGTTTATTGATTAAACATAATGTTAATTGTTTAGTCTATAAAAGGAAAACCTTTTTCTTTGAATATAACCGGTAAAGAACCAACAGAGTGATTATTCAAAAAGTGATTAAGCTCATTTGTGCCATTTTTCTATAGTAATAATAATAATCCCACATCTACGCAGCTGTACAACCCGAGAACACAATAACCTGTCTATGTACTTAGTGTCAATAACAAACGTCAAACACCTTGAAATATTTATTTTTAATGAATCTACCAACGGCGTCCGCTAAGGGAAACTGAGTCATACCTCCGGTATTTTTACATTCCTGTATTGTCTTTCGGACAAGAATTCTCAAAACGCTTAGGCTGATTGGAAAATTTAGCTTCGACGGAACTTGATAAAAACCGAGTTGAGGTTGATTGACACTTGCACCAATTGCATTGAACAATTATTAACACTCTATTTCGACTGATACTGGGTTCAACGATAGCAACAACTTGCATTAGGTACATGTTCACGTGAAAGAGTTTCTGACGGGAAAAAACACATACAGTGTGGGCCACAATGTATGAATCATACGGATTTTTTTCCTAATATTAGAGTTATCTACCAAAAATACTTCATAGGGTTCATTTTTGCTTATTGGAAAACGTAATAGCTGATTTTGATACACGTCGCGTGACCACCAACATGGCGGCAATTTTGAAAAATTCATTACGAATTGTCAAAAGTGGTGTTACTTGTAAAGATGGCATGAAAAGTTAGTTATATTTCATATTTAGGCTCACAGGCAAAATTTTAAGTAACAATTTTGTCTTAATATTTCTTTAATGAGTAAATGCTGTTGTTTTGGTCTTAAATAACTTTTAGAGATCCTTATAAACTTATGTGATTGATGAAATGGATTATTTTAGATTTGTTTCCAAATAGTAGTGCAAAAATTTATAACTGAAGAGTCAACTTTTACCACTTTTTTCGACCTTATTGTGGAAAAAAAGAAAAACAAGACGTAATTTGCAGTAAAATGTGGAAACTCTTCTACTTTAGCTACTTCATTTTAAACATTTCCTCCAAAAATATTCTTATTTTTTTATCTGCCAAATATTTTTCTATGGAGTAAAAAGCAAAACTGATAATTTTCTATTTTGGGATAGAACAAAAATGAAAATTAAAAAGAAATTCAACATCTACCAGAGTGCTGAGTGCTAGAATCGTACACTTAGCGAAACAATCATGATCAACATGTCCTGAAAGACAACTTTGCATATTGTTAGAAATAAAGTCAAATTAGTCTTGAAATCAACAATATTGCTCGAATGATTCATTTAATGTCAAATGGGAAATAGTGAAAAGTTTGCAAAATGCAGAATTGATCCACTAAGAGTATTTGTTTTTACTCTGATGACACAATTTTTCGGCATATGCTGCAAGCATTATGGCTCACACTGTATGATCCTTCAAATAGGATATTATTATTATTTCCAACATCATTTGTTGAAAACAATCCATCTTTTTACTACGAGTTCGACCCTCTTCCAGTTTCAACCTTTGAAAATCCGGCTATATAATCATTCATTCATTGAACAATTTCATGGCCGATATATCATATACACCAAAATCAATTATGGACCCAACACTATACCCTGTGGCACTCCTGTTTTCCCAAACAATTGAAAATTTCAGTTTTTCCTAATTTTCATGGCCAAGTAGAGAGGTGGGGATCATGACTGTGTGTCATATAAAATAAAAATAAATAGCTGATTATTATATAAAAAATATCGAATTCCATTTCGCATTCATGTGTTTTCGTTGTTGAAACAGTCATCTTGTCTTGTCTTTCAAAAACCTTTTTTTTGCGGTCTCACACAAATAAATCATTTCATCGTGGTGATATCCCGGGGACATTTCTGTTTTGCATGTATCTTCTCGAGTGGTGATTTCGGAGATTTATTAGGGTGACACAGACCGAAACCATCCCTTTACTTGTTGAAAAAAGGCGCCACCAACCGGCTACTAGTGTCGAGTTACCAAACAAGTATAAATTCATTCGTTTCTAATCCAAAAGGGCTTATGTAGCTGTCAGATGACCACACAAGATTTTAATGTGTCGTAGTAGCGTCTTAGGTACAGTGGCGGATTTGGAAAAATGGAAACAAGTATATCAATGTTACGATTGTTCTGACTCTATCAAGCGTTTTGTCAACGAATTGTTCAATTGGTATTTTCCGATATAACTGAATGGGATACTAGGATTCTTAGTAGGTTGAAAACACTATGAACCATAATTCTTCCATGCTTCAGTAATTTTCATGACCAATGCTTTTATAACAGTTTCATCAAAAATTACCCAACGAATTAAGTCTTCCCTCCTGATCAACAGAAGGAACAGCTTTGCAACACATTGACTTTCCAAGTAGCACACTTATACTGTGACAATATTGGTGCAATATTAATGGAAAATTGACAAAATATAAAAATGAAATAATAGCGAAATAGAAATGTGAACATTTCCCCATTGTTATTTGGATAATGGAGATGGCGATAGATGTTTCCGCTGTAATTTGTCTAGAGACAAAAATTATTGGCGGAATATTCTCGAAACAACAGTGGCCTCAAAATATTCAGCAATATACTTATCATTACTTATTATTACAATATTATGAAATTATTCAAAAGCAATATTGGCACAATATTGGTCCAATACTTCTTGGACAATTTAAAAGCAATAGTGGTGGAATATTTTTGAAGCAATATTGGCCTCAAAGCATTTAACTGGTACAATATTATCGATAAAATATTCAATATATATTATTTTCAACTAGAAACTGCCTTTTGGCATATTCAATATGCAGCCAATATTCAAAATTAAATATTGGTAGATAGTCTTTGTAATATTGTATCAATACTATTATTTCAATATTGATGTGACGTTTTCGTTTCAACTTGATAAATATGTTTTTTGAACATTGGTGAAATGATATTAACCAACGTACTATCGTACTCAGATATACAATATTGATTTATACGAGAGGAATATAATGATTCCAATATTTATTCTAGATGCTGAAAACAATATTGTTTTATCGATATTGTTGAAAATTTTTAAAGCAATATGCTATCAAACTTGGATATACAATATTGTTTTATGCCTACAATCGTTGAGAGAAATATTGGGATTGCAATATTGTTTGTAGATATTAAAACAATAATTCGACGATATTGTTATCCTGATATTGGTAAATATTATTCAACTAATACTAACCCAATATCCTAGTGACAATCTACATTCAGAATAAGTTAGGCCAATATTGAACCAATGTTATTAGTATAATACTGTATGTATAATTTTCATCCATATTGGATTGATATTATTTTTTCTTGAACAATATATCAATATTGGTCACTTTTCAGTCCCAACTTGTAATTGAATATAAAAAACTTCCGCAGTTGAAATAACTCATTGAATCAAAATGGGGAAATTCATTGTAGATGCTGTATTTGAAACAAATTCAACAAGTGAAATGCAATTTGAGATGTTAACAACACAAGAAAGTCTTCTATGACAATTATTAGATTGCAGTTGCAACATTGGCATTGGATTTGGTTAGTATTTTTTCATTCCGCTGAAATTACACGACATTATTATTATTAGTAAGCTATTCGTACAGTGACATCGCAGTGTAGTTTTTGGTTTCATCGATGCAACTCTCAATATCCTATCAGATAATTCAATAATAATAAATCGTCTTCGTTAAATGAAGGAAAAATTAATATGTACAGGGTAAGGAACAAGTAACAGGAAAAAAAATCCTTCATGTCGATCGTCGCTCCTGATGATGCCAACTTGGTTAGCGAAACGTATATCACGCACTTGTTAATAAACTGTTTTGGTTATTGATGTATTTCATTCAATAATGTGAATAAAATCGATGAATAATAAACGTCGCCAAGATAGAATGTGAACCTATTTGGGTGGGAACGAAATATTAGGAAAATCTGTTTTCCTAATACTTTTTCGTGTTCATTTAATATTTGTGCTGATTGCTTTCAAACGAAGTTTTAATTTCTGAACGTGCTTCCTGGGCATACGGTTCGCTGCATTGGAAATTAATTATTTTTAATTGCCCGCTTAGCAGTTCGTTTGTTTTAACTTTCTCATTACTATCAGACGGTTGATAACAAAGTAAATTGGCAAGACTTTCTGAAAAAAAAAATTATCAACTTGAAACATTCCTTCGCAATCTTTAACACTGCATCCTACTATTTTTACATACTTTGTCTAATTACTGGTTAGATAAATTTTCCGAACGTCAGTACCACTGAAGGAAAGTGAAAATGTTTGTTTATATTCCTTCATTATCTTGACTTATTATGGCTGAGATACGAAATAACATTGTCATAGTTAAATCAGTTGGAGTGACGGTAACTAGTCTGGTTCACAGGTATTTTTTTCATTTCTTTCATAATTCCCTCAAAATAAAGTTTTTTTTTACTTTCAAATTCAAATATCTTATGAACTATTGAAAATATGATAAACAATTGAGTTAGAGCTTTGGTTGAGAGGTCAGTTTGTTCATTGATAATGAAAAATAAAAACGAATTGTAGTATTCTTCTCGTATCTTCAATAATTTTTAAGTTAATTCATTAACAATAAAAAAAAACAGGAAGAAAGCAATAAGTCCAAGAAAACAATATAGGTATTCAAAAATTATATAAAAAATGTTTCAAATGATAAAAGACGTATAGTTGATTCCATAATATTTTTTAGTATTTAAAAATAAATATTTCGTAAAAATTAATTCGTTCATAACAAATTGTTTGTTTAATAATCAAATAAGAAGTTAATAATTTTTTTCCGAATATGAGAAAACATGATGAATAATGATTGACAAAGAATTGGTTCTTCAATATTAATATTTAATAACAAAAAAACTTTTATTTAACAAGTGCGTTTTTTGTCAATACATTATTTTAAGAAACGTTTTTTTTAATATTTTTATCAAAGATCAAGTTACCCAGAAAAAGTTTTCCAAACGTCTTATTAACAATGCTTTTGTTCATGGCAATTATTCAATTAAGGGAAGTTGAAAATAAAAAAAATTGTTATATAGCGTTCAGTAATGAGAAAACCAAATTATCTTTATCTTTATTGAAAATACACCTTCCAAACAGAACAAGTTTCGGTGTAAAGAAGATATTACATTGAATATAAACATAAGTTTGAAGAATTTCAAAAGAAATAAAAAGTAACAAATTTAACAACTTTGCTTGTAGGTTGATAAACATCGGTATGGCGCAAATTTTGTTTGAGTTTCTTCAAAAAAATATCAATTGACTTTGATTTTTTTATATTATATGAAAGTTTGTTGTACGTTTTTTTTAAACTACTTTTACTTTTTGTAAATTATTTGTCAATTTATATGCAAATTTTACTCTTTCAAATTTTATTGATTTATCTAATGTAGAATTTTTAGAATTTTTGTATAATTCTGATGAAGATGTTTCCCACGGTTTTTTTTTAAATTACTTTCATTTCATCAAACGATAATTATAGCTTTATGGTTTTTTCTATAAGATGGCCATTTTATTATTAAATAGCTGATATGTGAAACAATATGGGCATTATAAATGAGATTTTGAGTTTGAGCTTTCAGAAAATCAATTCTTCTCATTGCTACAACTAAAGGAATGATTGATTTCTTAATTTTATTTAAATGGCATTCAAAAGTTGAATTCTTATCAATTATCAGTCCCAATTATTTGTGTTCTTCAACTTCATTCAACATTTTATTCTTTATTTTTACCTTTAATTTTCTTTGACTTAATTTTTTTTTTGAAAATCATATAAACAGTTTTTTCTAAATTATTAGTTAAATTCATTTCATGTATCCATTTTTCAAACCATTGAATATCTTTTTCAATATTACTTTTTGAATTATTTGTATTTTTGCCCAAATTATAAAGTACAGTGTCATCTGCAAAAAAAATGTTTAACTATAAATTTTATTTTATTTTATACATAAATTAAAAAGAAAATTGGAGCTGGTACTGAACCTTGGAGAACTCCAATGGTGAACAGTTTTTCAACACTTTTATTTTCATCAATAACAATATACTGAATACCTCTGAATGTTAGTAAAAAAGTTAAAAATGAAATTTTTTCAATTTTTCTAACGGGGATCGTTTCTAAACAGTTTCAAGTCTACCTCAAAAAAGTTAAAAATCAATTTTTAAAAATAAACTAATTAACAAAAAACATAGTTAATTGAAAAATTCGGTTAATATTTGTTTGTTGACGAATTATTGTTTATTTATGTGTTTAGATGGTAATAAATTTTTTTATTCCTTGATATTTATATTTAATCGTTTAATTTTTTTTCTTTTTCGATCAAGCTTATATTCATTCGGTCGACGCGTAGGCTAAATTGAAATTATAAATATTGTCGGGTTCAGTTAAGGAATTGTCTGCTCTTTCAGGATTTTTTTTGAAACTTTGTTATCTTTCACGATATTGTTTATAACTTTTGCAAATTTTTTCGGCTGCAATTTTCCTTGTTATTTTTTTAGATTCCTTTTCAAATCGAATGAAATCTACATCATAATTTTCGGTGGCCCAGCCTAGGTTTTTGACGAAATGCAACTTGTGGAACAGACTAATCCAATGACCATTCGATATCCGAGCACAACTTTCGACTTCAAGTGTACTTCGGCATTTTTCGGTCTGCTCTTTTTTTGACACACTACCTACACGGTCAGTATGTGTGGCAATTTGTGTGTGTGCGAACAGATAGAAAACAGATAAGGGGCGTAAACTCCATGGGGATTTATTCGGTGTCTTTTACAAGCTAGGCGTGTGTGGCTTTTTTGTCCCTTTCACTTACAAATTATGGAACATTCCTTTCAACTTGTTAAGCCTCGTAAGTGGATACATCTGAAACGTATTGAGGATGAGTGTCGAGCCAAGAAATCGCTGTGGATCATGAAAAAAGCTGGATGACTTAGTGAATGGTCTTTGAATTATGTTCATGAAGTACTCGGTGGTTCTATCGATGAAGAAATACTAAAAAATAATATTTATAGTAATGACTGATGAAGTACGGGCAGGTATCGCAGATAAAGGCAGAGAAATGCGATATGAGGCGCATATACGATACTAAACCATTTCTTTCCTGATTGATATCGCAACGGACTTCATGGGACATCTGATAGAAACTTCATAGATTATACTGTGGCAAGTGCTTCTTTTGATCGAAAGGCAGACTTCCGGTAGATTTTTGTAATGAAATTTGAACCATGCCTTTCATAGATTATGAGTCTTTAAAACCACGGCAACTGTTTCGCCATACAATGCCTCTTCTAGTGAAAGTTCTGAGATAATTTTTACAATGTAACCCTCATACTACTAAATTCAGAGTTCAGAAGACACTAGATGATACTTCAAAAGGGCAGTGTCCAACTCGAGAAGCTGTTTGGCTTTCCTTGGCGATAGGTATTGGTAAGTATGGATGGTGACTGATGCGCTGCGACCTAATTAGATCTATTGTGTCCCATCTTCTTCTGCTATTTCAAGGTGTTCTCGTTCACAGCAGCCCCCCAAGTCCCAATTTCTTGAGGAATTTGAGGATTTCTTCTCCCACAGTCAGCTGATGTGATCCCAGTATATTCAATCTCTTGTGATGTACAGCATAACACTCCATCAATATATGGTGTGGTGTTTCTAAATGTTCCCCACAAAATCTGCAGGTGCTGTCCTCCTCTAAGCCTAGCTTCCTTAGGTGTTCTTTGAGTCTGCAGTGCCCCGTCAGAAATCCCGTAATTGTCTTCAGACTAGTTTTGCTGAGGTTAATCAGTGTCTTCGATCTTGCTCGGTTGAAGTTGCCGAGGAGATCTTTGGCCTGCCTTAGCCCTTAAGTATGTTGCTCTCATTGCTTCTTCAGTTTTATTGAGTTATTCTTGGAAGTAAGATTTTCCAATTCCGCAAAATGGTTCTGGCCCGATCAGTGGCAGTGATGCCCCTTTTTGTGCCAGGGTGTCTGCTTGTTCATTGCCCTCCACTTTGACGTGCCCCAGCACCCAGAGGAGGATCACCTTATTGTTCCTGTCTAGGCGATAGGCCACTAGCCTATTCGCTTGTCTTAGTCCTGGAACTGTATTCCAGTGAGATTTCATTTCATTGAATTCCCAGTGTCGAAACTCTTCTTCTAAGTGGATTTTGGAGAGTCCACAGAAGGGTTCTGGGCCAGAAAGTGGTGTATTTGTCCCTTCTTTGGCAAGGCAGTCTGCTTCCTCATAGTCTTTGATTCCCCTGTGACCTGCCAGTTGTCTCAGGGTTTGTTTACAGTCCCATGTCAGCTTAGGCTCACAAGTGTGTGATTTTAGAGCTTTCAGAGCTGCTTGGCTAGCTGATAGTATATAGATTTCTGCCTTCGGATGCCCCTTTCAAGGCATTCCTGCTACAGATCTCTTTAGCATATATACTTCTGCTTGGAATATAGTTGAGAGCCTGAAATTTAACCCTCTAACGCCCACTCCAACCCCTTCTTCCATCTTGGAACCATCTGTGTACCACACTGAGGCATTCATGGCCAATTGAGGACCTTTCTCTATGCAAATCTGGTAGTTGTTTACGACCACTTCAAACTGATCTTCGAAGTAGGTTTAGACATGGCTTCTAGGGAGATGCGTTCCAAAATCTTTAGATGCCCTATCAGATTTCCTGCTTTTGAGTTTTTTAGTACAGTCCAGAGGCTTGCTGCTTCTTTCATTATACATAGAAGCAATGGCGGAAGGTCTAGCATTGCCTATAGAGCTGCAGTAGGGCATGTAATATTGCTCCTGTGGTTCCAAGGCAAGCTAGCTACTGCATTTTCTGCAACTTGACTGCTGAAATTTCGATGCATTTTTGGCCACCAGATCAGTTGGGCCTAGGTGACCATAGGTTTGAGGATCGTTTGGTATGACCAATAAATCATTTTTGGTTTCAGACCCCATATCGTACCGAAGGCTTTGCGGCATGTTCATGTCTCTAAGGAGGGATACTAGGATACCAGTTCAGTACATTGAATGGAATTAATTTTGAATTATTCGGTAATATGGAGCTCCTTATCAATCAATCCCACTCGGATTCATTGCTTGATTCAAATCATATGATTTGAAATTTCATTTGCATCGTTTATGGATTTGGAAAGATAATGAATGACACTCGAATAGAAAAATAATTTCTCTAGAATTTTTTCCAGGTGAAATTTATACTCTGTGATATATATCATATAGATAAGGGCGTATTTATTATATTGATGAAATTTTACCTTTTCATGGTAATCCCGCCAAATAATTCATATTTACGACCTTTTTTTCACTCGCCCAATCAAAACCTTCAAATATGTTATATCTGTATATACGCCGATCGAAATTTTTATACTGTAATTCGAGGCCTTAGTGTCACAAAGCCGTAACAAAATTTTTTTGGAAACATTCCGTTAATTTTGAGATATTTTTTATCATTATCAAGTTTTTCAAATATTCGACATGGTCTCTGAATATCAAGTAGTTATTCGTCTGAAAACATTTGTCTATTCCGAACATTATGGTTGCTATAGATGAATTAGTATATAAAATTCAGTTATTTCTGTTTTTCTCGAAATTAATAATCTGTAGTTACGCTTCTGTGACACTAAGTCCTCGAATTACTAAACCAGAAGTATTTTTGTTCATTAATAACCAATAAAATTTGTGAACTAATTTGGTATAATTAGCGAGTTGTCTGGTTGGAATAATTAAAATTTTATTGAACTGGTTTATAATAACGACAGTTTAATTTGATTTACGTGTGAAACCCATTAAAATATAGGTATTTCTCGAAGAGTTGGGAAAAATCATTACAGAATAAAACATTATCTTTGTTCTTTGTTTTTGTGGCCAAAATATACGTGATACACCAATCGAATTCTACGCACTACTTTTGAGTACGACCCTTCTCCGACTGAGGTGTCTCGCCTAGCTTCACTTATGTCATCACAAATTTGGAAAAGGGATTCGAGAGGCATAAAAACTTCTCAATCTTCCGAGATGATATATGGCACGACGGCTTCAGGTTTTATTGCTGAAAGCATGGCATTTATTCGTTTTTTGTTGGGTGATCTGGATTGTAGCTGCTAATGCTGCTTGTAGATCGACGACAAATTGTAGATATTTTCGCACGAAGAGAAAAAAGGATGAGAGTTTAGTTAGAGGACGTATAATTATTTGTTTTAGCGAAGTGACTTCGTTTGAGAATCCAGTGCTTTTTTGCGTGCATCTGGTTTAGTTTGAGTATTTTTTGACGGTTTTTGGTATTGATATTCTGGTTCATTGTACTTTTTCTAACTCATATGGACATGAAAATAGTCTGAATGTTTTCCAATTATTTTCTGGATTTGGAAAAGAAACGCTGCATGATGAAGCTCAGTTTGTAGAAGAGTTATCATCAGCAACACCTATTTCCCTAACCTTGTATTGTTCGATAAATATTGTAGTAATCTTATCAATTTTTTATCGAAACTCCAGAAAATTGTGCAGGTACTGAACTATCATTTGAAGCACTTGTCGATGCATTATGCACGAAATATTCCACTGATTCATTCTTCATTACTGAGGAAATCATAACTGCCTAGGAATAGATTTGACGTGACTTTCAAACTGAACACTGTCGACACTTTCGATCTGATATAAAACTGTCATTAGAATATGTGATTCAACTTGAGCGTTATTTGCAATCGAACTTTCATGAAAAAACATGTGTTGGACGCTGAATCAGGAAGCAATTGTTCACTTCATGAGTACCACAACGAAATATTATCGTGGTTGAAAAAATATGCCACAAGCAGTGGGTACAATCATTTTGTAATGAAATAATTTTCACACAGCAGTTATTTTGGCTGTCAATATTCATTGAAAGAAAAGTTTAGTACCGCTTTCAATGTCCGCCGCAGCATTTGCTAGGAAAGAAACTGTTCTTTGTCAGATATTTCTTTCGTATATGTAGGATATTCAAAAGAGAGAAATAAATGAATGATCTTGTTTTTACTTTCCTACGATTCCTACGAATTGTGTTCGATTTCTCACATATTTATAATGTTAATGAAAAATATACACTGGTTGAAATTTTAAATAAATGTTGTGTCGTCAAAAGGTAGAATTCAAATTTTTTGTAATAGCAAGAGTTTGCTCTTCCAGGAAATCATAGCCCCTGTTTTTCTAAAATGGATCATCCCTGTACTTGACCTGAGAAATGCAAAGTCGCATACTGAGCAGAGAAGGGGATGTGATCTCCTGATGACTTTAAAGGCTTCATCCAGTATCATTTTGTAGACACTCCAAACTCAAAAGTCCACGGCCTGCCCGTTGTCTGGGGAAGTATAAGCGCGGAACGGATGATTTAGGATACAAGCTCCTTTGAAGCATATTTTGCGAGTTTTTCATCGAGTTGTCGCAGCTGTTCCTGAGTACATTTCATTACTCCAAAGGAGTAAAGTGGAATCGGAACGTCAAGCGTATCAGTTGCAGCAACTTTGTTCTTCCCCGACAGTTCTGATGACCACATCTGTCGGAGTTTATGCTGATACTTGCCGCGGAGAGAAGTCTTAACAGAAGTTACTACTTGGGTGTGGCGTTGTTCCATCCCTATATAGGTATGTATACGTCTCTCTGGCATCCAGATGATGCAGAATACTTTCGTCTACGAGCTGAACGTCCTCTCCGTATGCCATTTGTCAATCCCAAACTCAATTCCGATAGCATGCGTGTACTCTTGCACCACCCTTAGGGAGGCAGATAGTTTGAGGTCATCCAAGTAGAACAGATGGGTGACCTAGTGCCTCCAGTTGCTGGAGATGTCGCAGTTGTATCCGCAGGTTTTCCGTATTGCAACGAACAATGGCAATAGTGAGATGCCGAAGAGAAATGGGCTGAGGAAGTCTTCCTTTAACACACCCCTTCTGAAGATGACCTACTCTGTTTGGACCCTAACTTGACCAGATGCTGTGGTGAAGCGAGTCCTCCAGAGCGGCATCAGCTGTTCAATGCATCCCACTATTTGAACGGGTACCGCAAGGCATTTGAGAAAATGCAAAAATACTGTCCTTCAATCAACACAGTACGTTTGGTCAAAACTCTATAAGTTGACATTGTATTCATTACCTCATCTATTATAAGTTCATGAAGTTATTCAACCTACGATGATAGGTAATTTTTCAGGATAACTCATACTATGTACCGAGTGGTAATACATTTAATAATTTCATTTCATTTGAATATACGAGAGAAACATTTGAAAACGCTCAAAAATGCTCTGTATCTACGATATGATGCGAATATTCGAGAGAATACAGCTTCTAGGCTAATACTGCGACGAACATTGTATTATATCTGACAGATACTAGTGCATTATGGGTAGGAAGGTAGTCGATTCTTTCAAACTGTTTATATTCATGAAAAATCTTATCGAATCCAAGTTGAATCACATGTTCTAAAAATGAGACTCTCTCTCTCTTTCAACACTTACTTGCTGAAATGCATGCAGCGGCCGAAATGGGCCTGTTTCTTTGGCTCGCCGAATTGATACCATACTGATCGTACGGAGACCACTCTCCGTATATGGAAGAGTTCGGTAGAGTGTAAGGTGTGCTGCTTCTGGGATTGTGACTGTTTGTGTGATACGTCGTCGGTAATCTGTTGAAACCAGGTAAGGTGCTGCCTGTGGACGAAGTGGTAACTTTGGGATAGTCTTCGTTGAGCGTCAAAGTGCCGGATGAGTTCACACCTGAAATAAAAACAATATTGATACATCAATGAATTGGGCAAAATATAGGTCGAACAACTAATAAAGCTCTGAACTCGAAGTTTATTGAAATTGGTAGTTATCATTGGACAGACGTAGACAAAAATGAATCACAAAATAGATAGATAGATTCATTTGAAGTTTACAATTTGAACAGTTGATCACCTCAAGTCGTATGAAATAAAATTACATTAATGGACGTTGCATTATACAATACAATACAAAATTCAAATGTCTCTTAATATATTTAGAAATATCTCTTATGAAACATGTTTTTTTTTTAATTTGTCTTGGGCTATCTTCTTTGATAATCAACGGTAAATTTTTGTAGAATATAAGGATGCCATAATTTGTCAGGCTATGCCCAGGAACAATAAAAAAAAATTCCAGTTGAATTCTCATATCTGTGTGTGTCATTTTCAAAATTTGCTTTGTTATCATTCACAAAAAGTACACAAATAGCAAATGCCGCAGGCATTTTGTTAGATCTGAAGGTATCACGACACGAATCTGTATATTTCATATGACGAAAATACGTTCTAGTTGTGTACTTCCCCAAACCAATATTCCATATTTCAGAAAAGGGTAAACAGTCCTATACAACGAATTTAATATTGTTATTGAATCACCAAACTAACTGTGATTGAAAAGATTTTAAATAATTTATTCATTACATTTCCCCAGTTTACTGTTGATAATATCCGCATATCTCTCCTATTTAGAGAAGTATCAATCTCCAAAAAAACTAGTCGATAGATCAGTAGTGAGTACAAGGTAAATACCTGATGCAATACTAATACAGCGACATACATTGAATTACATCCAACAGATACTGGGGCAAAGTTCTTCGAGGTACTGTCACAAATAACTTTCTGATAAATTTCAATGACCGTTTCGGTAGTAACAAGGGAAATAGTGATTTTCTGTTACAAAATTTGATTATTCTTTTGTCACCCCTCCAACACACCCCCGGATGATAGCGAAAGACTCTGTATAAGTCCTCTTGAATTTCTGATATTGAACATTATTTAATATTTTTTTCAAAACTGGCACTAATTGAGAAGTCAAGGTCATAGTTAGAATCGGGTACATTTTAAATTCGAAGGGGGATTCAAATTTTTGAGATATACTGCTTCATTGACAAAGTAACTAAGTGGGATGAGGTAATGAGCTCTGTTGTTCAATACGATTTGCATTGTAAGATCGCTGATCTGCCAAGTTTTCAAAATTTACTCAAAGAAGTTATGCCGTATCCCCTTTTAGTGAAAATAACGTATATCACGAAAGGCACCAATGATTATCACGAAAAAAAAAGACAAAAGCACGAAAAATTGCATTACATGAATAACAATTTTTTATCTCTTTGTACAAAGTTCATGTCGAAATAATTTGAGGGTCATCATTAACATCGCAGTATCCATGCATTTCTTTCAAATTTGATTATTTTTATATTATTTTTATGCCAGGTCAGTGCTGAAATAAATAAATCTCGTGATTCTCTGATACGAATTATTTTGTCACTTCGAAATAAAATTGTTTATCATTCGCAAGTTGATGTCAGGAATTGTGGGTGCATAAATAACAAATTTTATTCATCGTACTTACTGTATGATATCTAGATCTGTAACATTTTTTTAATATTGATCGATTCACGAAGTAACTAATTTTATGTCATTCTATCATATATTCTAGCCTGAAATCCTTGAATTGTATTCGAATGAACTTTGATTCTAATTTTTCCTGTCATAGTACATACTGACGCATCGTCGTACCTAGTTGAAATCACGTCAAAATATGAGAATGATGAATCATTCTTACACCATTTGTTTATCGAAAGGAATCGATCATTAAGTATTTTCATTATTTTTATAGTTGATGTTGAACACGATAAACAACTTCTGAGCTTCATTTTTAAAATAGCAAATTGCAGTCGGTTGGACGTTCATTTTTTTCCGTGAATACTTACACGCTGGTATTAAAATGGTATTCTCGTAATTAAACATAAATTTATTTGAAATTTCAATGCAAATTTCATTCAGTACAGAGAAATGCTTTCTTGAGCCTCATGTAAACATAATAGAATTATTAGTAAACATTGTCGTAAATTGAATAATAGGTAGATATTATGGATTTAGATCCGGGTTGTTATAACTATAAATTTGTTTATTTCAATTGTTTTTTAAATCGTTGATGTTCATTTAGTTCTCTCTGTACTGACTTATAGAATACTTTTTGCTTAGAATGATATATAGTGAAGCAAGGGTGTTCATAATTCATTGAATCTGACTATGCCTTGAAGAAATCATCCAACAAAAAAACGAATCATCGAAAAGTTGTTCGATGTGTTGTTCATTTCAAATAAAATTTAATAGAGAGACAACTGTTATGGTTTCTGTATCAGTCATTACTTTCAAGCAATTCAGATCTGAACCCATATTTCTGTAAACATCAAAATCGTACCACGGGGATCATATCTATAGGACCCCTTCTTCCTCTTATAGATGATGATGATATTTCGCTTCTGAAATATTTATTTGAACAATGCTCAGTTTTACAAGAAGGTATTGAGAGAGCAATAATAATAATAAATGTATTGCACATATTACATAGAAAAATGTAAAAGCCAGTAATATGTGTACCTGTTACTATACGATTGTAAGCTTCATTCTTGTGGGAACTTGGTAGTTATTTTGATAGGGAGGTGATTTTTATAAAGGTTAGGATTAGCATGACTAATTCCGTTGGGACAACCCTAAAGAAATTGCCATGGATACAACGTTCGAGGATATCTCGAAAAATCACCGATCATGTAAATTTCTATTGGAAAGAGAGAGCGACAAAGAGAGAGATCTACAAATTTTCGGCGATATTTCAGACAAGTACAAAAGTACGTGAGCGAGGTATCATCGACAAACCGAATTGTTTTTTATAAAAGTTTTAGTATATATGCAGAACTATATTAAGAAGTTAGAAACAAAAGTGTTCTTTGAAATATGTTAACGAAAACTGTATTGATTTTTCCATTAAAAATCTGTTGTATAACGGATGATTTGAGGAACTTATGAAATAGAGGAATAGATCATTAAACAAATGAAGAGATGGAAACAGAGAAAGCTGTTATATTCACACAGTGGACTCAGTCGTCACAACTTAGATTATTCTAAAATCCATATCATTACCAGTGAATATTTAATACAAATAGATTTTTCGCTATCACCGCAATATATTATCAACTCATACAACATATGTGAGACAGACTGTATAATCTTGAAAACTCTTGAATGATCTGGACGTTTATTTTTTTATGGATGTCATTTTTCTCAACACAGTAATTTCGAACATCGATAGTACAGATAGTAGAGATGTATGGAGAGAATTAGTTAGAGATTATTTCTTGTGTGAGTTTTTTGACACTTATTCAAAATTATGGAACATTAAATTCACAAACTTCAGTACGTGGAATGAAATTTGGATGACGGCGCGTTTGATATGAGTGATTAACACTGGAATTTTTTATTTATTTTTTATTCATAGATGGGTAATGTAAGACTAACCTGAATTTGTCCATAATTGTGATGACTGCGTGGTCAGTTCTGGAGACCCACTGTTGTAGTAAGGCATTGTTCCTGTAGTGTAAGCACTGGATCCTCTGGAATACATAGGACTGAAACCAAAAAATATATAAATACACAAACTGGAACGGAACACACATATTTTCAAAAAAAACTTCAAACAACTGAGCTTTGAAAATACACCCACTCTGTAGATAGCAAAAGCTCCAAAATAGAGGACATCCCAATAAAATCTTATCACAAATCAAGATTAGCGTTATCAGAGCTGATAATCCGTATCACCTTTCAAGATAAAACTGATAAATCAGATAAAGATCCGAACTCCCCCAAAAAACGCGAACCACCAATACGAAAAAAAAATAAAAACAAAAACTAACTTGTGCTGCAAAAAATTCAAATCCATAGAAAACGTACTTTGTCACTTCGGCCCTAGTAGGCTTTGGATGTCGAGACGAACGCGCACGGTTTTTTGTTTCTACCGGGCAACCTTCGAGCTACCGTGCTCGGCTATTAGTGACAACTGACAATCAACGCACTAATTGTCCCGGCCGACTTTGAGTACGACCCATCTTAACTTAAAACAACTGCTTCGGGCTGAGTAGGATCACGTGAAACGTGACGTCACGCCAGTTGCAGCTCTCTTGCCAAATGGGAGTGCGCCGTTCGGTGGTGGAGAGTTCGAGATGCGGGGAGTGGTGGAATAGGGGTAAAGGTGAGTTTTTACCTTTTTCCGAAACGTTGTCTTATGGTCATTAGTATTTTTACAGGACTTCGTTTATTTTTCTGTTCTACACTATTCCAAAACTGAACTTCAGCCAATCATGCAGATTTGGCAAAAAATTGTTCTCGATACGCTAGAATATACGGGGTTCCCCAGAAGTATGCACTATACCAGAACAGTTATTTGTTCAAATATATCAGAATTTTATCTGAAGAAAGTCATGAAACTATGTAAAGACTTGCAATATGAACAAATACTTTAATGAAACGGACCTTTTTACCTTCTACATAAATCCAAGGAGATCAAGTTCTCGAATTGAAAAGTTTATCGGAGTTGAAAGGGATCATTTTCCTTCAACATTTATTTTTCATTATTTTTCTATCCATTTTCGTGAAACTCAACCTTTATTCAATATGCTCAACGAATTTGTCAACTGAAGATTTTATGGGCTTTTTACAGAACCCTTGCAATTACAAGTAAATTTTTTTCGAAAATTCGTTCTTGCAAGAGAATTTCTGACGTTTTACTCCTTTTCTATGCTAAACTTTGTATCTGAGCACATGAAAATCATATATTTTCGGAATCAGCATGAAATTTTGCGTATATGGTGCGAATTTCAAGTGGATCCGATGATTTTGTATTTTTCATGATTTTTATGGGTCTACCCCTTAAAACATTTTCGGGTAATTATTGTAGTTCTTCGATCAGTTCGAAATTCACAGAACATACTAATTTCATCATTCTGAATCGATTGCCATTCGCAGAATTGTTCTATCTTCAACCGTTCTCGAGTTGAAAAGTTCATCTGGGGTTGAGAGGGGTTATTTTCCTCTGAATTATTTTTTTCCATAATTTATCTATTGATTTTAGGGGAATTCAACCTTTTTGAAAATGCACACCGAATTTGGAGTCGATTCCATGTCAATTCAATATTTCATTGGCTTTTTACGGAACATCTACAATTTCGAGTTGAAAATTTTCGTACATTTTTCAACGTGTTGATTTAAAAATGTTGTCTGTTGATAAATCCATCCTAAATTCATAGAGCATACTAATTTCGAAAAAATTATCTGGAGGTAAGAAAGGTCATTTACCTCCGACATTGTTTTACATTTTTTACGTAATTTTTCCATTCATTTTCGAAAAATTCAAATTTTTTTTGGATGTGCACACCGAATCAGAAGTTGATTCCAGGTCTTTCAAATATTTTACAGGCTTTTTATGGAACCTCTGCACTTCCGAGGTCAATATTTCCGAATATTTGCTTACGTGTACATTCAAAAATATTTTCTATTAATATTTGTTTCTCAAACTTTCAACAGTGAAATTGGCAACTAACGAATATGAAAAAGAGAAGCGACAGGCAACCTGTAAGTGGGTATAGGTATAAGGGAGTGTTATGGTTCCCTACTGTCTGTATATTATGTGAATGATCTTGCAGCGGAATTTTTGAATGACAGTACACATTTTATCAACTACCTAGATGACACAAAATTGTAACAAGTCGTGAAATATAGGGTTAAAGTTAAAAAGGGCTTAGAAATGGTTTGTTAGGGATCATCTAATGTGGAATAAAAAACATACAACTGATATTTGCTTTAGGACGAAACAAAAAAAAAGTTCCATGAGATGGAACTTGTCAGTCTCAATCAACAAATCTTTCTGATTTTATATATTGAACAAAACTTGAACTGGGAAACACATATCTGAAAATAAGCAAAACAATGAATTCAGCCTAGTACTTGTTTTAAGATTATTTGGTGACATTGTCTTCAAAATACATGAATACCTTGTCGAGGGTTGAAGGAATTCATTAAATTCACCTCTGCTGGTATCAGTCTGTTTAGTATTTGTTTTAAAAAATCGATAAACATTCAGATATTTTTACGTCAATACAAGAAATGAGAGTTTAACTGCCTCCTCATATATTACTTTCAGTGTCCAATAAAAAGCAATTACATATAATACAAATTTAATAAACTTCCTTTCTTGAGATGACACTTTTGTTAAAAATAATGAAGATTATATATTATTTCAAAAGTAGAACCATGAACGGCTGAACGAAGACTAATGTTATCACTATTTTAAAGTTACATTACGTCTTCGCATTTTGTGTTTTTGAAAATTTTATTTTATTTTTTTGGACGAATCAGATGATGGAAAGAAATTAACGTCTTTCTCATATTTTTTCATCCCACTCACGACCTACTGAAACCAGAAAAATGTACTTGCCTTTCCATTCAAGACTGATACGCAGACATCATAATGTGAAAGCTTACGTCGGCGAAATTTTCATTGCTCGCCGTATTTATAAACTTGAAACGTGATACGGCAATACATAGGAAATATGCCGAAAGATAAATATTTGAAAAAAAAACTGGTTGTTTTGCTGCCGAATTTTATAATTGATCGTTCCGATTGCATATTGGAAACACCTATAGGCGGAAGTTGCTAACTGTTATATAAATAGTGAATTAATTGATAACACTATTATTATGCATTTCGTTATCGGTTTTACAAAATACTATGGTTATTGTAGCTGTTAATATGATTTCATTATCGGCACTTCTGTTAACAAGCTCCAGTATTCTATTCCAATCGTTTATTTCAACTTTCTGCGGTTAGGCTTCCGGGAAAAGTGCAGAATTTCCAGAAATACAGGTTGTATTGTCGAATAAATTGAACGTTGATGGCGGGTAGCTGTGTCAATTTGAAAGATTTTTTTTCTGTGTGATAGGTTATTTTGATAGTGGAATACGTAATTTATCATAAAATATGATTTAGGTGCATATTTTGACAAGCATTTTACAGTGTTCGGTAGAAAGTTACAAGCGGTATGTCTATCTATCTCTTCAAATCAGACTAGAATTCGTTAAAACCGTAGTATCTCCTTCAGCAAACGACAAACTTGATAAATAACTGGCTAACGAGTGAAGAATAGGTGATTTTGAAAAAAAAGTACAAATGCTGGTTCAAGATGCTTGTAACTGAAGTATTTGTGGAATACAAAGTTACTGACATCTACTCGAAAAATTAAGAATCAAAGGATTCTTTTGCACTTTTCTTGTGCCCACTGTATTACGGAAAACAAGATACATACCGGTTACTTCATGAAATGGTTGACCATAAAATAGCATTTGAAAAAACAGAAGTTTTACTTTAAGAAAAGTATAGCTCCAAATTATTTCTTGAAACGATTGAAGTCAATCGATCAATACATGTCATGTAATAAATACAAGTTCTGTTCGAAATAAGATCTCATATTTTGAAACATTTATAGCGTTATCCGACGGCATTCTTCAATAATTTGATGTGGCAAACTAACGGAGATTCAGATTCCACTGCATAGATCTTATTTTCAAGTGACCCCTTAGGAAAAAGTCAAGCGGGGTTAAATCTGGAGATTTGGCAGTCCACTTTATAGGAACTCTCCTTTCAATCGAATTTCCCAGAAACATCTTATAGAAAAACACTCTAGCAGGCTGTGATCTAAAAGTGCTGGACCAGACATTCAGTTATTGGTGAGTTTGAGTGAGGACTCCATGGAAGATCTATGGATTGGATATTCAAAAAAAGTCCACTCATCAGAAAAGCAGATGTGGAAAGGGAAATCCCTGCTAGTATCTATTCTTACTAAATGTTATTTGTAGAGATGGAATTCATAATGGTCTAGGATTTGGCGGATACTTTTTCTCGTGCTTCAGATTGGGTCAGCATGAACTTGTCTTGAAAATGTAACTTCAACAGGTTCATTTTTAACAGGAAGTACACGTTCTTGGTCCCGTTTCATGTTGGCTACTTATCTAGTTTGACAAAGTTTTTGCAACAATTCCAGAACGTATTTTTTTGCAAATTGCAAATTTATCTTCATGCATTTCATTGGAGAAATTTGCTGTACAGTTAAAATATTTGTTGTTATTCAAACTCTTTCACTGATACACGTCAACAACTGCGTTATGAGAAAAAAAAATCCAAAATAAAATAATGTTATAGTTAAGTGCATTTTCATTACAGTGGTGTCAGAAACAAGATTTTTGAAATAAACTAGTGTTCGCATAGTCTTGCGTATTACGTGACAATAAATACACTGAAGACTTTTTGTGTGAAATAGACTTATCTTTATCTCGGTCAAAGATACTAAAAGGTAAAATGATTTTGAGGAAAGTTCTCCTGGTTTATTTGAAGGTCAGTGAGCTGATGCAAGAGCTGGAGGAAACAAGAGTTAGAAACAAGGGAAAGACCACGAAATCTCTTTATTCGAAATTTCTGGAATTGATTTGAGCTCTGTAATGAATAAACTTGACGAAACTACCAAATCCTTGGATGACAAGCTGTAGAAAATTCAAAGAGTCTGGAAGAAAAGCTTCTCGAAAATTTGGTTAGTTTGAAAGACGAACTTCAATAAAATTCAAAAATTCTGAAAGATACCTTTCTATAAAATTCGAATACTTTAAAAGAACTTCTAGAAACTTCGAAGAGCTTGGCAGAAGAACTTTGTGGTGTGGCCAATCTATTGGAAGAATGAACAGAAGCTGTTGAGACAGAGATGGATAAAATCAAAGATGAAATCGAGGAAGAAATAGGAAAATTGAGGAATACAATAGGTGTTAAATGGTGTTAAATCAAAGATGGAATCGAGACAGGAATGTACAAAATGTAGGAAACATTAGTTAGTTACTAAATCGAATAATATCTGCGCACACCCCGGTCAAGGTCAGATGCTGAACATTCGGAAGGCGAGAACCACGGCTCTGCATCCACAGTCCGATGGAATGATGGAGAGGATGAACGAGACGATAAACCGCCCCCTATCCAAGGTGGCCTGTTGTTCCGTAGTACACGAGTCAACCAACCAAACCCCTGCTAGTATTATTATGGACCGAGAGCTGCAATTTTTCTGTGACCTGAAGTTTGGAAAGCCACCAGGACAAGATACTGCGGAAGTAGACTACACCAGAAAATTACGGCAGAGAATGGACGACATCTATGAACGAGTCTGTTTGAGCATCCGAAGTGTAAGCAACAAATTGAAGGAGACGTATGACATCAAGGCCGATGCTGGAGGATTTCAGACAGGTGACAAAGTTTGGCTGTACAACCCTCAACGTCTTCATCAAAGTCCGTACAAGATTGTGAAGAGGATAAATGACCTGGTCCACAGACTTAGTAAACCACTCCGAGGGAAACCTAGGATCGTTGATTTTGATAGACTTTCTCCTTGCGCTGGAAACCACGACCAAGTTCTCACCCCTCAGACCACCAGAGGATGAGATGACGTTCTAGAAATTCATGTTCAAACGGACAGAAAGTAACAGACCTCTTCAAGGTGTCTGCCGAATACGCACTAACTCATTGTGTGGCCGAAGTACTTCAAATATCCAGAGGTATCGCCGTGGTATTCTCCAAGACGTTCGTTTGACATCAGGAACTACCTGGATAGAATCCATAAGTTGTAGTAGTGTTGCAATAAAGAAGGGCCAGAGAAACATCTACCACCTGGGTACCAAGAAGCATTCTCGACACACTCCAAGGATGACATTTTGGGATGAGAGTGTTCGAAAAGAACGATTCACTTGACGCTCAAAATCAGGTGAAATAAGTGGCAGATATAGTCAGTTTACATTGTACGTAAGCTAGCCTGGTTGCATTTAAATAATCAAAGTGTTAATAAGAACTAAATTGAAGTAAAAATAAATAAGCGGATTATAGTTGAGTTTATTTTTTCCTATAAAGTTCATTCATGCCTAACTTTCAGATGTCATTATGAAAGGACAGCAGATAAAAAAATATATTGCATTTATTCCTTTTGCACTTCACAGTCTAATATTAGCCCCGACCAAGAATTTTTTTGAATAATCAATATATTTAGTGTGTTACATCTTGATTTCGAATTCTACTGTTTCGTCTGCCAGTTCAGAATAAGTCATGTCAATGACACTGAACATATTAATTTCTTCCGGGTTTATATATCTTAATTGTTATACTGGATTATAAGGGTTGCTTTTCATTCGACTATGAAGGCACAAGTTTCTAATGACGGAAACTCGAGTCCGCTCTAATGCATACGCACGTGCTGAGGGGGCACACGAATGTCTAAGAAATCCTGTTAATTTCCAATTGGACATTAGACATTACCGGTACAAGAAGATGTACTTTAGTTTCAACCGGTGTTCGAGACTTGTGCCCAGGCACGCGACACGTTTGTTCCACTACATCGAATTCCTCTTCTACAAACGTTTCCGGTCGAACAAGACGATAATGGGTTTGTTTTCAATCATATTTGGTCGAGTCATTGCTTTTCGGATGATAAATGGTCTCGGAGGCGATATTGTGACTTAATGGATGATAATTCAGTTTCATTCATTTTTCATTTAGCTAAAATGATAATATAGGTATTAACAGCGACACGTTCACAGAAGGAACGACATCGTCAAATGGAAACATTTCATCCACGCTGACATATCATAAAGTCATAATTATTCCGTTTACGAGTGTGTCAATGAGGTCAATAAAAACCAGGGTCTTATAATCATATATAACGCAGTGACTTATTTTTTTGTAATGAAAGAGAAACAAAAATTGATTGATCCTATTTGTTATTCCAGGAATTTTTTTTTATCAACAGTAAAAACAAGAGCTTTTTTATCGGATAAATTTCGTTCTTCAACGAAATAATTTTGCCAATCAGTGATTTCACGAGAAAAACTGATATGAAAAACTTGCAAGACCGTAAAAAAAATTATGTTGCGATTTAAAATCTCGGAACATAGTTCGCTTGGTGGAATAATTCTTAGGGAATAAAATCTATATGCCACAGGATAAATTGTTCCAATAGAATGAGAAGATAAGGATGAACATCTCTTGATATTTCTCCATGAAATGATTCAGATCACGAACCTCATTAGTGGTACAATAATCATCAATGATTCATCAACACACTTGAAAGTACCTGTTCGAAACATAAAAAACATTGGTTGCTTATATCTTTCCCATTATTATTATTTCATAGATAATGGAGAATCTCGACAGGATAACATCTGATTTTATCAAATCTAGTCTTACTGACCTTTTCGAGATAAAATCCAATATATCCATCCAGGATTCGACAGATAGGTCGCGTGTATCCTCTGGGATTTCGGTATAAAGTTAGGTCTGCAGCTGAGTAAGTATGGTGGACTTGCGGAGTCTGTTTTTCCAACATGTTATACGCTCATTCTATATCTCCAATATCTTCGATATCTCCAAACCATTTGGTACTTATGTTCTTTTAGAGCATAATGTCGTTACATTCCGTGTTGTCAGGGTTTTAATATCATCGTCATTTTTGGTGTTTATTATCTCCAGACTATCGGAAATACTGTACATCTTCCCATTTGCATGAATACATAAAATATCCTAATAGTATCACAGTTACATCGTTGTATGGTGTTGTATCTGTTTCTACCAATATGCTGTGGCAACTTCACTTTGAAATGCAATACATCTTTTTGTCCAATTTCAGTTTTCTGTTTGTACATATTTTGGATTCATCACATGATAGACAGAAAATTAGTCAGAGAATCAGCTTTTAGAGTAGACATTGTGCGACTGTACTTTTTCTTGTACGCCTGTTACAGAAACTTGTTTCACTTATCTTTTCGACGAAAAGTAATTAGTAAGTTTGTTAACTGGATTCGATTTTCAAGTTCAATGAACGATTTTAGAACAAAGGGTAGCATGTGACATCGGTTTTGACGAATATTTATTACAATAAATTCGATGGAAGTCATAATGATGGAACTTTTCCCAAAAATTAGTTTTGACTGACAGTATTGTGTTGGATTTTTTCATACCTTCGATGAAAATATTCTCGTACAACTCAATCTTTCTTCTTAGTCTGATCAGAAGTGAACTCATCATATGACTGGTTTTCAATAGTCAACCCTATATGCATGGAGAACAAATAGCACTTTGAAATGGTGGAACATATCGAAATTACATTACTAAGTTCTTCACAGCTAAAAATGATATGATTGAAGCTGTCGATTGAGTTGTTTTTACGTAACAGAGACCAGAACACCATAATAAATAATAATAAATATTGAATTCAGTGATCCTGAAAATGAACGTTGGAGAAAAAAGTTTGCTTTTCTGGAATATATTCTAACTATTCGCCCATAGCAGTTTCTCTGTCCATCTGCTGAACAATTCTTTATGACGGCCCATTCTCTCAATGGAGGGCAAAGCTAGAGAAGTTACCATTTTAAAAAGATTTTTTGTGTTCGTTACGTTGAAAAATTCGAAGATAGTATCAACTTCCTTTGCTATTCTGTCCTCACCTTTGTTTTGTGAATGTTACAAAAATAATTGAAAATAAGTTCTTGCCATAACAGATAAGACAGTGAAAAATAGAACTTGATTTAAAAAATGTGCATCACTCAGCATTTGAACTCAGGATCTTTCAATTTATGTATTCACAATATCCGTTAACGGTTTCAGAAATAGGACCAGCTGGAAAACGCACTCAGCTGGAAACCATTTTTTTCGAATATTCAGGAGTTTCTTCTGCATAACTTGTAGGAGGCATGCAAACTCCAACCAAACTACGACATATCTGAGTTGATTTGTCCCCCCTCTGAAAACTTTAGATGGACAGGAATAGAGCCATCGCAGTTCTTACATCCTCCCATACTCCACCCTGTGGTTCTAGGGTGATTTCATACTTTTCTTATCCATTCAAATGTGATGTGTGTTGTACCACTTTTTATTATTCTGTAATTGAATGTTTCGGTATTTCTTATACTCGAAAAAGAGAGTTCCTGGGTTCGAATCCTGATTGAATTTTGTTTTCTTCAGTTACATATTCAATTTTCCTGTCTCTCATGCCATATAACTATAAAACCATCATTTAGTTACGAAATCAATTTTTCGTGCGACCCTGCTGATGATTTTTTTTACAATCATGGCTGATTCGGCATTTGTGGTGGTATTGTCCAAAAATAAGGATTCTGCTATTCAGAAATGTGGAAATAATCTTTGCTATTTCATCGCCATCTATATATTCAAACGTATCTGATTTAGCTCTCCAATATTGTAAATTCGTTTTTCATTACCTGCTGTTATAATATTATTGCTCGAGGTAAACGACCTCAGTTTGAAAATAATAATAAAAACGACTAGTTAGCACCATTAGGTTAATCGTGATTTAATAGAATACGATCATTATTTTAGAATATTTTGTATGGAAGAATTCTCTTATTACGTTTTTATAAAAATAAACAAGGAAATTGTTTGTTTCTGAAAACTAATTTGAATAAATCAAGTAATTCCCCAGTGTATGGTTATTGATTGAAATAATGTTTACGTGACTATGAACTATTGGAATTATTGAAATAGTTTGAATTGAAGTAACACCAAAGAAACCAATTCAGTCAGTATGGGTCAGTATAAATAATCCACCGTATCATCGATGCTTTTCTGTCTCCATTCACAAAAATCATTTGGTCCTTCAATTTAAGGATATTTTTTTCATGCAATTCCTAAAATTGACAAATGGTTTAGCCAAATTCAATTTTAATTTTTTTTTTCGCCTCCACATTTTTGTGGAGACGACTTTATGTTCTTTTTCCAAAAAAACTTTGTCTTCCACTTCGAGTATGGACTAATACCTTCTCATAAATTCAATTTTATTCGAATCTGACAAAACTGATGATTCATAGTAAGTATATCACATATGTTAGCATACAATCACAAATGCTATCGTTTCTTCTAATAACTTTTCATGTTGGTTGATACATTCCTGTACGT
This sequence comes from Chrysolina americana, assembly GCA_958502065.1. Lineage (NCBI taxonomy): Eukaryota > Metazoa > Arthropoda > Insecta > Coleoptera > Chrysomelidae > Chrysolina > Chrysolina americana. The sequence continues at coordinate 8,927,267 of OY293410.1, forward strand.
TTTGGCACTGCATTCTAGGGCATGTTTTCCGAAAAAAGTCTAGGTTCGTGCCACATGATTTTTTTCTCTGATCATTCTGCAAGTTTTTCTTTCCACCATAGAGGAAAATGAGATTCAGGACTTCCTCTATAGCTGTTGTTTGTCAATATGAAGATATAATAATAAACTTGGAGTGAAATTTTTTTAACATTTGTCTGATAACATCAGCATTCGACTGATTGATGTATTTTTCATTATTGAGTGGTTGGCATCGCACGTAAAAAATAAGACCCCCGTTTCGCTAAGCTCACGCAAAACCTTACCGAAGGGTGCTAAGGATAGAACAATTCTATAACTTCTCTAGGAGGCAGACGTTTCCCCACAAAGTTTCGATTCATCTGAACTGTTTTCAATACGTTTTTACTTCATCCAAAAGATTTAGGAATTCAAAATGTGTTTCGGCTGGCAACTAACCAATTGGGATATACAATTAAAACTCAATAATGACAAAAAAATACGTGTTAAACATTTTTTTCCAGCTAATGCGAAATTAATAACTCCGAGTTAAATGGCCTTCCAAGTTTGTAGACTTCGGCGTAAATGGTTACATTTTCGCTGGAAAAGGTAATAATTCAGCTCAACGGTTCATCTACACTACAATTATATTCATTATTACTCGCCTTGCACGTATGTAGCTGGGGAGCATGACACTTTTCGTAAACATTTTTTCCTTCCAAACACATTTCGCAACAGTCAATTTCCTGATACTGAAATCGAGAGAGTTGGAAATAACCGATCACATTTCCTCTTCCTACTTTGTAGCTCACCATTGGTTTACGAATAAAATTTCCAGTAAGGAGAACGTAGTGAATTTTCACTAGGACATAAAGTACGAAACTTATCTGAAACGATTGCTGTAAATTTAACAGAATTTTTTTTGACAACACTGTTTTTCCTTCTTCTTTTGATTTCGATACATTCAAATTACATAGTTGAAATGTTTTCTAAATTCTTCTTGAAGGCGACACTAGCCATCATTTAAATGACTAGTTTATTGTGCGTTGCAATATGCGGTGCGTTAATATGGTTAGGTTAGGTTAGGTTAGGTTTGAACGTGAGTGGGCCCATATCAGGCCCTCCACTGCAGCCAATGGCCTATTGTGGCTCACCCTATGGTTATATTTCTCCCAGTATATCCAATCTCTTAACGAAATTGAGGAGTACGTTGGGAGAACAATTTACCAGGTTCTCTGGCCTTACTGTTGTATTGCCAAACGTTGAAAATCTGATTCCGGCCGCTGCGGGGCATGTACATAAAATGTGCTTAGGCGTTTCATCCTCCTCCATGCATAGGCGGCACTCTGCATCTTGTGCAAGTCCGATTTTATGCATGTGGTGTTTGAGTTTGCAGTGGCCAGTGAGCAAACCTACTATAACTTTGAGATGTGCTCTACTGAGTTCTAGCAGCTTGTCAGAGTCCTGTTTTTTCCTTGTGCAAGCAATAAATGCTTTGGAATGGGCTAGGCCCGATAGACTACGCCAGTACTCGAGTCTTTTGTTGTCAGCCCAGGATGTTATGACATTCTTGGCAGTGCAATGTGCTATACCGATTACCGGTTCTGGCCCAGTGAACGTTGTTTCGCCCCCCCCTTTTGCTAGGGCGTCCGCTATTTCGTTTCTTTCTAGGCCCGTGTGACCTATTATCCAGACTAGGTTAACGTTGTTGCGTTGTGCCAGTCGGTTTAAGGTTTCTCTGCAGTTCCATACTGCAATTGGATTCAAGCGCTTTCAGTGCCGCTTGACTGTCTGACAATATTTTTATTGTTTTTCGTGTGGGGCGTCGATTTTCCAGCTCCCTTGCACACATTTCAATGGCATATATCTGAGCCTGGAATACCGTAGCTAATTTACCCATACTGAATGAGCGATTTACTACTGGCTTTATCCCGAATATTCCGGCTCCGACAACTTCCAAAGTTTTGGAACCATCGCTAATCCAACGTTCATTTGCCCTACATAGGTCAGTTTCATTCCGAACCCAGTCTTCTCTTTCGGGGAAGACCACAGTGTAGGACGTGTGAAGGTTGATATTTTTAGGCATGATGTCTGAGGGCATTCCCAGAATGTTGTGAGCTGTTATGCCCTCCAGCATGCTGCTGCTTCTCATGACTACTGCCTGCGGTAGACTAATGGCCGCTTGGTAGAGTCTGTATGTTGCCCATCTTGCCTCTCTCTCCAAACCTATATGAAGAGGAGGTAATCCGAGAAGGGCTTCCATTGCTGCCGTTGGCGTGGAGCGAATGGCCCCAGTAATCGCCAGACACGCTTGTCTCTGTAGTCCGTTAAGTTTAGCCTGGGCCATTTTTTGTTGTCCCTTGCTCCACCAGACTACAGAGCCATACGTGATTATTGGTCGTATGACGGTCACGTACAGCCAGTACACTTGATTTGGTGACATGCCCCATATTTTGCCACATATTCTGCGGTATGTCCATAATGATAGGCTAGCCTTCCGCATAGTCTTTTCCAGATGCAAGTTCCAATTTAGCTTTTTATCTAGGGTTATTCCCAGATATTTTGCTTCACTCGCAAAATGAATTGTTACACCATTGATGGAAGGAGGTATTAATTGTTCCAGCTTCCTTTTTCTGGTGAACGGCACTATGACCATTTTGTGAGCGTTAATATGGACATAAACTTAGTCTTTATCCACATTGGTGCACCACACATAGTGCATAACCTTTCCTAGGCGGAGCAAATATGTTCATTGAATTGGTTAGACTTGGCCACAATGACTTTCGCATAACGTGGTATTTTTGTACCGAACCAAAAAATTGAGCATATATTTGTTTCAATGCTCGGTATCCACTGGCATAGCCTAATTGACTTCAAATGCTGAGCGGTAATGCTGTGCAAGGCGTACTGCGGACACTTTATCATGCTTTTGGCTGAGTTCGGGGTTTTGCACGAAGCTAGGTGTAGTGCAAGATATGGACACTTCCAAGAGAAGTTTAAATTTTTTATATGATCATTCCGAAGTATTTTGCAGAGTACCATAATGTGATTTTCTGTATGATTCCTATAGGTGGCTCTAATATATTAGTGGATACCTGAGTTATGAAAAATATTCTTCGTCAAAACCATGTTGATGGTCACTTGTTTTAATGAACATCTGTTAGTTGTTATAGAGAGCATAACATAGTGTGTTCGTGTAGGAAAACTTTGCCAGCTGTTGGGAAGAGTTAATTCGGTAGTCGTATGGGGCTATTGGATTATTTTCTGTTAAATGCATGCGATACTCCTATATTATAGGAAAATTGCGAAAGGCTGGATTATTTTCAATGTTTAATCTGAGGATATGAGTTACCTATTAATGTTTGTTGAATAAAACTAATGATTAAATATTTTTGAAAATACTGTTTTCTCCGCTGTCGAAATTTTGTGAGTTGGGAATTGGATCAGTTATATATATAGTCGAGTATTGTTCCCAGGCATAGCATCACAAGTTGAAAAGTGAGGGCCTCATCTTCTCTAGCTAGCACAAGTCTCTGGAAAACTTTTGAGGGTTGCCGATAAGGGTGCAGCCGGTTGGCGGAAAGATCACATTTCAAACATCAGGAACAAACAAACAAATAGCCTAGAAGAGAAGGTTCTCTTTCAAAATATTCTAGAAATATTTCTGACTGACAATTTAGCTGCCTATGGTTTTATCATAGTCTGTCCTCTAGTCAATAAAACTAGACATTCAATTGCTGGTCTTGCGAAAGTATTCACAAATGTCTGTTTGAAGGGTGTAGACGATGTGGTAACTTGATGACTCATCAGGTTTCGGACGCCCATCGTCTTAATGGGATGAAAGATGTTCGACTTTTTTACATTTTCACAACGTTTCAATTGCCTTTATCGGCAATCATCTTCAGGTGATTTCTGACAAGTTTAGATACTAGGATGTCTAATATAGGACTGTTGATATGGTGTGATTATGGCGGTGTCGTAAAAACTTTGATGGAAAGAACGATGCAAATTTGCAATAACCAGGAGTCACGGATGCGGAGATATCAGAAAGAACCTACGCCAAATCCTAGTAGATATACAAAAACAACTGTTGAGGGCCAAGACGATCGAAGATTGACCACAAAATCCCGTTATCATCCTTCCATACCTTAGCGGTATCTCCGTGAAAATCAGAAGGATCGGAAACAAGTACAACATTAAGAGCTGCTTTCAATCCGGCAATACCTCACCAAGACAAACCAGAAAATATAGCAAAAACTGCATCTACGAGTTCCCATGTGAATGTGCAGATTCCCACATCAGATAGACCAAGATACCGTCATCCGTAAGAGTAACCGAACACAAAAAGTGGACTCAACGGGGAAAGACATCTGAATCTGGATTTGCTGACCATACCTGGACTGAGCACCATCGAACTCTTTGGAACGAGGCTGGTGTTCTTCATGGAGAGAAACATTAATTCAAACGAAAATTAATAGAAACCACGTCTATCGAATCCAATGGCGCATTCAGACAGCTGAGCGTGGTAATTTAAAACGTATGGAGACCGCTCATTGACCGCTTTTGAGGGAAAAAAAAGCGCAAAATTACACGCTCGACAATACCACCATAATTACACCTTAATTACACCATATATTCATACCCATACAAAACCTCTTAATATGTCAGTATTCACAAATGCTACTTACAAGCGCTATCGTGCATATTTTTCTGATTTGTAATTATTTGGGGCTCTAATTTAACTAGGACGGTCCTGTGCTTTTCTGCAAACTGGTTGAATGTAAAGCGATTCACAACACAAACCGACTGATTCGCGTACAAGCGTACCGGGAATTCTCCCAGTCACATGAAACCCATACACAGGGTGTTGAAATCGAATACTCCGAGCGAATTTAAAACAAAAAATATATGTGGGCGTTCGGCGCCTTCACACGCTGTTATATAATCCATAAAAATACCAAACAGCAGGTCGCAGACGGCTCATAATTATTATTGTTGTGCCGACGTCGCGTTTTATAGAAATCGTATCGCTGCGCATTTCTCGCAGTATCAGATCCCATCGAGCATGAAAATATTTTTGTTTTCTACTGCTGATCGAACACTACAGTATGATTCACTTGGTTTATTATTCCCGATTTTTTATTTTTCGAAAAGTGCATACATGACAATTTTGGTATATGAAATCACAAAGGTATTAGTAATGGTTGTTGTCGTTCTCTGCAGCAGGAATGATTTAATATAAACGTTGCTTCTGTTTATGTTCGCGAGCACGTTTGAAGTATCGAGCATTGTCTGTGCGATTCGATGACTATTGATAGCGTGCATTTTGCGATTTATGATTGATTGTTGTGCATGTCTTCTCGAAATATTTCTTGTTTATGTCCAACGCAATATTTACATATTATACAGAACGGAATCTACAGATATATCACTCTTCTCTCCAATAATCTCATAAAGTAGGACATGACCAACAACTACTTTTCTGACTCTTACCAAAAACAGGCTTTGGATAACATCAGACATATATTTGCGCAATGTTTCACTATTGGAAGTATTTTTGCAGACTTGTTTTTGTTTTGGGTTGTTGCCCTGCATCTCTGCCGGTATAAGTAGTCATCAAAGACCACAAGAAGCACTTGAAAAATACTACACAAATATAAGTCATATGTAATTGAATATTTTCGCGGTATCAGCTAAGAAAGTATTATCTTCCAGTAGATATTTATTCATATTTTGACTCGAACGGTTATCGCAGAAATAAAAACTTTACAGTTAGGAGGGGTACTTTTCCCCCTCTTATGGTCACTCCTGATGGACAATCTGCTCATAATCCTCGAGAGGTGAGGGGTGGAGCTTCAGGCTTATGCAGACGACCTTATCATTCTGGCAAGGACCACGTCGGGAAGGGTAGCCTCTATTATCCTCCAAAAAACGTTGGTTGACTTTCACAGTTGGTGTCAGAGGAAACAGATGTCTGTCAATCCCAGCAAAACTGTCATGATACCCTTTACCAGGAAAAGAAATGTGGAAGACCTAACTCCACTTTCTTTTAGTAGCAAGTTTATTCCATTTGCAGCAGAAGTCTCAACTCACATAGAACACTCATTTGGAAAGCCAGAATGTCCTTGTGGACTTTAAGGATTTTTGGTGCCGCACAAATCCACTGGATATATTATGTGATGGTTGTTAAAACAATGATCACATTTGGTGCCATTGCCTGGTGGCCGAAAAGTTCACAGTGAACGGCCCAGGTGAAGATCTCATGTTTACAGAGACAGGCTGATGATCACTGATGCCATCTTGTAGCTATGGAAATCCTACTAGACCTACCCCTTCTCCCCATCTTTCTGGAGAGAGAGGCTAGAATCATGCATATTGCCAATTGCATCCAACAGAGTGCACTGTTGAGTATGGCGTACCGCAAGGAAACTAGGGCCAATGCTCTTTACACTCTACATAAATGATCTTTTCAATATTGAATCATCTGGAGAAGTCATCAGTTTCGCAGATGACACCGCCATAGTCTTCGAAGCTGAAAATTGGGACATTTTAAAAACTATTATAGAGAATGATTTGAAACTTATTAAAAATTGGTTCGATTATAAAGTACTGACAATTAATTTCGAAAAAACATTTTATATGCCATTTTCATGTAATGAAAACACCAATCCTCCATATAGGGACCTGAAAATTACCGATAATTTGGGAATAAGGCAGACCGAGTAAATTAAATATTTAGGAGTAACTATCGATAAACATCTAAGATGGAACATACATATTCTGAGATTATGCAATACCCTGAGGAGCATATTATACCGATTCAAATATATCGCCAAATTTTTCGAAGAAAAACATCTCAGAATGATTTATCACGCATTGGTTGAATCCAGATTGACATATGGGATAATAGGGTGGGGAAGTGCACTTAAAGAACATATTAAAAGCCTAGAAGTTCTTCAAAAAACTTTTCTGAAAATTTTACTGAACAAACCCTCCCGATACTCATCTGATTTGATATAGGCACTCCGAAACTAAGATCGATGATATTCGTCAACATTATTTCTTTATATCATCCTACTTTGAATTCAAATCTAAATTTAATCTTCGGAGAATAGAACATACTTACGAAACAAGACACAAATCCGAATATTTCAAAACACCGCTTGCTTCAAAATCAATAGGACAAAGATTCTTTTCGTATTTAGTACCAAGATTTTTCAATTTTATTCCTGTCGAAATAAAAGAGATATCTTCTTATAGAGGATTCAAGAAAAAGCTAAAAAAATATTTACTCGATTCAAACAGACTTACTGTTCATGAGCTCGTGGAGGCTGGTATAACGGTATAATAAGTTCAGTCCATTTCAGTTCAATAGGTTAATGTCTTCGTTCAATTATTTCTTGCATATTTTTCTGTGTTGAATTGCTTGTTTGTTTTGTAATTTTCAATTTTCATATTTATTGACCACTATGTTGGTTGTATACTAGGCATGTGTTTTTATCAAATCCTGTTGACGTAGTTTCAATTTTCTTCACTATATTATTTTTTATATATTTTTCTGTACTTTTATATAAAAAAAAACTGTGTGTTAAATTTCATGTGTTTTGTAATTTACATTTTCGCATTTGGTTCTTTATCATATAGAATCTTATTTTGAATTTAAACATATTTTGTATTCGCTTTACTCGATATGTATCGATACTAATTTTAAACATAGGCTACACTCACACCACAGACAGTCTTTGACTTTGTGGTTTCCTATTTATTTGTGAAAAAAATTGTTATCGCCGTCATCTAAATGAAATTGTATTAACACATTCTTTTATACCAATAAACGTATTATTATTATTATTGCATCCAACAGACTTTTACAGAGCGTAACAGACTGCTCTTTGACACTGAAAGTCACAGCATTCTGGAAATGACTTCTGATATAATGCCTACAGTAAATTTAGACCTGCTTTATACCGTTCTTATTCCGAAGAGAGACGACTGGGTCCTCCAAGAAGAGAAACTACTGAGAGCAAATTACTGTTGGTTCACAGATGGTTCCAAAACACCATCAGGTTCTGGTGCAGGTGTATACAGTCGTATACCAAGAACAGAAATATCAACCTGTCTAGGATTATTGTCTAGGATTATATGTGACAGTATTCCAGGCGGAAATTCACGCCATCGATCTATGTATAGAGAGACTGTAAAAAACCAACCTCACACAAAGATCAATCACAATTTTCTCGAACAGCCAAACGGCATAAGAAAGCACTTTACTTGTATCGATCAACGTCTAAGTTGGTGTCAAACTGACAGAAAAGACTCTCCTCAATAGCAAGACTCAATAGTCTGTCTCTGGTCTGGATTCCTTGCCACTCTTGTTTGGAGGGCGGACCTTCTTGCAAGAGAAGTTGCCATTGGCATTTCACCAAGTTCTGCCAAATATACATTGAACACCTGGATAGCAAAGAATGTATTGAACTTCTGGCAAAACCTACCAGGATTGGCTCATTCCAAGGCATTTATACATTCCTCAAAAAAATTGACCAAAACACTGTTAGACTCCAGCAGGGATGACCTGCGATGTCCAACAGGCCTACTCACAGGCCACTGTCGTTTGAATCATCACATGACAATACTAAAACTGTCGGAGGACCCGACATTTTGTCTCTGCCTTGAAGATGATAAAACAGCAGTGCACATGTTTTGTGCCTGCCACGCCTTGGACTGAATCAGGTTTTCGATGTTTGGCAGAGTTTCACTTTCTCCCTCTAATAATATTTCTAGATTTTTCCAAGGCGTTAGACAAGGTTCCACGAATTGGGCTACTTCACAAACTTGAACACTTCGGAATAAAAGGCCAACTGCTCAATTGGATCGAAGCATTTCTTTCTGACAAGGTTTTCAAGGTGAGGGTCGGTTCGTGATCTACATCAGTGTATATCTCTAATTAAACTAAAACTGTCGTGATAGAGTATGATCATTGGTACGTTGGAATTCCCAAAGGGTATTTCTTTTGGACAGAACCCCTTCATCATTTATGAAGAGTTGCCATCCTTTCATTCCTTCCATTTGAGGCAATAAAAACAAAGAACTATATCAAAATTTAAACTCTGATCCCTGTCACGTTCATACTATAGCAATGAGCCAAATTTCTTTCTTCTGAATGGTATCTGAAAGCTCCAGTGAATGTTTCTGCAATGAACCTACATACATTTATGGAAACAGGTTGAATCGAAGTCAAGAATTTAATAAAGGTTTTTAAAAATTCAAAATTGTGTCAGACTGAATTTGTATAGGAGAAAAATTATTTTTTTGGCAACTCGAAGTAGAGATCATCATGCAGAGTTTTCCTCGCACCACAAAACCATCGATTATTATTTATCCTGATGGGCAACACTGTATAAATCTGATCCTGTTATGGAAAGTGACAAAAAACGGATATGTTACCTAGACCATCTTCCTAGTTTATGAAACCAAAGGCCGTGGTTCGTCCAAAGCATTATTATTCCCTAACCAGTCATAGTCTGCTAAACATGAATTTTCAATATGTATTCTTTTTTCCGCCTGCATTTTAAATAGTTTATGCGGGTCTCCTTATCGGAGAAACGGGGTAATGTGCTCGTTACGCCGATGATAACGAACATTTAAGTGAACTTTACATAAAAACCACATTCGTACCTACCTAGAATTACGCAGAACATGTCGTTTGGGAGGAATATCCGCTTCAATAAAAGTATATGTGTGTTTGCGAAATATTGTGTCTTTCCGTACTCGCGGATATTATGAAATTCTGTCATGTTCGTGAGAGAGAGCATGCTGCTCGTTCTGAATTATTGTTATTCGCTAACTGCTTGAAGGATTCAATCAACACGATTTTTTCACATGTTGAAATCGTCGAGTAACTATATGGGATGTGTTGATATAGTCTGCTTCATACTATGATGGTCATGAATGGGCCGTGATGGTCATGATGGTAAAGCGCTTGTCTCTTAACCTAAGGGTCATGGGTTCGATTCCCAGCATGGTCATCGGTCTCGTGCATGGCATCACACGTTAAAAGGTAAGGGCTGCGTCTTCCCTAGCTCGGACAAGTATTTCGAAGACTTTTGAGGGTTGTACTCTTAAGGGTGTGCAGCTGGTTGACGGAAATAACAATAGCATAATTCAACTAGGTACAAAAAAATTCACTACATTTTTGGAAAGCCTGAATAATCATCCAGACGCGACTGTTTTTATAGTCAAGGACAACGAAATCAAAGAGCAACTCTGCTCAATAGCTAGTGAAGAAGCAGAAAAGGTGTTGAGCACTTTCATCTGCTCAGAATAAGAGCATTCAAACATTACTGAAAACCATAAAGAAACGACACATACGATAGTTTCTTCACTAGAAGACATCAATAATCTGAAAAGTTTGTTAGTTTTTTGTAAGCCTACGTATGAACACTTCAGGACTTTCTGATTAGAGATATAATTGTTAGTGATATCACTGTGAACACTGGTCTACAAGAAAAGCTGTTACAATACTGCCAGCTATTCTTAGAAAAGCAAGTTACAAGCCTGCTCAATGAAACAGAAGTTGAAGCACCTGGCATAAATCTGATGATACAACTGTGTGGAGCATGGATGGAAATTCCTTTCAAGTGTGGTAAACCAAGTCACTTTGCTATTGACTGTAGAAATGAAGGATACTATAGAATCAGTACCAATACAAATATCATAGAAAGTAGTTTATGTAGTAGATTTTGTTAATACTAGCGATAATCTCTACATTGTATAATGTGGAACTCTCAAATAATGGTAAAAATAGATAGAGGACTGCTTTTATTATTGCATTAAAGGTTTTTTTAATCATGGTTAACAGTACAGTATTATTTATAACATTTGGCACCAATATGATTCAAACTTATGAGTATTCACACAATTGATGAAAATATAAATACATTCTTACAGTACTGCATTCAAAAGGGAGAATTTACCACATTCCTGTATTAAAGGAAGCTAGTGTATACTGGGAAGTATACAAGACTTCCATTTGGACTTAACGTTAGTCCAGAAGTTTGTCAAAGGACTAATGAATAACTTTTTGTGGAAAAAACGTTAATAACACTATAAACGGACGAATTTTACGGAATGTAATTCACTACTGACGTGAATAACAATTCACTACTGACGTGACATACTGCGTTACTGAAAACTTTTTGGTAGATACAACGCCTTGACCTCACCGAAAAAAATTATAATCGAAGCATCAGACATTCATCAACATAAAACAGCCCAAACCTCCAGACATGCATAGCTTTGCACTTCATAGGATACAATAAATACATTATTGAAATAACCTAATTATTTCGGAATGGGTATTGATAAGACTTATGTGTGAACGATTTGACATGGATTATAACGAAGTTATAAGTATTCTGAATGCATGTTAACTAATTTGAAATGACGAGACAAAATTGTCACCTGGCTAATTTGAATCAGTCTTTTCTGTCAACTAGACTAGTTCTAGAAAACCTTACTTTCCATATCTGCTCATTATGAATTCGTTTGTTCTACAGAGTGTTCCATTTGAAAGGTAACAACCCAAATATATTGTTAAAAATTATTGTTAAAATTGTTATTTCCGTCAACCAGCTGCACACCCTTAAGAGTACAACCCTCAAAAGTCTTCGGAAGACGTGCCCGAGCTAGGGAAGACGCAGCCCTTACCTTTTAACGTGTGATGCTATGCACGAAACCGATGACCATGATGGAAATCGAACCCATGACCCTTAGATTAAGAGAAAAGCGCTCTGCCATCATGACCATCACGGCCCAAATATTCAAATATATTCTTATTCATATTCATATATACATCCATGTTTACTAGAAAAAAAAATTGAATATTTCCAATCACACTGGAACTTGTAGGCTCAATGATTGATTATTTCTACAAAAAAGTGATCCCTAGTAATGCTTTTCCTTCAAGAGCAATGATAAAAAAAATGTTCAACTAAATAATGAGGAAACGATTTGCCGCATTTCTGTTATGCTGTGACGGCATTCTTACAATTCGTTGATGTCAAGTGATTGTATAAAAAAAGTCGAGTGGGGTCAGATCTAGAGATCTAGTTGGTTAATCGATCGAACCTCACACATCATAAGGCAAAATTGCCACGCCCAGTTGAAACAATAACTATCGTATTCTTCCAGAAATCGTTGGATGTGTCAAATTTTTGAATAAATCATGACAAAGCTCTTCTTTCATATTACCAAGAATAAAGAAAGGACCAATGGCATGATCTCTAAGGATGCGTGCCCAGATTACAGTTTTACCAGAAACTAGTCAATAACAAGACATAATTGAAAAGAATATCGCTTTCATTTGAGTGTATTTAAATAAGTATGTTATCATTTCGGAGCGATATTTTTCAATTGACTAGCTTCAGATTGAGATACCATAGTATATAGAAATCTTGTGGGATATAGGTGTGTTAATTTAAAATAATAGGTTAAATACAGATATACATGAGGTTTGCTACTAGGTTTTATTATTACCCATTTGATTTCGAAGGTATTCGAGGTTTATCTTTTTTACTGGGACTTCCTGTATATTCCATATTCTTCAAATACTTCAACCGCAATTGAATCAATTCAAATTACCGATATGTCTTGTATTTTCTTGAAACTTGGGGTAATTGTATATATATTCTATATCTGAAAGGATTATGCAGTGAGTATATAATTTTATCTTGTTTCGTATATAATTTTAACGTATATGCCATAATATTCTATCACTTTCGTATCTAACTCCGGCCCTGCGCTTATTATCGTGTAAAAACAAATTACAATTGCTGCTCATCTCATAGGAATTTTCTAGCAGATAACACTTTTCACGATACATGAATTATGACTATTTTCCTAGATTCCTGCAATTCTACTTGGCTTCGTGAAATCTTAATTGTACCGTGATCGCCAAGAAAATGACTAATTTTATTGCGATTTTCATCGAAAATAATGGGTTTTTAAACAAAGAATGGAACGAATGTATAACGTTTTATCACGTTAATGACAAGGTCGACGTGGAAATGGAATGATTCCTTTTTTTCTTGTAGGATAGGTTTATAAACATTTAGCTAAGAGGTTCTTCACTTAAATGTTTTGAAAAATGTGACTCCTTATTGTCTGTCTCCAGACTAGACTGGTTATCGAGACTATTAGGACTTTACTATGTTAGCTTCGACACTATGATTTTTATCTGATACTTTTAAAGCTTCCAAAGTAGGTATCTCGACTTGGGGTTTCTGGGTATGGAAAATGAAAGTGAGCAATGCCGTTTGGAATTGTTATTTGAAAGCGTTGTAAGGACAATGAGACGAGAAATGGAAAAGTCAAATACAATAATAATTATTTACATATAAGTGATACTCTTGAATTAATGTTCACCTTGCAAATTGATACTTCATGAAAAAGTTTAACGTTGTTAACTATCAATTTTTCAGTTCCTTCAATATCAACAGAAATGAGAGAATAGTTCTCTAACACTTTGATTGCAAATCGAAAACAAATTGTTGCAATATGATTGAACATATTTTTTTATTCAAGTTTTTATTTGATGTTCCACGTTTTCGGTTTTGAACTTTTCCTTTGAAACACATTGAGTATTCCAGCCTGTCAAGTGGGGGCAAACAGATCTTATACTGCTTGATTTGTTCCTCTGACCCCAAACTTGAAGATATCATGAAAACTTGATTAATAATCTATTACATTTTTCTGCCTCTATCATGACAACACAGTCTTCACATAGCTGAGATAGCTGAGGATGAGGGGTCGAATCCTCAAATACAATTGTTGAAAAATTCATTCGAAAGAAATTTGTGAGATATGAAGCTTGTAGATGGAAAATGGGTCTCGATTTTCCTGAACTCGTTTATATTAATTGTATTAACCCAATTTAATATTCCTTGGAAGATGAATTTTAGCTCAAAGTTCTGTCAGAAATAGGTTGAAAACGATTTTCGATTTAGAATCCCTAGACCTCATTGATGGCTGGGTGATAAAAAACTGGTTCGATCCCTTTTTCCATATGAGCCTAATCAACCCATTGAGACTTGCGGTTTTAACATATAATTTAAATTCCTCTTTCACATCAGGAATTGTGACCAATATACACCATATACATTAAAAGATGCACTATGCTCTTCTGTTTCATTATAATTGATTTCGATTCTGATGAAGCTTCATAAAATGTTTTAATTAATAGTCCTGTCGCTGCGACGGTTTTTCATATACACGCTTCATTTGAAGGTTACATACGTATTCGTTGTTCAAAATATTGATCAACCACATTTTCACTACCGAGAAATATTTATTTTAAGAATACAAGACTTTAACAAGTAACATAATGTGTGGAAACTCCTACTGCTAATTATTTACATAATAAAATTTTATATTCGATTTAGTCTCGTCCCCAGTAATTTTATGAAACTCAAGTTATATCATGCTTTGAAACGATTTCCATGGCTTGTTGTTTTTTTCATCGCAATCTTTATCAATAATCCTAAAATAAATCGAAATTGTCGTTTTCATATTTTTTTCTTCTCCATCAAGTCCATTGATTTAGTTTCGAACTCGAAAAACTTCCAACCTAAAAACGCTCCACGTTCGGTGTCGCGTTTTTAATAGTTGACAGTTTTTCTTGTCTAATTGCTAGGCAACACTTTCTCATTAAACAACCCAAATTCACCCGACAATTGAATTCATTCACTAAAAATGCCATATGTCGCGGTGTTTTGTCATTATGACAGCGAAAGAAGTTTGCCCTAACTTTTCCAGCGACAAAACGGAACCTAACTTTTGAAAGCATGACAACCAGCATTATAAACAAATTTTTGATGACGTTATCTCAATTTTTCTCAAACTTGCGTTGTCAGAAAAGTATCGTATTTGAGGAAATGTTGCGATTTGGACAGTCTTCGAGTGGAGAAATCATCAATAACAACGTGCCTCGCAATACTGTAAATTCAACTACGTCAATTTGGCGACAATTTACGATGTTTTGTTTGGAAAAAAATATGAACTCATTGCAGAAACTTCCACTGAAGAGTTAGCTTCTATTTTATGTGACTGGGCATTCAACATGAAGAAGAACAATGGAGAAGGCTATAAAGAGAGTGCAGTCAAAACGATTTGGAACACTTCAGCAAAGATGTTACAAGAGAAGTACTTCAAAGAATATAAAAGAATTTTTAATCCGTTCACGGACATACAGTTTAAGAAAGCGAGAAATGCAGGCGACACAAAATTTTGCAAGCAATTCCAGAATAAAAGGAAGGTGAGTTCTAAGGCTCTCACAAAACAAGAAATTTTTGAAATGGCACTGTTCTGGAGTGAAGAAGAACCGGTAGGCCTTCAAAGAAAATTTTATCATATTGCTGCATATGAATTGGCTTGGAGAGGTGGAGAAGCAGCAAATTGTAAGGTATTCCATTTTAAAATCGAGACAGACAACCGTGGAAGAGAGACAGGAAGAGTTGAATATAACCTAGAATATAAGACAGTACAAGGTGGAAATCAGAAGTTGGCCGACAGTAGCAAACACTGAAGCAGATTGTCTATGTCCAGTAAAATTGTTTAAACAAATTATGAGCAGACGGGGAAACCATATCACATGTGAAATGTTTTTTTTTTATCTCCGAATCCTTTCTGGCAAAAAACAAATTCGATAGGATGGTATAAGAATTCTCCTATTGGGATAAATGAAATATCTAAATGGACCAAATCCTCGGCGAAAAATATTGGACTTGATGTCAAGCGGGTGAAAATTACGAACCATTCTAATCGAGCTGCCGCCGTAACTGAATTTTCCAGGAGTGGTATAATGAATGAGTGGTTAAGAGAAACTTGTGAAAATTACGGGACATAGCAACCCATCGTCATTAAAACCGTACCTTCAGTTAGATACAAGAACATCATAAAAAAATCATTGGTTCCATTCGTTCTACCGTCCAGGAAACCGTTACTACCACCGCTCAAAATACTAGCATGCAACAAACTATTAACAAAAGACAAGAAAGTTCTGAAAATCAAGTTTTTTTTAATAATTGTGTTTTTAACAATTGTTCTTTGCCGTTGAATTAAATGAACTAATTTACATCTTATTTTTTCATTTATTGATTCACATAATCATTAAATTGTCTTACCGAATTACACTCTAGCTTTTTTTTGTCGAAGTAAACTTGACATTTATAATTCGAATTTTGTTGCCATTAGGCAACAAAATTCTCATTAATACATCTCAAGTTTACTTCGACAAAAAAAAGCTCTCGTGTAATTATAAGTGATAAAATACAAACCTCTCGTGCAATTATAATTGAAAAAACGAGGTATATTCCACGAATTCTGAGTTTTGCAGATATGCATTGAAACCGTTATGACAGATGTTCATATGAAGAATTTTTCTCGAAATGATGAATCCAAGATTGAATTCCTTAAATATTAGCTTGTTATATACGATGGCATCCGAACAACCATTTTTACGCTTGTTTCCAATACAGATGCTGTCGCGTAACTACCTAACATTCATCAAAAAAATTAAAGGTACAGTCATAGTCATCAAGGACCAACAGTCTCCCGTACTAGACAGAGGAAAAGAAAATATCCTTTATTAATTCTGTCAAGGCACAAAAATTATGTGAGAATAAAGTAGGTAATAAAACTGTTTACGGTCTTGTAGTATGGTAATAATTTTTTCCCTGTTGTTAAACATCTCCAATACCAAAACAGTTTATATAAATCAACCCCTAGCACATTCCCCACTTGAATAATTTCCCTTCAGGACTCTCATTTCAAGAGATGCAACACACCTCCCAGTTCTGAATTCCAATATTAATTATGTCACTCATCACCAGCAAGCAATTTCCCCTTCCAACCACTTTTGTAATAACGAAAAGAAAGATATCTAGAATAGACTCACCCTTTTTCGAATGCAAACTTCATGTCAACAGATCTGGTTCGATTCAGAGATATATTTTTACTGTTAAGCGATTGAAAATGATTATTTTCTTCAGAAGCGATAAGCTGTATATTATACATAGGAATATGTAGCTGCGAAAACGTCGAACAGGAAACGCTCTTATCAGGGTCCACTTTCCTGTCAAGCCACTTTTTATGTTCGGTTGAATTATTCATTCGACGTTATTGCATATGAAGTTGTAAAAAAGTCGGCAGAGGTCAATTATCTATCTGAAAACATATCCCATATAATTTGGATACCCCTTATATTTGATAATCATTTCGATAAAGTCTTATCATGGAATACAATGACCCTTAACGGCTGGTGAGGGCAAGCTGAATCGAGGGGGAGTTGAATTATAACTGGATGCAGTCCGGATAATACGTTGTTAAGGGGAAAAGCTTATTTTCCCCCCGCTCACGAAACTTCAGTGGCAACAACTTTGGAGAATTGCAGTTCTTTCCCTTAGGGGTTTCTCCTACTTTTTCCCCCACACTGTAGAAACTCCGAAGAAGGACCACGCACAAACCTAATGGGAAAAAGTCTTTCGGTGAAAATGGCTGAATTTTTGATATGTTGTAGCTGGAACCATTCTAAGTAAAAGTCTCCATTGGCCCAACTCGACCGTATGACTAGATTCGGCGCTAGATGGCGTCAAATCATGAATTTTGTGATTTTTGGAGAAATTCAGCTGCATGAAAAAATATCAATATCTCATTTATATTCAATAATGTGTGCGACTGGGCATTTCTAATGTTCGCGAGAAATATTTTTCCATAATACAGATAATACAGATAATTAGTACGCCGTTATTTTTATACAGGGTAGTCAACAATATACTCGATTTTTCGGTGATAGAATTCGCCTACAATACACGAGAATACACTTCCCTGCTTTGCGATAAAAATAACTTTTCTTTTAGCGTGTTCACATTGCCTCCCCCTTCCCCTGTTCTCCAAAATTTACATATGGCGAATGTAAATCGATCAGAGAATGATTGGTACACTCTCAATTGATTTTATACTGTACATTCCTTACCTTGACATATTCCCCGTACTTCCGGAGTTCAACCCGATTCCCGTGTAACTTATATGCGAGGTCAGCTGGGTCAGATGAGATCCTTCGATCGTAGTGTGGTGGTCGTCTGGGGTCTGTATCGTGCTGTGCAGATTGTAGGCTCTGGTTGGGGTTCCGGGACTGGGTGTTCCGCTTCCATGTGGTGAACCATTGGTCATCGTTGTCGGGACGAGCTGCAGATACTCTGTGCCGTTCGCTTCTTCAAGAGGTACCTGTAGAAGAAAAATCAAGTCATGGTGAGAGTCGGTATGAATTAGAAAAAATTGGTTCACCGATTCCTTTACAAAATTAACCCAGACCCCCATCAAGCGATGCCCATGGAATTTTTGAAGACCAATTCTCCTATTGAAAATTCTCGGTTTCTACAAACAATGGTCAAGACCCCTGTATTCTCGTTATCCAAACATCTACTAGAGTAACACTTCCATGGACATTGATAAGCGAAGCTTAGGCGTTTTTGGTGTTCTGGAAGGTGCCGAAGGTTAGATGGAAGTTGAAATTGGAGATTGAAAGCCAGTTGAAGGCAAGGCTAGGTGAAACGCCTAAGACCTCTGCAAAATCATCTAAGAACACTCTAGACTTGAATATTCTTACAGAAACAAGAGAGGAGAAAGTAACAAGAGTGAAGAGAAAGGTCAGTCCAGAAATTACAACAACTTCTGCAAAAAATCAGTCAAAGTCAACAGCGTTCTCAAACTTAAATCGCAGAAACATTCCAGGAAGTCAAAGAAGTCAGGCATTCAACATTATTATTATAATTTATAGTAAAGGGAAGTTGATTAAGTCAAAGATTCATCTACAAGCATTAATCATAAGCTATTGGACTCCATAACAGCATTCATCTTCGGTCTAGAGGAAATAGAAACACTGCTATAACTGCGAAAAAACTGGTCATATACAAAGGAACTGCTGAGTGATATCCAGATTGATTCAGAAGTTCTAACAGAGAAAGATCATGGCCCGCAAGCATCGAAGCATGCTTAGGAAGAAAAAAAACTTGGTTAATTGATCAGGGGAGGCTGTAGCAGGTTGCACACATCAGACGGGAGAATTTGTAGACCTGAGCAAAGGCTTTTTCCCAAAATGACGAACTCGATAAAGAAGAGAAACGGGTACATTATACTTGTCCCAGGCTACTAAGATGATCAAAGATGCATCTTCACCATAGATACAGGAGCTTCAAGAGCAGACCTCATACAAAAATCGGTTGAAGTCGACAAGAAGGAATATGGTTTTGGAAATGGTACGGCTGGTTGGGGAAATAATTGACGGGAGTGTTTTGGTTCTGGATCTCACAGAAAATAAATAACAAGTTCTTTCTAAATATTATAGAAAGATAATTTTGCGGAAATGCCTTTTTCCGATCAGAGACAATGAGAAACTGCAAGCGATGACAATATCAAAATAGCTAGGATATTCAATTGATATTTTTTGTGATAAAATTTGACTAGTTTATAAATCCAAGGATCATTACTATTTGAAGAATGCACGATTTGTTGAAAATTCCAATGATATATATATTCAGTTTATTATATGTTTATCATCCAAAATGAAACTCATTTCAATTTGTCTTAGAAAAAGATTATATCAAATGACACCAAATTTGTAATTTCAGCCTGGAACTATTGTAGAATACTCAAAAACAATTAGTAAATTAAGACTATTTAAGTGGAAACGTAGTTAATTGTTAATGTTGATGATGAGTTTCTAAATCCACGATTTATTATTATTTGAAGAACCTACGGCAAGATTTTCGAACTTTACTGGTTCTACTGAAGTCGTACCCAATTTAGATTAATTTTCTCATTAAAGAGGGGAGAGAAATAGGTTCTTTTTTTGAATCAATAACAAATCTCATAAAAGAAAGAACTTTTCCTCAGTATCACAAATTTTGTCGAAACTCATTCTTATTTCAAAAAAAAAGCGTGAAATATAATGAAAAGCCCCTCTTAACGATATACCTTGCATCTTTAAATCATTATGAAATATCAAATATCAATGGTTATATATTATTACCTATTTACTTATTATTTTTCTGATCCATTACTTTATTGACACGTATTTGTTGAACAAACAACTCTGATCACAAAATTCACTGTATATGCTTGTTTCTGACTGAACAACACCGATGAAAGCTTATCGGACTCTTTATCTCCATAATGGTGACCTTTAGATATCATGATGAATCATTCAAGATTTATATATAGATGTACACTGTGAAGAGTTCATACTTTCGTTTCTGATTTGTCTTTCGATATCTTTTATGTGTACGTTGGCATGAAATTTAACCAATTATGCTGATTCCTACTTCGAAACCCCGTGATTATTACTAGATATTTGGATTTCTCCAACTAGAAATGAGCTAGCTAAAACATGTTTCTTTAATTCACTTTTAACTTTTCGTCGATTGATCTGATCAAGAAATTGTCCAAGCAAAAATCTTAGTGAAGCTTTCTATTTTTTTTTCTGACCCTCGAACTATTTTTGAAATGAGGTAGATAATCAAGACAAAGGAGCTTTGTTCATAGAAATTTAGTGCAAGTGGAATTGACTGAATCTTATACTAAAAGGTATTGATGGAATATGTACATGATGCCAAAGTGTAATATTTACATGAGTTTTGCTGCTTCGATACCTTGTTTTTCACTTCACCAATACGAGAAAACAGCTAGGCATGTTCCTTGGGGTTGAATAAAAAATCCCTTGAGAGGAGAATAGAAAATTCAATGAATAATTGGGTGTTGCACATTAATTGTAGGTAAGTAGGTATAGGACATTGTATAACGTTTTTTTTATCTTCCAATATACACGGGAAAAAATCCTTTCATGCTTAGGGAAGAATGCACTTTTATCAACCCCAGAAAAACTTCTCAACCCGAGAACGGTTGAAGATAGAGCAATTCTGCGAACGCCAATCGATTCAGAATGTCAAAATTGGTAAACCCCAAGAATTTCAAGTCGATCGACAAATAGAGTAAATTACTCGGAAAAAGTTCTAAGGGACCTCTAAAAATCTTTTCAACTCGAGTATGGTTGAAGATAGAGCAATTCTTCTAACGCCAATCGATTCGGAATGATGGAATCAGTATATCCTGAGAATTTTATATGAAAATAAACTAAAATATTTGAATGAACACATTAGCAAATTTTCGAAATTTTCAATTCAAAGCCAACCAGATCTCTTCTTGATGAGGAATCGATTTCAAATTCGATGAGCGGATTGAAGAAAGTTGAAATATTACGAAGTTGTTAAAAAAAATTAATCGAAAATGTTTTTGGGGGAATTGAACCCTCTCAACCCCAGAAGAACTTTTCAACCCGAGAACGGTTGAAGATAGAGCAATTCTGCAAACGTCAATCGATTCAAAATGTCGAAATTGCTATATACTCCAAGAATTTTAAGTTGATCGACCAAAATAATAAAATACTCGGAAAAAGTTCTAAGGCCTCTAAAAGTCATACACACAAAAAAAAATTATCTCAGATTGACAAAACGCATTTCTTTGAAAATTCAAATAAAACTCTTTTTTCAATTGAGCATATTTCTTTGAATCGAAACATCTGTTATTTTCAAGCAAAGGATATAATTTTATTGAAATATTTGCTCAATCCAAGAACACCATTATAAAATTAAAAATGTAATTTCTTCAGCTTGATATGGTTGATTTTTCGGAATGAATAAACCTAATTTATTGATTTAATGCTTCCTCTTTTTGATTTAAGAATATAAATATACATTTCTTCAAATTAAAAAACGGAAATACTTAAAGTGATATTACTGACTCTTTTCAATTGAAAAAATATGAAATTTTATTTCAGTACTTCATTTTCTCAAAAATAGTATATACATTTTGATTTCTTTCAATGAAAAAATGAAATGTCTTCAACTTCATATTACAGTTGTTACATCACATTTGGAGCTGAGATACTATTAAAATTGGATGGTAAAACCACAGTAAGTATTGCTAAATTGTGATTAAATTGTTGTAAAAAATTTTTCGAATTACCCTTATAGACGTCTAAAGGGCCATTATTCCGATAGTATGCTAGAGTGCAGAGTTTTGTTTCCATAGCCTTGTTCAGCAGTTAAAAACATATTGAGTCTTACAAAAATTATAGAGATCTGAGGTGGATCCCAGATAGGTGCAGCAAATGTTCAATACATTTCTAACATTGTTGACTGACATCATTCTTCTAGGACCGGCCCTGACTGATTCCATAGGCTGTTGTGCAATTGGTAAGGGGGGTGAGGGGTGTAATGTCTGCTTTAGTATTGTAGTTAGAAGTGTTTTTCGGGTCTCGCCGTTCGCAGGTTACAGGTCTCGTTGAGGTTAATGTGCATATTGTGCCATTGTGCGTTTACATACATTCGGACTGGAGTTGGTATATTTCATATTAATTGTGAGAAACAGTTATGAAAACAAAAACATGGATATCCAAAAACTTCTGAAACTGTGCAACCTTGATGGAAGGATTAAGTACCTGTATCAAACTTCCTTGGTAGGTGAGTATTAAAAGATGACCGGCACAACCCCATGGATACTGGATTACAAAAGGTGGTAGGCTGTTTTATAGTTTTATAGAAAAGTTAATGGGTAAATAATTCATAGTACTTCGGCATTATGCCTAACCAACGAATGTGAAGAAATAACTTTGCATCGATAGGTATAAAAAGTAGAGGAAAGTGTAGGTATTTACCTACATGGGAATAAGACACGCTTGTGTCAGTGTATTTTGATACTTCTATATTCTTGATTCAAAACTATAAATATGTATTTCTTTGAACACAAACATATTATTGAAAAGAAAATAAGATGTATTATGGGGATAATGAAGCCATTCTGTATAGAATCAGAATTATTCAGTGGTTAAAGAATTATTTTCATTTCTTGAGAAATACAACTACAAGTCATAAAGCTAGAAAAATACCTCTTTTGAATCCTTAATTATTTAGATGAGCTCTACGTTTGAGAATTTAGGTATTCAAACTTTCATGAAGAACAAACATTTCTGAGAAACTATTGATAATTTCATTTGAATTTTGAGTTTATTAAATAAGCATTATTTCAGATAACAAAGTAACTATCGAAGATTTGCCTTTCCTGAATGAGGAATATTTGAAGAAATTAGCTAGTTGCTCTCATAGGACAACGTATCAGGATCCTTCTACTTCTTCAAAACTGTTTCATCTTCATTAACTTGTCTATCATTTTAGATAGACATGGACTTTGAGAGGCTCTACCCTGCATCGATTATGAACTTTTATGTAAAATAGGCACCATTTTACAACCCCATTATGCAATATAAGAAAATAACTGCAAGAGAAAAAGTGTTGGGAGTCTGATCGAAAAAATTGATTCCACTGAAAATACAGGTAATTTTATGTGTATTATTTATTCATAGAAATTCACGATCTATTGAAAGACATGATTTAGAGAACAATAGTGCATTTCTTCGTTTTATTTCAAAAGAAACAGTGTACCAGAAAATATTTTTAAATTATTTTTCCTTAAACTTAATTGAACTAAACTTAATCAATTGTTTGGTTTGGAATTTTTAGGTTTCCAATTATTTTTAATTCCTTGTAAATGTCAAGTTTGTCAATAGTATGTAATAGGTAACTGATTTTGCTGCTGCCTCAACGATTCCACCTAGGGGCAGAGTGAAGCTCAATAATGAAACAGAAATTTTCTACTGTAGAATGCCAAGAAGCATTCTTGTACATGTTACGGTATATATACAGAGCAAGGAGGAAACATCTAGCTAAAATATATACAAGACTCAAGATATTTGAAAGACTAGAGACTCGAAAGTGGGACTGAAAAGACTCAAAATCAAATCCAAGTGACTCAAAGACTCAATCAAGCCTAAGACTGAAAGACTGAGCCGATGACTGAAATACTGAGGTGGAGATTTATGGACAGAAAATTCTGTTTTTATTGTAGATCTTCATGTTTTTCTCATATTTTTGATCACATATCGATGCCCTAACTCGCAAACCAGCTAGCTCCATTGATAAAACGTGGAGTTAGCGGGTTTGCGAATTAAGGTATCGATATGTAGAAAATTTTATTTGTGTTTATTTTTTTTTTCTGGTGAAATAAGGTTTTTTTATTTTTTCTCAGTTCATATCCAAAGTTACTGATAATAAGGATTTTTTGAATCATATGATAGAATATTGTTAATCAAAGAATTATTTTGATTCATGTAAGAATGATAATTATGTTGAATAAAACTTTTTTCATTGACCTTTTTGTTTCAATTATTTTCGTACGATGGAATTCATTATTTATAATTCATTGAATCAATTCATTGAATGTTTTTGTTGAAGGGAATGAACGAAACATTCATTCTGATTAGTTAATATATTTGATTCCAGAATATTACTCTACATATTCAAAGTAATCAGTATTTTGTCCTAAACGCATAATTTTGTTGAAGGAAACGAACAAACGTTTTATAATAATTAATTCATATTTTCGGATCAATACCAATATTTAACATAATCTAAGTAATAGATATGTTGCCTCAAACGAGTAATTTTGTTAAAGAAAACGAACCTAAGTTTCATTCTTATCAATGTATATATTCAGATCAATAATATCCTTTCATCAAGTCGAAGTTACCATTGTGTAACTAAATAAACCGTTCCTGTGAATGAATGTAATCTTCATTATGAGAAATTCATAGTTTCAAATCAAGAAAATATCCATCTTCAATGGATATTTTTCGTTTCTACTTTAAAACAATTGTTTTATTGAAGTAAGTAAATAATTTTCTTACTATGAATTAATTATATTTTCCACTCGAGATATAAAATTTTTTCATATAAGCATATATTTGTTTTCAATTGAGAAATTTGTTGAGAAAATTAATTCTTTGAAACAAAACAACCATCTCTTTCGTTATATACAAACAAATTATTTACTTGAGTCAATGCAGTCATGCTTATTCCAAGAAATTATTTCTTTGTGTGTATGAATGCAGATGAACGTTTCAACCCGAGAACGAATAAAGATAGAGCAATTCTGCTGACAATCGATTCAGAATGATGAAATTAGTATATTCTGTGAATTTCAAATGAAAATAGCAATAGACAAAAATGTTTGAATGGACACCAACAGATTTTCAACTCGATAGTTTAGAAGCAACTCCCCCATTCAAATCAATACCTAATTGCAGCTGTGATTTTCAAAGAGCTATGCAAAGTAGTTTTTGTTGAAATCTTTGTCAAAACTCGAGCAAATGTATTCCAACGGTCGTAAAGGAAAGTAGTTGTTTTCTAGAGACTTGTATGAGTCGAAGCAAAAGACTGGACTATTTAATCCATTTTTCATTACCTACTCACTACTTTAAATGTCTTCAGCCTCCCCCTAAACTTAAAAATATTTATAAACATTCCTAAATGTTCTGCAAGTTTTCAGAGAAAATATCGGAAACAATTATTTATTCAACATATAGGTAACTATTGCTCAGACTTAAAACTGAGAAAAGGAACATAGACCCACTGGACATTTCTACTCATACCTGATACCTCATACAATACAATAGATGTATTTATTCAGCTTTATCCCCTACTTTCTCGTATCGTATCACACCAATCAAAACATGATACCCTCCATTGAAATGCAGCTGATTTAATATTCCCCGTACTATATATAATCATGGTACAAGCCGATCCCCGCCTATCTCTCGAACCCATCATTATCTCCTATTCTCTCTTACCTCTTCCAATGTGAAGCTCTGCATATACCTTCCGTCTGCCCTGACGAGGGTCTGGTAATTGTCCTGAACCACCTCGGTGGTGTAAGTGAGGCATTCGAGGGGCGTGGCAGCTCTGGAGTGAGGCGAAGGCACCGCCCCTTCGCTTTGCGAGGTGGGACTGTACTGTTGGCGAGATTCGTCGCCATATGTACCTGCAATACATTGAGAGGTATTGGTGGTTGTCTAACTTGCAGGAATAGATTGTATATATTAATATATTAGTGGCGGTTGGATGTGCGCATGCGCTGGTTATTACTCAACGGTTCTAGGGAAACGAAGCGCTTGTAATTGCATTATGGAATAATGATTAGGATTTTCGCGTTCTAGTCGATTTTAGGACCACGAGACTTGATTATACCGCAATCTATAAACGCTTCATGAAATTTTGCGATTAGTTTGTCTGGTATATATTTTAGTCCTCGAGCCCAATACCGAGAAAATATGATTTCCTAAACGTTGAGACTTCGTACCAATAAAAATATTTTCTTTTTGTCGAGTTGAACAATATACCATTTGCAAAATGTCTCGGTAGCAGCGCAGTTTTTCAAGGTTCCCGCAAACTGATGGCATTAAAAATGAAAGCCCTCGAAGCCCTTGCAACTAATTTTTTTTGAGAATCGCCTAATGAAAATATAAAAAAAATGTAATGATAACATTTGCGGGAGCCATAAAAAAGCCCTGCTACTGAAAATGTACCTGGTCTAACTCTACAATTCAATGCTCGTCTCCCAGACAGCCCTTGTCCACTAGACGTCCATTTAAGGTCCATAATTGGTCCACACGTCTGTAGACAGAAAAGGACGCCCATTGGACGTCCTCTGCAGAGTACTTACGTAACCAGTTGATGTAACTTGTACATATGGTCATTTAGAGTCATTGACGTCACATGATCTGAAAATGTCGTGATTTTGATGTACTGAAATGCGACGTCAACCGGACGTCACAAATGTGTCGTCATTTTGATTTTACTCATAGGTCATTATAATTTATATGTAAGTAAAACTTTGAGCTCCTGAGAGCGCCCAAATTTGTTGGCGAAACGCGCGTCGAGTGAAATGGACGTTGTTTCGGTATTTTGGGTAGTTTCTATTTCTTGAGCCAAATGTTTTAAATATGTATTCATTCGAATGGTGAATTTTTTATAATTGATGAATGATAAATGTGTTATTTTATTTTTGCGTTTCAATTTGACCCTGCAATAAAATTTATCGTTGAGAAAGATATACAGTGACGTCTATTAAACGTCACACTACTTCCACTAAGACGTATTTTTGACGTAATTCTGAAATCATCATTTTGACGGCATAATAATGACGTCAATCGTCTGTGAATTATAAAGTCATATTAAAGTTATCATAACGTCATTTTTATGTTAGACATCACCAAATAATGACGTATAGATGACGTCAGCTTGTTTCCTGGGTATACAGTGAACATTCATAGTGGACATCTCATTTTGAATCAAATTTGATTGGCATTACAGAATATCAACTCCGGAATATCATATACCAACGAGACTAGCAATTAGATTGATTTTTGTGTTTTGTCAGCGTCAGTTCAGCATCTGAACCAGCGCCAGATTTATTGTCGCAATTGTCAAGAATTTGGAACAAAATTCATTATCTTATTTTTTCTAGCCAGGAAACAAGCTGACGTAATTTTCACGTTAGTATATGGTCATATCGAGTCATTGACGTCGCATGATTTTGACGTACTAAATGAGACGTCAATAGGACATCACGAAAATGTCCATATTTTGACTTTATTCATAGGTCATTATTATTTATTGTGATTGATTATGACCCTAAGATATCTATATATTCACATCCTTATTGCATGATGATGTCAGTCGTATGTCATGTCGAACAAAGCTTTGAGCTCCTGAGAATGCCAACTTTGTTTGCGAAACGCGAGTCGAGTGAAATAGACGTTGTTCCGGGTTAGTTTCTATTCCTTAAATTTTATTCATTTATTCAGATAGTGAATGTGTTCTTCTTATTATTAACGAATAATTAAATGTGTGTTTTTTTATTTGCGTTCGAATGTGACCCTACGATAGAATTTATTATTCAGAAAGATACACAATGACGTTAATCAAAAATCATCATTTTGACGGCATAATAATGACGTAAATCGTCTGTGACTTATGAAGTCATATTAGCGTTATTTCGAAGTCATTTTGGAGGTCATTGTGACGTTAGAGATGACCAAATAATGACGTACATAAGATGTCAGTTTGTTAGTTGAGTACCTACTCGATGTTATGCTTTACAGTAAGTCAAAATGAATATTTATTTATTAGTAACTGCTATTTTCAAGTCGAAATTTTACTGTATGATGACGGTGTGCTTCCGTTGAAGGAAAAAGCCATATTTTCTACAATATTCATTTAGGTAACCTTAGATTTTTTTCCGTACGCACAATATTAGCTTTTTAATATTCGTCATCCCATTCTATGTGCGTCACAATGCCTTTGTGAAACTAATATAACCTCAAAATACTATTTTGGAGCTTTCTTAAAATGTTTTTATTTTGTAGAATTGTTATAAACCAAAAAGATGTGTTTTCGATGTAATGGTTTCCCCCTCCTACTTTTGCAAAATGTTCTTCAATTTTAATGACATTTTTGTTATTACAAATATTTTTGCATTCAAATTAGCTTATTTTGAAGATTGTGATAAAATTCTCAAGCTAGATTTATAGTACAGATATTTATAAACGTGTGAAAGTAGAAGTATAGGTACACTTCCAAAACAAGAAATTTTATAACACGGTATTGCAAAAATATGCCAGCAGCACTACGATTATTCCTTTGCCAAAACACTGAATGATTTTGAACAGAAATTTTCAGTCTTTTTTCAAAAATTTCTTCATTTTTACATGTGGTAACAAATTTACATTATTTTAAATTAGTGTGTTCTGAAACAATACACTTTTTAACAAGTCAAACGTACATTCACTATTCTTAAAGTTTTGGGATCAATTTCCTGATATAGAAAAAAGTCACAAGGGGTAATATCTGGCGATAGGGGAGGCCATGGTTCTAAAAGAGAATTTCTACCTATAATCTATTCATAGGGAAACTTGCATTGCAATTGTTCTTTCAAAAATAATATATCGCCTAGAAATATCCGAAGACCCCACTCCAGCTTGAAGTAAACATCCAATCGATTTATTCTAGTCTCTACCGTCTATTTCACATGGATTGGTGTGAGACAGCAGCGTCGCCCTATATAAACAAATTTGAATTCGCCATAAACAATTTTTCAGCAAATTTACAAGGAATTTTCGCATGACGTCAATGGGCAACTATCAACAAACTCGAATTATTGAAATCAAGTTCAAATGTCAGAGATTTGCTGGTACACAAAACGATCTTCTGGTGAGGTTGTAACGACTAACAAGCACTCTCAAATTGTGATAAATAACTTTGACTTTGATAGATAGTCTATCTCAACGTCCTTCGAATGCCTTACCAAAAAATTGGCGAAATCTTCCTGATAAATTGCAGTTGTTTTTCTCGTCGTTAGGAACCTTATAATCAATAGCCATTCATATTCTGATTATTCCGTAGTTAGGGTAGGTCATTGCAAGATTATAAGGTATCACAATGATATTTACTATCGTAAGAATAATGAGGTTGATTGCAAACCAGTGGCAGCCGTCGGACCACCAGGGGCTGCCCTTGAGAGGGGTCAGCTGCTACCGGGCCCACACAAAAAGATACCAGTGTTCTGACTTGTTTGTTTTCAAATAGGTAATTCGATGGGGACTATATCATATTTTTCCTGTCAAAAATCTATTTCATGGCAATGTCTGCGACAGTTTTGTTCAACGAAGTACAATTTGGAGTTGGAAATATCCAGGTACCAACCGAAGTTTTGCCATTTTTACTCCCATCCGTTTGCAACTGTTTGCCATAAAAGACACAAACAAGTCCTTGCCTCACTATTCTCACAACTGCTTTCCTCAAGGAAAACCCTCATAAGTATTCAAGTAATGATTGATTACTTAGGTCTCGGACGTCCATCGTCTTGATGGATTTGAAATATGTTAGACTTCTTTCACTTTTTCACGACGTTCTTCATCAGGTGAATACTGACGAATTTCAGATGATACTAGGTCTTTATAGATCTGTTGATGTGGTGTAAGTATGGCGGTGTTGTGGCGCGTGTAGTTCCCTTCAAAACGGTCTAACAGAGGTTTCCATTCGTTTTTGATTTCCACACTCGGCTGACTGAAATCGCCATTGGCTTCGATATACGCGGTTTCGATGAATTTTCGTTTGAACCAAGACCTAATATCAGGAGAGTTTCAAAAAGTAACCACAGTAACGTATTTAAAGAATTAGGTTGCCATGAAAATCTTTAGGAGAATAGGCGTTTATATTGAAAGATTAGGCGGTCAATATGAGAAAGTAAGACGGGACCGAATTTAAAGAGGCAACGATGAAGACAATGAGGAACGTTTCGTGCAAAATTTTGCAAGAAAAGTACAATTATGACTATATTATTATGATTGACTCATTTAACAATACAGCATATTCAAACCAGCCCGAAATGCCCGCGATGCAATCAGGAAGAAACTACAAGCAGATCCATGTAAACGTAAGTCCTGATTAGTTCTGTTAAATTTGTCTGAAGTTGACAAAATAATATTGCTACGAGATGAAAATACTCCTGAAAGTTTGATGCGTGAAATTTACCATATTGCTGCTGTTAGAATTAGCGTGGCGAGGAGAAGAGGCAGTTGCTTTTCTGGTGGATTTTTTTCAAATCGAGAAAAATAACGATACTCTCCAACAAATTGCATTGAATACAATCCGGGGTTCAGTAAAACGTGCCAAGGTGGTTCTAAAAGCTGTACAAGTAGTAAATGTTTGATTTCTAATGGTGAAAGACGAAGCTGCCCAGTACGTCTTTTTCATAAACTGATATTGAAACGATGCGACAATATTACCTCACCACGACTGTTCTTAAAACAAAATCGACACTGGAAAATTAAACTGTCAAACGGTTCGATAATGTACCTATTGGAAGAAATAAAATAAATGGATGGACTAAATCTATTGCTGAGGCAGGCTTGAATGTAAACGACAAAAAGATAATAAGTCATTCCAATAGATCAACTGCTGTTAGCGAATTGGCAAAAAGTGGTGTGGAAGAACAACAATTGCTGTATGACAAATTTCTCAAGCTCGTTGCTTGTTATCTAGGGATATTACTGCTGATAATGTTTTTGAAAGAAAGTTGATTTGGAATTTTTAACGAAGTATTTTCCAGAAAAAGTCCTTTCTTGTGTATGCTAATGTAGTTTGTAGTTATTTTCGATGAGTAGTAAATCGAATTTTGATACATCTGAGTAATTCGTGAATTGTTTTATATATTTTTAATATTTTATTTGTAGCATTTTATTATTATTTTTTGAAAATACTGATAAAATTTAAAAATTCTATAGGAATTGAGTGCTTAAGATACTTTATGCAACAAGGTTTAATATGACCTTTCTTCAGAAGTAGTGAGTAACATAAATTACTCAATTCTGATTTTTTTTAATAATCTTGCATTCTAATTATTATCCTCGATTTTTTCCACATCAGTAACATCAATAATGAAATGTCGCATGTCAGTTAGCTACTCAAATTAAATATTTCATATACCGATTATTTATAAAAAAAAACAACTTGGATGCTTGTTTTTAATTAGAACGTGGTTGGAAAGTACGTATAGAGGGCTAGGCTGAACTCTAGGGTTAAGCCCCAGATTAATATACGCTACTAATCGATTTCGGTGATTTACTTCCTTCATGCTTTTCAGTTGAATGTTGATTTAATATGTTGTTTTTTGTCAGGCGGAAAAAAAACGTTCGTAGCTTTCTTTAGATTCATAGGATTCGATTCTAATTAAAAGTCGAGACATGAAATTGGGTCTGGTGTAATCGGAGAAGACGTTATTGGTGCGAGGAAGGAGTGTAATATACATCTGAGTTATTCGAGATTGATTTGTAATGCTTGAAATGCACTCTTGATTAGGAGTTGGTAGTGAAGTGTAAATTCAAACGATAATTGGGAACTCAAAATTCATCCCGAAAGGAAAAAGTGCTTTTTTACTGTTTTTTGAGACACAGGTTTCTGAACTGTTACTTACAGGTGTAATTGTACTATAAATACTCAAATGAGACAGAGAAAAAACATTATTTGATCTAAATGAGTTGTGATTTAGATTATTAGTAGAGTCGAGTAAGAATTATTTGTTCAACATATTTCACAATTTTTGTATTGATAGATTCTTCAAACAAACAAATTGATGGGCATTCTACAGAGTGTCCTAAATTGAGTCGATTCGTAATTACATTCTCAAGAAAAAAAAAACTTTTTTGTTACAGTTGAAAATAAGATAGTTTTATGAATAGGAATCATTCATCACAATCGGATTTTATAAAGTGCTATGAAATATGAAATAAATGTTCAAAAACAATGCCTACTTGTTAAACACATATTTGGAACCTTCTCTTGACATTTCGTGTTGCGTTCAACACAGTTCGGCCATCAAGTCTATTATTAAGTATCAATATAATTTTTCAATCCATCTACATCATTATGTTTAATTTTGTTCACCTCATTTTTCAGAGATTCCCAGAAATAAAAATGTATGGGTGTCATGTCTGGTCATTGTAGGGGCCATTTAATAGGACCATTTATAGCAATCCATCTGTTTTTAAAACAGCGTCGAAGCATTCTTTTTGAGCCACTGAAATTATATGCTGATACTGTCCATTCTGTTGAAAATAAATCATCTGACGAGCCTCCAGATCAAGATCATCCAAAAACTCTTTCAACATTCTTGTTAATTAAATGTCAGATCAATATGATGGAATTATTTGGATTTTATAGCCTCAAAATAGTCTAAAAGGTCAATTTCTGTATCCTCCGATATTACAAAAGGTTTTTAGTTCTCCTCTCCTCAAAAACTCCTTCATTGTTCCTGAATCGTCGATGAAGCACAGCAAAAAAGTCCATTGTTGTAGTTTTGGAGTGCTCTTACGCTACTTTCCTGACAAACCAAGTAGGATTCTAACATATCACATTTTTCTTGATAGAAAGACGTAAATTTTGAAAATGTGTACCATAAAATAGCGATAAAACGTCAAAAATTCTTTCGCGCCATCAAATTTTCGAAATTTTTTATTTTCATTTGGAAGAAAATCTTAATGTGTCCTGATTATATGCCATTGAATATTGAATTTGATAAAGGATTAACATTTCACAGTTGGGTAGTAGCACCAAAATCAACCGTTTTACACAAAATTTTGACTTCTGGTCAAGTCTGGTGCTTGCTCTAAAGGTGTTGCTGTAGGTTTTCCGGGTTTTTCTACAGCTAAAATGTGAATAAGCTACCAAAACTAGTAATTCATTCCAGAGCACCACGAAAAATATAATAACCGTGCTTCACCCGCACAGGCTATGGCCGTTGGATAAACTCTACGCCTGTTTACGAGGAAGTATTATTTAATTACTCTATAATTATTATTGGAATAGTTATTTCTTCATCTCACGTCTATATGAGATATTTGTCAAACTGTACTTGCTCCAAATTACGTCACTGGCTGACCAAGTTTCAAGAATTCGTTCGTATCCAGAACAATTGGTATTTTCAAACTCGGTGAATCGTTTTTTAAACGAATTCAACAAAGAATCCAGTAGTAAAGTTGCATAAGCAGCAATACAATGAAGGTCTTAACAGCTTTATTGAAATGAACTACCTGTTTTACTGTTTCATTGTGTTCACGTCGATGTTCAAGTTATTCCTATTATTCATTTCTGAAACAATTTGCGAGTGACCCACGGTAATGGCTCTCATAACCTTCACTACAGAAGAGTTTCCTGTACTAAACCAGTGACGTCACTCAGGAGACACTTTCGATTGGGGGTTTTCCAATAATTTGTGTCGCAAAAATAATGGCTGAAATTAGACTTGTACTTATTTCA
This sequence comes from Chrysolina americana, assembly GCA_958502065.1. Taxonomy (NCBI): domain Eukaryota; kingdom Metazoa; phylum Arthropoda; class Insecta; order Coleoptera; family Chrysomelidae; genus Chrysolina; species Chrysolina americana. The sequence continues at coordinate 8,961,079 of OY293410.1, forward strand.
GTCACCATACAACAAGGTCATGAAGAGTAGAGGAAAAAGTACTATTATTTTCCCTTTTATTCCGTGTTCTTCTACTTTTTTCTGTCTCTGGAAATACCGCTGAAAAAACTAGAAGTACACAGACCGATCCAAAGGAATAAGTTATGGCAGAAATTAAGTAAGTTTCTAGACGAAATTTTGTACACCCTGCATCACTCTACGGTAGATGACATGAATAGTCTATTTTTATTTGATGTTATGAAATTTAATGAAACATATGGAGGATACAAAAATAAGACCAAATAATAATGACCCACTGATGAGCCCAAGGTTGCTAACGAATATTTCCGGATTTCATGCCTTCTGAAATGTGCATATATTTTGATCCTCAATATCATATATGGATATACTAAATTGAAGGTGTTTCATATGTAAAGTGTATCATCGGATGAATTTCACAACCCACTGACTCATAATATGAATTGAGATCTTGATCACGAAGCAATGAACCAAGCAAATCGTACTGATGTTTCCCACCATCTAGTATATATTTAATGAGACTATTATAATATATAGACCAACATTTTCACCTGGAAAAAAATTTGTATGTCATATTTTATCTAGTGTTATTTTTGCCTCGTGACACATTTGTTTTTTTTTTATTTTTTCAGTTGTTCGAAAAACTTCGGAAGTATGAGTCACAGGGAGACTGCTCAACGACTTGATTTGAATTGATCGTATTTGTACAGGACGATTAAATGTAACAGGTGAGTAATTTTTTCTCTATAATTGAAATAAGCAGCTAGAGGAAAATATTTTATGAGAAATATTATTATCATTATATCAGAAACTCTAATACTTAACTGAAGAACTACGATAAGCACTGACTAAAGTCTACCTATTTGTATGACACCAAATGTATCTTTAACCCTTTTTTGATAACTGAATCTTTTCCAATAGGCCCGATGATCTACGATATGATTCAGAACATCGCAGTTATTTTTTTTATCGTTTATAGATGTCATTTGTATGCTTGCATCTCCGCTCATGGCCAACAGCAGTTGCAGGTGAATTAGCATACTCCAGTTTCACTAATTACGAAATTCCTGTGACCGTGTCCAATTTTATAGCTTCACCTGTGACATGTCCAGCATTTCCATGTCTTAGGCAACTCAGAGTATATTATTTGTTCAGGTCAAGGAATGACTAACAACGAGTCTCCGAGAAATTTTCATTTCCGAAGCATTATTCAATTGTAAATATCAAAATACAATAAGACAATAAAGTCACTCGTAGTTATACGCGGATATGGAAACTAGAAGACTAAACATTTTGATGGAATGTGATTTTGCTTTCATTACTCAGTCTCACATGACATCGTTTTAAAACACAATAGTTACTCATACAATAAGGATCATAATGACGATCATTATAGCAGTAGCAGTTAATGTTATCGGGCGAGGCGATGAGCTGAGTCCGATAACATAATATATACTGCCAATTTCAAGTGACTCAGATAATTTTGTACTTTTGATGATTTTTAGGGATATACCCCTTTGGAGTAATTTGTTTCTTTCTCCAATCGACTTGAAATTCACGAATCAATAATTCTGATTCGATTGGCGTTTGTAGAATTGCTCTATCTTGAACGGTTCTCGAGTTGAAAAGTTGAAAAGAATCTTTGTCAGAAAAATCTTTCGAAATTTTGTCAATTTGTCATCGAAATTTATTTTTATGGTATGATTCGGAATCAGCTCGTCGAGATTAATTTGAGGAAAGTTTGAGATTTTTTTTAAATGAAATGTAAATATTTTCGAAAATGCGATCTTGCCAGAGCATTTTCGACGTTTTATTCCCTTTTTCTGCTAAACCTTGTATCTGAACATACACAAATCATATATTTTCGGAATCGGCATAAAATTCTGCGTATATAGTGCAAATTTCAAGTGACTCAGATAGTTTTGTATTTTTGATGATTTTTAGGGGTCTACCCCTTTGGTCTTTTTCCATTTTCACGAGTATTTTGTCTCTTTTGCCGATCATCTCGAAATTTACAGACTGTACTAATTCAGTAGTTCTAATTCGATTGGCGTTTGTAGAATTGCTCTATCTTGAACGGTTCTCGAGTTGAAAAGTTGAAAAGAATCTTTGTAAGAAAAATCTTTCGAAATTTTGTCAATTTGTCATCGAAATTTATTTTTATGGTATGATTTGGAATCAGCTCGTCGAGATTAATTTGAGGAAAGTTTGAGATTATTTTGAAAATGAAATGTAAATATTTTCGAAAATGCGATCTTGCCAGAGCATTTTCGACGTTTTATTCCCTTTTTCTGCTAAACCTTGTATCTGAACATACACAAATCATATATTTTCGGAATCAGCATAAAATTCTGCGTATATAGTGCATATTTCAAGTGACTCAGATAATTTTGTATTTTTTATGATATTTGGTCTTCTGCCATTTTTTCGAATATTTTGTCTCTTTTGCCGATCGTCTCGAAATTTACAGACTGTACTAATTCAGTAATTCTGATTCGATTGGCGTTTATAAAATTGCTCTATCTTGAACGGTTCTCGAGTTGAAATTTTGAAAAGAATCTTTGTCAGAAAAATCTTTCGAAATTTTGTCAATTTGTCATCGAAATTTATTTTTATGGTATGATTCGGAATCAGCTCGTCGAGATTAATTTGAGGAAAGTTTGAGATTTTTTTAAAAATGAAATGTAAATATTTTCGAAATTGCGATCTTGCCAGAGCATTCTCGACGTTTTATTCCCTTTTTCTGCTAAACCTTGTATCTGAACATACACAAATCATATATTTTCGGAATCGGCATAAAATTCTGCGTATATAGTGCAAATTTCAAGTGACTCAGATAGTTTTGTATTTTTGATGATTTTTAGGGGTCTACCCCTTTGGTCTTTTTCCATTTTTTCGAGTATTTTGTCTCTTTTGCCGATCGTCTCGAAATTTACAGACTGTACTAATTCAGTAATTCTAATTCGATTGGCGTTTGTAGAATTGCTCTATCTTGAACGGTTCTCGAGTTGAAAAGTTGAAAAGAATCTTTGTCAGAAAAATCTTTCGAAATTTTGTCAATTTGTCATCGAAATTTATTTTTATGGTATGATTCGGAATCAGCTCGTCGAGATTAATTTGAGGAAAGTTTGAGATTTTTTTTAAATGAAATGTAAATATTTTCGAAAATGCGATCTTGCCAGAGCATTTTCGACGTTTTATTCCCTTTTTCTGCTAAACCTTGTATCTGAACATACACAAATCATATATTTTCGGAATCGGCATAAAATTCTGCGTATATAGTGCAAATTTCAAGTGACTCAGATAGTTTTGTATTTTTGATGATTTTTAGGGGTCTACCCCTTTGGTCTTTTTCCATTTTCACGAGTATTTTGTCTCTTTTGCCGATCATCTCGAAATTTACAGACTGTACTAATTCAGTAGTTCTAATTCGATTGGCGTTTGTAGAATTGCTCTATCTTGAACGGTTCTCGAGTTGAAAAGTTGAAAAGAATCTTTGTAAGAAAAATCTTTCGAAATTTTGTCAATTTGTCATCGAAATTTATTTTTATGGTATGATTTGGAATCAGCTCGTCGAGATTAATTTGAGGAAAGTTTGAGATTATTTTGAAAATGAAATGTAAATATTTTCGAAAATGCGATCTTGCCAGAGCATTTTCGACGTTTTATTCCCTTTTTCTGCTAAACCTTGTATCTGAACATACACAAATCATATATTTTCGGAATCAGCATAAAATTCTGCGTATATAGTGCATATTTCAAGTGACTCAGATAATTTTGTATTTTTTATGATATTTGGTCTTCTGCCATTTTTTCGAATATTTTGTCTCTTTTGCCGATCGTCTCGAAATTTACAGACTGTACTAATTCAGTAATTCTGATTCGATTGGCGTTTATAAAATTGCTCTATCTTGAACGGTTCTCGAGTTGAAAAGTTGAAAAGAATCTTTGTCAGAAAAATCTTTCGAAATTTTGTCAATTTGTCATCGAAATTTATTTTTATGGTATGATTCGGAATCAGCTCGTCGAGATTAATTTGAGGAAAGTTTGAGATTTTTTTAAAAATGAAATGTAAATATTTTCGAAATTGCGATCTTGCCAGAGCATTCTCGACGTTTTATTCCCTTTTTCTGCTAAACCTTGTATCTGAACATACACAAATCATATATTTTCGGAATCGGCATAAAATTCTGCGTATATAGTGCAAATTTCAAGTGACTCAGATAGTTTTGTATTTTTGATGATTTTTAGGGGTCTACCCCTTTGGTCTTTTTCCATTTTTTCGAGTATTTTGTCTCTTTTGCCGATCGTCTCGAAATTTACAGACTGTACTAATTCAGTAATTCTAATTCGATTGGCGTTTGTAGAATTGCTCTATCTTGAACGGTTCTCGAGTTGAAAAGTTGAAAAGAATCTTTGTCAGAAAAATCTTTCGAAATTTTGTCAATTTGTCATCGAAATTTATTTTTATGGTATGATTTGGAATCAGCTCGTCGAGATTAATTTGAGGAAAGTTTGAGATTATTTTAAAAATGAAATGTAAATATTTTCGAAAATGCGATCTTGCCAGAGCATTTTCGACGTTTTATTCCCTTTTTCTGCTACACCTTGTATTTGAACATACACAAATCATATATTTTCGGAATCAGCATAAAATTCTGCGTATATAGTGCATATTTCAAGTGACTCAGATATTTTTGTATTTTTTATGATATTTGGTCTGCCATTTTTTCGAATATTTTGTCTCTTTTGCCGATCGTCTCGAAATTTACAGACTGTACTAATTCAGTAATTCTGATTCGATTGGCGTTTATAAAATTGCTCTATCTTGAACGGTTCTCGAGTTGAAAAGTTGAAAAGAATCTTTATCAGAAAAATCTTTCGAAATTTTGTCAATTTGTCATCGAAATTTATTTTTATGGTATGACTCGGAATCAGCTCGTCGAGATTAATTTGAGGAAAGTTTGAGATTTTTTTTTTAAAGAAATGTAAATATTTTCGAAAATGCGATCTTGCCAGAGCATTTTCGACGTTTCATTCCCTTTTTCTGCTAAACCTTGTATCTGAACATACACAAATCATATATTTTCGGAATCGGCATAAAATTCTGCGTATATAGTGCAAATTTCAAGTGACTCAGATAGTTTTGTATTTTTGATGATTTTTAGGGGTCTACCCCTTTGGTCTTTTTCCATTTTTTCGAGTATTTTGTCTCTTTTGCCGATCGTCTCGAAATTTAGAGACAGTACTAATTCAGTAATTCTAATTCGATTGGCGTTTGTAGAATTGCTCTATCTTGAACGGTTCTCGAGTTGAAAAGTTGAAAAGAATCTTTGTCAGAAAAATCTTTCGAAATTTTGTCAATTTGTCATCGAAATTTATTTTTATGGTATGATTTGGAATCAGCTCGTCGAGATTAATTTGAGGAAAGTTTGAGATTTTTTTTAAAATGAAATGTAAATATTTTCGAAAATGCGATCTTGCCAGAGCATTTTCGACGTTTTATTCCCTTTTTCTGCTAAACCTTGTATCTGAACATACACAAATCATATATTTTCGGAATTGGCATAAAATTCTGCGTATATAGTGCATTTTTCAAGTGACTCAGATAATTTTGTATTTTTTATGATATTTGGTCTTCTGCCATTTTTTCGAATATTTTGTCTCTTTTGCCGATCGTCTCGAAATTTACAGACTGTACTAATTCAGTAATTCTGATTCGATTGGCGTTTATAAAATTGCTCTATCTTGAACGGTTCTCGAGTTGAAAAGTTGAAAAGAATCTTTGTCAGAAAAATCTTTCGAAATTTTGTCAATTTGTCATCGAAATTTATTTTTATGGTATGATTCGGAATCAGCTCGTCGAGATTAATTTGAGGAAAGTTTGAGATTTTTTTTAAATGAAATGTAAATATTTTCGAAAATGCGATCTTGCCAGAGCATTTTCGACGTTTTATTCCCTTTTTCTGCTAAACCTTGTATCTGAACATACACAAATCATATATTTTCGGAATCGGCATAATATTCTGCGTATATAGTGCAAATTTCAAGTGACTCAGATAGTTTTGTATTTTTGATGATTTTTAGGGGTCTACCCCTTTGGTCTTTTTCCATTTTCACGAGTATTTTGTCTCTTTTGCCGATCATCTCGAAATTTACAGACTGTACTAATTCAGTAGTTCTAATTCGATTGGCGTTTGTAGAATTGCTCTATCTTGAACGGTTCTCGAGTTGAAAAGTTGAAAAGAATCTTTGTCAGAAAAATCTTTCGAAATTTTGTCAATTTGTCATCGAAATTCATTTTTATGGTATGATTTGGAATCAGCTCGTCGAGATTAATTTGAGGAAAGTTTGAGATTATTTTGAAAATGAAATGTAAATATTTTCGAAAATGCGATATTGCCAGAGCATTTTCGACGTTTTATTCCCTTTTTCTGCTACACCTTGTATTTGAACATACACAAATCATATATTTTCGGAATCAGCATAAAATTCTGCGTATATAGTGCATATTTCAAGTGACTCAGATATTTTTGTATTTTTTATGATATTTGGTCTTCTGCCATTTTTTCGAATATTTTGTCTCTTTTGCCGATCGTCTCGAAATTTACAGACTGTACTAATTCAGTAATTCTGATTCGATTGGCGTTTATAAAATTGCTCTATCTTGAACGGTTCTCGAGTTGAAAAGTTGAAAAGAATCTTTATCAGAAAAATCTTTCGAAATTTTGTCAATTTGTCATCGAAATTTATTTTTATGGTATGACTCGGAATCAGCTCGTCGAGATTAATTTGAGGAAAGTTTGAGATTTTTTTTTAAATGAAATGTAAATATTTTCGAAAATGCGATCTTGCCAGAGCATTTTCGACGTTTCATTCCCTTTTTCTGCTAAATCTTGTATCTGAACATACACAAATCATATATTTTCGGAATCGGCATAAAATTCTGCGTATATAGTGCAAATTTCAAGTGACTCAGATAGTTTTGTATTTTTGATGATTTTTAGGGGTCTACCCCTTTGGTCTTTTTCCATTTTTTCGAGTATTTTGTCTCTTTTGCCGATCGTCTCGAAATTTAGAGACTGTACTAATTCAGTAATTCTAATTCGATTGGCGTTTGTAGAATTGCTCTATCTTGAACGGTTCTCGAGTTGAAAAGTTGAAAAGAATCTTTGTCAGAAAAATCTTTCGAAATTTTGTCAATTTGTCATCGAAATTTATTTTTATGGTATGATTTGGAATCAGCTCGTCGAGATTAATTTGAGGAAAGTTTGAGATTTTTTTTTTAAAGAAATGTAAATATTTTCGAAAATGCGATCTTGCCAGAGCATTTTCGACGTTTCATTCCCTTTTTCTGCTAAACCTTGTATCTGAACATACACAAATCATATATTTTCGGAATCGGCATAAAATTCTGCGTATATAGTGCAAATTTCAAGTGACTCAGATAGTTTTGTATTTTTGATGATTTTTAGGGGTCTACCCCTTTGGTCTTTTTCCATTTTTTCGAGTATTTTGTCTCTTTTGCCGATCGTCTCGAAATTTAGAGACAGTACTAATTCAGTAATTCTAATTCGATTGGCGTTTGTAGAATTGCTCTATCTTGAACGGTTCTCGAGTTGAAAAGTTGAAAAGAATCTTTGTCAGAAAAATCTTTCGAAATTTTGTCAATTTGTCATCGAAATTTATTTTTATGGTATGATTTGGAATCAGCTCGTCGAGATTAATTTGAGGAAAGTTTGAGATTTTTTTTAAAATGAAATGTAAATATTTTCGAAAATGCGATCTTGCCAGAGCATTTTCGACGTTTTATTCCCTTTTTCTGCTAAACCTTGTATCTGAACATACACAAATCATATATTTTCGGAATTGGCATAAAATTCTGCGTATATAGTGCATTTTTCAAGTGACTCAGATAATTTTGTATTTTTTATGATATTTGGTCTTCTGCCATTTTTTCGAATATTTTGTCTCTTTTGCCGATCGTCTCGAAATTTACAGACTGTACTAATTCAGTAATTCTGATTCGATTGGCGTTTATAAAATTGCTCTATCTTGAACGGTTCTCGAGTTGAAAAGTTGAAAAGAATCTTTGTCAGAAAAATCTTTCGAAATTTTGTCAATTTGTCATCGAAATTTATTTTTATGGTATGATTCGGAATCAGCTCGTCGAGATTAATTTGAGGAAAGTTTGAGATTTTTTTTAAATGAAATGTAAATATTTTCGAAAATGCGATCTTGCCAGAGCATTTTCGACGTTTTATTCCCTTTTTCTGCTAAACCTTGTATCTGAACATACACAAATCATATATTTTCGGAATCGGCATAATATTCTGCGTATATAGTGCAAATTTCAAGTGACTCAGATAGTTTTGTATTTTTGATGATTTTTAGGGGTCTACCCCTTTGGTCTTTTTCCATTTTCACGAGTATTTTGTCTCTTTTGCCGATCATCTCGAAATTTACAGACTGTACTAATTCAGTAGTTCTAATTCGATTGGCGTTTGTAGAATTGCTCTATCTTGAACGGTTCTCGAGTTGAAAAGTTGAAAAGAATCTTTGTCAGAAAAATCTTTCGAAATTTTGTCAATTTGTCATCGAAATTCATTTTTATGGTATGATTTGGAATCAGCTCGTCGAGATTAATTTGAGGAAAGTTTGAGATTATTTTGAAAATGAAATGTAAATATTTTCGAAAATGCGATATTGCCAGAGCATTTTCGACGTTTTATTCCCTTTTTCTGCTACACCTTGTATTTGAACATACACAAATCATATATTTTCGGAATCAGCATAAAATTCTGCGTATATAGTGCATATTTCAAGTGACTCAGATATTTTTGTATTTTTTATGATATTTGGTCTTCTGCCATTTTTTCGAATATTTTGTCTCTTTTGCCGATCGTCTCGAAATTTACAGACTGTACTAATTCAGTAATTCTGATTCGATTGGCGTTTATAAAATTGCTCTATCTTGAACGGTTCTCGAGTTGAAAAGTTGAAAAGAATCTTTATCAGAAAAATCTTTCGAAATTTTGTCAATTTGTCATCGAAATTTATTTTTATGGTATGACTCGGAATCAGCTCGTCGAGATTAATTTGAGGAAAGTTTGAGATTTTTTTTTAAATGAAATGTAAATATTTTCGAAAATGCGATCTTGCCAGAGCATTTTCGACGTTTCATTCCCTTTTTCTGCTAAACCTTGTATCTGAACATACACAAATCATATATTTTCGGAATCGGCATAAAATTCTGCGTATATAGTGCAAATTTCAAGTGACTCAGATAGTTTTGTATTTTTGATGATTTTTAGGGGTCTACCCCTTTGGTCTTTTTCCATTTTTTCGAGTATTTTGTCTCTTTTGCCGATCGTCTCGAAATTTAGAGACTGTACTAATTCAGTAATTCTAATTCGATTGGCGTTTGTAGAATTGCTCTATCTTGAACGGTTCTCGAGTTGAAAAGTTGAAAAGAATCTTTGTCAGAAAAATCTTTCGAAATTTTGTCAATTTGTCATCGAAATTTATTTTTATGGTATGATTTGGAATCAGCTCGTCGAGATTAATTTGAGGAAAGTTTGAGATTTTTTTTAAAATGAAATGTAAATATTTTCGAAAATGCGATCTTGCCAGAGCATTTTCGACGTTTTATTCCCTTTTTCTGCTAAACCTTGTATCTGAACATACACAAATCATATATTTTCGGAATTGGCATAAAATTCTGCGTATATAGTGCATTTTTCAAGTGACTCAGATAATTTTGTATTTTTTATGATATTTGGTCTTCTGCCATTTTTTCGAATATTTTGTCTCTTTTGCCGATCGTCTCGAAATTTACAGACTGTACTAATTCAGTAATTCTGATTCGATTGGCGTTTATAAAATTGCTCTATCTTGAACGGTTCTCGAGTTGAAAAGTTGAAAAGAATCTTTGTCAGAAAAATCTTTCGAAATTTTGTCAATTTGTCATCGAAATTTATTTTTATGGTATGATTCGGAATCAGCTCGTCGAGATTAATTTGAGGAAAGTTTGAGATTTTTTTTAAATGAAATGTAAATATTTTCGAAAATGCGATCTTGCCAGAGCATTTTCGACGTTTTATTCCCTTTTTCTGCTAAACCTTGTATCTGAACATACACAAATCATATATTTTCGGAATCGGCATAAAATTCTGCGTATATAGTGCAAATTTCAAGTGACTCAGATAGTTTTGTATTTTTGATGATTTTTAGGGGTCTACCCCTTTGGTCTTTTTCCATTTTTTCGAGTATTTTGTCTCTTTTGCCGATCGTCTCGAAATTTACAGACTGTACTAATTCAGTAATTCTAATTCGATTGGCGTTTGTAGAATTGCTCTATCTTGAACGGTTCTCGAGTTGAAAAGTTGAAAAGAATCTTTGTCAGAAAAATCTTTCGAAATTTTGTCAATTTGTCATCGAAATTTATTTTTATGGTATGATTTGGAATCAGCTCGTCGAGATTAATTTGAGGAAAGTTTGAGATTATTTTAAAAATGAAATGTAAATATTTTCGAAAATGCGATCTTGCCAGAGCATTTTCGACGTTTTATTCCCTTTTTCTGCTACACCTTGTATTTGAACATACACAAATCATATATTTTCGGAATCAGCATAAAATTCTGCGTATATAGTGCATATTTCAAGTGACTCAGATATTTTTGTATTTTTTAAGATATTTGGTCTTCTGCCATTTTTTCGAATATTTTGTCTCTTTTGCCGATCGTCTCGAAATTTACAGACTGTACTAATTCAGTAATTCTGATTCGATTGGCGTTTATAAAATTGCTCTATCTTGAACGGTTCTCGAGTTGAAGAGTTGAAAAGAATCTTTATCAGAAAAATCTTTCGAAATTTTGTCAATTTGTCATCGAAATTTATTTTTATGGTATGACTCGGAATCAGCTCGTCGAGATTAATTTGAGGAAAGTTTGAGATTTTTTTTTAAATGAAATTTAAATATTTTCGAAAATGCGATCTTGCCAGAGCATTTTCGACGTTTTATTCCCTTTTTCTGCTAAACCTTGTATTTGAACATACACAAATCATATATTTTCGGAATCGGCATAAAATTCTGCGTATATAGTGCAAATTTCAAGTGACTCAGATAGTTTTGTATTTTTGATGATTTTTAGGGGTCTACCCCTTTGGTCTTTTTCCATTTTTTCGAGTATTTTGTCTCTTTTGCCGATCGTCTCGAAATTTAGAGACTGTACTAATTCAGTAATTCTAATTCGATTGGCGTTTGTAGAATTGCTCTATCTTGAACGGTTCTCGAGTTGAAAAGTTGAAAAGAATCTTTGTCAGAAAAATCTTTCGAAATTTTGTCAATTTGTCATCGAAATTTATTTTTATGGTATGATTTGGAATCAGCTCGTCGAGATTAATTTGAGGAAAGTTTGAGATTTTTTTAAAAATGAAATGTAAATATTTTCGAAAATGCGATCTTGCCAGAGCATTTTCGACGTTTTATTCCCTTTTTCTGCTAAACCTTGTATCTGAACATACACAAATCATATATTTTCGGAATTGGCATAAAATTCTGCGTATATAGTGCATTTTTCAAGTGACTCAGATAATTTTGTATTTTTTATGATATTTGGTCTTCTGCCATTTTTTCGAATATTTTGTCTCTTCTGCCGATCGTCTCGAAATTTACAGACTGTACTAATTCAGTAATTCTGATTCGATTGGCGTTTATAAAATTGCTCTATCTTGAACGGTTCTCGAGTTGAAAAGTTGAAAAGAATCTTTGTCAGAAAAATCTTTCGAAATTTTGTCAATTTGTCATCGAAATTTATTTTTATGGTATGATTCGGAATCAGCTCGTCGAGATTAATTTGAGGAAAGTTTGAGATTTTTTTTTTAATGAAATGTAAATATTTTCGAAAATGCGATCTTGCCAGAGCATTTTCGACGTTTCATTCCCTTTTTCTGCTAAACCTTGTATCTGAACATACACAAATCATATATTTTCGGAATCGGCATAAAATTCTGCGTATATAGTGCAAATTTCAAGTGACTCAGATAGTTTTGTATTTTTGATGATTTTTAGGGGTCTTTTTCCATTTTTTCGAGTATTTTGTCTCTTTTGCCGATCGTCTCGAAATTTACAGACTGTACTAATTCAGTAATTCTAATTCGATTGGCGTTTGTAGAATTGCTCTATCTTGAACGGTTCTCTAGTTGAAAAGTTGAAAAGAATCTTTGTCAGAAAAATCTTTCGAAATTTTGTCAATTTGTCATCGAAATTTATTTTTATGGTATGATTTGGAATCAGCTCGTCGAGATTAATTTGAGCAAAGTTTGAGTTTTTTTAAAAATGAAATGTAAATATTTTCGAAAATGCGATCTTGCCAGAGCATTTTCGACGTTTTATTCCCTTTTTCTGCTAAACCTTGTATCTGAACATACACAAATCATATATTTTCGGAGTCAGCATAAAATTCTGCGTATATAGTGCATATTTCAAGTGACTCAGATAATTTTGTATTTTTTATGATATTTGGTGTTCTGCCATTTTTTCGAATATTTTGTCTCTTTTGCCGATCGTCTCGAAATTTACAGACTGTACTAATTCAGTAATTCTGATTCGATTGGCGTTTATAAAATTGCTCTATCTTGAACGGTTCTCGAGTTGAAAAGTTGAAAAGAATCTTTGTCAGATAAATCTTTCGAAATTTTGTCAATTTGTCATCGAAATTTATTTTTATGGTATGATTCGGAATCAGCTCGTCGAGATTAATTTGAGGAAAGTTTGAGATTTTTTTTTAAATCAAATGTAAATATTTTCGAAAATGCGATCTTGCCAGAGCATTTTCGACGTTTTATTCCCTTTTTCTGCTAAACCTTGTATCTGATCATACACAAATCGTATATTTTCGGAATCGGCATAAAATTCTGCATATATAGTGCAAATTTCAAGTGACTCAGATAGTTTTGTATTTTTGATGATTTTTAGGGGTCTACCCCTTTGGTCTTTTTCCATTTTTTCGAGTATTTTGTCTCTTTTGCCGATCGTCTCGAAATTTACAAACTGTACTAATTCAGTAATTCTAATTCGATTGGCGTTTGTAGAATTGCTCTATCTTGAACGGTTCTCGAGTTGAAAAGTTGAAAAGAATCTTTGTCAGAAAAATCTTTCGAAATTTTGTCAATTTGTCATCGAAATTTATTTTTATGGTATGATTCGGAATCAGCTCGTCGAGATTAATTTGAGCAAAGTTTGAGATTTTTTTAAAAATGAAATGTAAATATTTTCGAAAATGCGATCTTGCCAGAGCATTTTCGACGTTTTATTCCCTTTTTCTGCTAAACCTTGTATCTGAACATACACAAATCATATATTTTCGGAATCAGCATAAAATTCTGCGTATATAGTGCATATTTCAAGTGACTCAGATAATTTTGTATTTTTTATGATATTTGGTCTTCTGCCATTTTTTCGAATATTTTGTCTCTTTTGCCGATCGTCTCGAAATTTACAGACTGTACTAATTCAGTAATTCTGATTCGATTGGCGTTAATAAAATTGCTCTATCTTGAACGGTTCTCGAGTTAAAAAGTTGAAAAGAATCTTTGTCAGAAAAATCTTTCGAAATTTTGTCAATTTGTCATCGAAATTTATTTTTATGGTATGATTCGGAATCAGCTCGTCGAGATTAATTTGAGGAAAGTTTGAGATTTTTTTTTAAATGAAATGTAAATATTTTCGAAAATGCGATCTTGCCAGAGCATTTTCGACGTTTCATTCCCTTTTTCTGCTAAACCTTGTATCTGAACATACACAAATCATATATTTTCGGAATCGGCATAAAATTCTGCGTATATAGTGCAAATTTCAAGTGACTCAGATAGTTTTGTATTTTTGATGATTTTTAGGGGTCTACCCCTTTGGTCTTTTTCCATTTCTTCGAGTATTTTGTCTCTTTTGCCGATCGTCTCGAAATTTACAGACTGTACTAATTCAGTAATTCTAATTCGATTGGCGTTTGTAGAATTGCTCTATCTTGAACGGTTCTCGAGTTGAAAAGTTGAAAAGAATCTTTGTCAGAAAAATCTTTCGAAATTTTGTCAATTTGTCATCGAAATTTATTTTTATGGTATGATTTGGAATCAGCTCGTCGAGATAATTTTGAGGAATGTTTGAGATTTTTTTAAAAATGAAATGTAAATATTTTCGAAAATGCGATCTTGCCAGAGCATTTTCGACGTTTTATTCCCTTTTTCTGCCAAACTTTGTAACAGAACATACAGAATTCATATATTTTCGGAATCAGCATAAAATTCTGCATATATATTGCAAATTTCAAGTGACTCAGATAGTTTTGTATTTTTTATGATTTTTAGGGGTCTACCCCTTTGATCTTTTTCCATTTTTTCGAGTATTTTGTCTCTTTTGCCTATCGTCTCGAAATTTACAGACTGTACTAATTCAATAATTCTGATTCGATTGGCGTTTGTAGAATTGCTCTACCTTGAACGGTTCTCGAGTTGAAGAGTTCATCTCTTATTGGGCAGGAGTTCCGTTAGAAGAATCTTACGAAATTTCGTCGATAAACAACGTTATCCAATTGGAATGTTCATCTGAAGTTGAGAGGGTTAATTTCTCTCTAAAAAAAGATTCACTCATATTCGTGATACTTTTTGTTACTTCGTAGATCCGATTTTAAAGTGTAAAATGCGAACACAGCCTATAGTCGTTTATTGTGAAATATGTGTGAAAAGGCGAGAAAAATTATTCAAATGGATCCAGCATTTTTTATTATTGTGGCTCACACATTCTTGAAATGATCTGTCATTTTGTTTTCCAGATACTTCTAATGTTCTATTCATCCACCTACCGTTGAACACCCGTTAAATAATATATGTCATTTCTCTTTTCGCTCGTGAGAAGAACAAATATTATTACTATTATTACCGTATTATGATTACTATGAATATCACTTAGAATCCCGATATCACATACAAAATTTCAATTCAAGAACGATTGAGGAATTTTCTTAATAAATTGAAGAAAACTACAAAGAATCTGTTGTCAAAACTTTGTGGAATGGAACCGCACAAAATATTTCAGGGAGTATAAGAGAACCACTGATACGTTCACTGATATTGAATTTAAGACTGCGCGAGAATCGCGAAATTATAAACGTCGAGAACCTCAACATACTCCCGAAAAAAGAAAAATCAGCTGCTCTAACAAAAGAAGAAATAGAAAAAACTAAAGCAGCATGGGACGAAAATACTCCAAATGGCTACAGAGAAAGTTTTACCACACTGCCAGCTACGAATTGGCCGAAGAGCGACAAAAGGATTAGTACAATATTTTATAGAAGAAATAAATCATTATGAAAATCAAACTGGACGGATAGAATATACTCACATAATTTTCAAAACCGCACAAGGTGGACTAAAAAGGTTAACTAAAAGCAAATTTTTAACCGAAAATAATAATGACACTGACAAATGTCTGGTACGTCTCTTTCGTAAATCAATGTCGAAAAGAGCTGCAAATATACAAATTTATCATTTAATTTTGACACCCAATCCAAATTGGCAGCAACCTGTTTCCAAGGGGTGGTACAAAAATTTCCCAGTAAGACAAAATGATATAGGAAAGTGGACAAAACAAGTGGATCAGAAGATTGGCTCGGAGTTTAACAAATGGTAAAAAACCATTCACATTGTTTTTCTGTTGTAACACAACTCGCCAAGAGTGGAGAGTAGGTGAGCAGCAGTTGTTGAAAATATCAGAAAACTCATCTGCAAGCTCCATCGAACCCTATCTAGTATAACTTGATGGAGAGCATCACGCAAGCGCGATCAAAAACTTAAGAGGAGACATTGTTTCGACCTCTTCATTTCAAGGAAATTGTACAATAATTGCTCTATTACATACAGCAATTGTAAACATATTTTATTACTTACATAATATTTGTTCAACATTTTGCGAAATAGTTTTAAAAAATAATCACGCCGATTTACATTCGTGGTTAAGATTTTTTTGATAATTTTAACTAGATTAGCACCCGTCTTTGTTGCTATAGAAAACTTACGAAGTCCACGAGAGGAATTTCTTAATATGCGTGCAACTAGTCGAAATTATTATTATTAAAATATTACCACCACTTTTGTTATTACCGTTGACCATTTACCTATAGCATTAATGTTGAATAAAAATTATAAAAAAGTAACCTCCAGTAATAAATAAAGTCAGGGACATCACATGAACCGCTTAAACGCAAACTCTTCCACAATGACCTGGTCCAGCGACGTTCACATTCGAAACATCGACATTGTCACGGGAAAAATTGTTATCGCGAGTCCAGGAAGTCCGCTGCCTGCGCGACAGGATAATATGGCTTTCGGTTTGTCGCCTTTATCATGATCACGATCACAACAAATACATAATAACACTCGCTCGGCAAACAATCTATTTACCCAAATGCCAAAACTTATCAGTGTAAAACACAAGCAAAGGCTGGTAAAATACTGCGAGCTTGATATGGGGTCTTCGTGCTGTCTGCCTTCAAAATGTGACGAGTCGACAGCATTCGATGTATTCCTAAGGGCATTGGCGATTCAATGAAGATAACAGGGGTAATATGTCTCATAGTCACTATGAGACAAAAGGGAAACAATCTCACATTGCACCCAATACGTGGCGTGAAACATTAATATTAACAAATTTTTTAATAAAAAATAAGACCGATGAAAAAACAAAAGAAAACCCTGTGACTAAATGCAATCAGATACTGCAGAATATATTATCAGAACATTCTAAGCTACTCAACACTAATTTCGTCGTACCACAAAATTTTTCCCCTGTTGAAATTTTAATATCTTTTTTCTGCTTTGAACAATTTGAATTTCGTTCACACTTTTCGCTAGCCCAATCTTTCAACCAAAATCTCGTACCTCTTCAAAACATAAGGATCTCCACATAAAATTGCTACAGTGTGTTACCTGAACTTGTGCAAAATTTCGGAATTTTCAAAAGGATTCCAATTGGAGAAAAAAAATTCAAATTTGACAGCAGAGGCATGGAGATGATCTCATTACCTCAAAAAAAATTCCGAATTGTCTTGTTATCTCTTTTATTTACAGGGTGGTCCTTAAAAATTAACTTTTTTTCTCGTCAACCGATTTTCAAATTCTCAGCCTCATTTGAAGCTGTAACTTGAGATGAAGAGATATGAAAATCAGAATTGACCCAAGATAAAGATCAAATATCAAGGGTTTCCTAAAGGTTACCCAAATCTGAAACACTTCTGAAATTCTAGTTGGGAGGAGAATTAAATGATAATGAGCTTGTTTTCGGTAGCATCGTTTATTCTGGATACGTCCAGATCTTGCTTACTCGCAGTAGTCAAGAATTGTGCATGGAAAAACCCAAATGAAACGGCATTGTGTTGAAAAAAAAATATCAACAAGTTGATTTTTATTTAATTTTCCTCCCAACCGGGATTTCGAGAGTGTTTCAGATTTGGGCCACTTTTGAGGAAACCCTTGATCTTTAATCTCCATCCTGAGTCAATTCTGATTTTTGTATCTCTTCATCTAAAGTTTCAGCTTCAAAATGAGACTGAGATTTTGAAAATCGGTTGACGAGAAAAAAAGTTATGACTGCAAAACCAAAAAGTTAATTTTTTGGGATCACCCTGTTAATCAAAGAGAGAGATCAAGGACGCAAGTTCCTATGAAGATGCATCATTTTGCGAGTTTTTGCCTCCGGATGATGCTTCGTGCTTCGAAAATTCGTCATATGCACTCAATGCGCGTTTCGTCAAAAAATTTGCATCATCGGGAGCAATTAGCGATGTAATTAAAATTACTCTACTTCCTCAATCCTAAGAGATCTAACGTACCTGATACACTTCCTTTCACATGTCCGAACTATGGTACAGGCTAAATATAACGAACATTGCAAACGTTTGTTCAAAAGTTTTCGTGAATGAGGAATATTTTAATTATTTCGACTCATTACGTAACCCGTTACCTGTCTGATAATGTCTGTATTATGTTTTTATCTGTTTCAATTTATTTATTTATTATTGTTGACGTATGCAAACATTTATTGATGTATAGACTGCACGAATAAATTTCTATTCTATTCTATTCTATTCTATTCTATTCTTTTCGTTATAACTCTTCTAGTTTGACCTCTTTTCACAATCCCTACACCTAATATCATGCATCCCAAATTTTTCGTATTCTTCGGTTTCGTCTTTGGGGTTACCTAGACTACTGAGGCCATTGCGACTTGTAGAAAATAGTGCGGTGAAAAATAGGACTTAATCCAAAAGATCACAAGGGTGATGAGGCCGATTATAGCATACGGTTCAAGAGCGTGGGAGCGAAATAAAGCAGTCAGGAGCGATTAGGCTGAGCAAAATACAAAAGCTAGCATGTCTGAGTCTTGCAGAAGCCAAGAAAATATCCCCGACTGCAACTCTGGAGGTCCTATTAGACCTACCACCACTAAACATTTCAATTCATGGAAATGTTGGTCTGTATTCCATAGGCTACTGCAGAGAGCATTACCAATGGGCCAATCACAGTGAGTTCGAAAGAGGCTTGCTTGGTAAATAGAATGCTGAGAGACCGTAAAAAGGTTCGTTGTTGGATGATATGGGGATAACAGAAGGATCACGAACCCATTTCGCCTGGCAACGACATTTCAGGCAGAAGTTGCTACCATTCAATAGTGTGTGAGAGATCTATTTAAAATGAAGGCACGAATAAAACCATTGTCATTTTGTATGACAGTCAATCAGCTGTGGCCTGAAGTCTTGCATACCATTTTTATATTGATGGTTCTGGAAATGTTTTCGAACTCCATAGTACTCGAGGTACATAGGAGGGTTTTGAAAGAAGTAGTAGTTACGCAATTTTTTTTTAATCGTTGTTTTCTAAAGAGCTTGTTTTATCAACAATATAGCAAATTCAAATTGGAATAGTAAAGTAGATTAGGTACGTGTACCTGCCCTGGTTAGTGTAGCACGTAGGTACGTTAGATAAAATTAAGTAAAATACAAATGAGATAAATAGTTGAGACTTGAATATATAGAGTAGGTCTATGATGCTAACTTTTCCGTTTTTCTTCGGTTCCTTCATAAGTTTCCAAGTTGAGTACTAGTATTTCACAAAAACTAAATAATTCTGAAATTGAAGTTCCTGTACATAATTCCCGTCACAAATCAAAGTCAGCAAATCATCAAATGCACATATTTTCAACTAAACTTCGACATTGAGAAAATGTTTAAACAGCAGAACTATATTTTTTTGCTTCTTTCAAATCATAAATCATTGGTGTACGCTTCTTGAAAACAAAATAGTCTCAATGTCAATCAATTCTTAACTTGGTAGATGTTCACAACTTTTTCGTATACATTTTTGGATAATTAATGTTGATTCATATTTCGTGTTTTTCATTGATGATAAAAATAGAGGGAAACTGTTTTCACCTGACGCATTTTCAAAAGTGCAAGACTAGAAAAAACCTCTTTACACACTTGATACTGCCACTGATCATTCTAAACGACTAAATGTTTCTTCGCGAATGAGATTTTCATTAATAATGAATGTAATTTTCCCCATATTTTCAAATTCTTGACTCAGATATATTTGACATTCAAAACTTCAACGAATTTTGAGTTTGACGTTCTTTAGTCGATCAGTTTTGTTGGTCAATAAAATCTATCAATAGAGATCTTCAAGAGCATTCGCAAAAACATAATTTTCCAGTCTGTGTCAGCAATACTCTTTCCCCTGTAGGTCAATCATGAAGGTGCTTTACCAATAACAATTGAGGGTAGAGGCATTTTGAAACATTCAAAAACTTGAGTAGGATAAGATGACCAAATCAGTAATAATAAAAATTGGATTGCGTAATAGATATTTTCGTCGGCAAGAAACCAAGTACTGCCCCCTACGACCATTGAATTTTTTCTTATTAGTTTGATGGTCTTCTGACGAATATTGCCGTCCTTTCTACATGAAATGACAAGATCAATAAACAAGCATCAGCATCTGTATATTTGTTAAAGCCGCTGTTATCTCGATATTATGGTTATGGTTGATCTTGTATAGGAAAATTTTCACTGATACACTTTCAGATAGAAGAAATAATATGGGAAGATCAAAATTGGGTTCACGAGCGATGTTTTCTACGAAAGACATAGAAAATGGACTGATCAAAATGTAATGAAATACCTATAGGAAATAATGACGACAAACAAGGCTTATTGTTATCAATAAACAGCTCCTATTATCCCCCGAGATTATTTTGTAGTCTATCAAAATTACTTTCGTTGATAAAGCTTGTTTAATTTTCGGGATAACTCGAAAGTACATCACATATTTCACAACCATCGAATCCCACTGAACATAAAAGTGGACGAATAATCATTTTTACTTGCTGAATAACGGAATGAAGTCAAAAAAAGTTTATAAATTATGTGCCCTCTGCATCGACCCCTTAATTTCTTATCGCTGGATATTCGGTTTCCCAATGTCTTATCTCGAAAACACGGACTTATCTGAAAGACCAATCGTAAATTTCAAGATGTTAGATATTAATATAATATTGATATATTTTGGTTGATCTTTCGAACTCGGATGTTTTTATAGCTACGGTAATTTTTTAGGGCATTTTTCTCGTGGCGAACGATCCGTTTATTTGGGAAAAAATTGACATCGAGACAGCTTTATGGAACGATGTGTTGAAATATGAAACCCTTATAATCTCTAAGCATACGCCAAAAACGTTTCGAGTGGCCTTTCAAAACATTTCGGTACTTTTGAGGGCGATGCTTTTATTGTAAGGGTAATAGTGTGAGTAAATATTGTCGTTAAACTGTCGTTTAGACTGTTAGGTTGCTTAATGTTTCATGGAGGTTATTGCTGGGAAGAATCATCGCTTTCAATTTTATAGATGTATCAAAATATGAAATGATTTTCGTTTATTGCCTTGAATACATCTTGACAAGCATAAGTATTGAATTTTATAGGTCGCTGAAATGTCACGTTTCGGATATTATTCTTTAAGTTTAATTCAAGAAAAAGTCATCAAAAGTAAACCTAAAAATACAATACTGAAACAACAATATATATGGAAACAGTTCATGGATTTCATTAAAGGAAGAAATTATAGTTTAAACGAAAACACTTCAATATCGTCGCTGGCAAATATTCTGATTGACTGGGCCTATAACATAAAATAAGAAAATGGTGAGGATGATAAAGATTTTACTGTGAAGACTGTTTGGAATGTAACGTCAAAAATATTAATGGAAACATACCAAGACGAATATAATATTTAAGTAATTCAATTGAAACAGAATTTTAAAATACTCACGAAGCAAAAAATTCCAAAAAAAGGAGTTACTGACAGACCCCGGAAAAGAAAACAAAGCGCTGTATAATCATTCAAATACGAAGAGTTCAGTGCCATGATATAGAACTGTTATAAAAAAACGCCTGATGGCTTACAAAAAAAGCTTTTTTTTGTTTTATGTTTTGTGCTTTCTTGTCTTGGTCGGTTACTTCTCGTCTCCCCTCGTAAATTATGTAGGTAGGGTTGTTGTACCCATAACACCCCGTATATTGAAATGTTCGAGAATGAAACTAATTTTGACCAAGGAATTCCCATAGTGGATGCATAAATGATTGGGTGTGAGCGGAAATGATACTTGTTGATAACAGCCGCACTTGTAACATTTATTTATTTATATCTAATTCAGTTGAATATTCAATTTTCATGTGCTTCCTCTGATAATATTCTGGACTGTTTGTCTATTTTCAAATAATATTCTTATATATAACACAAAAGTTGGAATCGGTACCATCTAACCTGTTATTCGAGAAAAAAATTACACTACTTGACGACAGACCATTAGACTAATAATGAAAATATTAGATTGGGAAATCCAGTCTTCCACTTTGACTTATTCAATACATATATTTGTCGGCAAGTCTCTAACAGAAAACAACCCCTGCCCCCTACGACCGTGGAATTATATCTGCTAGAGTTTTCAACAAGAACTACTCTCATACTATTGCACTATTGAAATTTCACATTATGGACAAAATGATCAACTGGTTCTGTACCTCGGGAACTGTTAGACCTAAAGAATTGCGGTTCACCCAAATAATGGAAAATTTAGTCAACTTTGAGATATAGATTATTTTCTGCTACCACACATACTTCTGTGATCATAGGCGGAAAGCAAAAAACCTGCGCAAATTTTGCAGATTTTTGCGATTTTTCAAAAATATTTTGTTGGATTATTCCAAATCAGGATTCAGAGCCACAAAAAAACGTAGCAAAAATGGATTTTATGCAATATAAAAAATTCATTTGCCTGTACCAATTAAAATATTTACAATTTCTGTTATTGTAATTTGATATTCATTATTTATTGTTTTTTTATCTAGCAATATTTTCATTTAAGATAATAACGTCTGTAATAGGTGTGCTGGTGGTTGTCATCGAATTCTTTTTTCGTTTTCTCCTATTTTAATCGAAGATCTCGAGTATGTTTTCTAACAACGTTGCTAGTATTATTATTTAAAGTTATAAATCAGAAAATCACCCTTAACGAACTTAATTAATTCGACCTTTAATAACATTGAAAAATCATATTGAAATGAATGGCAATTTTTCTTAACTATTCTGATCTAATGTTGGTATAATTCCAACACAGCCTTTAGGCGAATTAATGAATATTCAGACCTTTGGTATGAACACAATTCAAGAAATACGTCAATTTTAATGAACGTACTGTAACGATTTCGAGACCGGCCCCGAGACCGGCCCTGATCTTATTAATTATGCACCCTCGTTCAACTACAGCTGCATATCTTCTGGCGTACGCATCGCCGAGAACAAGCTGGAATAATCGATTGTTCGATACTATTCGAAGAGCCATCTAGACGAAAAGTTCTATACTCCTGAATATTCGAGAATCGTGAATGGAAACTGCTTGGGAGTATATAAGCGGGACAGTCAGAAGAAGAGAAGGAGTTACAGTTCCAGAGTTCGCTGATAGATAGCCACAGTAGAAATAAATTGAAATAGTTATTGAAGTCAATGTTTTAGTGAATAATTGTTGTAAATAGTGTTTCAAATAAATTAGGAAAATTAGTTAGTGCAGTTTTACTACATTTGGTGTCAGAAGTGGGATGTTTAAAATAAATAAAAGTGTTAAAGTGTTCGTCGCGTTGAAAAACTGATAAGACAGTTAGTGGACCCGTTGACCATTTGAGTGCAAAGTGGACAGTTTTGCGCGTCGCGGGACAATAAACTGAAAACTGTGTGTGAAATAAATAATAGACTGATATCTCGATAAAGACACCAAGAGACAAAATGTTTCCGAGAAGAGTTCACCTAGTTGACCTTAAAGTTAGTGAATTAAAGCAAGAGTTAGAGGAGCGTGAATTAGAAACAACTGGAAAGAAGGCCGTACTACAGAAGAGACTTTCAGATGGACTGATTGAAGAAGGAGAAGACCCCGAAACATTTTTGTTCGAAGTTTCTGGAGTCGATTTGAGTGCTATAATGAACAAACTCGAGGAAACCACGAATAGCTTGAAGGAGAAACTTCTAGAAAATTCTGTCAGCCTGAAAGAAGAACTTCTAGAAAATTCGAATTGTCTAAAAGAGGAACTTCAAGAAAATGTGAAGAGCCTGGAAGAAAAACTTCACGAAAATTCGAAAAATCTAGAAGAAAAGCTTGAAGAAAATTCGAAAAATCTAGAAGTGAAGCTTCTAGAAAACTCGGAGAATTTGAGAGAAGAGCTTCTAGAAATTTCGAGAAGCTTGAAAGAAGAAGTTTGCAGTGTGGCGAATCGGTTGGAAGAAAGAATGGGAACTGTTGAAACAGAGATGGAGAAAATCAAAGATGAAATGGAAGAAGAAATGAAAAAAATTAAGGAAACGCTCCACGATGAGATAAAGGAAAAATTTAGTGAGCTAGAAAAGCGAATGGATTCTGTGCACATTCCAGAAATTTCCAACAGAAATTCAATGCCGGATCTGAGTACCAACTTGGAGGAAGTTCAAAAAGACATCAAAGACTTCAAGGTCAGTTCGGAAACAGGAAAGCTCTCATTGAAACCGCCTCAATTCGACGGAAATACTCCATGGTCAAACTACCACCGACAATTCGAAGCTGCTGCCAAAGCAAATGGATGGAATGCTGGGGAAAAAGCTTTAGCATTGACACTGGCATTGCGTGGCGAAGCAACAAATATTTTACAAACGCTCACCGCCCAACAACAGGAAGACTATGAACAGCTGGTAAAACACTTGGAACTTCGCTATGGCCAAGCCCACCTTGAACACGTATATCACTCACAGCTGAAGAATCGATGCCAGAAATCAAGCGAGTCGTTGCAAGAATTTGAAGCAGATATTGCACGCCTGGTTCGTCTTGCGTACCCAGCTACGCCGGAAAATGTAATGGAGCGACTAGCGGTCCAGGCATTTTTGGATGGACTTCGTGACCAGGAAACCCGGCAAGCCCTAACACTAGCTCGCCCCGCACATCTCGTGGATGCATTGGCACGCGCTCTGGAATTCGAAGCAGCAAAACAATCCTGCAAAAGCCAGAGTAGAGTACGGATGATTGAGGAAGATCCACAGCCACAGGAGCCCGCTAATATCGAAGCTGTGATGCGAAAATTGCTGAAGGAAGTTGTGCCTGAGAGAAGACTGATACGATGCCGAAATTGTAGAGAACTTGGGCACGTGCGTAGCAAATGTCCAACATTGAAAAAATCGACATCAACGATGAAGGTCAAGAAGGAGCAATCGTCAGCCCGTATCCAACAAGCCCCAGTTAACAATGCATATGTCGCTGTACTTCAAAGACAAGACAAAGGTGTCTTTGTAGACGGTCTCATTAACAACGAGCCTCGCACCATGCTCCTTGATACAGGTGCGACTAGGACAATCCTTGGACCTACATTTGCCAAAACACCGGCAAGAATTGAATCGTCGAATTGGAAGCTACGCACAGCAACTGGAGAGCCGGCAACTGTGTATGGTGAACTTTCAATTGAACTGACTTTGGGCAGCACTAAAGTGAAACATCGGGCTCTTGTAGCGGACATCGAGGATGATGCAATTATAGGAATGGACATCATGAATTCCAGAGGATTCGAGCTGAATTTTAAAGACGGCGTCCTTCGTGTGAACGGAGAAGAGCTGGTACTTCATGGGAGAAATGAAGAATTGGTTCGAGTTCTGCTGGCTGAAGACGTAAGCGTACCGGAGAGGGCTGAAACCATTTTGGAGGCTCGCCTGGATGGAGGTGCGAGCAGTGGAAACGTGGTGATGTTCGAGCCCAAGCTACATGATGAGAAAATTGGACGAGGAATTGCACTAGGAAAAACCTTGTTGCGTGCTGATAAATTTTGGGGCACTGCTCGTCAATTTCCTCTGTGATTAGGAGTGTACGCGGCACTGTTAGCCAAGCCAGTAACATGCCAGCAGAATTGGAGAAGTTGGTTGCTATTTCGTCCAAGGACATGGGGCCAGCACAAAAGACCAAACTGAGGGAACTAGTCAGGAAGTATCAGGAAATCTTCGATACCGGAGTAGGCAAAGGAGGTAGAACAGAGGTGGTTCAGCACAAGATAGATACTGGAAATGCCCGACCAATCAGGCAATCAGCCAGAAGACTTCCTCTAGCCAAAAAGGAGGAGGCTGACAAAATAGTCTGCGACATGGAGAAAGACGGAGTCATCGAGCCATCCGACAGTCCCTGGTCCTCTCCAGTCGTGTTGGTGAAGAAGAAAGATGGATCAACACGGTTTTGCGTAGACTACCGTCAACTAAACAACGTGACGAAAAATGACAGCTACCCTCTCCCAAGGATAGACGACACGCTAGACACGCTGGCTGGATCTACGATTTTCTCGACCTTAGATTTGAAGAGCGGATACTGGCAGGTAGAACTGGCCCAGGAAGATCGAGAAAAGACAGCTTTTACCATCGGCTCCGGATTATGGCAGTTTACAGTTATGCCATTCGGCCTCTGCAATGCTCCAGCCACATTCGAAAGATTGATGGAGACGGTTTTGAAAGGACTATCATGGAAGACGTGTCTGGTGTATCTCGACGACATTATTGTGGTTCGCAGATCGTTCGAGGACCATGTAAAAAACTTGGAAGAGTATTTCAGCGACTGAGAAGCTCCGGACTGAAACTGAGCCCCAAGAAATGTCATCTGTTTCAAAAAGAAGTACGTTATCTCGGCCACGTTGTCTCTGGGAAAGGAGTGGCAGTAGATGAGCAGAAGATCAAAGCTGTTAAGGAATGGCCCGTTCCGAAAGACATTCACCAGCATCGAAGTTTTCTTGGCTTGTGCACTTACTATCGCCGATACGTGCTGGGATTTGCTAACATCGCACAACCACTGACCAGGCTCACGGAAGGACAAACAAAGTTCCAGTGGTCAGATGACTGCCAAGATTCATTCAGGAAGTTGAAAGGAGCTTTGATCAACGCACCAATCCTGAGCTACCCCCTTCCAGACGGGAAATTCATCCTGGACACGGACGCCAGTAACGTGGGACTTGGAGCTGTCCTGTCTCAGATCCAAGAAGGACAAGAGAAGGTCATCGGTTACTTCAGCAAGACCCTCAGTAAACCGGAGCGGAATTACTGTGTCACCAGGCGGGAACTGTTGGCTGTTGTCAAGGGAGTTGAGCACTTCTACAAGTACGTGTATGGACGAAGATTCCTACTGAGAACTGACCATGCAGCTCTCAAATGGCTCCTACAGTTTAAGAATCCCGAGGGTCAAGTGCCACGCTGGATTGAGAGGCTCCAGGAATTCGACTTTGAGATCGAACATCGGGCGGGGACCAGCCATAAGAATGCGGATGCCCTATCGCGAAGACCATGTCCAGACGACTGTTCGCACTGCCGACGAACAGAGGAAAAGGAGTCGACACTCTGCAGAACCACGGCGATCGATGATAACTGGAATGACCACAAGATCCAGAAAGACCAAGAGAAAGATCCAGATCTTGGTTTAGTCATCGGCTGGAAGAAGAGCGATCGAAGACCGTCGTGGCAGGAAATAGCCAGTTGTTCTCCAGTCGTTAAAACTTACTGGGCCCAATGGAACTCTTTCACCTTAGACAATGGAGTCTTGAAGCGTGTGTTGGAGTCGGAGGATGGCGGGGAAGAAAGACGTCAGGTAGTAGTTCCCAGGAGCAGAAGACAGGAAGTGCTCCGAGAAATCCATGATGGGGTCACCGGAGGACATCTGGGAGTGACGAAGACCCTCCAGAAAGTTAGGCAACGGTTCTACTGGGCCAATTGTCAAGCTGACGTCAAGGACTGGTGCAGAAAATGTGCTGTATGCGCTGCCAGTGATGGGCCTCGAACAAGACCTAAGGCCCCGATGCGCCAGTACAATGTGGGCAGCCCATTCGAAAGGATCGCCATTGACATCGCTGGCCCGTTCCCACAATCTGAACACGGGAACAAGTACATCCTTGTGGCGATGGATTACTTCAGCAAGTGGGCCGAAGCCTATGCCCTGCCCAACCAAGAAGCCATCACCGTTGCCGACGTCTTGGTGAAGGAGTGGATTTGTCGATTCGGTGTCCCGTTAGAACTGCATTCGGATCAAGGCAGGAATTTCGAGTCAAACCTGTTCCAGGAGATGTGTCAGATGCTGAACATCCGGAAAACGAGGACCACAGCTCTACATCCGCAGTCCGATGGAATGGTGGAGCGGATGAATAAGACGATAAACCGCCACCTGTCCAAGGTAGTCTCTGACCACCAGAAGGATTGGGACCAGTACCTCCATCTGTTCCTGATGGCGTATCGTTCCGCAGTTCATGAGTCAACCGGCCAAACCCCTGCAAGTGTTATTATGGGCCGAGAGCTGCGACTTCCATGTGACCTGAAGTTTGGGACGCCACCAAGGCAAGACACTGCGGGAGATGACTACGTCAGCAAACTGCGACAGAGAATGGACGACATCCATGAACGGGTCCGTTTGAACATCCAGAGTGCCAGCGACAGAATGAAGGAGACCTACGACATCAAGGCGGATGCTGGTGGATATCAAACAGGTGACCTTGTCTGGCTATACAACCCTAAACGTCGCCGTGGACTATCACCGAAACTTCGGAACTCGTGGGAAGGTCCATATAAGATCATGAAAAGGATAAACGACCTCGTCTACCGCATATATAAGCCACCACGAGGAAAACCTAGGGTAGTCCACTTCAATAGGTTGTCCCCTTACGCCGGAAACCACGATCAAGTCCGCACCGTCAGATCACCGGAGGACGAAATGACGTTTCAGAGGTTCATGTCCCTGTACTCGAACGGACAGAAAGTTCAATATGGGGTAACCCGAGAGGAGTCACGAGATCTTTTCAAGGTGCCTGCCAATTACGCGTTAGCTCACTGTGTGGCAGAAGATCTCCAAATGTCCAGAGGCATTGCAGTGGTTTTCTCCAAGAAGTTCGGTCGAATCCAGGAACTGAGAGAACAGAACCCGGAAGTTGGAGGGGTGTTACAGCTGAGGAAAGGCCAGAGAAACATCTACTATCTGGTTACCAAGAAGCGTTCTCGTGATAAGCCGTCTTATGAAGATGTTTGGAAGAGCCTCACGAGATTGAGAGACACGATGCTGGACCAGAATATTGTAGACCTGGCAATCCCAAAATTGGCCTGTGGGCTTGATCGGCTGGACTGGAGAGTTATAAGAAGCATGTTGGAGACAATATTCAGATCCAGCGGCATCAACATTCTGGTGTGCTCCAACCATCTTCCTCGACCCAAAATGAAGACTGTGGAGTGCTACTTCCATCGAACGTCCAGGTGCAGACATGGAGAATCTTGCAGATATCTTCACACTCCAAGAATGACGTTTCGGGGCGAAACGTCTTTAAGAAGGGGGCAATGTAACGATTTCGAGACCGGCCCCGAGACCGGCCCTGATCTTATTAATTATGCACCCTCGTTCAACTACAGCTGCATATCTTCTGGCGTACGCATCGCCGAGAACAAGCTGGAATAATCGATTGTTCGATACTATTCGAAGAGCCATCTAGACGAAAAGTTCTATACTCCTGAATATTCGAGAATCGTGAATGGAAACTGCTTGGGAGTATATAAGCGGGACAGTCAGAAGAAGAGAAGGAGTTACAGTTCCAGAGTTCGCTGATAGATAGCCACAGTAGAAATAAATTGAAATAGTTATTGAAGTCAATGTTTTAGTGAATAATTGTTGTAAATAGTGTTTCAAATAAATTAGGAAAATTAGTTAGTGCAGTTTTACTACAGTACGTTCCGCTAACAAAGTTAACATCTTCAGGTGCTAAAAGCTTACTATATAGTAATGTTATTATTATCTTATTTATACTACTCATCTGCATGAAACTACTTACTACTTATGATGAAGAGCTCTTTTTTTCATGCTCTACATCGTCTCCCCTAATTGTACCTACTTGTTTTTTGGAATTCACTTCTTTGTATAAATTTTATTCCCACTTGTTTTGGAATCAATGAATTTTTTTCGGAAAATAATCACTAATGACTTCATTATGATCAGAAACCCTCATTCTACTATGAACTTGAACAATGGTCTGTATGAAATTAGACACTTATCTGCATTTATACTATTCTTACACTTCGCAATTTCCAGACTCTCGAATACATCTAGAAGTCTGTGGGCATGAACCTGTCTAATTAATTTCAAACTTGAGTCACCAAATCTCTGTTCGCGATCCAAAGTTTGTTGGCAACGCTGGATTTTTCTGGTTTTGAATGTTGGACTCGAGCAATGTGCTCTTTGAACCGTACCTTCATGATCCTTCTAGTTTGACCTACATACTTCACAAAGACATTATATCTAATTTCATGAGTACATTTTCATACTTCACATGTATGCGACTCAGATGAGTAGTATAATTAGGATTTGGAATAGAATAAGTAGTTTAGTATAAGTTTTGTGGGCAAAATTCGTGTGAAATTGACGTAATTTTGGTGTCTGAGAAGTTTCTATATCTTGAACAGCCATTATTGAGCGATAAATTCTTATCGAAATGAATCGTTACCTCGATTATAAATCTCAAATGTTTACGTTCGTAAATATCCCGGAACAATATGTCGTTCAGTAGCAGCAAAGCAATTCCGAGCTAGCGGTAAACGGTATCGTATTTCGAAAAAATAACCAGCACCGTTCAGGTCACTTCAACAGCAAAGAGCCCTATTGTAGTTCCTTATTGTCGTAGGTTTCGAATGGCTGTTAAGATTGCGGACGTTTCGATACGAACGTTGTAGGGTCGCGGTGAGGTTATCGAATCCAAATTTTTATCGTAACTTAAGATTTATCGACGACCAAGTTCTCATAATTTTTATATCGGGTCTTGTGATAAAGTGTCTAGTTTCATGATGGTATCGTAATCGGTCGATCAGTTGTCAGAACGATTGTTTGTATTAATAATATTATTTGTCCAGAGGAGCTCGTCTTCGAGAACATCTCAACCATGAGGAGTATACAGAATACAGCAGATTTTGCAGAGAGAAGCTGAAACTGCTAACCATTTTCTTTGACTACCAAAGCACATCGAGATATTTTATCATTTCAACTCAATGTCAAAATTTCCAGAAAAATACGAAATACCCACCGACAAGAATATCACACTTTAATAAAACCAGTCAAAAGTTGTAAATAATTGAAATTAAAATAAAAATTAAGGTAAGCTCGGGTAAGTGTGACCGTGATTTTCATTAGTTCGCATTGAATTTAGTCCATCTGATGAACCTGAACTAATATAACAATGAAATTTTGCAGGTATTTACTTCGAAGGTCAGTCTTTGTTATACGCCACAGAAAACTGTTGAAAAACGTATTCTATGAATTTTATTTATATATTCAGATATACATCTCCATAGGTCACACTTCCCCGGAAATTTGGGGCAAGTGTGATTCTGGCCAAATTTAAAGATATTAATGCACGTAAATCTCTCTTTGGGGCAGGTGTGAGTAAACAGTAAAGGAACTTTCACCACAATTTATTTGTTTCGAGATATCTTTATTCAAAACATAGTTAGGAACTTTTTAATATTGAATTTGAAATGCCCCATTGGAAAAAAACAAAAAATAATCGTGAAAGTGAACATTTGTTGAAAAGAAAAATTCACAGGTAGAAATCGAATGAGAATTTCATTGATCCCCATCTTCTGATGAGTGGTGATGGAAGCACAGTTGATATTTGATCCTCAGAAAGTGTATCAATGTCTTTCACATCTGGCCAGGTATATTGTTTGTCTCTCTGAGATTTCCGTATATAATTTCGTACTATAGCTGAAAAAATATTACTGTTTAGATTGGCCAAATGAACCAGGTTCCCACTTACCTCGACAGATAGGTCACACTATCCCCAATAAAATTTAATTTCGGGGTAAGTGTGACATGCAATGGAAAAATGAAAAAAAAACAACTTCATGAAAAAACGACAATCTATAGTCAGATTCATTGTTTAGGTAGAAGAAAAGTGTATAAAATGGATTCTTACCTTAGATTTTAACAATACACTCAAAGCTTGAAATAAACTCGTTATACTCGTTCGGGTTGATGAATTGTAGGTTAGAAAATTGGGGAAAATATTTGGATTTCACAAGATCTCTTTTGTATTTTATATGATGGTTATGGATTCATTATGAGTGTAGGCTTTTCGTTAATAAATGGCATTGGGCTGTTGCCCGGTTTAGCGAAGATAGCGAGCAAACTCACACTTGCCCCAAATTCACACTTACCTGAGCTTACCTTAATACTACAGCACGGCTCTGGGACGAAAAACCGAGGATCAAAATAACGAGGCCAAAACAACAATAGGACAAAATAGCAACAGACAAAACAGCGACAAGACGAAACAGCAGAAATAGAGCGACAAAATGAAAATCGCTCAATATGCATATACAAAATCTATTCTATATATGAATTCAATAGTACAAAACAAAACGACTAAAAAACCAAACCACAACTAAATGGAAAAACGCTCAGTATGCACATACAAACTTCATTCTAAATAAAAATTAAATGGGTTCTGACAACAAAAAGCCATGAACATAATAGTGAGGCTAAAACAGAGATAAGACAAAACAGCGATAGTCAAAACAGCGACAAGACAAAATAGCGACCGCAGAAATAGTGATAGATGAAACAATGCCAAAACCAAACTACGACAAAATGGAAAAAATCTTAGTATGCACATACAAAACTCATTCTATTTATATATGCAATTGTAGCGACCGCAGATATAGGTTCAGTGACGAAAACGCGATGAACAGAAAAGTGAAGCGAAAACAGCAATAGGAAAAACTAGCGACAGACAGAACAGCGAAAGGAAAAAACAGCGATAAAACCAAACCACGATTAAGTGGAAGAGCGATGGGCATAATAGCGAGGCCAAAACAGCGATTAGATATAGCAGCGACAGACAAAACGGAGATAGACAAAAACGTGACAGACAAAACAGTGACATAAAATATAGCGACAAAAAGAATGGCGACAGAAAAAATAACAACAAAAAAGCAGCAACAAGACAAAATAGCGACTGCAGAAATATTGGTAGACAAAACAGCGATAAAACAAAACAGCGACAAAACCAAACCACGACAAAATGGAATAGTAGGCAAGTACAAAATTCATCCTATATATAGATTCAATAGTAACGACAGCAGAAATGCAATATACATATTAGCGAGGCCGAAACAGTGATAGGACAAAACAGCGACAGACAAAACAGCAAAAGACAAAAAAGTGACAGACAAAACAGCGACAGAAGAAACATCGGTAGACAAAACGAAGACAGTAAAAATTTTGACAGACAAAATAGCGACGGAACCAAACAGTGACAAAATGAGAGAGCGCTCAGTATGCACATTTATTTTGTATATAAATTCAATGATAGCGACAGAAGATATGGCTAAAGACAAAACAGAGAGGCAGGGCAAAATCGAAAAGTGCTCAGTACTCTCATATAAAATGTGAACTTTTGTCTCTGGTTTTGTCTTGTCGCTGTTTTCTAAATCACTATTTCTGATGTCGCGGTATATCCATTTCTATTTCGACTCAGAGCCGTACTTTTCATTTGACAATGTTTCCTTTTTTCAATAAGAAGTTTAATCATCCAAATTCACAACAACAAAAAATAATCAAGTAACTGGAACCTCTAGGTGAATTTGAGATAAAAAGGCTTTCTGATACGAAATCAGGAACTGTTGAAGCCTAGTGAAAACAAAATTCTTGATGGATGGATCAGAATTCAAATGTCAGGTTGCTTTCGCTTTGACGGCTAAATTGCAGTCTTTAGAACAGATTATTGTTTCATAATACGAATATAATGAAACATGAACCGACGCGGAATATACCTCTTGGTGAAAGAAAGAGTAGTTCTTGTAGAAGCTTTGCGGAGTATTTAGCTAATAGTAATCAACGGTCGTAGGGGGCAGTAGTTGTTCCGTGTTGGAGACTTGCATATTGAAATTATCCTATTTTATAGATCATTTGGAGTTTCTGGTTGATTTCTGATGAATAGGTGATTTGTTCTTGGAACGATACGTTTGTATTTTGTTTTTTGTGTTTCAAAGAACCGAATTGTAGATTGGTTTTATCCCCTTTTCTTCAAGATTTATAGTCAGATTTTTACATTCTTGTAGTCTCCAGTGGTTTAAAAGTTTATAATGACAGAAAGTGGGTTCAAACCGAAAAGAACTTTAATAAAAACAATAAATATCTAGGTAATTGCATTAAAAATTGACAGGTACACCTATTTCAACCTTCCAAGTGCAAAATATATCCTAAACACACACGACCAGAGGATCGTAACCGAGATGCAAACTATCAGTCCACGCGCCTCATTCAAAACAAACACTAAGGTCATTTTCTCTATTTGACAAATAAGTGTGTATAGGATATAGCCGATGGTTTGTGGCCTGATAAAAATTGTTTACCAATAAAAAGGAAACATTTGTTTTATTTTTACCTCCAAGGGTATTGGTCTTGACGGCGTTTCGTTTCCTTTCTTCGGTCCGAAGAGTTGTTTTTCTTTTTGTAAGGACTATTTGGAAATAACAAAAAGTTATTAGATTTTGAACACCTGCCAATTCAGAAATGCGTCCAGCTGAGGATGACTGTGACTGATTTTCAATTTCTCAACAAAAACTATTCGATTATAGTTGTAATACTTCCAAACGAATAGTGTGTGCTCAAACGATGTCAGTCTGGGTACTAATTGGAGTGCTTTCTGTGGTTCCTATTGATGGTTCTGTTGCTCTAATTCTGGAGTTGTCATAGGGCCAGTTGACAAAACTAAGTGGAAGTCATTCTGATGGAGTGGATATTAGCTCTACATCCTACTACTACTAACTGGCGTGGAATTATATAACACCCAGTTGGTTGGCGGCTGGGGTGGTATATATACCAAAAGTGGGCCACACAGACCCACACCCTAAATCGGTACGATCAATCAGCCAAACATCTTTCCTGTCAAAAGGACTTGAAAAGGTCCTGAACGGACATATCATATGGAACACTCTTTGCACGCTCCCCCTGACCAACCACCAGTATGACTACCAAACCGGCAAATCTACAGATTTAGCATTACATAATATTGTAGAGAATATCACCAAGTCACCCAATAACAAGAAGATTGCGGTCGCCATATTTCTCGATAATGAAGGAGTATTCGATAACGCACTACCAAACTCTATTGGATCAGCTATGACTGAAAGAAGAAAAGAACCAACCAAAGCAGACTGGATCTACGCCATGCTCACTACATCTCTTCAAGATGAGGTCATTAGGTTCAGGGTCTCCAGGGGATGCCCACAAGGTGGAGTACTTTTCTCCCCTTTTATGGTCACTCCTGATGGACAACCTGCTCAAGGTCCTCGAGAGGAGAGGGGTGGAGCTTCAGGAATATGCAGACGACTTCGTCATTCTGTCAAGGACTTCGTCGGGAAGGGAAGCCTACAATATCCTCCAAATAACGTTGGACGTCATTTACAGTTGGTGCCAGAGGAAACAGATGACTGTCAACCTCAGCAAAATTGTGATAATACACTTTACCAGGAAAAGGAATCTGGAAGACCTAACTCCACTATCTTTTAATGGCAAGGTTCACAGCGAACGGCCCAGGCGAAGTTGTCAAGTTTATACAAAGACAAGATTGTCTGGTGATCACTGGTGCCATCAGCACCACACCACGTCAGTAGTTACGGAAATCCTACTAGACCTACCTCATCGCCACATCTTCCTGGAGAGAGAGGCTAGATTGACAACCTACAGGATCATGTATATTGCCAATTGCATGCAACAGACTTACACAGAGCGTAGCAGACTGCTGTTAACACTGAAAGTCAATGCAATCTGGGAATAACCTCTGACATAATGCCTCCAACAGTAAATTTTGACCTGCCTTATAACATTCGAATTCCGAAGAGAGACGACTGGGTCCTCCATCGATCTATGTGTCGAGAGACTGGAAGAAACCAAATCAAAATTTTCTCAGACAGCTAAGAGTCTTTGAAAGCACTTGGCTCGTCTAAGCTGGTGTCAAACTACCAAAGAAGACTCTCCTCAATAGGAAGACTTAACAGTCTGTCTCTGGTCTGGATTCCTGGCCACTCCGGTATGGAGGGCAATGAACCGGCGGACCTTCTTGCAAGAGCAGGTGCCGTAAGCAGGTTCATTGGACACAGGTTCTTGTCCAAGTTTTGCCAAATATACATTGGACCTGGACAGCAAGGAAAGTATTTAACTTCTGGCAAAATCTATCAGGATTGGCTCATTCCAAGGCATTCATACATTCCTCGAAGAATTTGACCAAAACACTGTTAGACTCCAGCAGCGATGACCTGCGATGACTAACAGGCCTACTCATAGGCCACTGTCGTTCGAATCATCACATGACAATACTAAAACTATCGGAAGACCCGGCATGTCGTCTCTGTCTTGAAGATGATGAAACAGCAGAGCACATACGTTGTGTCTGCACCGCCGCGGACTGAAACAGGTTTTCGATGTTTGACAGAGTTTCATGCTTATTTTGAACCTAACCTAACGAAACCTAACCATTCAAATGGACTAAATCTTTGGCGAAAAATATTGATCTTGATGTCAAGCGAGTAGAAATTCAAACCATTCCAATGTAACAGCTGCCGTTACTGAATAGTCTAGGAGTGGTATTGGTGAACAAAAAATAATTAAAATTACAGAACATATAGCAATCCGTCATCACTAAAGCCGTATCTTTAGCTGGACCAAGAACACCATACAAATTGTAGATACTGCTTCAACTCACTACTGAAAATACAAGCAGGCGCAAACTATAAGCAAAAAGCAAGAGGGTTTTGTAAATCAATTTGTTTACAACAATTGTATTTTTAACGACTGAACCTTAATAAAAATAATTTTCACAATTTTCGATAATTTAATTCTTAATTACCTGATGTACAGTGATGTGTTTAGGCGATTTTTCTGATAGGAGTCCAGTAACGATTTAGATAGGGGGTAATACTTATGATGCTCACTGTATACGTTGAATATGTATTCATTAAATTACCTTACCGAATAATTACACTCAATCTTTTTTTACGAACAGTTATAATTAAAAATTTTTTGCCTTCAGGCAATTCAACTCAAAAAACTGACAAAAAATTATTCGTCCTGAGGACTAAATATGTTCAGATGCAGTTTCTTTAGTTAAATTGCCTAGCTACGAAATTCTCATTGAAATATCAAGTTTACTTCCACAAAAAAAATCTCTCGTGTAATTTTTAGTGATGTAATAAGTTTCGAAATTTTAAATAAAATATGAACGTGTTTACTGTTATCCTCCTTATGCATGAACCTTTTTGATGTTACCTCGGCACACATTTTCATGTTCAAGAAAAGTTTCGAACGTTTGTGCATGCATTCAGTATCAGGTATGTCGCGTTCGAACGACCAAACAAATATTCGCCAGCTTTACGGGGTATTCCTCAAGCCGTAGGTGTCGAACCCATTAAAAATCCTCGGAGCGTGATACTGAAACCCATTGCCCATTAAGAAAACAGATGCATAACGAAATTTGCTGACACGTGCTGAAACACGTGTTGCGCCGTAGACAAAAGATAAAGTCGAGTCGTCTGCGGAAAACAAACGTTACATACGACCAACCAACCCCCCGCCAAAGTCATCTTATGAATGAGCGTTATCAGGAACGAGCGATAAGTAGAGAATGCCCGAAAATAACGAAGGTGATAACTTATCACCGAGGAGATTATTATTATGACTGAACGTGTATATATTTTATCAAAAAACGCTTGATAATCGTACTTTAATTTGCTATTCGACTAGGAAGGGGATGCGATAATGCAATCTCTAACCATGGTACCGGCTTGGTACCAGTCCTCGGTAACGGTTTGTGGATGTCAGGTGTTTTCGTCCTGATCCCACACAGAGAAAACGAATACAGGCAGCATCGATCTTAACGGTGTTCCAGTTTTTGTAGTGTCGGTTCATGCTGCTCCAAATAAACACCAGTATCATCCAGTACATCTGGGAAAATGCGTGAGATTGTGTAATTCGATCTGTGGTGTAATCCGAAATAGGATCTTGACCTTCGGCCTTTAGTGTGTAACGTGATGGACTATTTTAAATGCACGGAAAACATATTAACTGCAATGAAAGAGTTGTATTTCGAGGCCTATCGCATGCGATTTTATTAAATTCTTACACGAAATGCAACTCTTTCATTGCATTAAATAGTTACGTGTACACAGCTTCAAGAACTTCACCAAACATATTAACGTCATCTTGGAATCTGTAGTCCACAACAAGGCAAGTTCAAGGGAGAATGTTTTTAGTCACCTTGTATTAAATTGCTTGTCATGCTCCAATCATTCAGTGACTGACGAAAACGTAATATTTTTTTATGTTTTTGAAGCAATCAACTGGACATATTGTCGATTGCCTCATTTTGCCATAATTGTTCACTGTCCATAATACAAAAATAATGAAGATAACAGTGGAATCGTGTATATAGGGTGTTTTCAAATAAGTGCAAAAACTTTTGGGGGTTGATTTCTTTTACATAATTGAAGGGGGGTTTTCATGTGAACAAAAGCTCTTGCCTCTACTGCAAAAACGGTTTTGTGGGACATAATGCGTTTTGATAAGTTACTCCTTAAATATGCAACACCTATTTCATTTCTCACTAGAACTTTTCGACGAAACAAAATTACTCAATTAAAACGAAAGTGTTGGGAAAAATGATTTATTGCAAAAATCGAGTAGGTGGCTGTCAAGTTTTGTTTGAACAAATTATGACTTCGTTGGTAGTATTCAAAATTATTCCGCTTGTTTTAACTTTTAGGTTAGTCTTGTACCAGTACCATGTCTTGTTTTAAGAGATTATCAAATTAAAAATGAAAACCAAACGAAATTATGTGTGTTACAACAATGAAAAATGGAACAAAGTTATGAAAAATGCTCTAAATCATCACCTCCAACCATTAGACAGGAATCAAGTCTTCTTCTCATAGATTTGAGATATTCCGGTGTATTTTGGGTTGTCTCGCAACCTGCAATGATGCGATTCCTTGAATCATTCACACATGCAATGGGGGACATATAAACCAAGGACATGAGGGAACCCAAGATGCAAAAGTCCAAGGGGTTTAGGTATGGAGATATTGGAGGCCAAAGTGGAGGTACTACTCGGCAGATTTTGGAATCACGTCGAGTAGTTATGATAAAATGGGCAGGCGCCCTATCGTGCATGAACCTCATTCGTAGTCAAATAGGTAGAGCAACATTTTCAAGTAAAAGATAATACATCGAACATAAATCGGAAGTTTATGAACTGAATTCTGGGTCTTACCCTAGTGGTATATAGGACAGACAGGTAGACCTAAATCGAATACGTGAATATCGTATGAATTATTAAAAAAAAACAATAAATCAATAAAATCGTATATTTGAAAATCAAAACTTTGGTAAATAATTGAAAATTCTCTATTTTGACGGTATCAAGCTCAATTATTCACAATTCTCAGAAATCAATGAACTGAAACATTCAAATTGTTTACTCAACAATCAACTCCCAATTATTGAATTTGTTTAATTAAGTAATTATATGATGAGATTTCTAGACATCATAATTATTGTTAATTAGTATATTATTAAATTTATATGGGTTCTAGGAATTGAGGATAAGGATAGGTTGTTTTCCATTATCTCAACCAATTAGATGGTTGTTGAGTTAGGAGTCCACCAAAAAAAATTGTGCTATAATCGCTTGAGAAATCTACAGTTAGGTGAATGATGTCGCGAGTTGATTAAAATTGGTGAAAACCGTATTGCGTTTAACTTATTGCCATACCTATACTATATAGAATTTCGTCAAGTAACGACCAATTCAATTAAAAAAAATGTAATTTGAAAGATGTCTAAATTCCGTTCAACTCTCCTATTAATGAAATATGTATTGAAATGGTTATGTTTCTAAAACACCTGCCATGTTAAAATCAGAAAATACACAAGACTTATTACATAATGCTCTACATAAATTTGTTTCCAATTGCATCGTGACTAAACAGGAAAACAAACTGGCAAGTGGCGTTATTGAAATATTTACTGCATTCGTTTTTTATGATTTCATTAATGTAGTCATTCAATTCTTTATCTTTCTTTCATACTTCAATGGGCGTATATCTACCTATAAAAAACATGCCATTTAACATGATTTGAATTACTCTAATGAGAAATACAGAAAGCAAGATTTAAACACAGTTATATAATATTGAGGTACCTGTCGCCTCATTTTAAAACAAACTGAATATGACTTTCGGGAATTCTATCAATTCCACCATCTCTCCTTATGACTACAGCAACATATTGTTAGATGGCAGTAGAAATAAGTTTCATATATTTAATAACTCACGAAACATATCTGGTTTTGAGTTCATTTTTCACTATTCAGTCCCATATCAAGAAATGTACAAAACATTAATTCATTGAATTAGTTGTTTGTTACTTTGTTTCAAAACGTTTAATTTGTATCCTGAGTTACGTATATTAAAATCAAACGTTTTGACTGCTATTCTGAAGTCTATATTCTTTCGATACTGAGTTTCATAAATTAATTCATAAATATGGACGAACTAAATGAATACAAAAAAAATATTAGATATACCCGACGACATACAGGAACATGCAAAATTTAATTTAAAGGGACGAAAAGTGCCACTTTCCACCCTAAAGTTATGGAGGAAAAGTCAATTTTCAACGGAGGGTAATAGAAAATAGCTAAGTAAGGTAAATAATGCTTCTCCTCCTGATGTATGAATATAGTTTTTTCTAATAGCTTTGGTCATCATTTTCATAATGTTCTAAAAATTATAAAGCGTGCGTACTTATTAGAACAACTGCAGAAAGTTTTGGAACTTTATGCGGCTTTATGACAAAATATCAAGTCAGTGTTGCGTCGCTTCGTCATCGTGTTGACAATGCTTTGTTGCTATGGCATTTTTGGAAATACGAACATAACAGTTGTTATAAGCTGTCACGTGTTAAATAACTTTAAGGGAAGAAAACTTTTGTTCTCAGGGAGGAAAAATGAAGTTTTCTAGTAAGGTGAAAAAACAACTTTTCTTCAATACTAATGTATAAATACATCTGAAATACAGAAAAACTGCGCATTCATACAGCCCGTGCAGAACCTACTCATTTATCACCTGAGAACCGAAAACCTAACAGGTATTGCCGAATATGTACCAAAATAACCGACAGCTATAAAATAACGAATATATTTTAAGCACCTGCAAATCTGATCCTAACTCTGAAACTCTTCAGTTATGATTCAGCAACTCATGGAAGTATCAAATTATTACAACGAATCAAGCTAGAAGAACATGCCAATCTAGCTGACAGTTGAAGAGTTGAAGAGTTGTGAGTAGGTATTTTCTTCCAGATCATCCACCAGCATCCAGCCCGCGACCATCTTCGTTGGTACCGCCGCTGACCCCATTTCGAGTTTGTTCAAAGCGCAACTCGGCCTGTTATATTTTAAGCTGTTCCCAAACATCACCTTATTAACAAGTTGAAATTTCCGAAGAACCACAAGAGAAATCCCTTCGATGGCGTAAAAGTTGGCTTTATAAAATAATTTCGTTGTTGACACAGTCAACGGAAACTACACGAGAAACGCAAACCGTCGTAAATAACCATAAATAAGTGAGCTTAGCTCAACCACAAAACAACGAAACGACGTTGTTCACAGAGACCACAGGTGATGCTCCGACGAAATTAAACATTTTGGTGACATTAGGGCGATTTTTCTGAACGAAGATGTGAGAAAACATGTTGAAGTAATATTTCATTACGAGCTGTCCGTACTTCAAGAAATTTATCGCAGCTGTAGCAGTTTTTTTATATATTTTTCTCGAGTAACTAGATTAAATATTACTATCGCTAGTCATCAAAGACAGTTTCCAACTTCAACTATCCAAAACAACAACAAATGATTATCTTTCAAAACACATTGGAAGTTTAGTTTGTATTGAACTGATCCATGATCATTTTCAGATACTTCATGACTTGTATATAAACTGCTTCCCGTGTTAAAATAACCTCAAGTTATATGCGATTTGACTTCAGATAACTGTTCATAACCTTAAACATTCGAATACATAGGAATTAGTAGTATTCATCATATGCGGTGTGCCCCAAGGAAGTGCTTTTGGGCCGATACTTTTTTTAATATCCCTGAATGGACTAGTTTTATTAAAATATAACTGAAAATACAGTTAAATATTTAAAAGATATTTCATCTAGACGATAAGTGGTATACCGTACCTTGTAGCTTTACTCTATCATTTGAAAAAGTATAGTCATTTGAATCAGTCGGCAGGAAATTTTCTCTGCTAGAGTTGGCATTACTACTATTCATTACATAGTTTATTGTCAAAAGAACAAGATCTCGTGAACAAAGCTCATACGTTAGTTAAAATGTGGAAAAATAAATGTATAAATAAAAGATAGAAAATAAGGTACCTACATAGATATAGAATATAAAAAAATTGTAAGGCAGAATGGAAAATTTAATGGTCTTTCCTTATGCTAGGGGCATGTAATTGTACATTTATGACAACATTGTAAACAATAGAGTCTTTTACAATATTGTTGATAGCTTTTGGTAATTTAATGCTGTTTTTATGTCGTATGTTGTGTTGTGAATCGGTCGTTTCAAAAAGATTTTTGGTTTGATAGTTGAGGCTGACTGACTCCATGATATAAAGCTACAACTGTTCAAATACTTGTGTTCTTTGAATAACTTTCTAAACGAATCTCTTGGTTTAACTTCGCACATGTATCTCAGAGCTCTTTCTTGTAGTAAAAATACGTTTTTGAGTAGATATTGGCTGCATACTCCCCAAAATGCAATGCTATACCTCAGATGAAGCTCAATTAGAGAAAAATATGCAGTCCTTACTGCTGAGTGTCCTAACTCATTTGAGATTACCCGTGTGGCGTAACATCCAGATGCCAGCTTGTAACAGAGAGTTTTAATATAGGTTTCTAATTTCATTCTGTTTTCAATGTCTACCCCGAGAAACCTAAATGCTGTTTTGTTGCTTATCTGGTTTGATATGTTTGGATGATTGTAGCAAAGTGTGATGATATTGTTTTTTTTTCAAGTTCAAAACTAAAGAGTTTGACTAGCACCATTTTTTTTTAATATTGGTATATCTCTCTCTATTTTTTCTTGCAGTTGTTCCGTGAGACTTTAAGAATGTGATATCGTCCGCAAAAAGAGTTGAATCTGGTAATATCATTTATATACAGCAGAAAGAGGGTTGGACCAAGAACTGACCTCTGTGGCACTCCATATTCAATAGTCGCTATATTTGAGTCTGTAAGTCACTTGCGTCTTTTTTCAGATACTTCGTGAACTCTATATCACTAGTTTTTTGTCATAGCAAGTATTAACGCGATATATCTATTTTTACTCCGTGAGGCCGCATTTTTGTTGCTGGTTTACAAGAGAATTCAAATTATAAGAGACCACTGAAGTACTGGTTTTAAATTAGTTTTGAATTGGGATAAATAATCCTCTGATCAATTGGTATAATAAAGAAAAGTATAACTCTGTATCGACTTAGAGAAAGAGCAAATAGTATAGGAAATACGTCCAAAGTGGACAGGGTCCACTATCTCGTACAGTGTGTGGAAAACATGATTGTTCATTAGAAACTTCCTTATCGATACAACATCTATAAATGGGGGAACAATAATTGAATTGTGACAACACCAGCGTTTCTCATTAAACTCTTTTTGTGACTATAGGGAGTAAAATGAGTTCAGTTACCTCAAAGCTCCATATGATCTTTGGATATTTCGTAAGGCGACATGTTCGTATGGAATCTCGAAGAGTCATCTAAATATGTCGTTTTTATCAATTATTTAGAGGTTATTTTTTGCGAATTCTTTATTACATCCGTTACTGGATACCACAATCATATAA
This sequence comes from Chrysolina americana, assembly GCA_958502065.1. Taxonomy (NCBI): domain Eukaryota; kingdom Metazoa; phylum Arthropoda; class Insecta; order Coleoptera; family Chrysomelidae; genus Chrysolina; species Chrysolina americana. The sequence continues at coordinate 9,004,672 of OY293410.1, forward strand.
TTTTTCTTGTATTCAATAATAGAAAGTGCTGACTAGCGATACCTGTAATGTTGTCTAAATCATTATTTAATGATACTGCTGCTATATTCAGATCACCCAGTGGAAAATTATAAGAAAGTTGAATATCATCAGCGTACATTATATTATGTGGTTTAAAATTTCTAATAAATTTTCCAAACGTACTCGAGTAAATTGAGAAGAGAAGTAACCCCAAGACTGAACCCTGGGGTGCATCAAATGACACATTTTTAGCAACAAATACTTTATCTCCTGATTCCACACTTTGCAAGCGATCTTGAGGAAAGAGCGGAAAACTTGGAGTGAATCTATACAAACACCGCTCAATTTTAGAAAAGTTAGCAATGAATTATGTTGAACGGTATCGAAAACTTGCTGAAGTCTAGTATAATTATTGTCTATTATGAATTATCGATTAACCGTAATCGATTTATCAATACGTAATTCTTTTGTCTCGTTTTTTACAACAACTTTTTGTCTATGGAGAAGTATAATTCACAATGAAATTCCCAGGCTTCGCAGTCCTTTTTGTCTAATTTCTGTGGGTTATTAGAGCTCAATACGCGACCAACTTCGAGGAAATTCTCTCCTGATATGTACTCGTGGAAATATGTATATTTTTTCGCGATTTACTGAATAACCTCCTTCACCTAGTTTTAATAACGAATACTAAGTCAAAGACCTCTTTGTGGAGGACTCGAACAAATGAGTTCGATGAATCGGCTGAAACAAAAGGGTTATTCATATTGTGAGCGTTATGTTAATTCAGGAGAGATAATAAGTTGCTTGCGCAGAGATATATATTGCGGGAATTCTGAATCTGAAAAATGTCGAGGTGCTTGCTAATCCCGATACGACGTAGACCACTTTCATTCACTAGAGAATTAGTTGGAAGGTGAATATCTCAAAGAGCAGGTCTATGCGGTATACAAAGAGACGCTGAAACCGCTTTAAAACAAACAAAAAATATTTTGTTCAGGGATTTTTACTCGAAACTGTCACATCGGATATATCTGAACTAGAATTGTTTCAATGATAGCAGTATGTATCTTCAACTTGGCATATATAGAATATTTGAATCTTCGGAAATCGTCAAAGGAGTACAAAACATAGAATTAAGATAGGAATTATTTGATTTGATCGCAATATTTCTACAGGGTTTCACAACTTGAAATCAAGGCTATTTTCCTATTCATTATGCCAAAAAGTACATAAAGGGGATCACTCAATAAATGAACACTGAATTAAGATAAATGGAGAAATGCTGTTGATCACAGAAGCGTGTTGAAAAAGAAATAAAGCAACATATAAAGCCTTGAAACTTTCGAATACACAGTAATTAAAAGTCTCCGTTATATGCGGTGTGCCCCAAGGAAATGTATTGAGGCCGATCCTTCTCTAATATTTCTGACTCTCTTAATTTTACTGGAAGATAATGAAAATATTGTGAATTCTCTAGACGACATTTCAAGATAATAACTTGTTCACGCTTCAAAATACAATTGACGAATATCTATTTTTTAGAACAGATTTTGGATTTCAATAACCCACGCAGAAGACCTAATTCTTAGCCTTGAGGCACTTTTGTCGTTTGAATATTCATAATCTGAGAGATTTAAATTTTTGATAAGTTATGAAATTCGAATGAATTCAAACAAATATGCATGCAAAGTGCATGGTGTTTGATTGGCAGCTCACTCTTTGTCTTTATTAATGATATATGCGGATATTTTTTTAGAAATACGTGGATTTTGATACACTACTAGGTTTCCTCATAACTTATTGTTATTTCAGTTGTGGGCTGTCTCTGATATAGACATTTCAAGACTGTTTCAACTATTGGTTATTGATTCTTTATCACGTGGCAGTCACAATGGCTTGTGACAAACACACAAATAGAATCGTTCCGACACAAATATTTGGCCACACTGTTCGATGACCTTAGTGATAAACAAAACTAAGTGGTTGATATATTAATGCAATAATTAGGCCGCTAACGAGTGGACTCCATATTGATAACAATTATTATTTTTATCTAAGCTCGTTAAAATTTACACGGCATGGTATTGCCGTCCCATATCGTTATTGAAGTGTGCAGTTTTGCGAAAAAGTGTTTCTAGAATATACGTTATTTACTCAACCCAAATCTAGATAGTCCCATGATACTCGCATTGTGAAAATTAATAAAATCAGTCACAAATTTGATATAAATATCTTCGCATACTTCCGGAATTGGAAATATATCTAGTTTATTAAGACTCAGTTTTATAATAAGTTTATAAAAAGTACTTATACTTGAGGTCATTAGGTGAAGTTGCACACATTACAAATTCATATAAATGAAGGAGGGGGAAATTGAAATAATACTTTGGAAATCGAACATTTATGGTTTCAATTTTAATTCACTTTCCAAATCAAATGGTCAACTATCATTAGAATTCCATTTATCATCGCCCAATAATATTCACGGATACCATGATGATGGTCATTATGATCCATTTTACATAAATATCTATTATTTTGATGTTCACGACTGATCAATACAATATTTATAAACTCGTATTATTTTTTGACTCCAATATCCCAAAGATACTGCAAATAAGCGTAAAAAATCAACAAGCAATATGAAATAATCTGTGAACTATTTTTGAACCACCAGGTATACTTTTTGAAGAAGCTTCAGGACAATAATAGTAAATCAAATCAAAAATCCTTCATAGTTATAAGTTATAAACCTTGAAATTTCAGATCTATTTGATTTTTCTGATTACTGAATGAAAATAGTATCTGCTTCAAAATTAATTTCTTTTCCATTTCTTTGGTTTTGATGCCAATATATAAATAAATGATTTGCTGATATGCTATCTTAGATAAATAACATTAATTTTGTTTCCCGTAATATTATTATCAGCATCATTTTGAACAGGAAATAAGTTATATCTTTGAAAGTAGCGAAAATCCAAGCTGTGATATATCAAAAATTCTAATAATGAACACCAATTTCCAGTAAAACAGTTCCTATAGGACGTAATTCTTTTGAAAAACTCCTCAAAATTAATGTATTTGGGATTATTACCTTTTGTAATGGAAATAATTTGATGTTCATTAAAAACTCAATGACTCAGATCAAATTGAAATGAACATGCGTTTATTCACATGTCCAAATATTACATTATCAAGTTTTTTCCAAACGGGACAGAGGGATATAAATAGAAATAGAAAGAGGGGAGCAAATAGAGAATAAGTTGAACAGGTGAAGGCAAGGAAGGGGAAGAACGAGAGATGAAGTGAAAACATAGTGTGGAAAGAAAGGCAGTAAGAGAGAAGAACGATAACAAAGAAAGTCGGACAGAAACTAAAATAGAGGAGGAAAGAAAGGAGGACATAAGTATGAAGGGAATATAGAGACAGGAGAGGAGAGGGAAATGGTTGGAGTAAAAGAGAAAGAGAGAGAGAATGAAAATAGCGCGCCTGAGAGACAATACGATGGAGAAAGAGAGGGAAGAAATCAAATAGAGATACACACCTACAAAGGTCGAAAGAATGCAGTCAGAGCAATAGTTCATCTCTTAACTTTATTTCACTCTCAATGACTTTCGTCAGTTACAGAAATATCAAATTAAAATAAATGATCCATTATTAGTCAGCGAAATTTACATGAACCATTTACTAAATGAAACTCATGTACATATACATATAACATCGATGTTTTATCAGCTTCATGAATTGATGTCATTGGTTCAATTCTTATTCCACATTAGCAACCATCTTCACGAGATATTTACCGATATAAAAATATGGCATTCATATTTACATTATATGAAAATCTCCAGCTGAACGATAAGAGCAAAGTCTGAATAAAGGTTAAAAGTTCAACTTCGAACGACAGTTTATTGAGAGAAGAAATTCGTTCGTGTGTGTGCTACTGTGTATGTTTCAATATTTGTGAAACAAATATTTCATTTAATAATGTTACCGAGTTCGAATTTGTACGTTGTTATGTTAAAAGTTTTTGTTTGTCATCAACAAAGAACTATTTCTAGATTCTTTGGAAATGGCTCCTGCATTATAAATTGTTCGATATAGCTATTCGCTTCAGCACTGCTTTGCATTTCTTGGCGATTTTCTAACGATGAAGTGAGCGTATATGGCATATTTATTATAATGAGCTTCTCAGAATTGCAGTTCTGATTCGTAGAATAGAAGATTTTTACGTACTAATGGAAATAAAAATACCTAGTTCAATTTTCACAACACACTCTATTAGAAACGAAAAATTCTCCGCCTGTTCAAACTCGAAATTTTCCATTCAGACGTCGACTTTCTCATTCTACAGGCCGTTTCTTTTATCATGTGGTGACATTGCTATATTCTAAACCGTAATAGATACAAAGGCGATTAAATGGGAAAAAAGGTAACTATTGTGGTGAGCAGTAAGTTGGTTATAGAAAATTTACGGAGATTCTCGCCCTTCCCAACTTATACATGAAAAACTGAAAATGCTGTTTTCGGTTTTTTACGAATAGAATTGTTATTTCGAAAATATAAAAAAATTAAAAAGGAAAGTTTTATTGTATTCAAAATGTAATAGAACCACGTAACCATACATTTTTAATCAAACGTTTCGTGTCAACACCGCCATCATTAACTATTTTTTTCAAATACGGACCTGTCTATTTCATCACAAATATTGATAGAGCGATAAAATCACATTTCAGTGGTAAATCACACTCGACATTTTTATAACGTTTCATATATATAATAACTAGCATCATCAGTGACAGCAATTTTTAATTACGGTCCTGTCGTTAATTTGTTTATGAATTCCACAGAATCTAACGCTTCGATATAAAAATTATCAGTGACGTTTTGAATGAATGTATCTATGAAAATTGTATTTATACTATAAAAATTCATAAAAGATTTCTGCAGTTTCAGAGACGAACGATAGCAATTTACCCCAGAAATGAACTTACTTAAGAGGAGAAGAAATCAAACAAACAGAAAAACAATTTATTTCATAATGAATTTGTGGTAGAAAATAAATCCAATACAGAAAAAGAATTCTACATTAAATGCTCGAATTGACGACCTCTTTGTTGAATGCACATAAGTTGTCTGTCCATACAATTGATGGTTGTAATGCTATTACATGCATCTCTTATTTTCTGTTTGAGATGGTCGATATCGGTACTACGTGTCGAAAAAACTTTATCCTTTATGTATTCCCAGACAAAAAAATCCGAAGGAGTAAGGTCTGGGGATCGAGCTGGCCAGGCAATTGGTCCATTGTTTCCAATCCACTTTGTTGGGAATATTGCATCTAAATTCTCCCTTACTATTGCTGCATTATGGGGAGGGGCACCGTCTTGTTTAAAATATTGTATTTCACGGCGGGTGCTTAATGGCAAACAACCTCTCCTGGAAATTGGTTTCTCTATGTAAATGTTCATTCGTATTATTCCACCTTTAATGGATGTTTCTGTTAAACCAACCATTGTTGGTGAATTTTGATTCGTCCGTCCATATTATTTTTTTACAAATATTTCGAACTTCCCTATTTCTACGTCTTAACCATTTCGCAAATCGTACTCTCCTTCCGTAATCCCTTTCATTAAGGTGATGAACTTTGCGTATCCTGTAGCATTTGTATTTGTTCTTTTTCAAAATTTTACAGATATCCTAAGTTCGTGGGCAATTTCTCGTAAAGAACAATCTTGATTGGAAATATTTTGTAAGTGACCAATCCTAGATTTAAAAAAAATACGTTATTTTTCACTTTTTAGTCTTTATAAGGTAAAATTTGCTCACCCAAAACATTTATTTGGTTCCTTATACTTCCAGTAACAACACATTTTCTAGTTTTATTTCTGTCAAATGCAACACAGTCTCTCAAATTTCTTTCTAATCGTCTCTGACCAATGTACTGCTCACCACAATAGTTACATTTTTTCTCATTTAATCGTCTTTGTATCTATTACGGTTTAGAATATAGCAATGTTACCACATGATAAAAGAAACGGCCTGTATATACAGACTTTCTCATTTTTCATGGAAACACCCCGTTAATTCCGCAATTTTTTAAGTAACATTATCAAAATCGAATGATACACCAACAATGTACAATTATACGTCAAAAATTACGGAAGTTACTGGGGTGTTTCCAGGAGAACTGGGACAAATTTGGATTTTTCAGAACTGATATATATTCAGAAACAAAGTGAACTGATATATTTTCGACCTATTTGACGAGCAATGTATACATATATATCACAAGATATGACCCCTGCTAGATCATTTTATTTAATTTTTGGCGGATCTCTATCGATTCTGCAAATTTCTACGTCAAAAATTGTTCAAGAGTGTTTCCATGTTAATTGAGACACGCTGTATACAAAGGTATGTGGAAAATATGGAATCAGTTCATTTGGAAAGTTAATGCAGTATGTTTATATGACTGATTGAAAGTCTAGCAATGTTTTATTTTGATAAGTGTTCGGCATGAGAATTCAAAATAATTTGGATTTTATTACTGGCGCCTTCGCCATAATTTTGAAATTTTCAAATAAACGTATTATTAGTAACTCATCCGTTATAAGTAAATAAAATATAGTTAAAAACACTAAATAACACGCTTTCATGACACACTGCAGAAAATAATATTGAATGAAAAATATAAGTATCACTGTGAAAAAAGCGTGGGGCGCTTCGTTTCATATTTTCGCATATCGAGCACCCACGCTTTAATAGTATTTTCTGCGTATTTTAACAGTTATTTTTTACATTTTAGTTCCATGTGTTATAAAAGCGTGTTTTTTAGTTGTTAAAAACTATATTTTATTTTTCACTTTTTATTTTTGAATTAATTAATTTTTTTTTCCTCCAGAGACCCTGGAAAAAAACTTGCGACCCTATCCAAGAAAGGCAGCAGGCGCATTCATTTCCCATCCACGACGCGGATATTTTAAATTCTGGCGAAGGCTCCCACACTGAGTATATGAGAAGCATAATATTCAATTCTGGCGATCCTGATCAGGACAATGAGCCAAACTCAATTTATCGTAATTTCACCGGTTCTTGATAAGTGTACAAAGTTTAAATTAATTCTGTACGTAAAAGAGGGTCAAAATCGAGTGTAAAGGAATCGGTTACAAACATACATATGTACATACAGGTGAAACTTGATAAAAGCGTGTAAAAATACCTACATATTCCTGTTGTTCGCTGGGAATCAAAACAGCTTTTTCTCGATGGTTGAAAAAAAGTCACCGAACGACAGCATGCCAAAAGTATGTGACAAAAGGAAAACATTTTTATTTGTGATTCCACGTCTATTAAAAAAAACGAGAACAGAAAATCATGGTAATAACCATGAAACCAGATCAAGAGAGCATTGTGATGTAGTTTTTCTAGAAAATCTGCCATGAATCTAACATTATTTTCTTGTTATGATACTGTATCGAGTATTAACAAAAAATGAAGAATAATTTGCACCACAAATGTTTATTTTTAATTTAGGAATAAATAGAAATAATAAAGATAAATAAAATAACATACTAGTTGGGAAATTTGTGATATTACTCGTTTTTCAATAAACACTTGTATACAGAATGTTGTTTATTTTTGGATTGAGGCTAATTTTATTTTTCTAAGAGTCTATTAAAAAAATAAGTTTAAAAATGAAATTTCAATTAGATGGCCATAACTCTAAATCTAGATGTATCTTCAAAGCTGATTTTTTTCCAAATATAATTTTTTTATTTTTTCCAAAATAATATCTAGTATTTTACTTAATGACTCAATTATATTTTTTCACTATATCAATATAGGAAAGACTAACAATTATAAAAAATAACATCACTAATGAATAACATAAGGAGGAAATAAGTAACACGTCAATAATTAATATCGGAAAGAAATACTGATGATTGGAAATATATCAGTCACAATAAAAAGGTTCAGGAAATACCCATAAATTCCATCCATTTCGTCGCTTTCGATTGTCTACGTAGGCTGGGTCGTTCTATTTGGATTTTTTTTATCATATATATTTATTTGTTATTTTAGTATAATATTATTCCGAGACATGTTGCTATGAGTACTGTTATCATAATGCTGTAATATTTTTTAAAGAATATTATTTTTGTGAGTTATTCGTGTATATGTTATTATGACGTATATACAGGTTGTTTCCTAAGTACGGTTCCTTACTGCAGAAGGTTATTCGTTAGGTCATTTTATGAAGAAAAGTTTCTATGAACATATGTCTGGAGTTGCTTTGTTTCTGAGATATAGGGAGTTGAAAGTAAAATAAAACAGTAATTATAAAATATCATGAATATCTTGGAACCGATTGGGTTTTGGTACATTATTTTGAACTTATAAGGCATACTTATTTAGCCTAAACTAAATCGAGATTAGTAGGGCCAGTGGCGCCTCAGTAGGCACAACAGCCAACAATATTGTAAAAAAAAAGTACGCCACTGACATATGTTCATAGGATTTTTTTCGTCTTGAAATGGCCCAACGAATCACCCCCTGCAGTTAGGAACTGTAATTAGGAAACACTCTGTACATTACGTGTGTTTTGCTATATTTTGTTAATGCATGTTTAGATTCAGGTAATGCACAAATTTTGGTCACGAATTTTTGTCGAAAAACCCATAATAAAGAAGTTTTCCTTATGGTGGGTATTGTTGGGATAACAAAAATACACCAAAACAATTCATAAAAATCGAAACGTCGGCAATACTTCGATACTGGTTTGAGTTTTTCCCCACCAAACACAAAATCACTGGTCACTTAACATCATACAAAAGGAGAATCGGTAATATCGGTATATCAGTTTCATCAGTATATCGGTTATATTGAAATCAAATTGATTGATTACATTCCAATTGATCAATAAATCAGTATGAGGAGGGAGTTATGTTGTTTACAAACTTGTAAAAATAGAGTTCCCATTTCAGTTTTATATAGCGACACGACATGCAAAAACGCTGTATTGGGAACTCACCTTAAGAGCGTGGCCATTCTAACCTCCACTGGTATTGTGCTGATGGTTGCCTATACCTACCTGTGAGGTATGAGTTCTTGCCTCGTGCTTATGCAAGGATTTGAGGATTATGCCAGAGGTTGAAATTGACAAGTTTTGATACAACAGCCCGATTTCGGATATAAAATGTTTATAAAACGTATAAGCTACTTATCGGTAATAACAATTATTATGTTAGTTTGAAAGTAGTTGACAACGTATCAGTATGAGTAGAATTTTTCTGGACTTTCATTGTCTACAAAAAGAAGAAATTTAATTCTTTGTATATGTTCGTGTGTTAGTTGTTCCCTTCCGCCTATATAATAAATGATTGATAGGGTTCATAATACTGAAATGTTCACTCAATAACATTCTCGAATCTGAAATTAAGTTTTGTTCATTAACGATGTTGCGAATAAAAATGCAGCCAAAAATATAACGTTAGGGCGCAATTGGAAATAATTTATTCAGCTTAATAAAATAATTGTTCAATTCCCTGACAAATAAATAATAGCTTGTTGAAATAAGTAGGGGAATATATCATACATATTTTTCACTGTGCAATTTGAGAAAAATAAATATTGAGATATAGTATTAAACAAACCCTTTATTCACGAATGCGATTAATGATCGAGATATTTTAATGCGCAAGCGATATCAATGATCGCATTTCAATATACGAGTTGCTTTCCATCGACCTTACTCTTATTGAAATATAGAAATTCTTGATTAGAAGATATTAGGCATGAACAGTATCCCTCAATAATTTGAATACATTTTTATTAACATTTGTAATAGTAGAACTGTAGGAGGTGATGATTATCCCAACATAGTTTTTTGAATTTACTGCAGTTGAGTAGAACTTCATATGACCTACAATATCGTTGAAAAATATGAAGAATGATAGCGGCCCGAGGATACTTCCTCGCGGAACACCAGTAGATGTGAGTTGTAGCTGTGATGCATATGGTAGATACAACTTATTGTTGTCTTTTGCCATAGAACTGAAACATTTGGAGAGGTTGGCCATGATAATAATATGTTTATTAAGTTTAATTGAAAAACAATATTAATCGAGCACAATATGAATGAATAAACATGTTAAACTCACAGAAACAAGTGATTTCTTGTGCGTGATAATTCACAACTACAAATGAATAACCTTATCAAAACAAAATATATATTTTGTGACAAATTAGGGAGGGGATTGATGTCCATTTCATGATCAAAATCTATAACGCACAATCAGGATATATTTGACACAATCGGGATATGTTAGACACAATCTGGAATTTTTTTTGTTCAAATAATTCTATTGTTAACAAAGTGTGTTTATCATCCATATTTTAAGCATATAGTTGAAAGATCGGTTGTGGTTTGTGGGTCTCAATGCAATTTTGGACTTGGGGTTGTTGATGATTAATTTATGACAGTATAATTGATTTGAATCTAGGATATGACTAATGAGAAAAATTGAGTTATTTATTGTAAACAATTCTCAAAACTCATTTTTGTACAACATTTAATCCTTCCACATGACAGTCAAGAACTCCTCAACAACACATAATACCATACATGACAAGGCATAGTAAATTGTATTAGGTGATAAATATCTAAATCTACTGATGTAAATGCTCGTCTATCTTGATATCTAGATACTTGAGAGACTCTGTGTCAGGTATTGTCGTAATTTCATCGATATTCAAGTTTTATAAATTTGGCGGATGATTGAGGTAGGAAGTAAATGGGATATAATGAGTTTTATTCAGGTTTAGAGTGAGTTTGTAACATTAGAACCACTTCTTAATGACTTAAAAGTCAGTTTCTGCCTCGACTTTCAAGTTTCTCCATGTAGCCTCAATATAAAATAGCATCATATCCTCAGAAAAGCTGAGAACAGTAATGTGAACAATAAAGGGCCCAACACAGTGCCTTGGGGTACACCAAATGTGGCAATTCTCGGTTCGCTAATATTTGTTCGTTGTTGTCGAGCTGTTGAATACATTTTCAGACGATCGTAAATTTTAACTCTAAAACAGTATGAATATAGATTTTCAAGTTATATTTCATGACTTATATAAATACTTAAGGCTGAAGTCTTCTTTATCTGTTGCCGTATTATATGAGTGATGTTAATGAAAACATCGCATCTTCTGTGGACTTCCCCTTTCTGAAGCCATATTGATTATTTGAAATCATTGTATGTAGGGTTGAGAAATTGTTCAGTCCACTTTCTATCAATTGTTTCAGCTACTGTTGACATTAGTGACATTGGTTTGTAATTATTAATATCTGATTCATTACCTCCAAGACCAATTTTTGATCTGATCAGATAGTTCAGTTGAAAGATAGTAAGATCAGAAATTAGTTTCAGAATTTCAGCTCTTAACCCATCTATTCCGGAGGGGTTTTTTAGGCTCAAGACTATTTATTGAATTGATCAATTTACTGTTGATTGGTGGAAAAAGGTACACTGTATAATTCAAATCAGAAATGTTGTCCTTAAACTGGATGTGGTCTTCAATTGTATTCGCATATAAGTAGTCCTTACCCAGATCACAGTAAACATTGTTGAATTCATTTTCCATAATTTTTTCAATAATAATTAAATTATTTTCTGAGATGATTTTTGTAATTTTTGTTTCCTCTTTACTTTTGCCACTTACATCATTCATAGATAAGCATCCTGTGATCAGTATCGAACGCGCGACTGATATCATAAATGGACTTGCATTTTATGTTTTCTCATCAAGATAATATATATCAATATTGATTGGCGTAGAGCATCTTTTCCTGAAGCCAAACTGTGACTTTGTGAGGATTTTGTGTATTTCTATAACGGCATTCAAATATAGGTAAAATAGAATATTTCATAGACTTTTCGAAATATCGATAGCGTAAGATATATAAGGGTGGTTTTACGCGAAGAGAAATCTTATTACTGGTTTGGAGAAAGCTGTCTTTGCAAAATTTTATCCAGACTGATATAAAAAAAAATAATTTTCATTAGAAATCTAGGGAATTCAATAAAAACGCGCGGCATTTCGTGAAAACCAGTTGCGCAATAGAATTCGTCGGTGCACCATCGGTACGTGTCAAACCGCTGGTTCCCGTCGAAAAAAAAAATGGAAAACCGCCACGGTACGAATTCGCAAAAAAAACACATCGCCAGCCCAACTTGATTGCAAACAAACTCACTATAAAATAATCTATGTATATAAAATTTTATCAACTCACCGTATGTTCGCTGATAATCTGGTTTGGTTGTCATATCGGCGTGTTATCAAACACTATCAACTAAACGTAACGAGTCGACTTTTCTGTATACATTCACGCACTACACGGCACAGTCTTGTGGAAAGTTGGAGAGAGATCAGCAGTTCAGTCGGTCCTGAGCAGCGACGACTTAAGGCGCCGTGCGAGGGGGGGCGACACGCCGCGTTCGCCGATGGTGGGGGGGCAACGCCTTCGATTTTGTTCGCGTCCGCCGTGTCCATCTTAGTTGTAGACTATTAATTCGGTTGGCTATTTTGGATGAGTGAGTTTTATTGTTTTATTTTTTGGCTAGTCGAGTCGGCGGTCACAGGCGGCTGCGTATGTCGACGCGTTTGCTGGTTAATTAGCGTCTTCGAAACACCGTCGCAGATTGGTGGAAGTTTTATCAGTCCACTTGCGTGGTCACGGGTTGTAATGGTAAAATATTTACAGCAGTTCGGGGTTCCGAATGAAAAACTAAAATATGTCAAGGCATAAAAAAATCGCGCACGCTACAGAGCTCCTGATATTTTTTGTATCGACAAAATGACGATGAAATGTTTCCAGGTCGTATACACTGCTCAACAATTGAAGTAGATGTTAAACCATTTTTATCGGGTATTCGGGATATGGACTGCCGTAATTTCGACATAAAATAGCTTTAATTTACAGAAATGGAAAAGTTTTATACAGCTTAGGTCCTTTATTCTATTGTTTTCGAGATATGAGTATCCATAAATGCGGGATATTTTGGTCGATGTGGCAACATTGCATTGGCTAAAAGCCGATTCGGTGTTGGCAAAACACATCGGACAAAATCAAAGAGTAACCAGAGTCTACATGCTCAAAAATATTATGAATAGGTACAATTATTAATAGTAGTATATACAGAGTTCCTCAAAAAGTTTGCATCATATGGGAAAAACATTTAATAATATTTTATTTTCATTTTGATTCAGGCGTAAAGTTTTGTTTTAAAATAAGATGAAAAATGGCGTATTCGGACTGGGTTACGAATGACTTTGGCTACCTACCTGTCAAAAGTTTTTTTTTCCAAATACTCTCTTATATATTTTGTTTATTATTTTTTCGGACTATAGATCAGTTTTATATTGTTTCTATTTTGATTTTACCTATATGTTCAAAATTTTAAAGTTGTATTACAACTTTTTAGATTTAGCCATTTTTTGGTTAGCTACGAAATTTCTGATTCATTAGATACTAAAGTAACAAATTATTTTATACCACTAGCTTCAGCATGCTTCTGATTCTCATATTACTGAATATGTATAAAAAATGTTTTAAAAAAACGTTTCAAATTTCTGTTGTGTTTGATTCCAAGTTTCAGGTTTTTTTATATTTTTTTTTATTATAAGCGATTAATTTTTGACATGCAGATAAAAAAATTACGTGACCCTGTCCGAGTGGCCATTTTTCATATTTTTTAATGCACAAGTCGGTTTTCAAAATAAATTGTTTTCAAACGTGTTGCCTATATGAAACCAATGTTTTGAGGACACTGTATAATATTGCGACAGTTTTACAAAATCACAGTGTTGTACATATCGAAAGTCAAACCATGTATTAGAGCATACACAAATCATAAATTTTTGGAATCTGCATGAAATTTTGCGTATATAGTGCGGATTGCGGGTGAATCTACCCATTTTGTATTTTTCATGATTTTTAGAATATTTTTGTTTGACATCGATTAACTCAAAATTCATAAATTAAACTAATTTGATTATTCTGAAATGATTGGCATTCGAAGAACCGTCAAGTGTTATATTTTCTCGGGTTCGAACTCTGGCCATGAAAGCCTGAGCTACCTCAACAAATTAGTGTTTCAGTCAACAAATCAGTTTTTCTGTTTCGGCTGAAAACACCGTCGTATATATATATATAGAAAAATAACATGTAGAACCGATATAAATAACTTAATTTGAGATAAAGAATTCAATTGATTGCACCCAAACATACAGAAACTTTTATTTGGGTATCATTTCCTTTAACATAATATTTCGTTTACTAGGTATATACAATTAGTTACTGACTGATGAACTGAAATTTCTCTCTATAAAAAACTCAAAATATACTTGATTTTTTTATATATTGCTTTAATGAGGTACTTTTGTAGTTTTTTAAATAATTGAAAACAAGTTTCAATAATTTGTTCGTCCAAATAATTTTAATTCTTTTTTAAGCTAAACCTTGTGTCTGAGCATTTTAAGAATACTTTTGTTTTTTGCCTTCGTCATTTTGAATCTATTAGTTTTTGCAGAATTGACCTATCTTTAACCCTCCTGTTGAAAAGTTCTTCTGGAATTGAGAGAGGTCATTTCCTTCCAAAAATTGTTTAAAATATTTTTAGTTATAGGCGTGATAATTTTTGTTATTTCATTAATCCGCATTCATTATTTATAACAGAAAAAGGGATCTAGTTATTCACTTGCCACTAGGACTTGCCCCCAAACTTGACAGCCCACCTGCAGGTGATCTGTCAAGCACTTGCTTCTTGAAAGAATAGCAAAAATATCTGTCAGATGTCGTTTATTGTCCGTCGTGATGTAAGCCAGGAAAGTAGTTGATTTCTGTCAGATGTTCGCCTCATTTTTCGACCTAGTGGAAGTGTGGAGAGAAGGGTACTTCGACTTCGCGATATTATTGTTTTCATTTTCTTGATACTCTCCGTCACAAATTTTCGAGCTTTGGCGATGTAAAATGATGGTTCACTCCTGGTACGACTGCGCATATAGCGGAAATTCTTAGTATTACACTGTCGACTACTGCCCTTCAAAGAGTCAAGGTGAATGGCATGCCAGGCGGTCTCTGGTACAAATGTTGAATGCTACTTTCTTATAGTTTTTCTCTGTATAGTTATTTATAAATTCAATCCATAATTTTTTTCCTCTAGGAATATTTCAGTTCCTTCTATGACGCCTCAACACATGAAAGCTGCAGTGGTATCATTATTTATCCTAACATCCTCCACTCACATTATTGTGATTCAAGAATCATGTGCCCTGAGAAGACGAAGCATATTTCTGCATTTCTACAGAATGGTTAAGATAAATACTGCGCAGTTCAAATAGTAAATCTCCATATTTGGTTCTAGTTTTATTTTCGGAACACCTTTTGAAAGTTATAGCGAATGTTTTTGTTACGGTACTGATTAAAGTTATATCTGATCTTGATATAATGGCCTCTCAAGCCCCAATTCCTTGAGGAATTTAAGGATTTTGAGGGGGTCTATTCGTGATATTTCTCCCACAGTCAACTGGTGTGATACCAGTATATTCAATCTTTTGTGATGTACACTCCAGCAATATATGGTGTGGTGTTTCTGGATGTTCCCCACAGAATCTGCAGGTGCTATCCTTCTCTAAGCCTAGCTTCCTTAGGTGTTGTTTGAGTCTGCAGTGCCCTGTAAGCAATCCCGTGATTGTCTTTAGACTAGTTTTGCTGAGGTTAATCAGTGTCTTCGATCTTGCTCGGTTGAAATTGCCGAGGAGATCTTTGGCCTGCCTCAGCCCTGGAAGTCTTCGCCCCAGTATGTTGATCTCATTGTTTATTCAGTTTTATTGAGTTCTTCTTGAAAGTAAGATTTTCCAAGTGCGCAGAATGGTTCTGACCCGATCAGTGGCGTTGATGCCCCTTTTCGTGTCAGGGTATCTGCTTGTTCATTGCCCTCCACTCCGACGTGCCCCGGCACCTTGTTGTTCCTGCATAGATCATTAAGTTTGTTTAGGCATTCCCAGACCATCTTTGAGTTGATGTTATATGAGCTCAACGCTTTGATGGCTAAATCATACTCTCAAACTAATCTCAGTAGGTTCCTACAAAATACCCCAAAATCGAACATTCGAAAAAATCGAAATTTGATATTTTTTAAGCTACTGTAGATTTCCTGTTTCTGCTATCACAACACCTGGATAGTGTGGTAGTGATAATCCGATCTGAGAAAAAGTACCAAGTCAACGTGAATGAAATTATCTAATCATCGTATAGTACTACGTACAATAAAAAACAATCTTTTGAGATTAGATTACGATAATGTATCCGAAACAAATTGCCTACAACTCATTCATTCATTTGGTTGAAGGTGCTGGTGATACACCTTGAATGGGTACTGTTCGACGGTCGAGCCTGTTAATACAGGGCGATCTTAATTAATTCGTTGACCGAGGTAATGCAAAAGATTTTCTCTAATCTTAACGTGCATAAGTGTTTTTTGGGAAATCTGCGTTTTGTATATACGGGAAGGTTTTCCCTTCTATATTTTGAAGTCTACTTGTTCAATATCACTATTATTTTTTACAATGTTTTCTGAGGTAAATAAATATTATCATCAATAATTATATCATTATCAATAGAGATAATCAATTTCTGTGCAATTGCTGTTAGATGAAGAGTAAAGATGGCGTTTTCTTGTTGGTATGGTCTATTCAATGGTCATAAGGCCATATTTTTGTGAAAGGAAACTTAAATTTTGAGGCATATCTGAAACAATTATACGGGACTACTTGGATAATAATTTTCCTACTCTGTAGATTGGAACACGTGGACTCCTAGAATGGCCAGTGAGATCTCCAGACATAAGTCCATTGGACTTTTTCGTTCATAAAAGATGTGGTATATGAAGAACATATAGAAAACATGGCATATCTACGTTATAAAATTTTGTCACTTGAAGAACTCTCTTCTTTTCAGTCCTTTATAGATAACAGTCCAATAAAGATATCGTTAATTTACAGTTACTTGGATTCTGCATTTATGTCTCTTCATTTCAGATTTTTAAACACCATCACAATATACAAGGTGGTAGAACTGATTGAAGAAGAAGTTCTGGTTGAATCAGACGTTTCTGAAAATCACAAATATTGCAGATCGATAATTCCTACTAATTGTAGCATTCAAAAAATTCTTCACTACAGTTTGTAAGATTTATTTATAAAAAGTTAATGGAGTATTTTTTCTGAAAATACTTCATAAAATTGAAAATAACTCGAAAATGTTTGATTTTGAATATAATCGTGTGTGTACATCTCTATTCCTGGGCAAATGGTTTTAAAAATGCAGCTTTTAGATTTGAGATGTTGCCATGATTTGTCTCAAATTTTAGGAACAATCGGTCATAAATTAGCTGGAAAAAATAATGCAAGTAAGTGAAACTGGAAAATCTCTGGATTTGTCTGGTCTAGAATATCTACCTATGGAGATTAATAAACAATCTCGTTTTATGTCCTTTGGGAGGAGGCGGACCATTATCTCCTGTAAAACCTTTTATACCTAATTTTAATTAGTATTATAGTAATCCTCTCTAAATCCTCAAACAACATGTACATGGTACTTACACGATGTTATTTATGATAAACATTTTGATTACTTTCATTAATATTTCTTATGCAATTTTCAGTACAGTGGGAAAATCAAAACGCTTCATAATATGAATAATATTGACAGAAAATAAAACCTGGATACAATTTGAAACGAAAAGAATGAAAGCCAGTCAATAAGAATACAAGATAGGTTAGACCATTTTTACTCTTACACCTCGCAAAGAACGAAAAATATGATAATAATAAGAAGAGAATCACAAAGTTCAATTCAGCTTCGTATTTTTCCTTAATATTCAAATTTTTCCTTGCTTGGCAAGTTGATGACAAGATATAATGAAAGCAAAAAATGATAAGTTGAATAAAAATATTCCTTCTGAAAATCGAACCGCATATCAACTTTTCAAGTTTTTCACGTCCATTCAGCTTGCTCAATTTTTGATTTCGAATTTTTCATATTTTGAGGTTTTACAATTTTTTTATTTTTTGAATGTCATATTTTCGAGTATTTCGCCTTTTCCACTTCTCAACTTCTTCAAGCATTTCTAGAATTTTATAGTTTTCTGATTCATTATTATTATTAGGCCTCTATTTGGCTAAAACGAATGGTTTAAAAATTTGTGTAAAATCGCACAAAATATATATAAATATATATATATATATATAAATATATTTTATCAGTCAATTTCTTCACTAAAAATTTCGAAGACATTAAAAGAGATTGGTATAAAATACTATTTCACACGCATCATATAATTTTATTTTACGAGGTAAAATAAATAAATAAGTAGATACATTTTACAATTTTGTCCATGTTTCCTACTTCACTTTGAATACATTTACAGCAACAGAGGTTTTACAAGAAGTAAGAAAGTGTGTTCAAATTACATTCTTATGCAAAAATGACTTGACTGTGCTTTTTTCATACTTGTTTTTGAATATCAGTTTACACAACAAATATAAAAGAGATATTTTCATTTTGGTGTAATGAAAACCAAAACTTGATATTCTAAATAGTGGTCTACTGAGAAATACACAATCTCACAAAATGGGATATGAGGCAAATGTCTGACAGAAAACAACTACCTCACCTTACGGACAGTGAATTACATCTGACATGTAGTTGGGCAATTTTCTTCAGGAAGGACACTATTACAAGTGCTAACGGTAATGAAACCATTGAATATATTTTAAATTCTTTCTAGGTGTTTATAGTGGCATCGATTGTTAAGATCATTCATCATGTTTCACGGTTCTTGTATCTCAATTTGGGATTGTGTGGAGAGAAGGGTGTTTTGACTTGGTCGGTATTATTTGTTTCATTTATTTGGAACTCTCCTACAAACTTTGTAAAACTTTATTGTTTTCACTACCACTAGTAAACTTAATTTTTTACCTCTTAAAAAGGAAGGAAAATGGTACTTTTCATCCCATCGGGAAGAAAACATTTTTCCTCCCTGACAACAAAAATTTTAGTTTTTCAATACTTTCACATAAGAAAGATTTTTTTTTACCTTGTCTGTTTGATTTTGTTAGAAGTTTAATGGAAATAAAATTTCAACAGGTCTTTATCTTTATCTAACCGTTTCACTAGTATACTATATAGTATATTTTGTAGATGCTATTCCATGTAAGTATATTCAAATTTTCAACTGTTTCAAATTGAAAACTTCAATTTCCTCATATAAATCATTTTTAATAATTTTTCATAAGATCAACTATTCCGTGAATTTCATCTTCCTCCGGTTTCTCAACTTCATACTTCAAGTATAAACCGGGGTGATGCTGTAGGTTTTCCGGGTTTTCCTACAGCTGTAAAGTGAATACCCCACCGACAATATCAGTAAGTCGCCCCGGAGCGCCACGGCAAATAATAATAATAGCCGAATGTTTATGAGGGAGTATTATTATTATTATATTATTATTAAGTGCATCGACTGTATCATGTTTCTCCATTTCTTCTGTTGATCATAGTTATCATAATTTTTCAGTTCACAGCTTCGTCATAAACGAGGATATGTTGAAAAATTCTTAGCCTAATATAGAACCAAACAAAATTTCAATGTCAAAATATTTTATTACTCAACATATTCTCCTCTTAATTGGATTGGATTTATTACAGCGAACCTGCAACATCTCTAAACCTTTCAAAAAAAATGTTTCTTCTTGCTCTGCAAACCAGACCTCCACAGCTTTTATTACCTCCTCGTTGGAAGAAAATTCTCAACCTTTCAAACTTTTTTTAAGTTGAGGAAAGAGATGATAGTCGGACGGAGCCAAATCTGGTGAATAATGGGGTGTTCTAGTAATTCAAACCCTAAATCACAAATTTTTTGCATGGCAACATGAGATTTGTGTGCAGGGGCGTTGTCCTGCAGAAACAAAACACCTTTGGATAGCTTTCCGCGTCTTTTTTCTTTAATTTTTTCCCGTAGAGTGGTCAGTAATGTCGAATAGTAATCTCCAGTTATTGTTCTACCCTTATCCAAAAAATCAATCATGATTACTCCATGGCAATCCCAAAAAACTGAAGCAAGAACTTTTCCAGAAGATTTTTGGACACGAAACTTCTTAGGTCTTGGAGAACCGGAGTGTCGCCATTCCATCGATTGTTGCTTTGTTTCTGGATCGTAGAAATGTACCCAAGTCTCATCCATAGTAACAATTCGGTTTAAGAAGTCTACATCGTTTTCAAATCGAGCACAGATCGAACGCGATGCTACTACCCTTGCACGCTTTAGGTCAATATTCAAACATTTGGGGATCCATTTTGCAGCAATTTTTCTCATGTCCAAATTGACGCGAACTATATGATGAACGCGTTCGTATGAAATATTCAGTGCTTCAGATATCCATTTTAGCCCAATTCGACGGTCTGTTAAAATCATGTCATGAACTGCATCGATATTTTCGGGGACTGACACAGAACTGGCCTTCCCGATCGGTCATCATCTTCGAAGGAAAATTTACCTCTTTTGAAGCTTGCAGTCCAATTTTTCACGGTCGCATACGAAGGACATTGATCACCAAGGGTATCAAGCATATCTTCGTAAATCTGCTTACCTCTTAACCCCTTTAAATACACTTGATGATGGCTCGATACTCCAATTTTTCGATTTTCCCAATTTCGGTGGACATATTTTTTCTTTTAATTTATTGCGTAACTCTGGTTTACTTTTTTGGCGTCAAACTTTACACTGACACTTCTAATAAGTTATTGTTTGTTGCTATGGTAACGCAATATTTTGTTTATGCAGGGAACTGGTCTAGGCTAGCTAGATATCAATACATCCTCGTAGTATAATAACAAGGGCAAATAAAAAATTATCCAATTTTTAATCGGAGTATGTCTTTCCTCCTAGTCCCTTGTAGAAGTGTCTTTCAAATACAGTATTCTACATTGGATAATATCCCACAATATTCTCCTATATCGTTAAACTAATATGTACATAAAGAATTGTGAATGCAAATATCAAAATAAAGTCATTATCTCTCAATTCATTCCTTATCAAGAGCAGACACCATTCTCTTCTGCATGTTTTCTTCAACTCTGAGTTTACTCGGATGAGTAATGTAATAAATCAACAATGAAATTACAATTTGTTTACAATGTTCGACAAAAGATCATAGATATTGATCTCTGCCTTTAAGTTACAAGTACCATGAGGTTATTCAGGACCTAATGGTCGAATAGAGGGATGGGGGCGGGTGGTAAGATAACCGAAGATAGTCATAAATCTTATTGTACGTTATTTTGAATAAATAAAATGTTTTGATACTGGATTTGTTGTTATCCCTGTTTTTTGAGGTAAAATGTATGATTTAATGATATTTTGATTAGTTATTAACAACCCTGTAAATCACTTATACCTAAAACAAAGAAAAACTATCCAACCACTATCATAAGAATTCGAACAGATTCCAATAACTCTGCTGTTTACCGAAGAGTAAATAAATGAATAGATAAATGGAAAAATATTCACAAAAATAATAGTTATTCTTACATGCATGAATAAGTACGGAATCATTAGAAGAGATCACAGAAGACTGCTTGTACGTGGTATTACTATTTAATATGGCATCACACGTTGAAAGGTAAGGGCCTCGTCTTCTCTAGCTCGCATAAGTATCTCTCATATTTTTGAGGGTTGCTTGTAATGGTCAAACAAAAGGAATTACTTGCATACAATAAGTTAGAATGATGAGAATGTCATTAAAGTAGGTTATAATATGGACAGACGAAAATAGAGAGTAACATTTTGTTATCACATGAACTTATTTTTTGTCTCTTTTGGAATTTTGTCAATTATCATCAAGCAGTTTTGTCATAAACAGATTATATTTTATTTTGGTACTTTCTTGTTATTTGACTATATTATTTTTCTTGAAATTATTGAATACATTTCTTGGCGTACTAAATATCCATTTTTTTAATTAATTTTTGAAAGAAATAGAACCGCCAACATTTGTCAGTACCTAGTATAGCTATGATCGTTAATAATTCTGAATAATAAGCAACTACAGTGGAGTTGTTCAATTGATTTTTCGCAGCAAAGTACATCAAACACAATTTATTTAAAAAATGGTTGTTTGATATCAATAGCAGAAATGAATATGTCACTAGGGTGTGTTAATTTCTTCGCTCATGTATATATAATTCTCAGTAGGTATCCATTTTTATAAAACATTCAGTATATTCCTTTCCAATTCGGATTGTACTAGGGTGAAGTACATGCTTTTCAGATTACCCAAATTTTCAATTCATTTCAAATGTTTATTAAACCTTGGAATAGAACCTCTTACTTTTCTAGTCGCATTTTTAACATCCCACCTCAAATTTCCATCAAGTATGATTCCTAATGTTTGACATGATTCACTGCTACAGTACATAAGTTTGGACAAACAGGTAAATGGTCCGTATTTGATAATACATCACTATATGAGAAAAAGGGTATGGTATTTCATAGTAAAAAGTTGACTTACTAATTTAAAACCAGTTGATAATAATTGGTAAAATAGTTTTCCACTTTCGTTTTCAAATCTCCTCATGATTTCCCTGTATGAACTGTTGCCGTATCATCATTGAAGCTGAGGATTTGTCCAATGGTGTTTAACTAATCTGAAATATTCATGTATAGATGTAGTGAATAATAGTAGACCCAATTATATTCCTTGCGGTACTCCAACAGTACCCCTCTTTCATTCACTAATTATTCACTACATAATTACTTTCTGATCACGATCAGACAGATAGCTTTTGATTAGATTCCAAGTATTTTCTCTCCACCCATAGTACACATTTTTTCAGTACATTTTCACCATCAGTAATAGTGTCAACAGTCTTAAATGTCAGACAGATCAACAAAGACACACGGATTTTTTCCGTCAATGCATCATATTCAAGAGATGCATTGAATTTTATATTCAGAAGATTTGCCTCTCCTGAAGCTATATTGGCATTATCTTGTAATAAATATAGTTCAAATAAACCAAAAAATACGCGGTTATAACTCATAATGCATTGAACTAATATGTAAGAAATAATTGATTATATAGGCAGAAATAATAATAAATGAAAAATATTAGTACCACTGTGAAAAAATCGTGCGGGTGCTTCGTTTCATATTTTCGTATATCGAGCATCCACCATTTTTTTTTTTCACAGTGATACTAATATTTTTTCATTTATTATATTATTTTCTGTCTATATCAAATCAAATAAAATCAAATTCAGCTCAGTCCGAAATAATATAAATTTTCTATTTCTAATAATAGCAATACTACTTTAGGTTATTCCTTTTTTTTGTATCGATACCTTTCACCTCCTTATAGGAGGTATGTTAAGTTGAATAATGGTGAATTCTCGTTTTCTATTTTTATATTTACAGAAAATTGAGAATTCGATGATCAAAAATTTTCCCAAATAAATTTTTCACTTTTGAGTTCATTGTGTTATAAAAGCGTGATTTTAAGTTTTTTCAAACTATATTTATTTTAAATTTTTTAGTTCTCAACTTATTATAAAAAAATCTCCGGAGAGCCTGAAAAAAAATAGCGACCTTATCCAAGGAAGGCAGATTTTTTAAATTCTGGCGAAGGCTGTTACACAGAGTATATGAGAGGCAAATTATTTAATTCTGGCGATCCTGATCAGGACAATGAGACAAACTCATCAAATTATTGTTTGTCGCCGGTTTTTGATAATTGTATAAAGTTTAAATTAAATCTGTCCTTTTAAAGTGGGTCAAAATCAAGTGTAAAAAAAGTCGGTTACAAACTTACATACAGTTGAAGCTAAATAAAAGCTTATAATAATAATAATAAAGGGTTGTTATCATGATAAATATTCACGATTTAAATAACTTTTTCCATAATTGGCCTGTAATAATTCAGTCTAAAAAGTTTGTTCCCCATTTTGAAAAAAGACTCCATGATTCCCATCTTCAGTGCTTTTGGAAAATATCCTTATTCACTTCCGCGTCGTTTGTCAATTATCATACTGTTATTAAAATTCTCTTTACTGCGCTTAACCGATTTATTTCTTCAATAAATCTATTAATAATTCATATTCGCAACTATTATTACTAATTTCAGAAAGAATCAAATTATATGATAGTTCCCCCTGTTAACTTTTGAACGGTTTGACGTACAAACATAAAAAAAAACCTTTGGAGGGTTTCACCGATACTACTTTTTGAAATGAATCACATTGTGATTGCTCGATAGATGGCGCGGGGGGGCACATCAACTAAAAATTATTAAATGGCATGGGGGGCCATGTGTCACATCAATTCAATTCTCTTTTCAACCATCTAAAAAAAATTTCCATTCAAAAAATAATTCTGCCTCGTTATTTCACATCAAACCATTCAAAAGTTATCGAAGTCAGGTAAGAAAAGGGATTCATACTGCCAGATCCGCACTTATTCTGGCATTTCAAATGCATTTTGTGAAAAAACGTATGAACGAAAATCTAAAAAATTTAGATGGTTGAATTGAATTATCTTTTCACATCGTTATGTGACACATGACTCCCCAAAATAGTATCATCGGTGAAACCCACCAATTAGTTTTTTATACGTTTGTACGTCAAACCATTCAAAAGTTAACAGGGGGGAGTGTTAAAAGCTGCACTGTATATACAATCTTCTTAGACTCATGAAAACTGAAAGTTCGGGTTGAACCGCGTCTGGAATTTGTTGAAGTTCGACGTTTCGACTCCGGTTTTGGAGCCGTTTTCAAGAACTGAAAAGGAATGTGATTCTAGACTGAGGTCTCAATCTTCCTACTCCTCAGGTATCATCACGTTTCGTGACATATTATACATAGGTATCCATTTTTTTAACGTTTGTTTCTCTGTTTAGTGGCACAGTCAGGATTTCAGATTGGGGATGTGAACGTTTAAAGTATAATTTTGCGTATTTTTTTTCGTTATTAAAAATTTGACGAA
Organism: Chrysolina americana; assembly: GCA_958502065.1. NCBI lineage: Eukaryota > Metazoa > Arthropoda > Insecta > Coleoptera > Chrysomelidae > Chrysolina > Chrysolina americana. Next base: position 9,029,765 of record OY293410.1, read on the forward strand.
TGAATTACGGTAGTAATTTTTGTGACTTGGGAGGCTGCAGCCCCAAAGCTCTTCCCCTGGGTGCGCCACTGTAACTATACTTGATAACACTTTGTTTTCCTAGAACTGAAGAGTTTCGTCAGTCGGCTAAAGACTCAATGTTTATGGTTTTCGATTTCAAGAATCGGGTTAAAGAAAATGAAGATATATGTCTGCGGATTCCAGTATTTCCAGCGTAGGTAGCTAATTTGAATGGAAGCCGTTCACTTGGGTCGTTATAAATATAGTCTATATCGCAAACAAATAACAACATAACATTGTAGATAAAGCTGACCTACATTTTTGTAGGTACAATATGGAAATATACGTACTTAATCGTGGGTTCCTGACTTGTTCGGCGTTGGTTCTGAAAACAAAGTGGACGATAACGAAGTTTTCGATGGTGAAATGGGAAAACAATAAATTTTTACTAGGTACTTACGAGGTTGATACTGAAAACTTCAAGAAACTAAGAAAGAATAAAGTATTGTCGTTTACAGAAAAAATCATATCACCACCACCAAACGCACACAAAGCTCAAAAAGGAGACGAAAAAATAAGACAAAACTTAAAAATGGGTTAAAAATTATACAAAAACTTCCCACTTTCATTTCACACAAGTGTATTCATCTTCTTACACTTGTGTGAATCGAAAATGGTAAATTTTTGCATAAAGTGTATAATTTTAATTAATGCAAAGCGCTTTTGCCTTTCGCCATCTTCAGTAAAAGTCATAGACAAAAACATTTTCAAAATGTAAATAACTGAAATTTTGACAAAAAGACATGTTAGAAATTCAGAAGGCCATGTGGTCTGTCAAGAATATAACAGCCGTCCTTTTTATTCTTGACATGGCCTTCTGAAATCGTAAAAAACAATAAAGTTGTACCACTGCATCTAACCTAGTTTGCTAAAGATAATATATAATATATACAGAATGTGCCTTTAAAAATATCGAAGGTACCACTACTTTCTATTTGAAGTGGCAACGCCGCATTTTTGAAAATATTGCACCTGAGACCAGGAAAGGTTTCATGAGAAGCCATGTAAAAATGTTACAACTAGAGTCCCAATGATGTATCTATAACAAGTAGGGGTTTGTCTTTTGGATGTTTTTGCTGGGGTGACTGAAGTTGTCTTTAAGATAAAATGTGGCTTTCGAAAGATTTGAATTATTTACCAACACTTCTTTTGTTCCAGGTCTTTCTGAAACTGGACGTTACTGAAGTTTGGAGACTGGAAATGGTGCTTCCGAAAAAAAAACGACGGTCGGGACTAATTTTGTTGTTACTTGTATTTTACTTTGTAGTGTGATTTCTTCATATTGTGATTTTTAATAGTTATTCAAATTCCAAATGTGTATCATTTGACAAGTTTGTTCATAAAACAACATAAAATTTTCCACATATGGAGAAAATGAAGAATAAAACATGTTGGAACGTAAATTCTGGTTAAACATTTGGGAAGAAGGTCTGAAGTGAATTAGCTATTTGTTCATTGTGATTTTTATTTTTTGGTGAACAGAACAATCTACTTAGTAGAAGTAGTAGTAGTAGTAGTAGTTTATTATCCCAAAAAACAGTTTTGTTTATAATAGGGATACAAACATTTTATATTTAAAATCTAATACATATCTGAAAAAACACAATAATATAGAAATAGATATACAAATCAAAAATCAATTTGAAAAAAAATTAACATTAATTTATGTGGATTGAATTCAAAATAGTGGAACTGGAAGCAAAAATTAAAGTATTGGGCGCAAAAAATATGGATAATGATATTGTTACGTTCTTGCTAAATAATAATGCCGAGCACACTACTAAACTGTTTATTTTCTAACTTCACTAAAAACATACAACTACTTCACTGACTAATTAAACACTTAGATCTATAATAATAATAATAATAATAATACTCCCTCATAAACACTCGTTGAGTGTACCCATAGCCTGTGTGGGTAGAGGAAGGCTATTATTATTATTTGCCATGGCGCAACAATACAACTAACTAAATATTCCAAACACTTCTATTCTTCTTCAAAAACTGCTTACCACTTCTTCATAATCATCTTAATCCCAGTCAAATGTCTCGCGTTTATATAGGTACTCAAGTGTAACCAGAATCTTCGCGATGCTACGGTTCGGTTATCCCGAATATTCATTACCGGCAATTATCTGCCTTTTTCCATGAAACCATATCAATGATACGCGTGCAAGTCTATCCAGCGGCGTAGCTAGGGGATTTTTTATCAAACTCGTAACAATATCATCACATGCATGTTATAAGGATTCTTTTCCAAAGTTACTTCTGAAACTTAAAAAGTTTTATCTTTTTTTGCAATCATGTATCTATGTTATTTACTTCAATAAAATTTTAAATTGAAACTTTTTGTTTGGTTTTCATATTATTAAATGAATTTAAACCTTATAAACTTTTGGGTTTATACAATCTGGCGTTTGGTGGTGAATACATTTCAAAGATTTATTTTGTAGTACTTTCTTGAAGTTTCAAATCTGAATCATTAGAGGTTCTCCAGTTGATATCAAAAATGTTTTCAGATACTCCAATGGAACAAATAAATAAAGTCTAAAAATTTAGTAACTTTGGTATATTTTATAGAATAAAATCCTAATAATAGGAGATTAATAGAATTGTTTTTATTAGCAACATACCTACATGGATGTTGGTTTATTAAAATTCAGGGTGAGTTGAAAACATTGTAAGTATTTTCATAAATTTAGTTGTGGCCATTGACAAAATATATCAACGTAGTATCATCGGCAAATAGTTTGATTTTTCCTTTCAGATCTAAATTTGTAACGGAGTTGATATAAATCAAAAATAAACAGGTCCCAGAATTGATCCTTGTACCCCACATTTGATATCTATCAAGGAGCAACACAATCAGCTAAAACATACTGTGCTTTATTTGCCAGGTAACTTCGAAATTTTCCTTTTGAGTATAAGTTTTTGAAAAATTTTGTGATCAACCTTGTCTTATCTTACCTTGCACAAATCGAGAGACATAATACTTACCACATTTCTGCTGTCAATTTGAATCAGTATATTTGAAACATCATCCAAAACTGCCGCCTCTGTGTCTGTTAATCTTCGAAAACCGTATTTATTATGACTCGATTATTTTTTTCAAGAAATCGAAAACCGTTCGCTGGACTAAAAAATCCATGTACCATTTTTATGAAAAAATAGAGAACCCTTATGAACATATTTATTTGAGAAAAAAACCGTAGCGTATAATTTTTTTATTAAAAACATTGACATATAGACGCCACTGAAGAACATTAAGATAAACTTATTATAATTCGTGATAAGTTCTATTAGGTATAGGAAAGAAAATAATCCACATTCTGATTTCTACAAAGAAGAGTATGACTATGTCATATAACAGATTCGTGAAAAAACAATAATAGAAACCAAACAAAATTTATGAGAATGAATTCATTGATGCAAACCCAAAAAAATTAAAGGGCATAAATACCTTGCTATAGGTATAAGCAGCAACAAAAAAAATTGGACATTTAACTACGAATGAAAAAAAAATAGTGTTCCTCATTGGGCTAAACCTGCCAAAACTATTTTCAGCGATCAACACGAAATAATTTTACCTATCTCATTGAAAATTCTATGTACGTCCATTGAACAACCTCAGGGTACGTACATAGATGTTATATCCAGTGTATGTTGATATTTGATAGACTCTTAGCGGAAGTTTGTGGACGTAACTGGACTGGACGTACTGACGTAGTAAAGATACATGTTGTATGTCCAAAGTACATAGATTTCTGTAAATTCAGTGGACGTTCGTTTGTACGTCCATTAGATGTCCACGGTGTACGTACATAAAATGTTATATCCCGTATATGTGGACATTTGTTGAACTTTTATGGATGTAACTGGACGTCCAGTGAAGGTACATAAGATCCATGCTGTACATCAGGAGTGCATGTACTCATTCCGGACGTAGTCAGGATGCATTTTGTATGTCCAATGTACATGAATTTTATAAATTTCTGTACATGCAATGGATGTTCGTTATGTACACCCATTTGACATCCAATGCGTATGTACATATAAGATGTTATTCTGGTGTGTGTGGACATTTGATGTACGTTTACTGGACGTCCAGTATGGCGAATCAAGGGTATCATTTAATATGTGGAATATGGCGAGAAGATTCGTAGTTATGGGGGCTTGGAGGGTCTGGGTTTTGATTTCGTTGTGGAAAGAGTGTAGGTTGCTGAGCATCACGCGTTTTACTGTATTCCCTCTGTCCTCAATATTAGATTTTGTGTATACGATCTTAATTGATGGCATTAGGAAGTTGAGTGGTAGAATAGAGGAGCATTACTCAGAATTTCATCATTGTCATGATTTTTGTTTTAAAGTCTGAGATGGGAATATCGATAAATTTCACCAAGAGATGGACGTACTCACATGCCACCACTTTGAATGTTGTCAAGGGAAACATAAGGCTAGCATTTATTGGTCGTATATGAAGGGAATTTGTCTGTGGGAGGTCTGGGATTCTATTCTGATTTTCTTGGGGATGGGCGAAAACTTCCGAGTGTTATTGAATATGAAGAGATTTATTCTGCAATGTTATTTTGATATTCGATATTCACTCTTACTGACATCACTGGTTGCGCTTTATTCAATCTACTGTATTTTGTCGGAACAGCATTACTCAGAATTTCATCTTTGCCATGATTTTTGTTTGAAAGTGTGGGATGGGATCATCGATAAATTTCACCAAGAGATGGACGCACTTACATTCCACCACTTGAGATGTGGTCAAGGACAATATAAAAGGCTAGTATTTATTGGTCGAATATAAGGGGGATTTGTCTGTGGGTGGTGTGGGATTCTACTCTGATTTTCTTGGGGATGGGCGAAAACTTCCGAGTGTTATTGAATATGAAGAGATTTATTCTGCAATGTTATTTTGATATTCGATATTCACTCTTACTGACATCACTGGTTGCGCTTTATTCAATCTACTGTATTTTGTCGGAACAGCATTACTCAGAATTTCATCTTTGCCATGATTTTTGTTTGAAAGTGTGGGATGGGATCATCGATAAATTTCACCAAGAGATGGACGCACTTACATTCCACCACTTGAGATGTGGTCAAGGACAATATAAAAGGCTAGTATTTATTGGTCGAATATAAGGGGGATTTGTCTGTGGGTGGTGTGGGATTCTACTCTGATTTTCTTGGGGATGGGCGAAAACTTCCGAGTGTTATTGAATATGAAGAGATTTATTCTGCAATGTTATTTTGATATTCGATATTCACTCTTACTGACATCACTGGTTGCGCTTTATTCAATCTACTGTATTTTGTCGGAACAGCATTACTCAGAATTTCATCTTTGCCATGATTTTTGTTTGAAAGTGTGGGATGGGATCATCGATAAATTTCACCAAGAGATGGACGCACTTACATTCCACCACTTGAGATGTGGTCAAGGACAATATAAAAGGCTAGTATTTATTGGTCGAATATAAGGGGGATTTGTCTGTGGGTGGTGTGGGATTCTACTCTGATTTTCTTGGGGATGGGCGAAAACTTCCGAGTGTTATTGAATATGAAGAGATTTATTCTGCAATGTTATTTTGATATTCGATATTCACTCTTACTGACTGACATCACTGGTTGCGCTTTATTCAATCTACTGTATTTTGTCGGAACAGCATTACTCAGAATTTCATCTTTGCCATGATTTTTGTTTGAAAGTGTGGGATGGGATCATCGATAAATTTCACCAAGAGATGGACGCACTTACATTCCACCACTTGAGATGTGGTCAAGGACAATATAAAAGGCTAGTATTTATTGGTCGAATATAAGGGGGATTTGTCTGTGGGTGGTGTGGGATTCTACTCTGATTTTCTTGGGGATGGGCGAAAACTTCCGAGTGTTATTGAATATGAAGAGATTTATTCTGCAATGTTATTTTGATATTCGATATTCACTCTTACTGACTGACATCACTGGTTGCGCTTTATTCAATCTACTGTATTTTGTCGGAACAGCATTACTCAGAATTTCATCTTTGCCATGATTTTTGTTTGAAAGTGTGGGATGGGATCATCGATAAATTTCACCAAGAGATGGATGCACTTACATTCCACCACTTGAGATGTGGTCAAGGACAATATAAAAGGCTAGTATTTATTGGTCGAATATAAGGGGGATTTGTCTGTGGGTGGGATTCTACTCTGATTTCTGAGTGTTATAAAATAGACTATGAAGAGGTTTATTGCAATGTCATCATCATATATTTGATATTCACTGTTACTTCCTTCAGTGGCTAGGCTTGAATCAATCTGTCGAAGAAGCATTACTCAGAATTTCATATCTGTTTAAACTGTGAGGTGGGATTATCAATAAATTTCACCAATAGATGGAGGCACTTAAATGCCACCACTTTGGATGTGCTCAACGGCAATAAAAGACTAGCATTTATTGCACGAATAAAAGGGAATTTGTTGGGGAGGTCTGGGAATTTATTGACTTTCTTGGGAATATGTGAAAACTTGCGAGAAATAAAGAAATTTATTCTGCTATGTTATTTTTATATTTAATTCACTCTTACTGCCATCACTGGCTGGGCATGATTCAATCTTCTGCATTTTTTCGGAGAAGCATTTCTCAGGATTCCATCATAGTCACGATTTTTATTTTAAAGTGTGAGATGGGATCATTGATAAATTCCACCTAGAGATGGAGGCACGTACATGCCACCATTTTGGATGTGGTCTAGGGCAATATAAGGCTAAGCATTTATTTATTGGGCGAATATAAAGGGAATTTGTTGGTAGGAGGTCTGGGGATTCTATTCTGATTTTCTTGGGGATGGGTGCAAACTTCTGAATGTTATCAAGTATGAAGAAAGAAATTCATTCTGCAATGTTATTTTTATATTCGATATTCTCCTCACTGCCATCAGTGGCTGGGCTTTAATCAATCTTGTGATTTTGTCGGAGAAGTATTACTCAGAATTTCCTCATTGTCATGAATTTTGTTTCAAAGTGTGACATGGGATCATTGATAGATTTCACCACGAGATGGAGGCACTTACATGCTACTACTTTAGATGTGGTCAAGGGCAATATAAGGCTAGCATTTATTGGTCGAATGTGGAGGAAGGTTGTTGGTAGGAGGTGAGGGATTTTTTTTCTGATCATCTTGGGGATGGGTGCAAGCTTCCAAGTGGTATTATAGATATATAGAAAATTATTTTGCAATGTTATTTTCATATTCTAACTATCTATCTATTTGATATTCACTATTACTGCCATCGCTGGCTGGACTCGATTTGATCTTCTAGATTTAGTCAGATGTCTGTTGGTCAGTGGCCCGCCCGCCCGATGGAATGTTAACCCATCTATGTCTCGCTTTACCTTATTTCGGCAGAGCAAATACATACTTGCATAACATAAGTGGCGCCATCTATCGATGAAACTGGTAAAATAAGTTTTAGAGAAAATGGATTATGAACAAAAAGAAATGATTTTTTCAGTTTCGTCATGGAAACGAAATTTGAAATATCACTTAATTTTTCAAGTGTTTTGTTTCGAATTGATTCGCTTCCAAGACCGCTATATTTTGGAACTCGTTTGACAAGCCTGTTTTTTTTAATCAAATTTTCTTTATTGAAATCATTTTTGCAAATACTGAAACAGGAATAGGTGAAGAACTTCAAATCTTGAAAGAAATAAAATATTTTATTGCGGCTGAGAACTCATTTATTTTCTTTTTCATAATTTAAATATCACCTATAAGGCGTATTACTCAACACAGTATAAAACTACAAGTTGTAGAACAAGTAAAATCAAACGATTGATCGAATATAATACATATTTGTAAATGAAATATGGAGGGACTGACGATTTATAAAATTTACAAATTTTTTTGTTCGGGTAGCTACTTACAATTTTTTCAACCAGAAGCTGATAAAAATATTGAAACTTATACATTAAAACTTATGTACAAATATAACTGACTCAGTAAAGTATAGTAAAAATAATAGATAAAACCTATGAATAAAATCATGTTATAATCTTTTCAAAGAATTTACACCTAGCGAGGAAGATTTCATTTTTCTAGTAGGTTGAACGGACATAGGGGCTACAGGTTGACCATCGACATGATCTGCATTACCCAATTCCTGAAACAAAAAAACATTTTTCAAGTTTTTTGAAGGAACAGATTGAATCACAGGTTAAGTCAAGACAATTGAAGTATCTCAATTTCCGCAACATTCTAAATAATTTTCACCATTTTGAACATTTTTCGAAAAGTAATAGTAATATTTTTTTATAAATATAAGTCAATGAATTGGAACAAAGGTCGAAAATTTTTGCCAGAGAAACAACTACTTCCCTCGCTAGTACCACGACAGATATCGAACAAAAATATATGGTTTTCAAGAATTCGGTAGTAAATATCGAAAGTTCCATTCGTAATAGTTTGCTTCCGACACCTGAACTTTCCGATTATATCTGGAAAGTACTAGCAGGTATCAAAGATGTAGCAGTTTTTACGGATTCGTTGGGTGGAGATCATTCAATGCGAGCTCTTCTGATGAAAATCTTTTGGCACCGAGATTATCTAAATTTTTAGGAAAAAAAGTTACATATCATACGAAAATGGCATCAATAAGTTTTATCTCTGAGAAGATATGATTATGATTTTTCCGTTTTCCCCTTTTACAGCTCGGTGAGCCTGTTTACCAACATCAGGTATATTCGGAATAGGTTATTACAATCTCTATTCAAAATATACCCAAAATATGTCTTTTTTCGAAATGTAAGCTCAACTAGTATATCATACAAAAGTCAAAAGGGACTCAGGTTATTACGTTAGCTTGCATAATCAACTGGGAATTGTCTCGAGGTAGCAAGAATAATCCAAAATTTACAGTGCATGATTACAATAACTTCTACATTTGCGCATACCAAACTAGTACTCAAAAATAATTTGAACTATCTTAAGAAAGTGCACCCAAACTCTACGGTAGCAATTCAATTGACTCACCACTTTGACATACTTAGTACCCATACAGCATAACCTCGAACCAGTTTCAACACATAAGAATTGATGAGAATAAAGTAAGTGATTGGGTATATTGGTCAAAAACAGACCATAATTAAGACATACATATTATATAAAGAGAGGACATATTAAAAGGGGCAACATCAAGATGGGCATATAGTAATTTTTAAAGTAGAGAAATCATCCGTCAGATACTTATATAATGCACAGATCCGACCTGTTCTTGTACACTATTCCCATACTTGTAAAATGGCTATCCACGCTCTATCACTAGCGGGTCTGAGTTCTAAATATATAGTTGATATTGTTTTTTAAAAGACTTTTTATTCAATTGAAATGATTCAAAATTATACAGCATAAAGTGGTCCCAAATCGGAATCATAAAATTATTGACAACAAATGTGTTTGCTCACATTTTGAATGATAAAATAAATAATTAAAAAATAGTTAAAAATAGGAAATTATGGTTCAACAACCAGTCTGAATATGCAACTGAACCTTGATTGATTTTCAGCAAGAAGAAAACACACGTTATACAAATCAAATTACGCGTATTCGTATTTTTCGTCCCAAATCAACACCTTTATGAATTTCATAGCAGTTATTCATCATCCCATACAATTATGAAACAGAAATATCCTTTTATGCAGTGCAAATATGTCAAAAGAAAACAGACGGCCAAATCAAAGGGCGGCAAAACAAATTACGATAATGGAAAAATAATCATTTTCGGGAACTGGGCTTCAATAAAATGCATTTTACCATTAGCGATAAGCCATGAGCGGTGAGAATCAAAAACATAGGAAATAAGTAGATGCTTTTTATCGGGAACCGCACAAACAAATAATCATTATATTTCACGTGGTTTTGAAGGAAAAGGGTTATTTCACATTAGTTCTTCAAACATGTCAGTACGATTCAGTTCATATTCCTGTGGATTTTATTACTTTGGTTACAAATTTCCATTAACTCATGCCTCCCCCCCCCCCCCCCGAAAAACTCCCTAGATCCGCCAGTGGGCTCTAAAACAAAATCCAGATTCGTCTTGTAGTGATGCCCTGCTGACAAACACTCTTACTTTGCAAGACACCAAAAAAAATTGCCAAACACCTCTTTCCTAGGGTTCTTTATTTCAACAAACGGCAAACTTTTGTTTGGATCTCATTGGCAAAGAGATGTTTATTACCTGCCTAGGAATTCAAGAAATGTCTAAATTTTCCTACCCATTTTCCGTTATTCCTAATGAATCCCAACATAACGATTTTTCCATTTTGTGAGAACCACTCAAGTTGGCGACACAAGGAATACTTGTTAATTTTTTGTTTTAAGGAAAAATCTATTTTTTATAAAGTTCTGAATATTCTAGAATCTGATTTTGAACGGACCTCAAGTTTTTCAGTTACATACATGTATTGTCAAAAAATATGATTTTGGTACGGGAGTAAAGTACTTTTGTGACATTATCGAAAATAATTATTATGTGCACTCATACTCATCTGAACTGAAAATCAAAATAACGGGGTTTTATAGATTTTCTGTTTAATAACACTTTAAATTGACCGATGACGGCATATTTGAACATGATTAATGATGAAGACCTTTTCACAACAATTTTCGATATTGTAACAAATGAAAGTATTTTACTCTTGTATCAAAATAATATGTTTTGACATTACTCTTATACAAACAACACATTTTACGATTAAATTATTAAAAATTAGGTTCTAGAACATACAGAACTTTACCTGAAGAATTACAATTTTTCCTTAAATCAAAATTAAAAAGTTTTCCAATATATCGCCAACTCAAGTGAACCACCTGTATGTCTTTGGAACCTCATTTATCTTTTGGACAACGTGTGACACGTCATATTTGTGTATTGTCCGTAGAAATATAAAAAAAAAACACTAGAACGTCAATTTAAGACAGCTAAAATGACACCCCTATGAGAATTCACCAACTGCCAAGTTTGCAAAAAGACAGTGGCATCAGTTAGGGTCGGTCTTAGAGGAATGATGTCTGTGAAAATGTTTGAAAAAAAAATATTTTGGTTGCAATTGTTATTAATTTTTTATTATTGTATAAACAACTTCTTCAAACCATAACTTGCTCTTGCTGAAAGTTATTCACTCAATAAATGAATAATGTAAATTTTGAACTACTGAAAAATATCGTTTTTATGAAAAATTAATTCAATTTAGTTCAAATTTAATTTTCAAAATCAAGTCACCAGTTTTGTATTTGATGAATTACAGTGCACCATTTTTATTGCTGTAATGTGAAAGGACATAATGAATATCATCAACGTACATTAAAAATAGAAGTGTCCCAATACACTTCCTTGAGGAACACCGATATTGATTTCTATTTTATTAGCATTTCTAGAACTGGTGTTACCACTCCAAAACATATTTCCTAATAAATTGATTTTCTTACCAATATTTTTCTGTCAACCTAACCTAACCTAATCTCGGAACATAATGTGTATTGTCGTCCACTAACGATACCACCTTCATTTTGAATTTCAACTGATCGAATGATTTCTTTCCTACTGTTTGCTCATCTGGATTTTCCTGAAATGAATATATGGATTTTGAAATATGTAATCAATATAAATAACTGTGCCAGTACACTCTTTTACGAAGTATTGTAAAACTCATAAGAACCGTTTTCCTATTTCCTGTCCTAATCATGGTTCTTGAGATATGTGACGCATATGTAAACTTGTAAGAATAAAATGAATGAAATGAATAATTTTCAATAAAAAAGAATCATATTCAAGGTTAATTTCTTACGGAAAAAGGAAATGTGATAACGTATGGACGTTCTGCGCATGTACAGTTGGTAGGTGTTCACTCGCTGTGGGGCGTCATTTGACGTAGACATGACACGTATTATTTTGGCATTCCAGTGTTTATCATTATTTGTATGGAATTATATGGGCCTTAATGAATAAAAAACAGTTCGATAGACAACTGAATAGGTAGATGACTGTTAAATCTACCACATACCAGCACTGTTGTGCTAAGTAACGTGTACAGGCTGTAAACTTAAGGTGAATTGAAAAAACAGTATCCTATACCAACTGATAGATCTTTGAATACCAGATTTACGAAAAAAAAAAATATTAAAAACAGTTATAAACTGTATTTTAATAATATTTCCAAAGGAGAATTCCATAGAGTATGTAATGAAATGAAAAAAAAACGAGATTCTCAAGACATTTCAGTTGTCTCAAGGCAAACATAAAGCTAGACATCAAATATACAAATTCTACACCGTTGATCCCGATTTCACGGGAAAATATCTTCTCAAAAATAATTTGGAAAATGACGCCAAAGTGAAAAAAAAATATTTCAATTTGGTGTGCCACAGGGGACCGTTTTGGGGCCATTTGAATTTATAATTTCTTTATGAAAAATCGGTTTGATTATAATCTACATGAAAACCCTAAGAGATCTTTAATTTTCATTTATATAGTCTCGAATTATGGAATTAAATTATTTGGACACAACATAATGATTTATACCTATTAATATAAATCGAATATAAACCAATTTATAATACATGGAATAAAAATTAAGTTAAAACAACAAGTTCTTGGAACATTTTCAAATATTAACTGCCATTCTATTATGATTTGGTTCCAAATTATACTGAAGTAATCGAGTCATTAGTATCTTTCAAAAAACATAATAAAAAATGGATTCGCGGGTTCTGTCATCCTCCACTTCAGTTAACAGGGCGGTTTATTTTTTATTATCATTTTGTTCAATTTTAAAAATTTACAAAACATCTTCACAGTTTCGTCCATTTGAGTTGGCTACATATAGAAAAAAATTTATTTTTGTTGTTTCACGACAAATTCTCCATAAAAAGTTCTGAAACCGAATTTTGAATAGCTAAATCTTGAAATTTGTCAATCGTATTCAAATTAGTGCCAACAAATATAAATTTGGTACAAAACTAATGAAGTAGTTTTTTTGATGATCTTTTTTAAATCATTGGTTATATTACTTAATGTCAAAATTCCATTATATATAATTTGTTTTTTAAGGTTGTTTTTTTCTCTGTGGGATTGGATATACTATTGGAATGTCTAGTTTGGTGATAGTGAATGGTTAGAATGTTTCCTATTATTGATAACAGAATGTATGAATATACAATTTTCAATTTGTACAAAGAATTTATATCTAAAATATTGTTTGGAGCATATAAATGGGATGCAGATTCAAGTAATGGTAATTTGAAAATACATTTAATACTTTTCTTTTGTAAAGATTTAAGTGGACGTAATTTTGAATGAAATACATTATTTATATATATTTCAATGGAATGTAATTCGAGTTTTGAACGAAAAACCAATTATAGAAGATTTTTTTTCGGAGATTTCCAATATGGCCTTTTCAAGAAAGTTGTTCATCAATGTAGGTATAATCCCAAAAATTTTGTTGACAGGTCCAAGAATTAAACCTTGTGGTATACCATATGTTATATTATCATTACAATTTTATCAATACCTTTACAAACATATTGTTTTCTCCCTGATAAATAACTTTGGAACCATTTATGTACAGGACCTTCAATTATAGGAGTTATTTTTTTTTCAGGGATTTACAATATGGCTTTTCCAAGAAAAATTTTGTTGTTTTGGACTACTTCATATTTTTTCCATTGAAAACTTTATAATGTCCGATATGTCTTGATTTTCTTTTTGGAAAAAACAAAGGAAGTTCAACTATATTCATAGTCAACTAATGATTGTTTAACCAAGGCGAAATTTTTCGTAAATCATCTTGAATATTTTCAATTATTTCATCGTCATTTTTCTCCGAAATAAATCAATCTGCAAATAAATTTAGGTCACCATACAGATTTGGCATTGAATTGATATATATATATATATATATATATATATATATATATATATATATATATATATATATATATATATATATATATATATATATATATATATATATACCGGGTGGCTACGTAAGTATTGCCTACGGAATATCTCAGGTATTGTATGAAGTAGGTTTGTGAAATTTGGAGCGTCGATATAATGACATAAGAGCTAGAATTTGAGCATATTGACATGTCGAAGTTAACTTCCGGTCTGACCGGAAGTAACATCAACTTTCTTATTTTGAATGGAATCCCTATTTTTTTTTCTTTTCGCTTTATTCAGCATTCAATTCCCTTTCTAATGACATATCACAAGTTGGTATCTAACCAGAAACTAGATCAGAAAAAAATTATTATTGAAATTCACCGAGTAGGCCGTGGAAGCAAAATGAAAGCCAAAAATTGAAAAGTTGGCTATGGAAACCATACGTCACTTGATAACAGTTGCTACTACTGTGATATTTTATTTTCATTCGTCGGCGTTATAAAAAGACGCCAAAAAAAATATTGGAAAAATTGGGAAAAAAACAATACTCTGTAGATCCATAACTTAAATAGGAACATACAACTTTTTCTTGCCTGTACTATTCAGCATAACCATTCCTTTCTAATGATATAATAGAAAGAAATTTTTTGAAATGAAATACCAAAAAATCCAATTATTATTGTTCAAATAATAAAAAAACAGATTTATCGAAAAAAAAAATTCAAATTGATAGGATTAAAGATAAAATAAATTCAAAAAAAATGTTCGAAATGCATTCCCTCAGCGTCAATACATTTATTGACTCTGGTGATATTTTCATGTAAAACGTTTCTCAACATTTGGGGCGTGATATCTTGGAAAGCTCTACGAATTCTTACTTCTAGCTCATGTAGAGTTGGAGGCTGTGTGGAATACACCCTATTTTTAAGATGCCACCATATTATCTTCAAAATCGCTTTCAAGAGATACTTATAACAACCCATGGTCCAGTCAGGTGGCCACCAAGGTCACCTGATCTTACTCCGTGCGACTTTTTTCTATTGGTTATCTTAAAAATAGGATGTATTCCACACAGCCTACAACTCTACATGAGCTAGAAGTAAAAATTCGTAGAGCTTTCCAAGATAACACGCCCCAAATGTTGAGAAACGTTTTACATGAAAATATCACCAGAGTCAATAAAGGTATTGACGCTGACGGAATGCATTTCGAACATTTGTTTTGAATTTATCTATCTTTAATCCTATCAATTTGAATTTTTTTTTTCGATAAATCTGTTTTTTTGTTATTTGAATAATAATAATTGGATTTTTTGGTATTTCTTTTCAAAAAATTACTTTCTATTATATCATTAGAAAGGAATGGTTATGCTGAATAGTACAGGCAAGAAAAAGTTGTATGTTCCTATTTAAGTTATGGACCTACAGAGTATTGTTTTTTTCCCAATTTTTCCAATATTTTTTTTGGCGGCTTTTTATATCGCCGACGAATGAAAATAAAATATCACAGTAGTAGCAACTGTTATCAAGTGACGTATGGTTTCCATAGCCAACTTTTCAATTTTTGGCTTTCATTTTGCTTCCACGGCCTACTCGGTGAATTTCAATAATAATTTTTTTCTGATCTAGTTTCTGGTTAGATACCAACTTGTGATATGTCATTAGAAAGGGAATTGAATGCTGAATAAATCGAAAAGAAAAAAAAATCGGGTTTCCATTTAAAATAAGAAAGTTGATGTTACTTCCGGTCAGACCGGAAGTTAACTTCGACATGTCAATATGCTCAAATTCTAGCTCTTATGTCATTATATCGACGCTCCAAATTTCACAATCCTACTTAATACAATAACTGAGATATTCCGTAGGCAATACTGCCGTAGCCACCCGGTATATATATATATATATACTATATATATATATATATATATATATATATATATATATATATATATATATATATATATATATATATATATATACCGGGTGACCACGAGGTGAGGTACGCCCCCCAATTTTTCTATAGTTTTGAAGATACAGGTTTCAAATTTGGCACGTCGATATATTACTCAAATACGCATATTTTGACTCCATAACCGAAAATTCACCACTTCCGGTTTAACCGGAAGTGACCCCAAACTTTTTATTTCAAATGACACCCTGTACAATTTTTTTCATTATCAGGAAGAACACGCAATTTGTGATAACACTGTTCTCCAAAATTGAAAATCGGTTGAAAAATGGCGGAGATACAGTTGATTGTTCAATCGAACAAAGTTGGCCGTGAACATCAAACTCAAATCATCACAACTGACGAACGGCGTCAGCATTTACGAGAGGAAGGTTCGAGGTAAGATACAGCTGAAAATCGAGCTTCCCATGTAATTGCAGCAACCATATTTCCCATCAATTATCAAACATTTCCTCAAAACGGATTAGTACCCATAAAGAAAGGCTCACAACTGCCATTTCTCAAATAGCAACATACTCTTTTCACATTGTTATGTTGAAAGATGATGAATTATCAGATTACTCGAATGAAAAGATTTGAAGAATTCCGAAAGGAACCAGAAATACAATATAAGTGTTCCCAAAATTGAATGTTCTTCAACGAAGTCGGCTTTGAACATAAGAAAGCTAAACAAAAAAGCATATTTTGTCAACAAAGTGACAATTTGTTCTACTCATTCAATACAAGAGAATTGTAACTTGTTGAAAAACATTCCGATGGAGCGAAAATTTACTAGAAATGAAAAAATAGATTTACTGCTAATTTATGGCGAGTGTAGAAAAAATGCAACTGCGGCTTGCATTCTTTACAGTGAACGATTCCCTCTCAGACAACGCCAACCAAGTAGAAACTATTTCGCACGTTTGGAAAGGCAATTCAGGATAGAACCAGATGACAATGTACATGATCAGGATAGTTTTATTATTGATGCAGAGACGGAAACTAATGTTTTGGCTGTTGTTTATGTAGATCCCACCATATCACTTCGACAAATCGAACATGAATTACCAGTTGGACGAGAATCAGCTCGAAAAATTCTAAAAAAACATGGGTTTAAGCCGTATAAATATCAGATACATCAGCGCCTTTACGAAAATGATCATCAAAGAAGGGTCCAATATTGCAATTGGCTACTTGAGAACCACATGAGGAACCCGAATATGACGAGAAACATTATATTTTCCGACGAATCAAGATTTACGAATCTTGGTATGTTCAATAGAAACAACACCAGATACTGGGCAACTGAAAACCCCAGGCTCATAAGACAAGGGAATTTTCAGGAACGCTTTGGATTCAACGTGTGGATAGGTCTGATAGGAACTCGAATCATTGGGCCCATAATATTTGATGGTATGTTGAATGGGCAACGCTATTTGGGATTTCTACGAAACGAAATAGAAGGATTCATGGAGAATTTACCTCTCGACGTCTACCAAAATATGTATTTCCAGCAGGATGGTGCACCTCCCCATAATTCCCGAATAGTAACCAGTTACCTAGATGAAACATTCCCAAATCGATGGATTGGCACGAATGGTCCTACAAGATGGCCTCCGAGGTCACCGGACCTCACGCCACTGGATTTTTTCATATGGGGTTACCTGAAGAACAAGGTTTACTCTTCTAGTCCTACATCAAGGGAGGATTTGGAACATCGCCTTAGAGAAGCAATTGCAAGTATTACTCAAGCTCAGTTAAATGGAGTTATGGAAGCAATAGTGAGACGTGCAATTTTGTGCAGAGAACATAATGGAGAACATTTTGAACAGTACTTGTAAATCATTTTTTCATTACTTTGATTTCTGTTAGTGTAGTAAGTGACCAGAACCAATAAACAATTTACTTCATACCTTTTTTTTCGTTCAGAAATTAGTTGTATCAAATGTTAGAAATTGGAATAAATATCTAATACATTTTTTTTACTCTGCAGGTATATTCTTATGGTGGATTTATACAGCAGTTCCAATTCATGAGTTTTTAGTCACTAGTAAGAAGTCATAAGAATGTTCGTTAATGGAATATTTATTCCAACAACGATCTTAAAACTGCTGTATGAATCCACCATCAATTACGATTAGCATACGAGTAATGAGAAAAAAGTTCGCTCCATCGCCGTAGAATGTTTTTCGACAACTCACAATGTTCCATTATTCAGAATGTACCGCAAATTTTCACTATTTTTTTTTTAAATTGAATTTTTGTTTAGCTTTCGTAGGTTCAAGCCGCCTATGTTTAAGAATAGTCAATTTTGAGAACACTCATAATGAAACATCCCGTATCTTCGATTCCTTTCGGAATTCTTCAAATCTTTTCATTCGAGTAATCTGATAATTCATCATCTTTCAACATAACAATGTGAAAAGAGTATGTTGCTATTTGAGAAATGGCAGTTGTGAGCCTTTCTTTATGGGTACTAATCCGTTTTGAGGAAATGTTTGATAATTGATGGGAAATATGGTTGCTGCAATTACATGGGAAGCTCGATTTTCAGCTGTATCTTACCTCGAACCTTCCTCTCGTAAATGCTGACGCCGTTCGTCAGTTGTGATGATTTGAGTTTGATGTTCACGGCCAACTTTGTTCGATTGAACAATCAACTATATCTCCGCCATTTTTCAACCGATTTTCAATTTTGGAGAACAGTGTTATCACAAATTGCGTGTTCTTCCTGATAATGAAAAAAATTGTACAGGGTGTCATTTGAAAAAAAAAGTTTGGGGTCACTTCCGGTTAAACCGGAAGTGGTGAATTTTCGGTTATGGAGTCAAAATATGCGTATTTGAGTAATATATCGACGTGCCAAATTTGAAACCTGTATCTTCAAAACTATAGAAAAATTGGGGGGCGTACCTCACCTCGTGGTCACCCGGTATATATATATATATATATATATATATATATATATATATATATATATATATATATATATATATATATATATATATATATATATGAGAAACAATAAAAGTCCAAAAATTGAACCTTGTGGTACACCACATATTATATACTTCCAACCATAAAACTGATTTATCAATAAAGTAAACAAGCTTATAACGAACATTTCAAGTCCATCATTCCAAAAACCACTCGTAGTAGACGAATTGTTTATAGCAAGAAACAAACAGGGAGTCCGTAATTTCCCGATAATTCAACACATGCATGAAAAACTACTCACGTTGATATTACTGTAACTAGCGAGCTTCATTTGGGCAAGTTGCGATGCAGGAGTGAGATTCGTTGAGCTGCCGAAAGGCGACATCATCGATGATACGGCTCTTTTCAGCTTCGAGGGGGTTTTGTTGAACGAAAAGGCGCGGCTGACTTTCAACTTCGTCGTCGCGAACTTGAAGGCTTTGGAGAGGGTGCCGTTGCTCACGTCGCTCGTGTCGATGTCCAATTGCTGAGGTTCGAGGTAAGCCATAAACTTGTCCTAAAAAATGAATATAAATCATGTTGATCGAATACTGTTTTATAAAAATACTCACGGCATCAGCGGTACAAGCATTATTCGCCATCTGCCTCGTCAATGTTTTCAAAAATGCAGGCTTGTCTGCCTCTTCGTCCATAGCGAACGAATACAGTCTCTCTTTCATATCGTCGTTGTTTCTGCAGACCAAACTGAACACCTTCTGGCAGTCCTCAGTCTCTTTGATGTCTATCACTCGCTTGATAGTATTGAGAGCCATGAGCTTGACGTGCTTGTAGGGCTTCGTGATGGGTTTGTTCTGGAGGCTACCTGTTCGAAAATCTATTTCCAAATAAGATTCAATGTGTGTTTTCATTTAGTTATTACTGATCATTTGAAACCATTTTACAGTTAGTTACTGTTCATTAGTTGTGTGATTCATTAGGTGCAGTAATTTACGTAAGAAGTCCGGAAAATACTGTTTTCCTACGACCTCATGGGAAAGTAATGTATATCGGAAAGAGGCTTATATCACAAGCGTGCGAAATATTTTCGGCACAGGCACGGAATAGTTATTTTTGTATCTAGTGCGCGAAATGCTACTTTGGTGATCGAGAACTGATTTTTTTTAACGAGGCGCAGCCGAGTTGAAAAAATAGTCGAGATCACCAAAGTATTTCGCGCATGAGATGCAAACAAAATTTTTTCTACAAACGTCAAAAATATTGTTCTTAAATAAGTAATATGCTTAGCATAATATGAAAAATAGTATTGAACTGGCCTAAACTGTTTTTCCAAATCAAGTAATTACTGTAACTATGGAAATAAAATGAATAAATGATTCTTTGGATTTTTGCTTGATTGAGGAAAATAAAGATTAAAATATAAAAATCCCATATAGTTTATACAAGCAGTGTGCGAAGTAAGTATTTCGCACCCTACTTCACGCACGGTGTCATGGTAACGAAGGAAAATGAAAAAAAGGGTCACTTCGCATATTGTTGTCAATGCGCGAATCCTGTCATTTTTTGACGTTTGTAGAAAAAGTAACTTCCGCACGCTCCATTAGCTCAGTTCGTAAAGCAGCGGGACGTATTGACTTCTGACGAAGAGTACGCGGGTTCGATACTCGCCCGCAGATACTTTTTTATCATTATGATATTGAAAAAATTACACTCTTCAAATAGATTGCTTCAAATATTTTGTATTTAAAAGTAATTATTAAAAATAAATGAAGTTCTCAGTCGGACTATTCATTAAATTTTCTCGGACATTAGATTGTTAGATAGTAACTTCTTGCACTAAGCCGACGAAATATCCACTTCAAAATATTCTGAATCATCTAAACAAAGCAAAGAATTTTCAAAACGTATGTTCCTTTTCGTTAAATAGTTTCATATATGAATTCCCTGTACCTAGTCTAGCAATCATGTAATCATGTATATCATTTATTTATTATATATAAAAAGCAGGCTTTGAACACTTTATGTCAAACGTCAAAAGTTATTTTGAGTAAATAGTGAATGTTAGGTGCATTAATTGTGCGTGGAGGAAGCAAAAATATCCTCCATAAAAAACCTACCAACAAAATCTTGAAGCAATCTATTTGAAAAGTGTAATTTTTTTTATTTTCCTAAAAAAAAGTTTGCGCGGGCAAGGATCGAACCCGCGTACTCTTCGTCAGAAGTCACGTCGAGTCCAGCTGCCTACCAACTGAGCTATTGGACACATAATATCGTCGGTCCAATGCCAAAGTCACGAATGTGCCTATTTGATGATTTGAGAAAAATGCGTTTCAAAAATTCAAGACGTTGTTAAAAATAAAGATATCAAATATATCATTATTCAATGTTTTACAACAGAAAACTTTCCAATAGTGGTTCAGTAACCCAAAATG
Organism: Chrysolina americana; assembly: GCA_958502065.1. Lineage (NCBI taxonomy): Eukaryota > Metazoa > Arthropoda > Insecta > Coleoptera > Chrysomelidae > Chrysolina > Chrysolina americana. The sequence continues at coordinate 9,051,077 of OY293410.1, forward strand.
ATATCTTTATTTTTAGCAACGTCTTGAATTTTTGAAACGCATTTTTCTCGAAACATCAAATATGCACATTCGTGACTTTGGCATTGGACCGACGATATAACAAGAAAATATATTCTACTAGAATGTATCTTGATTAGTAATTATTATTATCAAAAATAAAAGATGTCTAATTATAATTTTGGTCTAGTCGGTATTATATCATAAAAACATATTTTGTATTCAACTTGTTATAAAAAATATGTTTATACATAATTTGGTAAAATTATTATGTGGTCGTAGGAAAAATGGTGTACATTACTCGTGCGAAACTGATTTCTCACACTCGTGAGATTTTATATTTCGCTCGTGTGAAAAATGTCACTTTCCGCACTCGTTATGTAATATATAATTTTTTTTTGTAGGAGAAGATAAAATTCTAGGATGAGTAGACGGGTCCGGAAGTCTGCGAGACCAAAAAACGGACGTGTTGCGTACACTATTTTTTCGGCAACCATCCGGAAAGTACATACTTCCCAGACTAGGCCGGAAAAATGCTACTTTCTCAAAGAACAAGCGTCCGGAAAGTGGATACTTGATGGATGGTTGACGAAAAATTACATTACTTGCCTAATTGCTTTACGATAACATATCTGTGATATATACTGTTAAGAAATTTCTGTGGCATTTGAAATAACAAATTCTAAACTCACATTGGGCTTGGTATAATTTATAATTTATCGTTTGATGAATAAAGCAATATAAGTCATTTTCAAAATCCCATAGGAAACACCTTCTTCAGAATTATACAAAAATTCTAAAAATTTAACAATAAATAAACTAATACAATTTGAAAGAGCAGAATTTGCCTACGAATTGACAACCAATTTACAAAAAAGTAATAGTTGTTTCAAAAAAAATCTAAGTTGCATGACTAATATTAGAAATGCAAATAACTTTCATTTGAATAATATTCATTCAAATAGAGGCAAAAATTATCCTATTTCTCGTTCTATAGAATCATTCAACAAACTTTCTAATGAAATGAAAAAATCAAAGTCAATAAATAATTTTTTGAAAAAACTCAAACGAAATTTGCTGTCATACTGATGTTCATCAATATATAAATATGCAAACTTGTTATATTTGTTACTTTTTATTCATTTTGAAATTGTTAAAACTCATCTTTATATTTAATGTATTATCTTCCTTACACCAGAACTTGTTCTGTCTGGAAGATGTATTTTCAATAAAGAAAAAAAAATCTATTTATTTTGTGGAAATTGATGATGAATGTAGGATAGAGAAAATAATATCTTTTGTCTAAGTTCCACTACTATTTTTATTGTTACGACCGGTTTTATTAAAACATTATCATGTAAACTATACTCTTACATCAGGTATTCATTATATATAATGATAAAATAAAGTAATTATGTTCGGTAGGTAGGTACAATGAAACCTTACCCGAGATATCAAAAATTTGTATCTGAAATATCATTAACATAACACATATCAAGACATTTCTGAGTAGAATTCAACATAATTAGTGAAGTAGGTGTCTGTGGGGATGGCTAATTATCAAAATTTAAAAGAGAATTAGTTCTAGTGGTCATTGAGGGTTTTTAAGTTAGGATTTTTATTCAATTTATTTTTTTGGAGTTAAAGAGTCTAAGGGCCGATTGCACCAACTCCGCTTAGTGCTTTAAGTGACGCCTAAATTTATGAATCCGACAGAATGTGAAATCACTGATATATTTGACATATCATTGAACACATTCTATCGGGTTCATAAATCAAAGCGACACTTGAAGCACTAAGCGGAGTTGGTGCAATTGGCCCTTATTTAATATTATTTATTCAAATATAATTTAATTGAAATTGAATGTGATTTTTTATCTTTTGAGAACTATGATTCATTTCATTTATGAATTCTATCTGAATTTTATCAAATTTTCTCATATATCTGGTCTTTTTAGTAACTTCTTTGAGCAAACACAGACATATTATCAAAGACAAAAAAAAACACACATTCTATTAGAATATATCAAAAATACATGATTATCTTACCTCCTACTGTTGAAGGACTTTTCAGGCTGTTGAACGCTTTGGATTTCTTCTTGCACACCTCTAACTGATCCGAGAAGAGGAAGAGAACCAGATTGTTACCTTTGCTGGAAAGTCCTTCAGACGAAGAAAGCTGCACCACTTCTGCTTTTGCTATGAAACAACGATGGGAAGAAACAATGTCAGGCTGCAAATAAACGCGTAAAATCAAATATAAATCATGTTGATTCAATATAAGTACGTCTCAGTAAAAAAAATATTTCAGTTTTCCTCAGAACTCGTATAAAATCTATAAGTACAGTTCAACTCACCGGACAATTATCTATATCGTTGAAAATGTTGAACAAAGTCACTTGGCCCTCAGTTTTCCTTTTGTCTTCATTGATATGCGTCATGACTTCTCTTAAGGCTGCTAAGGCTTGTTCTAAGGCTGGATAGTCTTGATTTGTCTTTTGAGTATTCTTTAAAATGTCTGAAATAAATTATGTACAATGAAAACTTAGAATTATTACATAATCCGATGAAACATTGTTGAGATGCATTTCATATTGATAGCAAATTGAAATGGGATCAGCAACTCAATATGAATTTATTTTTACCAAGAAACCTCTATAGACAAGTTCCAAAAGTAACTCTGAGCAGCATATTTTTCTCTGTATGAACCCATAATGTCTAAACGTGTTGTTGCCACCAAATTATAGCAATTAGAATACTGTTCGGTATTAATTATAGAGATGACCTGCCAGAATTCATTTGGTACACAAAAAACACTAAAATTTGTACTACATACCAAAAAAAAAATATTAAACTTGGAATCTCTTTACAAATTATCCGTATGTTTATTTATTTATTTAAGCCGATTAAAAAAAAATATACTGGTTTGCATTTTACAGAAAACAAAGTTATTCATAAACACCTAACAAGAAATTTCAATGAACTACATCCCAGTAAGGCAACATCTGAAATTGGAAAGAGGTGCATTTTACATGATGGTGTCATAATTTATAATCAATTACCTAACCGTTTGAAAAATATAAAACATCTATCGAAGTTCAAATTACAACTGAAAGAGTACTTCTTAGTTTCTTAATTTTTTAGAATTTTATCAGATTTGACAATTTAATTTAATTTGTATTCATTTATCCTATATACATATTATATAGCGAATTAATCCTTGACTTCCCTGTAAAAACATTTAATGTTTCTTGGGTGAATAAAAAAAATAAAAAAATATATAACTTTTCCCCTCTTCCATAGCATGGAAAATTTAATTTACAAAGTGGGCCATTGAGAAGGAAACAACGGCTGTGTAGGTCTGCAGAACCGAATTATATAAAAACGCTCGGACACGTCAACTACATTTTCGAGGGGGACATCATTCGCATTGAAATTCACCCGAAATACATTTCATCCCTCGGAGCTGTGACCGCCACCCCTACATTTTTAAATGGCAACAATCGGCAAGTGAGAGGTACTTTCCTTCCTAATATCAAAACAAAAATATATTAATTTTATCAATTCCGTTTCGAGATAAAGGAACTGGAAGTTGGGAAATCACTTTTTATTCACTCAATGAAAATAAGATATAACAATTAAAGATAATTACCATTGTCAAGCAATTAAATGATATTACTGTTTACCAACAAATAACAATCTTAATAATGTAAAAAAAGACGTTTTCTCGAATTCGACCCAAATGTGAGTACAACAAAAACATCAGATATTTTTTTTCGTCAAATCGCAATTGTGGATGTTTATCAGTGTCAAACCAATCTTTGATTGAACAACATTAGAGTGAATTACGAGACTGAAGCTGCTGAATATCTTTCCTCAATAATGGTGTATACGATCGCGGAAAGAGTTGAAATAACAATTTTTTTAAGAATGATAAGTGCGATAACCGCACGGCTAATTTGATCAATAAAACGCATCCAGATTTACTTGCTGCTAAAAATACGTTCTAGAATTAGTGCCAAACATTTCGTCATTATGAGCTCTCTGAGTTCAAAAGTCTGATAGAAGTTTATACAATTGTTTGAATTTTCAAACCGCAATAACTTTTGAATAAATGAACCGATTTTAACGCGGTTGGCGGCATTCGACGCAGTTTTTCAAGCTCCATGAAGAATCTTTAAAACACTTTTTTCGGATTTCTTTAAACAACAATAACTTACGAACGAATCAACCGATTCTGACCGGACTGGCGGCGATCGACGTGGTTTTCTGATATTAAGAGCCGATTAGTTTTTAAAATCGATCGATAATGCCGTTTAAAAGTTATTCCTTCTTATGTATTTATTAAATAAAGTAAATAAATAAAAAAATCACATTTGAAAGAAAAAAAATTGTAGTTTTTTTGAGATTTCTCAAAATTTAACGGTACGAATCGGTTCAAATTATATTCAAAATCTAAGTTTGGCCAAGCCAAATAGATAGAGAAAGAGTGAGAGAGAAATAGTAACCCGGAGAGGGAAATATAGGCATTACGCGGCTGCACGCATTAGACTTTATCGACGAATTTTTGTTATTTCGGCTTGTGGAAATCGTCAGATTATATATTTTTCATTATCCTTGAATTATTTCCTTCAAAATAAAATAAAAAAATTTGCCACGCTCGAGAATGTCGAGATGACGTTTTTTTACAACTTTGTAGCCCTCCCCTATCTTTACGTCACTCTCAAATTGTCAGATTAGTAGAATATACACTTTTTAGCATGTAATTGACTCACCCTATCTAAATCTGACGCGAGAATTTCTGATGATTAATTTTTTTTTACTAATCTGACTCTTTATCCTGGACGCGCGGCCTTATTTATGAGGTTCATATTTGGTGGAATGGTGGAGGTACTTAACCGGGTACAAGGTATCCCCCTAAATATTAATCTGCCGCGCTTCAGTAAATCCCAAAATCCCCGCTTGGGCTCCCCTGCTATTAGTTAACTTAACTTAATAGTAAATTAAAAAAGTCCAGCCCAGTAGAAATGAAACGTTAACTCTCTCCGCAAGTGGTCGAAGTATTTATAAAAGTACACCCAAGACCTACATATCTTATGTAAAAAAATGAAATATTTCAAAATCACTCACCAGTTAATAATAAACTTATGCTACCAAGCCTCTGCACGGGTCTCATCATCAGCTCCTTGAGGCTCTGCCTTCCGCATTCGTGTCTCGTCTGGCAAGCTTTGAGAAAAGCGTGGAACCTTGGTTTGTTCTGATCGCACTGACACAACACCTCTTTCATTTCCTCGAAATAGTTTATGTACGGCGGATACGCTTTCAGAAGTTCCGTCGAGAACTTCACGATTATACTGCCGATGCAACGCTCCTCGTTCCAGTGGGCCAACGTCCATCTGAACTCGTCCAACATTTTGACGTGAGTTTCGTATATGGGAGGCAGCTTGCCAAAAATTAGATTCAGTTCTGTGTTGTTCAGTAAGGCTTCTTCGTCCGGCATTTCTTCGAGATGCTTTTTGAACATCTACAAATCGATTGAACGTCAAATAAAAAATTTTCACCATTAAAAAATCATTAAAATTTATTCATTCATTTTGTAACCCCTAATTGCCTAAATATGCACCCTCAAAGTAAACAACGTGTGCTGTCTGATGGATTAACAACTATGACTCATCGCCGAGAACTAGCTTGAATAAAATCGGTGGCTTCTATCCGCTTCTAGAGCCATCTGTATGAGTCGATGGATAGTCCCGATAAATCGAGAACTGTGAAAAGAATCTGCTTACCAGTATATAACACCCTCGACATAAGGGGGCGGGCAGATATAGACGCAGAGAGTTGCAGATATAGTTCGAGAGTCCGCAGACAGGGAGCAATAGTGAAGATAAATTTAAATAGTAACTGTGATATAAATTATTGTTTAAGACGAAGTTTTGAATAAATTACCAAAATTAGTTGACAGGATTTTTTCTACAATTCATTTGGTACAGCTACAAGTAAATAAATCTCTAAATGGTACAGAATTTTTTTCCATGAATGCATTGAGATTTTATATTAATCACACTGATCAATCAAATAATCCAGTATTCAATTTATTGCAGAACACTCTCAAAGAGAGAAGCGTATGAAATTTTTGTTTTTGTGATCCATATTACATCAAAAATTAGCCTGTATGAATAACCGTTTTTTTTTTTCATGTTCAGTTGATAATTTTGGGGATTTCTACACGAGAGAAGAGTAAGCAATTTATTTTTCGTGGATTTATTAGCCCAAATTGACAGAAAAACCACTTTACATTATAAAATCATTCATATTTATTTAGAACATTTAAAAACTTGCAAAACTAGAAAACTACCGGGCAATAATAGTTATTAATGTATCAAGGGGATTATAAGGGCCTTAATTACCGATGGCAATTGCCTGTGGTTATTAAGGCTCATTAATTCCCATGTTACATAGATAATATAATTTCTGACCAATTTCAATTAAAAAAATTACATTTTTGAAACGGAATAAATGTACCTATTCATCACCTTTCCGCTATATTTGAATCAGGTACCGTTGATTATAGGAATTTTGTTAATGCTAGGTTGTTGCTGTTACTTGTTTATGAACAGAACTTTGTTATCAAGCCGTGTTTGCGTTAAACGCGTGTTTTCTACCCCAAATATAAAGGGGGGATAATAAAAAAAAAACTGAAAAAGCAAGAGAATCGTTGATATATCTGGAGTGGCTGACACGGAAAGATGTTATGCCAAACGATGCCACTGAAACCGTATTTCTGACATATTATCATGAAATGGTAAGGTATTTTCTATGTTTTCGGCAGATTTGGTAGTAATTGTGTTCATTCGTTGCAGTCAGACACGTATAGTCCGAATTCTTTATGGACTTAATGATCAATGCTGAAATCGATGGTGACATATAAGAATCGAGATATCACCAAGTTCAATGAACTAGAGGCTTTTTTGAAACGGAAAAGTAATAGTTTTAAGCCAAAAAAGTCTGCCGTTTTATATCTTAAAGAAGTCATCAGATTTCTAAAGAACGTTCCTAATGAAATTCATTTATTGCACAATGCTATTTTTTTCTTATTTTCCTTTTTGTGAGTATTTATTTTTCTTTTTTTTATAGGTTGTTTTGATTATGGGTTATAGAGGACCGGGATACCGCTGTGGTAGTGAACTGATGAATGTACCGGAAAGTAAAACTGGTGTATCCAGGAAATTTACAGTTGTGGATAAAAAAATGTTATCCGCTTTGCCTTTATCAATACTTTATACGTCTTCGCGTCTTGAAGGTATTGAACGATTTTTTTGAGCTTCCTTCAAAATAAATGTACAGGGTGTCCCAAATTCAAGCTTTATCATTGGGATCTCGGGAACTAGAAGGGATACGAGGTCAATTGCAAACAACTTCTTTCAATATCATTTTTTGATATTTTGTATAGTAATGCCACTTTCTCCGTAGTGAAATTAGAATATCGGCCGATTCCCGCTTGACCGCACGCCACTGATAAAAATGGCTATGCGCATATTTAGTCTAACTGAATGCACCAACTTTTATGTAGAATGAAATTTTCTGAGAAACCATTAGTTAAAAAGTTTCCCATATGGTTCGAAGTTTTTGGGGGACACTGTAATATTGCGGTCAGAAATAAATGATTTTTTTAAGTCTTTGGCATGAATGAATGAATGAATCAATTAATCACCTTCACTATAATTCACAAGAAATAAAACCCACTTACAGTCATGATTGTATGTAAAATATCCACATAGTTACTCTCAGTCTGCAGCAACTCCAGAAAAACTTGATGTCTCTGGGTCAACCCCTTTCGGGGCGTCTCAGGCAACGGTTCCGTCCCTTCTAAGATCTCCTTGGTGGGACTGGTGGTGCAGTCGAGGAACGAACCGGACACAGACAACAGACCGGCATCGCTGATCGAAGATCTCCTTTTATGAAGCGCTGGAGATTGGGGTTGAACGAGGGAGGAGAGCGTTTCGTGGAGCCGTTTTCTTTTTCTTCGGCTGCCTCCGCTGCTGGGGGTGGGCACGTGGGAATCCCTTCTGCCGGCGGGTGAGAGAGCTTGATCTCCTCGCTAGAGAGTATGGAATATAGTTATCACAAAAATTTTCATCATCATCAAGAAATATCATTCTTTATTTTATAAGCAACTAAATCTATATTTCTTTATGACGGCATAAACTAAGTTTTTACTTACTGTTCACAGTATGTAAAGTGATACATTTTGGATACCTTTTCATGACAGTATGTAAACCAAGTTTTACTCACCGTCCACAGTGTGTAAACCAAGTTATACTCACTGTTCACAGTGTGTAAAGTGATGCCTTTCAGATATCTTTCCATGAAATTTTGTGAGAAGTTTTTACCCACTTTACAAACTGTGAATAGTGAGTAAAACTTCGTTTACACACTGTGGAAATTGAGTAAGGCTTGGTTTACACAGTCATGAAAAGGTCACTTTACACACTGTGAAAAGTGAGTAAAAACTTAGCTCGCACACTTTCATGGAAAGGTATCACTTAACACACTGGGAACAGTGAATAAAAACTTTGTTTACATACTGTCAGTGAGTAAAAACTAGTTTATTTACACAGTCATTGAAAGGTATCTAAAAGGTATCACTCTTCATACTGTGAACAGCGAGAGTAAATCTCAGCTTACACAATTTCATGGAAAGGTATCTAAATGGTATCATTTGACACATTGTGAAAAGTAAGTAAAAACATGGCTTACACAATCTATGAAAAGGAATCTAAAATGTATCAGTTTACATACTGAAAATTGAGTAAAAATTTAGCTTACAAACCATCATGGAAAGGTATTACTTTACACACTATGAACAATGAGTGAAAACTTGGCTTATTTTCACTCTGTCAATAAAAAGTATCTAAAAGGTATCACTTTAAACACTGTCATAAAAAGGTATCACTTTACACATTGTGAAAAGATAACTTGCCATGAAATTGAGGAATCCAAGTTTTTACTCACTTTTCACAGTGTGTAGGTACCTTTCAATGCCAGTGTGTGAATAAACTAGGTTTATTCTGACTGTTTACAGTGTGTAAAGTTATACCTTTCAATGAAATTGTGTAAACTGAGTTTTTACCCACTTTTCAGTTTGTAGATATCTTTTACTTTCATGGTAGTGTGAAAAGAAACAAAGATTTCAATCCCTGCTCACAGTTTGTAAAGTGATACGTTTTAGATAACTTTTCATTAAACCAAGTTTTTACTCACTGTTCATAGTATGTAGAGTGATACCTTTCAATGACAGTGTGTAAAAAAAACTAGTTTTTACTCACTGTTCAGTGTGTAACGTGATACATTTTGGATACCTTTTCACAACTATGTGTAAACAAAGTTTTTATTCACTGTTCCCATTATGTAAAGTGATACCTTTTAGATATCTTTTCATAAAAGTTTGTCAACTAAGTTTTCACTCACTGTTCACAGTGTGTTAAGTTTTATCTTTCAGATACCTTTTCATGACAGCGTGTATGTCAAGTGTTTACTCACTTCTCACAGTGTGTAAAGTGATACCTTTTAAATGCCTTTCCATGAAAGTATTTACACTAACTTTTTACTTACTGTTCACAGTGTGTTAAAAGTTACCTCTTTTAGTTCAAGTGAGTAAAAAAACAACCAAAAGTTATTTTTATATGATGTACATACGTTTATCCATTCTCAAAACAGATATTATTTGCATTATTCAAATATAAATTTAAACAAAAATTTTAGTATTTGTATTGGTAGAAAAAAAGCTATGTGTAGTCATCAAATTTCAGTTGTTGTTTCAGTGATTGAGTGGGTATTTTCAGGAAAAAATCATGGATTTTTATTTGAAAATTCGTCAAGTTCAATAACCATGTTATTTTTAATAGAATGAAAACATCGATAGACTCACATAGCGAAAAAAATTACTCAAGATTCAGAATTTCTGCAATTGAAAAATGAATACGTTTCTGTTCATCCCGTTATTGATTTTTGTACTGTTTTTAACTGACCAACATTATATTTGAAACAAAATACTACTTAATAACCAATTGTGATAAAACAGGAAATTGTGATAAGATAAAACAGGAAAAACGGATACTAACGTTTCCGCCTTTTTTGATTTAAAAATTATTATTGTTTTTTAAACTTACGTCATCATAGAGAAATTCTTTCTCGAGGACGCTGATATCCTTCTGCACCGACATCCAGAACCATTCCGCCTTGACCACCCATGCTCTTGGCGGTCCATCCGGCCTCTCCACGCCCGAGGCATCGTCCACCACCTAAATTATGGAAAAATTTAGAATGTATAAAAAAGCACAGTTTTAGAACCTTTTCGAATTTTCATTTTCTAGATTGTAGTCAGGCTCGCCTAAAAACAACAGCATACATTTTCGAAAAGCATGCAATATTATGCGACTAAAAGTTGCGAAGGAAGCTACTGAATGATCAACGTTGAATGCTTTTCGAAAAAATCAAACAGAATTGCACACAACTGTGATAAAAATAACCTGAGGTGTGTGCAATTCTGGAATATGGTAGTAAAAATTTCCTTTCAACTGAAGAGGTTGAACAACTCGAAACTCGTGGTTTTTAGTCATTATTTGGTAAATAAAAAAAAACAAAATGCCAAAACGCTTTTATTGTATCAAAACTTTGTGATAACAAATCCTAATTCGAACTTACTTTATGAAAAAACTTTTTTGCTGTTCATAATCCTATCACGCAAAAGTTAACCAACAAACTACTGCGACCTACACCTCCTCAATGTCCTAGTGAGTTTGCAGGTACTGGTAGTAGTCTCTGCAGTAGTATATTCACTATTTTGAAGAAAATTGAATATCTTTATGTCTTTAACAACACCATAAAGAAGCTAGGGTTGTTAGAAGGAATGGTATTGATTCCACAATCAACCAAATGTAAATTGGAGTACGATAAAGTTCTTGCTGATAAATGTCGAATGGTTGTGTGGATTTTAATTAGTCAAGAAATTATTTAAAAGACGAATAATAATATTAAAAAACAGTTCAAAACAAATGAAATTCTCAAAAAAGTGCAATATCAATGAATATGTTAATTTCCCCATTGAATTTTCCACAAGTATTTTATTCTGGATACCCGTAAAACCTAAGTAAGTTGGTTAGGTAAAATCAAGAACTTTCATTATATCATGTGACAGAATGTAGCTATTGAAAAGATTATCAAAACTTATTTTTCTAACCATGTTACAGCAATATTAGCTCGTTAACAACTAAAACTTGTTTAATTATTATCAAAAGTCTATACCATAGTTCTAGAATCTTTGGTAGTGTTCATTAAGACCTAACATTACACGATATAATTAAAGGATATTGGATTTTTTTGGTAATCTATAAAATTAACTGAAAAATAATCTTGTCTGTTGTCTTTGAAAGGTTCGTAGCTATTATCAAGGCATGAGGAATTTTGAAGCCTGTAATTGACGTGCATATTATCAAAAATGTATTAAATGAAACGAATAATTTCTTCACACATTCCGCAATGTTGAAAATAAGGCAAATATATGACAGGAAAGAATAACGACTTCCTATTTGAATCAGCTTTCTATAATTAATCCTGTGTGACAGATGTCATTAGAATATTATCGACAAGAATTAATATTTCATCTACATTCGATGTTATATAGTTTTGTGTCTTTAGAAGTTCTTATTCTTCTGACTGTCATATGTTATTGAATCTTCAATTCTAGTGTTAAGTTCAGAAATTGTACTCTTGAAGGAATGTCAAATTGTCTGTAATATGTATTTATAACTTCGGTTTTAAAACTCTATAAAAAAAATTGAAAGCTTTAATAAAGAATATCTTTCATTAATCTATCTAATAATATTAGAAGTGGATATCATTTTATTCATCCATTTTTAATAAAACAAAACCCAGTTATTACTAGAATTGGAATGAGAGCAAACCGCTCTATAAAATCGTGAGATCTCGATTTAACCGTAAATAAATTATATTTTTGCTTTGTATCAAATCAGGCGTTGCCGGTAAAACACATATTAACCAGTTACTTTTGCTTCATTAAAGTATTCAGTAATGGTATTTTGATCGGTTAAACGTACAACTATGATTTCGAAAAATGATTTCAATCACATTTAAAATATTTCTTATTTGTCTCAACGCATAACTTACATGTTCTAGTTCTGAGGATTTCTCATTCACCGATTTCTCTGTGTCTGTGTCAGAAAAGACTTCTACTTGTACAGCATCACACATAACCTCAATAACCTAGTTCACTTGATATGAAGATGATTGACCCCTAAACAATAAAAGGTTGTTCAGATCCACAATGGCAGATATGAGGGAATGTTCTGATGCCTACCCTGAATGTGAGGTAAGTGTAGAACAGAGTAAGAAGTATTCGAATAATCTCTCATATGCAATAAATGAAAATTTCTACAGAACTTTATCAAGAATTGTTTTCAGAATTTATTATTCTATTTGTTCGTCACAAGTTTTTTTTTAATTACGTATTTTGAGTTTTAAAATGAAACTTCAGTAACAAGTCCTTCAGGGCGAAAAATAATAAATAAAGCCACCAAGTAATATAAACATGATTTAAAAAAAATAACGGTCGCGCACTAGTATTTTTTAGAGCGCTACATAAGACTGTGTAATGCGCTTGTAGAAAAAATTTTGATCCCAACTCGAATGGATAGGTCCTTTCCCGCACTCGACTGCTTTGCGTCATTCGAGTAACGGCAGTCGCATGCGGAAAAGGTACTCCTTCCGTACTACTAGCATAAAACAATACAGGATAAAATATTAAATGACTTCAATGAATTTTGTGTGGATTTCGATGAAAAATTTGTTGGAAGTTGATGAGAAAGGGCCATATAATGACGAATTTACATCAAGGCAAACAAAACTTGTTGAATGTAATTTCTATTATGTTAAATACAGATCAAACTTTTACTGAAACGGAAAAAGATGTGACTTTGGATTATTTGAGGAATATTTGTGATGCTGTAGAATACTGCTTTGTATTGAAGCTGAAATGCTTTTAATAAAAGATGAATGAGAATTTATACCTTTGCGTTTCACAGTAGGAATTTTATGTTCAAGAGAAAATTCAGTCTCGAACATTGGAAATTATTTAAAATAATAAAATTTTGTTGTATTGATTTTGTCAACTTGATCCTTTTGGCTCAGAGACAATATTTCATGAAACCCGAACCCACGGCAGCCAACCGTTTAAATTTTATGTAATATTTTCAAGTAAAATCTATGGACCATCTGCGGCACGTGACCAAGTGGGCGTGTCCTCTTTGGGTGGAGGATAACCTGACTCCATGCAGTTTAAATAAATAAATGGGTTATTGCTATCAAAAATCCAAAAGAACTCATGTATCAGGAGTGTAAGATCTTGGAAAATGTCCATGATCAAAAGTATTTGGAAATGAAAGTTAATAAATTAGATAAGAAGATATGTAATCAAATCATCTATGTATACATGTACCCTGAAATTGTTTCCAGCCGTAAAACGGGTGTATCGTATTGAAGGAATAATTATGTGACTCGATTCTTGCTCTAATTATAAAGCATTTCCAACATGTTATAATATTTCGGATAATCATCTTTATTACAGAATTAGTTTTTAATTGTTTCATTCAAATTACATTTGTGTATTTGAGTAATATTTCACATAATTATCATTCATTTTATATTTGTGTGCTGATGAAGTTATAGATTATTATGAGTGTGTTCTCAAATTTTGTATATTGTATTAATATATATTTTTAGTTTCTGAAAGAGAAACGGCAAGTGAACAAGCTTGGACCCGGTATAGGAATATGCCCGAATTCATGTTTCAATATTGCTGCACAAAATGCTGCACTGGACAGAAAATAAATCTTCAAAAATGATGCTAGTGATTTCAAACATTTCATTTTCTTTCAATACTTTCAGCTTTATTCTTGACGTGTCCTCAAAAAAAATCTATTTGTGTCAAATCAGGAGGACTCCGAACGTGAAGTTTAACTGTAAATATTGGTAAAGAGGGTTGCAGAGGTGTCCACCTGTTACAGGATTTTGTTTCAAATTCAAATCTTTGAAAAGTATTGTATCTGTTCCTAATTATATCTACATGGTACATGAAGATCTTGAAGTTTCAAAGAGCCAAAGGCAACCTTAGTCCAATAACCACAGACAAATTCGTGCTAAAACTGAAGGATGAATTGTAACACTATGAAACTTGGCACATGACTTCTAGACATCATGTTTTGTTGAAAAAAAAATGTTTACCAAAATATCAGGGACGAAATACAAAAAATTTTTGACTTCAATTTAATAAAAATAAAATTTGGAGTTTTCTCGGAAAGTAGAAAGGCAAGTAGTCCTGTAATAAATTGAATATCTGCCATTGTAGACAACAGGTGAGATTTTTTTTGAGATTTTGGATAGGCCTCACATCTCATTCATGAACATTAGGAGTATTGTAGAATCCGCCTCAAAATCTACAAGGTCTTCATAATTGCTTTCGAAACTTTATGCAAATAAGTAGTTTCCACGTTTTTAATAGTTTCGGTTGATGCTTTAGAAATTGTTCTGAACGGTCGATTTCTTTCCTGTACACATTTTTTGGACAAAGATCAAACAACAATGCGAGGAACCGAAGCTTTCTGAACTGTTCCTGGGTTTACTTGGACCTTTTAGAACATGAGTGTGTATATCAGTCGACATTTTTTATGTACTTTGACGACCGCCAGTTCATCAAGATTTCGGCATGAGAACCCTCTGCTCACAGAAATCAATGTTTCCAGCCCTGCTGAAGTGAAAAGACACCAATCCTGGCAAAATATATCACTATTGCAAATAATACAAATTCCTCCGTTTTGTGACATCCTACAAACGCATTTTTTGAGATTCGATCATTTAAATCTACGCCTGTGTTCTCTCTTATCCGATCGGCTTTTATTTCTATAAACATTTTCTCAAAGCAACTCAAAAAAATTATATATTATTATTTATAAAAATATATTGAAAACGTATTTCTTCATATAATTGTCCTGAACAGGAGAACTAGGGGAGAGAATATTCTCTTGACCTAGTTATTACCTCAAAAAATACCTATAGGAAAAATTTCCACATAACAAATGGAATATAACTTCTTTGGGAGAGAGAAAGTTGTGATATATGCACTTGACAACACTCTTGTTCTTTGCCAGATTTTTATTTGAGTTCCACCCCCGGATTTTCGGTAAACAATTTTTTTTCGTGTATGACATGGTTTCAACAACTTACATGCCAAAATTGGTGGTGTTACATCCGTTCCTCGTCTCAAAAACTGACTTGACTGGACTACCTCATATTTATCAACTTCAAAGAAGCTCTAATATTAGTTAATCCCTTGTTAGTTTCCGTTTTAAAAATACGGCTGCTTCATAATTTACAATGAATTAGTCAACTATCCATTACGTACATTCTGACAAAACACTATGAAAGGAAATTTTTACCACCAAACAGCAAAAAGGACAGAGTGAAATGAAGTTAGTACCGCAACAGCAGACACAGCAGAAGTTCTCCTCTTCGCCCTGCCATATTCGCTGCTAAGCTCACAATTGTTAGTGGTAAGAGGATTCAAGGAAATATCAGGGAAACAGCTGGCGTTCATTTTCTCCCTGCCGTCGACATCGCTAGGTTCTCCGAAAGACAACTTCGTAGCGTTGAGATCAGAGTTCTTCCTCGATTTCCTACTGAATTTGGAGGAACTGAAAGTACGCGAAAACAAGTTTTTCTTCGAGCATTTCGCCAAACTCCGAGGAGTCGACTCGTTTTCGTTGTAATAACTCAAATTCTGTATGGTGTCTACGTTAAAAATACCCGAGCTCGATATAACACTCTCGTTCAAACTCTGACTGAAGACAGAGGCGTCGATTGTCCTTCTACGGTTTGAAAAATAGTTGATAGGCGTTTTGAAAAATTCGGAAACCTTCTTCTTGCGCTCGCTGTAGCTCCTATCTCGTTTTCTCTTAGCTAATACTGTCGGCTGATCCGGAGAAAGAAACTTCCTCTTGCGCTTGTGGGGCGTAATCGAATCAAACGATTGATCGAAACAGATACTGTTCCTGTTGCTATTATCGTCACGCGAGTGTTCGTGCAACGTTTCCAAGCAAGCTACGCTTTGGCTCGCTTTGAAACAATTGCTCAGAGTGAGATTATTGCCGGCGCCGTTTTGATGGGAAGGAGTTCTGGGAGTTTTGGGGGCTTTAGTTGGAGAGGTTTCTTGCGGAAAGGTTTCAGACGAGGTTGTCTTGGCGGTAGGGGAGAGTGGTGCGCTAGCAGCTTCTAGTGTGTAGACTTCTGCATTTTCCATTACCTAAAACCCATTACCGTGCAAGTTTACTGTACTCGAATCATGATCAGTTTGTCTGTTCATGTGGATAAAATCAAAATAGAGAAAATCAGCGGAATATTTCTGAAGAAATCTGATAATCTAAAAGCCTCACACGAAACCATAATTATGGGAAACTGGCTCTCGGTCAAATTGGCTGAAATTGTACTAAGTTTTAGTACCACGGGTCTTTAGGAAAATGTGTGAGTTTAAATGGTTTTGTATTTTTCGTTTCTGAAATACAGTGTGTAAAAGCCAAATGGATTAATTTAATTTTTTCGGTTACTGTATATATTTATAAGAAAATCCCGAAATAAGTCAGATTTGAATTATAAATTGACATTCTTCAAAATGAAAATGCGACCCCTACCTCCAACCCCCTTCGAATGATAGGTACAACCCCAATTTTTGAATGGGTAGTGTAAGCTTGTGATATATCGTTTGAAAGGACTATTCCTTTCCTATTCAAAAATTGTATCGCTCTCAAGTTTATTGCAACAATTAAGATAGAACAAATTCGCTACAATACAATCAAAAACCAAAACGTAATGCATAACGTGATAAAATGTAAAATACTAAAAAGAACTATGAATGTTAATGAAGTAGATGTTCAAAATGTTCACCGCGAACGTCTTGGCAACATCCAAATCTTAAATAAAACTGTCTTCTAACATTATTTAACAGATCAAGCGTGATCGACATAATCGCAAGCGTTATTCGTTCTTTTAAGTCATTTAAATCAAATGGTTCGGTTTTGTACAAAATGCTCTTCACATATCCCCATAAAAATAAATCTAATAATGTAAATTCAGGTGATCGCGCTAGCCATTCAATCGATCCTCGCCTCCCTATCCACCGATTGGAAAATATTGTATCGAGGTACTGCCGGACATTAAATTAATAATGTTGTGGTGGTCCATCCTGCTGAAACCATATCGTATTCACTGGAACTTGAGGGTTTCCTGGATCAGGATATGAATTTGTCAAAGTTGGAATGACATCACTTTGAAATAGTGCCAAATAATGATCGCCATTCAAATTGCCCTCAATGAAAAAGGGACCAATGATATGCCCAAATATTAATCTTTTGATGATATTGCCTGGGTTTCTCTATCATCCATTGAGAATTTTCCGTTGACCAGTAGCGGCAATTTTGCCGATTAGCATGACTGATAAGTGAAAAAGTACACTCATCAGAAAACATAACGTTCCTTATGGGTATTCATGAGTAGGTTTGAAACAGTTCACAAGTCCCGAGAATTTGGATCAGGTATGTGGATGATGTATTTTGTGTTTTCGATGCGGAAAACCAAAATATAGATCACTTCTTTTGCAGTTTGAACAGATAAAATTCACAGTTGATGGACAGTTGCCATTTTTGGATACATCGGTTATCAGGAATTGAGAACGTGTGGAAATAGACATTTATAGGAAACCTACCTAACAGATTCATAACCGCTGGTTCTAACCACCACATTCAGCACAAGATGGCAAGTTTCAATTTCCTTGTCCATAGGGCATTGGGCTTCCCACTCAGTGATGAACGTTTTCGGAAAGAAATCAGAACAATATTCTCCTAACATAATAGATAATATGTTGAACAAGAAAAGGTTTAAATGTCCTTAAGACAAATTACTGCACTAGATCAACTCAAAGATAACAAAATATTCATAAAAATTACACACGATTCTCGGCTTACGAGAGGTTTCAACTCTATCTTCCGGGATGTAAACCTTCGCTTGTACATAGCGGTACGAACAATCTCCAAATGATAGGCAACCCGAAAGACAAAATTCCAACTTTAGATAGATCAGGACTTTATGAAATTAGCTGTCAAAATTGTGATATTTATTATGGCCAAACCAAGCGATGTACGAATGTACGTTTTCGTGAACATTTAGCCCATGCTGAATATTAAAGGGAAAATAAGTCGAGTGTTGCTGATCATTTACTAGAAACTCATAAAATCAATTTTCAAAATTTAAAATAAGTGAAACCCGTTAATGATTATAGAAAATTGGATTGTTAATAACAATTTAATTTAGTTGTAATTATTCCTGACTGTAGGTTTTTTACAAGTTAGGATCAACTCCTGTTTCATATTATTTTAATCATAACAATTGGATAGATATAAATTTAAATGATTTGGTACTAATCCTCAGTTGAGTAATCCTAGTGATGAAGTTAACTTTGTTAAAGAAATGCACATCTAGGAATGAAATTACTAGTGTGGTGAAAGGGAAAACTTCTTTTGTTCACATGCATTAATGAAACACAAAATGAAAATATTATGTTGATTGAATTCATTGAGTTCATTTGGTGGGAGAAAGAAGTCATTTCCCTCTATATTATTTTCTACTTCTATTTTTGACGTTGTATTCCTTTCAACTGCCTGCCAAACCTTTTATCTGAGCATAAAAAAATCATATATATTTTCGGAGTCTGCATGAAATTTTGCGTATATAGTGCGGATTGCAAGTGAATCTGGCGATTTTGTATTTTTCATGAATTTTAGGGGTCTACCCCTTTGGACTTTTTTCAATTTCTCGAATAATTTTACTTTATATCGAATGAATCGAAATTCACAAATTATACTAATTTGATCATTCTGAATCGATTAGCGTTCGCAGAATTGCTCTATCTTCAACCGTTCCCGAGTTGAAGAGTTCATCTGGAGTATTTTTGGCGTTGTATTCCATTCAAATGCCAAACCTTTTAAATGAGCATAAACAAATCATATATTTTCGGAATCTGCATGAAATTTTGCGTATATAGTGCGGATTGCAAGTGAATCTGGCGATTTTGTATTTTTCATGAATTTTAGGGGTCTACCCCTTTGGACTTTTTTCAATTTCTCGAATAATTTTACTTTATATCGATCGACTCGAAATTCACAAATTATACTAATTTGATCATTCGGAATCGATTAGCGTGCGCAGAATTGCTGTATCTTTAACCGTTCCCGAGTTAAAAAGTTCATCTGGAGTTCGACGGAGTCATTTTCCTCCATATTTTTTTACTTCTATCCGTGGAATTTTTGACATTTCATTCCTTTTAAATGCCGAACACTGACAGAAAAAGAAACTGAATCACAAAGATACTTTATCTTCTGTTTAATCAACAGTACCAATAAATCACTTTTTTGGAGTAAAAACCCATTTGTCAATTGTTTTCATTGTAGAGGTATTTTCCAAAATTTTAAAAATTCATATTTCCGTCAGAGGAAGTTATCAAGAAACAAAATACATTTCAATCGACTACAATAGACTGAAACTATGATGTCTTACCAAACTATGCCTGTTTTGTTCAGGAATAGTGCTAGAAAAAAATCCGAAAAACAATCTTTTTGAATATGCCCGGTATAGACCCTAATGTACTATCATTAATAAAACTACAATTACACAGACATGTTAACGACTTTTGATAAATACATTTATATCCTGAATTCGTCTTATTTCTACCAACAAAACAGTTTTTTCCATATAAATCATACCCAACTACGGCGTTTTTACGAACTTTGACCGATTATATCTTAGAAACGACACATACAAAATCATTCAGATTTGGACATTTTTATTATGATCCATGTTACTACAACACAAATTAATTTCATCCAATTTAACCTAGAGCCAATTTCTAATATGTTTTCGTGCGGAATCCTTTTTACAATTGAGTAATTATCAACTGTATGTTCCTATTTTTGAGGCTTTCAGAAGTAAGAAAATGTTTTTTCGAAACTGAGTGATGTCAACATGCTGAACTTTTCAGTCTTATCCTGAATCAGCCTGATCTCGGACCCTGACGTAAATATTTAATGATAAAATTCCTCAACTGTTCATCAGTTGTTGAGGTTTGCTTCCCAATTCTTCATTTTTTTACAAGTCGTGAGGTTAAGGAATGAATAGTTCAAATACAATTATTAAATAATTGTTGAAACAGACAGACTGATCAAAGACTAAAAGCATATCATACCAACAAATAACATGAAATGGAGAAACATCTGATTCACTTACCCAGGTAAAATAGCAACATACACACAAAATTAAAACAAAAATGAAAATAAATGGTGTAATTATGATGAATGTACCAAACTGTTAAATGAAATCTGGATGAACAGAACTGGTTGATATTATTAATTCATTTGCCTTATCTGAGTTAGATAGGAACTATATACTTATTTTGCTTTGCCATAAATTCTTGAAGTTGGAAACCACAGGGGATTATGTGGTATTACAGTTTTGAGTAATTGGAAAATTTATGAAACCGTAATGTTACTTATCAAGTAGTTAAAAAAAATAAGTCAGGTGATGAATCAAATTAAAACTACTTAATTAGACCTTTTGAATATTTTCTAACGTTTTCAAAGTCAACAGAATTTTATTCAACAATATAAATCAAAATTTTTGGGTTTTTCAATCTATAAAATACGATTATAATATTTTTTATTTCAAGATGTATTTATAATAAAAAAATATATATCTTATGAAACATAGCCAATGTCCCCCCATACACTGCTGTGGAAATTATTTAGGATATCATTCAATACTATTTCTGTTTATGGTATGTATATTCTGGAGCTACTATAAATTAGCAAAATCGTTATCTTTTTAAACAACATAAATCTAGTCATATTAATTATAAGAGAATGAAAACAGATTATCTTATTAAAAATCGGGTAATCGGCGCCAGAAATCGAATGTTTCTGATTGTTCTAGTAGTAGTAGTAGTAGTATTTGAATTTATCAACATTTGTCAAATAGCCATCGGCCTAGGTCCTTCAGCCTCATTAGGAGTAGCACTGTTAATCTTTTAAAATGTGAGATAACTCATCTGAAAGTAATAGTGCCACATGGATCTTATCCTGGACCATTTCATTCAAAAATATATAAGGTGCTTATGCAAATAATACTAATTTTGGTAGTTTGAAAAAGAAATATTTCTTGATACAATAAAGGTTGGTAAGATTATATCTTGTTTAAGAAAAATAATCCTGAAAAAATTGAAAATTACAGACCTAACACTATACCTTCTGGATTCTCATTTTTTTTTAATACTGCTACTTAAGACAACTCATTTGTTTTCTAAAAAAAAACAGCCTTCTTAATGATCAACATGGTTTTAGGCATTCTATTTCCACAAATACAGCCTTTTAATGCTGATTTCATAGACCCTGGCGACTGTCCTGTTGAGATCTTTTGTGATCTCAGTAGGGCCTTTGAGAGTGTGAACAATGAAATATGATAGGACAAGCTGTTTGATATTGGCATAAAGAGACCTCCACTTGTTTAGATTCCATCATAATTTTTGTCCAAGTGAAGGCAGTTTGTCAACATTACCCACACATATGATAGAGGGAATACAAATTTATTACCACCACTTGTGGACTGAACTTGGGCCACAGGGATCAATATTAGGCCCTATGCGGTTTATTCTTGATATTTATGAAATAAGTAGTGTGTCACCCCATGCTAGTTTTCCACTCTACACAAATGATGTCTGTGTTATTGTACGAGAAAAAAATTATGACAATATAGCTGTCAAAAATAAATATAGTAATGAACTCTCTCAGAGCTTCTTATAACTCACATTATTTAAATCCAACTAAAACTGATTTAGTAAGATTCCATACAAGCCAAAGATATGACCAGATTTACAGAATCTGCAAACATTGATAGAAAACAAAGCAACATTTTTGGGTGTATCTATGGATGAATATTTCAACTTGAAGAGACATTGCTTGAATATTGTTTGAAGCTATTTTTTCTTACATTTCTATTCAGAAATATCTGATCTTCATTGAATAAACAACAGCTTCTAAACTACTTTGCCCAAGTAGACTCGCGCAGTTTTTTTATGGGGAAAATCGAGTACTTATTTCCATATACATAAAAAAATTACATTGGATAAAATACCAAGGCAAAGAATTAAAAAAACATAAATTTTTTGGGATATACTAATTTATAAACAAGTATATCCAGGACGTGTGCTTTCCCAAACAGTTTAATTTGAAAATAAATTATTTAAAGTTATTTCTTAGCATGAATTCAAAAAATTTACAACGTGATTGAATGATCAAGTGATTCAACGTGGAATTTCTTGTCTTATTCCACTTTTATGAGAATTGTTATGTCCAGAATATACTCAATCATAATACCAAAATTTTTTAATTATTTTGTCACAATACCAACATTTGAAGGCCTGATTTCATAATGAGCTTAAAGTATTATTTAGTTTAGATAGATATTAGACTGTGACTACCAAAATTGTGTTGCAGCTGGTAGCCATTTAAACTAAAGTACTTTAAGCTTATTACGAAATCTGGCCCAATTTATTTTGTAAATGAAGTTGTGAATTCAACACCTTTCAAGTATGAATATAAAACTCTTGGCAAAATCCACACAAAACAGAATTCCTATATGTAATATACAGCAATGAAATGCATATTTTTTTTGCTAAAAAAATGTTTCAAACTAAAACGGTTACAACCTTTTATTTGAAGGATGATTCTAGCTGAACAAATCTATCATCTAGCAGAAATTTAATGTACGCACCAAGCCCACAACAATAATGAGTTAGACGAGGGAAAGCAACGAATTCAATCATCACTAATAACTATTAAAGACAACTGAAAACTTACCACATGGGTACAATTCGGATCATCGATGGTTGTGACTATTCCACCATTACACAAGAGCACCTCGGCCATATGATGTTCTTCTTTCTCATCAAAACCTACAAAACATACTTTGGCTCCATGGAATGGCTTTAATTTATTTTCTGCCTGAAAAATAATTGCATTTTTTGAACCACTGTTTTGTAAAGAAACAATCGTATCACTATTCTGTAATCAAACTGTTGATTTTCACTTTTTGAAGAATTGTGTACTGATTCATATAATTTTCAAAAACATAGAGGTAGATTAAATAATGGTCCCAAGTTTTCCATCAGTTCTGTGTTACTGTAAGTTAACAGAAAAAGGTTCCAACAACGATAATGAAGTTGGAGGTTACTATTAAGAATCTAGAACCCTTTACTGTCATCATCACTCTGCAGAAATAATTGAGTTTGAATCACTCAAAAAAACTGCCACACTGTTTAAATTAGTTTGCAGTGAGGTATAGAACTCTAACAAGAACAATTCAGAGCCAAATTAAACATTATCAAATGTAGAGGGCTCAAAATAAATCTAAGGAATTTTGCCTCCTAGTTTTCTTCTTCTGAAATGAAATAAATGAAACTTTCTCTAGAAACAGAAACTTGAAAATTGGCAAGTTACTAATTTTGGTAGACTTCTTCCCTGAACTAAGGGTTATCATTTCTTCTACAAATTCAACGATGAAATATGAATAGCTACTTATATGTAAAAATAAATGATAAAAAACAAACCACAAATGTGTCCAACGTGGCTACAAAATCCAATTTGTTTCTGTGCTCCCAGCTAGAATAAACCCACTGTAGATTCATCACGGGCAACCGAAACGTCACCGCATACTGATATTTCTCACCACCACAACTGTTAGCTATCAGATGGGTAACTTTGGCTGACATGTCTTTTCTTATTGATCCACCCATATGATGGATTAGAGGCACCAGCAATGTCTGGAAACAAAAATACGGGCTGAAGTACTCCTGCTTCTTTTAGGTTTCTAATATTACTAAGTAGCCAGCCACCTTCTACCCTGAGCAATAATATGTTTATATTTTCGAACCTGATAGTAGCAAGTTGGTTGTAGTATTTAAAGCATAAACAATGTTTTTGGAGCTAAAAATTGCCTTAAATTCTCAATAACAAGTCTTTGCAGACTATTTTTGGTCAAAATTGAAACAACATTCAGTCATCTCAAATGAACCAAAAAAACAGGTTATAATACAGATTAGGTAACAAAGATTTAGCAATATTTTGATATACTGCTACTAATTCCTTCTAAATATATTGGAAATTTTCATATGATCTGTGTGCAAATATTATTCAAGAGTCGAATACAATTTATAGACAAATACTGCATTGTTGATATATTTCTCTTTGAAAATGTCAAAAAAAACTACCACACTTTTAGAAATAAAGACATTAATGAACAGATCCAGATCCTTATGAACTTCAAAACTATTGAAAGACTGTTGAAACTGCATAACTATGTCAGATAAAAGATCACATTCCTGAGTCGGTATGAAGAATTGATTTGAGATAATACAGGAATTTCCATAAAGAAATACTAGGAGGTATAGTATAGCACATAACAACTCACCAGTTCATCCTTATTCCTAAATCCCATGAAACAAACAACAACCCCGGTCATTGCAAGATTGTAGAGTGGCCTAGTGTTATTTGGAAGTCTTTCTTTCTTGGCAGCTAGCTGTTGAAGCGCAGGAGGTCCCAAAATAGGCTGCCTCAACTTATTCAATTTATTGAATACATCTCCTTCGAAGTTTTCCAATACAAATATCGTTTGACAACCGTCATCTTGAGCAAATTCTTGTCCATCTCTTGAAGTTACAACAGGAACACCAAATGTCTCAGCAACAGAACGTAGTTTTGAATCCTTGTACAAGTTACCGACTAAACACAATCTAGAGTCCAGGCTGGGCGACACTAATAAATCAAAAGAAAACATTAGTGAAAGGAAAGTGCGGTCAGACACTTGCTCCAAATTAACCTTGAAAATTCGACATAACCTATATTACGGATAGTATACTTCAGGCTTTTCAGAGTCGAAATTAGCTAGAAATTCGAACTTACTATCATTTCTGGAAGTATCATCACCATTGGAATCACTACATACTGAGCCTTGGGGCCGAATACGAGCTTTAACTTCGTCCATTTTGGCGAAGCTACTTTTGGTTACAACATCGATAAAAATGTATAACAAACTAAGGTATTTTCCACTAATAGGTAATTAAAAGAGCATCAACAAATCCCACTTTCGTAAACACAGCAAAACTTCATCACTTTCAACCACTTTAACCACATTTTTTGGTGTTTTTACTTTGTTTGGAACAAAAAATGCATATGTGCAACTTCAAAGACAAATTTGGCACTCTCATTGGTCGATTGGTCACAATCTGAACGTTCGGGACAGTTCGACGTTTCAACGGCTTTCTGAGACGTCATCCGTCAGGTAGGTACAAATATACAAAATTCAATTCTCTTTTCGATTTTTTCTAATTTTATCTCCACGTCAATAGCGAAATGTTTGAAATATAATTAGTTGAAAAAAGACAAATATAGCGTATGTGCGTATATTGGGTATTCCTATAATAACAAAATGATATATTTAATTTTTTGTATCCAAACTAAAGCACGTTTTCTCGGTCGCTTCCGTTCCGTTAGAACATGTATGAATCACTCACGCAAGACGATTGAATAAACAATTAGTGTAACTGATTTTATAATTCATGAAAAGGCGGTAAATAATAGAAATAATGAGAGACTGAAAACTTGCTCGGAAGTTAAGGTATACGTAACAAGTCACAGAATAATTTTTTTGCCAATGTGTTTTTTAATTCAGATGAGATCTTTAGTTAGGTACAGGAGTGGTGTAATATGTTTATTGATAATGATCTAGAAGTACTCGATTTATTCAATTTTGGTTGAGACTTTTAGGAGCTTCTTGTTCGAAAACCTATGTTTTGGTTTATATTAACTAGCATCAGTGTTCAAAACCAAACCCAACTACTTTTAGTGTGGATTCATGCAGCACCAATTAACAATTATCAAGTAGCAATTATCAATTATCAATTAGCAAGTATTGAAAATGCTGCATTCATGCACCCAAATTAACAATTACCAAGGAACAAGTGAGCATGCGCACAAAGCAGATCTGTGCCAATTGAGTTAACCTCACTTTGTCGTGGAAACTGTTTAAACATTCAGATTCTATTCGTTTTCCAAATGTTTATAATCAATTTTGTGCATTCACGATTATCATTGAAATGGAAGCTACTCAAGCATTTTTTTTGTTGATTTTCGAGTCATTATACTGACCAATCCACGATCATCTGCGTACTAGTTGCGCAATAGAAGAAAATCTCGTTCAATTAGAGTAGAAAGATAAAAGTTGGCCAACTTCTACTTGTTACTTGATAATTGTTAATTGTCTGCATGAATGCATTCATTGTAATACAAGGAGTTCAACTTGTACTTGGTAATTGTTAATTGATAATTGCTACTTGATAATTGTTAATTGGTGCTGCATGAATCCACACTTATTCGCACAGTTCAGAACCGTAACCAAAACGAACTCAAAACGGCTGAGCCTTATCAGTAAATTCGAACACTTCCGAGATTCCAGAGGCGTATAACATTGAAAACAAATAGTGTGGCAGTTGAAATCGGAATGGATTTGGGACGGCATATATTATTATAGAATCGTCACAAAACAACCATACTCCTAAACTTGACTGTGTGACTGCACACAGTGCTCGCAGTCACAGAACTGGTTCAGAACCGGTGATTAGAGTAGGTAACCAAAACAAACCTCAACAATATTCGAATACTTCCGTGCGTAAGCTAGTTTAAGGTGAGTTTCAGAGGCTTGCCATACAGAAAACTAAATTTACTTTTTTAGTATGGATTTCATCACTCTAGGTGGTCGCTAGCAGAGCCTATATTAAGGGCTAAATGTTTTTTATCGAAGGTTCAGGCTTTTTTTAAATTTCTGGATACTACTAATATCTGAATTTGATGAGTAATCTACACAGGCGCTGCTCAAAAATGAATTACAAATACTTTAATTTTGTTCAAATACCAAATCTGGTGCATAATTTGCTTAGAATACACCGTCTTTTGCCTTCAATGCTATTAAACTGGGGCACAAAAATTCGTGAAAGCGCAAAGGAAAAACTTTTCTCTGCAGAATTATCTCAGCCTAGGTAACAACCTGACGTAATTTATTCGTCAATATATGGTCATTTGAAGTCATTGACGTCACATGACCCGAAAATTTCGAGTTTTTGACGCACTAAAGAGACGTCAATCGGACGTCACACTTATATAGTTTCTGTTTCTTGAATTGTATTCACACGAAAGGTTCCAAATATTCATATATTCGAATAGTAAATATATTCTTTATCTCATTAAATATGAATAACAAATGAAGTTGAACTCAACGATATAGAATTTATTATTCAGAAATATACAGACTGACGTTAATTAAACGTCACACTACTTCCCTCTATATAAAGACGCACTTTTGACTTCATTCTGAAATCATAATTTTGAAGTCAATCGTCTGTGTCTCATAAAGTCATATAAACGTTATTATGACGTCATGTTGGAAGTCACTCTGACGTTATAGACATGACCAAATAATGACGTACAGATGACGTCAACTTGTTACCTGGGATGCTCCTGAATTCTATTGGAAAATTTGAAACTCAGGAATAGAGAGTTTTATTCTTGTACGAGTTTCATACCCCGGCAACACCTGGACATTCCAGGTATAATCCCTTACTTGTCCCAAAGTGTACGAAAAGTGTGCTTTTCCCACATAAGACTGCCCGTTACCCGAACGAAGCAAAGCGGAATCCAGGTAAGCAGTCGAGTGTGGGAGAGTTCCTTTCCGTGTGAGTAAGGATCATCAATCTTTTTTCTACAAGCGAATTAAAATAATTTATGTAACACTCTTGAACAAACTTTCGCGTGCGGAAATAGTTATTATCCTAACGAGTACGGAAAGAGTATCATTCTCGCATGTGACTGCCGTTACCCGAACGACGCAAAGCGGAGTTCGGGTAAGCAGTCGAGTGCGGGAGAGTACCTTTCCGTACGTATGAGTTAGGATCAAGATTTTCCCTACAAGCGCATTAAAACATCTTTTGCATCGCTCCTGAACAAAGTTTTGGCGTGCGGGAGAATTTCTTCCATCACTAGTGCGGGAAAAACTCACTTGAAATGATATTAGCGTGCGGGAAAATGACACCTCTCAAACTACATTGCGTGCGAGAATAGGGCGGAACACGCACGCTTGTAGGAAATAGTTATTATCCTAACAAGTACAGAAAGAGTACCTTTCTCGCACGCGACTGCCGTTACCGGAACGACGCAAAGCAGAATTCGGGTCAGCATTCGTGTGCGGGAGAGTACCTTCATCCGTAAGAGTGAGGATTAAGAATTTTTCCACAAGCGCATTAAAACATCTTATGTATCGCTCCTGAACAAAGTTTTGGCGGGCGGGAAAAATTCTTCTATCACTAGTGCGGGAAAAACTCACTAGCAGTGACCTTAGCGTGCGGGAAAATGACACCTATCAAACTATATTGCGTGCGGGAATAGGGCGGAACACGCACGCTTGTAGGAAATAGTTATTATCCTAACAATTACAGAAAGAGTACCTTTCTCGCACGCGACTGCCATTACCGGAACGACGCAAAGCAGAATTCGGGTCAGCATTCGTGTGCGGGAGAGAACCTTCATCCGTAAGAGTGAGGATCAAGAATTTTTCCACAAGCGCATTAAAATATCTTATGTATCGCTCCTGAACAAAGGTTTGGCGTGCGGGAAAAATTCTTCCATCACTAGTGCGGGAAAAACTCACTTGAAGTGACATTAGCGTGCGGGAAAATGACACCTCTCAAACTACATTGCGTGCGGGAATAGGGCGGAACACGCACGCTTGTAGGAAATAGTTATTATCCTAACAAGTACGAAAAGAGTACTATTCCCGCATGAGACTGCTGTTACCCGAACGACGCAAAGCGGAGTTCGGGTAAGCAGTCGAGTGCGGGATAGTACCTTTCCGTATGAGTAAGGATCAAGATTTTTTCTACAAGAGGATTGAAACATCTTATGTGATGCTCTTGAACAAACTTTCACGTGCGGGAAAAATTATTACCGCACTAGTGCGGGAAAAACTCACTTGAAGTGACATAAGCGTGCGGGAAAATTTTTCCCGCACTAGTGCGGGAATATAACACCTCTCAAACTAAATTGCGTGCGGGAATAGGGCGGAACACGCACGCTTGTAGAAAATAGTTATTATCCTAACAAGTACAGAAAGAGTACCTTTCTCTAAATTTCTTGCAGATTAAGAGTGAATCACGCACGCTTGTAGTATATTACATTACGAATGCGAAAAGTTGACAGTTTTCGAACGAGTGCGACAATTAATTCAAAGAGTATAATCAAGTAATGCACTGTATTTTTCGAACGACCACGCGATAATTTTACCAACTCATATCGATGATATTGACACATTGTGCAATAAAATCAAAGAGGCTGAATGAGATCCATTTCAACTAGCTTCATCTATTTTGAAAAGTTATTTTGAAACGCAAAATATGAATATGAAGATCATAATTAGATCCATTATACTGTTAATAATCATCACAAATATGAAATTTCCCTTAATTAGCTAAAGGTCCACATGAAGCAGAGATATGACCAATTAGCTCAGTTGGTAAAGCAAAGTGACATGCAATCGGTAGTACGTGTGGGATTGAACCCCACCGGTGTCAACTTTTTTTAAGAAAAATTATTCTTTTTACATTGTTTTGATCTCAGGAATAAACAATTTGATAACTTGAAGCGGTAAATCTATACAGAATTTACGCACTTGACAGCTCAACCACGCGTGCGTTTTACTTTCCGCACATGAGCGCCGGATATAGTAACTTTCCGCACGGGTGTGCATTAAGCCACTTGAAAAAAAAATCCGTTAACCAGCTGTGCGACCAAAGGATTAACGAGTTCTTACCTTTCAACGTGCGATTCCTAGCACTTTCTCAGGCAATCAGAAAAATTTATTGAAATCACTGGGATTGAACCAGTGACCGGTAAAACAAGAATGATTGAAAGCATTGTTAGTAATTTTAAAACCTGAAAATCACAATAATTTTTAGAGAATCAGGTGAGGTAATTCACTAATACTAACCAACACTCATGATTTTAAATGAAGTACCAATGGCTTCAGAACTGGAGAGACTCATAACTTTACCCTTCTTGAATTCTGTCTTAGTTTTCTGTTGTACCTGAGGTAGGTAAGATATTCCTAATGATCACTAGCGGGTTTAAATTACCGCATCGAGAAATGAACACTCATTTGGATAGATGTCAGATGTATCGATTACACAAAAAAAGATAAGGATAACTATGAATAAAACTATACACCGCACAAGACAGTCAAATGACCTGAAGTTTCGTATTTCAAAAACCCGTTAGGTTCAAAATTCATTGACATACAATTATAATTTCCCAATTATATCGAATATACATCTCTATTCATATTCAGAAAGAAAAACAAAATGAGCATAAGGCAGTGTATAGATTTAGTAATACACCCAGAACACAATAAGTGGCTAATGATCACAGAAATTGATGCCTCTGTAAAAACACAACCAAAAAAAAGTATAAGTTTATTCAAAATAAAAAAATACATACCGATTTATTTGTGAAAAGGCGAATGAATGGTATCATTGACGTTAGAATTTGGTGCGAAAGCAAAATAACAATAAATATTTGAAACTTTTCAGAGTTTACTCAATTTTTCATTTCATATCGATGGTAATTTGATTATTGACAGTTATATTCATTTATGTTTATGGAAATCGATTCTCAGTACAATTTCTTACTTGGTACGACTACGTACACTCCCGGCCAACG
The DNA here is from genome assembly GCA_958502065.1 of Chrysolina americana. Taxonomy (NCBI): domain Eukaryota; kingdom Metazoa; phylum Arthropoda; class Insecta; order Coleoptera; family Chrysomelidae; genus Chrysolina; species Chrysolina americana. The sequence continues at coordinate 9,082,057 of OY293410.1, forward strand.
TAACAAAATAAGTGGCACCTTCTCTTTTTCAACCGTGGGGAAAACCTAAAGTACCACCAAAGAATCATTGATGTGAGAATTGGGAGATGCAATAGTACAAGGGAAGCGGTAGATTGTAAGGGGGGTCGTACAGGCTGTACAAGTGTACAGCCTCACAGGCACCTCAACCCGGGATTCTGAGACTTCTTGCGAAGTTAATCAGTTTCCCGATGCGTTAAGAATGCCCCTTCCAGGGATTTGAACCTTTTGTAGAAGAGCGCTGGTCATTCGTAAAGCAGGAGGTTCTGCAGTTTCCGCAAAGTTCTCGCAGTAGCGAGGACCACCTCTTTCTTGAATAATAGGCAATCTTTTTAAGGTGATATCACATAAGGCAGTGCCCAATGAGTAGTCCTGTTAGCAATCCCTTTTTGCAAGTCTTTTTGTCCAACTCAAGAAGTTTTTATCTTTCCTTGGCGATAGGCTCACTAGCCTTTTCGCTTGTCTGTGTCCTGGACTTTATTCCATTAAGATTTCGTTTCATCGAATTCCCAGCTTCGAAACTCTTTCAAGTGGGATTTGGAGAGTCCACGGAAGGGTTCTGGGCCGAGAAGTGGTGTGTTTGACCCTTCTTTGGCAAGGCAGTCTGTTTCCTCGTTGCCTTTGATGCCTCTGTGACCTGGCACCCACATCAGGGTTACAGATTGTTTACTGCCAGTTGCCTCAGAGTCCAAGGGTAGGGTACAAACACATGTGCCCGTTATCACACCCGCCACTCCATCATCAGTAATAAAAATAATAATAATGAAACAACTATGTGAGAATTTATAATACTTCAAAGAGCTATATAAGTATATAAATATATGTATAGTTAAAATTAAATAAAGAATTATATCACGTGTAAAACACAATAAATGAAATTGTGCTAAATAACAATTCATCCATTCAAATAATTTACTCTCATATAAAACAACAAATTCGAAATTTTGGTATGCCCTAACAAAAAAAAGCACTAGGATTTTGTTTAATCGATAGCGACTTCTAATGTTTTCCGTTTGTCACCTGCTCTATGTCCTCGTCTTCTTCCTCGTCGCTATAGTCATCTATACTGTAATAATTTTTCGACGAAGAAGAAGGAGGCGAAGGCGAGTCGTATCTGGGCGACTTGATCGGAGGAAGGCCCTCTTCCGAGAAATCGAAGTCGCCGAGGCTGGACGTCGGACTGCAAGGGGGGTAAGGCGAGGCGGGAGGACTCAGCGCGTTCAGAATTTTCCCTTTGCTCTCGTTCCAAATATTCGATAACCTCTCCCTTCCGAACAGCAGCAAGAAGTTCTCGATGAATTCCCTGGATTTCTCCTCCCATTTCGCGATCATGTCGTCCTTTCGCTCCCCGATGGTGTCCATCACCCTCTTGCCCTTGTCTTTCAGCTCGTGCATTTTGTTCTGCAACCGGATTTTCTTCTCGCTGAGGTAAGAGATGTTTAGGTCTTTGGCGGAGTAACCCCTCGCCAGGTTCCTCCTGACGTAAATATCGTAATCTCTGACTATACGCGCCACGATGTCTGACGTGGATACTCCTTCGGTTCTTTCCGTAGCCACGAACATTCCTTTCGCTTTCCATGGTGCGTAGATGTCGTTGCTGCTATCCGAGCCATAGGGAATATCATCGTGTGCTGAAATAATGATAAAGATTAAAAACTGCTGAAATCAATCATGAAGAAATGAATATTCAGAGAAAGTCATTATCATTATTGTTTCAAAGAATTCATTGGAATTCTGAAATCATACTTTGGTTAGTCCAATAATCTACTCAAAATCGCGAAAATCCGCCCAAAATAACGGTTATAAAAAAAGTTTAGAGTTTTTGAAGAAGTTATAAGAAATGTTTGGAATATTTAGCTAGTTGAAGTCAGTTGAGCAGTTGTTTACAGCGAAGTTAATAAAAACAGTTTAGTAGAGTGCGCGGCGTATTATTTAGAAATATCGTAACAGTGGTGTCGGAAGTAGGATATTACTGAAAAGTAGAAACTATTTATGGTGAATACGAGGAGTACATCGTACGATACGATGGAGGCGACATTGCAAGATTCATCCAAAATCAATTCGCGGATTTGGAAAGGTGTCAGGAGGAAAAACAAGAAAATGAAAAGCGACGCCGATAGGAAAAGAAAGAACGAGAAGAAGCACTCCAGAATATTCTCGAAGAACAGAGAAAAGAGAGAGAAAATTAAAAACAAAAACGATAAAATGAAAAACAAGACGAGGAAACGCGACGGTTGGATGAAAAGAAAGAACGAGAAGATGGGCACCAGAAAATTGTCGATCAACAAAACAACGAATTAGAACGCATAGAAAATCAAAAGAAAGCAGTTTCTAAGTTCTTCCAACATGGAAAATGCCAAGAAAATCGACGATGAGTTCATTAAGAAAGTGGATACAGTGCAAGAGAAGATGAAAGGACTCGAAAAGCTTTCCACAAGAACCAAGATCGTCGAGATGGGGTTGCCACATCAGGGATTTCCGTAAAACCACCAAATTTTGATGGAGAGTGCACTTGGTTCATGTATCGCCGGCAAATCTAATGGATGGGACGAAGAAGAAAAAGCTACAGCATTCATAGTAGCTTTGAGAGGGGCTACTTTGGCTATGTTGTAGACGATACCCGTCGAACAGCAATCTAAATATGAAGACCTGATTACTGCCATATACTTACGGCGTGATATAATAATAATAATAATAATAATACTCCATCATAAACACTCATTGAGTGTACCCGAAGGTATAGCCTGTGTGGGTAGAGGACGGCAATTATTATTATTTGCCGTGGCGCTCCAGGGCGACATACTGATTTTTGGAGGCGTATTCACTTTTCAGCTGTAGGAAAACCTACAGCACCACCTCGGGTGGTCGGTGTGCACTCCAAGCTAGCACCAGACGAGATTGGCATCTTGACAACTCACAATACAACAAGGCATGCGGTCGCTTATCGATCCGATATGAAGTAGTTGAAAAAAATTCTCTTGTACCTACATCGGGCTCGAACCGACTATCGCTATGCTGGAGTTTCGAACGGCCTGTGCATCAGACCGGTGAGCCATCGGCCACCTCGATCAACATTGAGAACAGCTTTATCGTGCTCAAATAAAAACGCGCACTCAAGAATCGAGTGAGAGTCTGCAAGAATTTGAAGCAGATGGGAGACGCCTGATTCAGCTGGCTTACCCAGGAGCACCGCGATATTTCAAGGAACAGCTCGCGGTGTAGTTATTCTTATATGGACTAAGAGACACCGAAATTCAAAGGATTCTGCGACTGTTTCACGACAATTAAACAATATTACATCAAATTATCGCATTGATAAACCTAGATTAGTGTACCAAATTCCAATTCTTTACCTTCAGGAGTTCTGAGGAAAAAACAATTAAATACATATACATTTTTTTCGGACTTTCGACATCTTGTATCTTAGAGGGGATGCATTTTAGGATAAACATTGATAAAAACTTTTCACTTCAAAATGAGGTAGGTAAGGCAACTGTGTACGAAGTTTGTCCGTAACGTTCTGACTCACCCTGTATAATAACTTTCTGCAAAAAACGCTTTTTTGTCGTGTTATAGGTAAAAAACCGATAATAACCGCTATTTTGGGCGGTTTATCACGATTTTGAGTATGCAGCCGCGATGGCTCCTGTGGAAGCAAACTTCAGATTCGGATTGAGAACCCCAAACAACATATATATTCGTTGAGAAAAAAAGTTCCGCAGTTTTTTACTGAAAAAGGTATTTTGAAACCACGTATTATTGCAATAAGGGGCCCTACTTGGTTTTTATCCTAGAGGGAAAACATATTGCCCATATTGCTAAAAAATGCATGACACCACCCAGAATACAACCTTGCCATTCTGATTTCTAGCCCGGTACGCAATGAATTAATTATTTGTGTATTTTCTGAAGTCGACAATTGACTTATAAATAGTATAACCGCTTTTACAGCATGTCGTGACATATGGCACAAATCATATTTTCATTCAATATTTTTGAACCACTGCCCTCAACAAGTAAATTTTATGCACAATGGTTTCTCATAATGCACACATTTCAAGTTTTGAGTTAAATGTCAACCTTTAATATCGATATGATGAAGTTTTGCCAGAATTAAAAAAATGACCGCTGTACACACAGCTGTTTGAAGACATTATTTTAATATGTAAGTTTAAAAAAATCATCTATATAACGACAAGGATCTTTTGAAAGCGTATGTGTTCTTTTTTCTTTGTTTTGTATTATTTTATCAAAAAATATGTCTGTGCCATGCACTTTCATGTAAAATTGGTATATAGCACAATAAGCAATTCAGAATATCACTACATATATTTTTTTGTTTTAGGGTACCATAATATGTTTTACGGGTTTGAAAATACTATTGCCCTGGACAAACCAGACGAGACTGTTAGATCGGCCCCAGATTCTTACACTGATGAAGATGATTTAACTAATGAACGACTGCACTGCAACATATGATGAAGAAAATATTGCTCTGAATTACTCACCAAACTAAAAAAAAAGTGTCAATAAAAATTAAAACCATCTATCATGAAAAACTGAAAATTGATATCAGCACAATGCAGAAAGTTATGGTGTCAACTTGTAAATATTATTATGGACGAAAAACATGAAGAGAATTATACCTATGAAGTCAATTTTGTGTTTTGTTACATATTCGTCGTTCAATTCCCATGGTGCATCTCGAACTATTTCATCAACGTAACGGCAATGTCTCAGGGCTTCGTACCTTTCCTCTTCGTTCATTACCGTTCTGCCTTTTTTGCTGTGGGTCAGGTCATCACTACAAACTGAAACAAAAAAATGTCCATTCAAATTTCATCGACACAATCTAGAAAATCACTAAAACCTAAACAAACACGAATAGTCAGAGGTTTATATATCAACTCCATTAGAAATAAAAAAATTGTATGTCTCGGTGATTTTCCTAATAGGAGGGCAGTAACGAGTTAAATAGGGGGTAACACTCTATAAATACTGTCGCAATGCAAAAGACTTGTTTTCAAAAATGTCATCATCCTATCCTATCATTCATTTGGCAGGGACAGGAAAATTATAATGTTGTCCCACCTACCCTGTCACGGATGAGAGGCAATAAATTTCGAAACATGCATGTCTGCAGGTGGTCATTCCTAGCCAAACGAAGGATAATTTTCTGTTTAATTACGAGACAAGCACTTGCAATTGGGTCTTCTTTGAAGAACGTTGCACAAATATCTGTCAGTTGTAGTTCAATGTCCGTCGTAGTATTAGCCAGGGAAGTAGTTGTTTTCTGACAGATGTTCGCCTATTACTTTCCACTTGGTGGAAACGCTTAGAGAGAAGGGTACCCCGTATTCTTTCAACATTATATCCTCATAATAAAGAAAAAGATTAACCATATAAATAAATCTTATCAAAAACGTGCTGATTTATAGATTGTGCAAGCAATACTATTATTAGAAAGGGAGAGTGATTGATACTTCCAGGCCTACTTATTGGCACTTAACTTATTGAGGTTGCATTCGAAGGTAACCTGATACACTCGAAATTATTTATCAAAAATCAATATCGTATGATCAGAAAAACTCCAATCAACTCGACTCGTATCATTCGAAGATATCGATTGGCTGTTGATATATTAGGAACCCTATTCGTTTCGTTTTTCTAGCACGCTAATTAAAAACATGCGATGTTGTTGGAAATTGATCACATTATAATTCCTGATTGTAAAAATGCATCAATGATTACATTTTTGTCTTTATTACTATGATTGATGAGTATTGATAATAATAATTCCTTCTTGGCGTGATGGGTTAAGATGTCCCCCAGATAGGCATTTTTTACACTTACCACTATACGTCCATAGTTCGAAAAACTTGAAATATATTTTTTTCAAACTCTGCTCCGATGAAATTCAGAAAACTGATGTTTTGTGAATGATTCACTGATTCAAGATAGAAATTAAATAGCGAGTGACAGTTTTCTTCGAGCGGTAGTGTGTACCAGATCATCCGTTGTTTCAAACAGATTTTCTTTCATGAATTTGTCGACTTTTTGATAGTATATAATATATACTGCTGATTTAACAATCATCTCGTAGAGTTTTGAGCAAAATCCGAACCGTTTAAAAAAGTTTTTCATCAATTATTACAAACGAGCTCCACGCTGCATTCAAAGAAGTGCAGATTCATATGCAGTGAACTATCAATCATAGGATATAATATGAATTCGACGGGTATAAGCCCTGAACCAACACGAATTTTCAAAGGAATACTAAAGAACTCCAGAAAGTTTTCACGTGTAGTACAATTCAACTGCAATATTTGCGGAAATCAAACGGAAACTCTCAGAATCTACATTATTTGATCATTGTTACGTCGCTTTTCGAGTATACAACATTCACGCTGAAGATGCTCACCGCTTTTGTCAGCGAAGAGTCCAATGAAATTGCCTCGTCGGAGGTTAATTATTACTTTTAATTTTTCACTTAATTTATAATTTATCTACTATATATGCAATATTTCAACTTTGTCAAGTATGAATTGCAAAAAACTCTTTAAGCGCTAAGCCTTCTTATAATCCAGCACAGCTTTCCCTGATAAGTCACGATCCTTCTAGAATCAACGAAAGAGGCCGCTCGTGTAGTTTTTTACCCGGCAAACCTTCAGTTAGAGGAACCTCGGTTGTTCGTTATTGCGCGACTCTCGTCTAGAGGGGGCCAATCTCGAATCTTCGCGTGGTGACATAACATATATTATCACGAGCGGGCCAGAATCACACAGGTCCGCCTGCAGCTCGTTAATAAATCAAAACGTATGTTTTGATATTAACCCGGAATACGTCAACTGAACGTAGACAATTCTGTAATACCAGACTATTTATTACGTCCTATATTTCCGCTACCTCAAACTTTAGATATCTACAAAAACTGTTGGTTCAATAATGAAAAAAGAATTCAGTCTTCCGCTTTAACTTTTAGTAGTTATTTTCGTCGGTAAATCTCCAACAGAAAACAACTACTGCCTCCTACGATCTTTCAATCATATGTGTTAGATTCTCAGCAGATTTTTCTACAAAAACAACTTTGATATTCTCTCCTAATCTTCAAGCCAAAAGCATGTGTCTGTTCAAATTGGAGACTCGCGGAGAAGTTTACCTTTTGTACAGTTCGATTATTTAATCTTCACCCGTGCGTCATCAATGTTATGCATATGAAATAAGTCGAGACGTTCGTCAAAATAACGTCTAAATATAGAATACCGTGACTGATATCCCGATAAAATTACAACGTGGAGGTAATAAGATTGGATAATGAATTCCTAAATTAACTAAATCAACATTTTCAAATTCATGGAAATGGCGAACCACCAGACAATGAGAGTTTTTTTCCCAACAAAATAGCGTGTGACACACACTTATGGGTACCCACTCATGGGTACACCCCCCTTTTCTCCTTTCCTTTATTTTCCAACTGTGTCAAAAAGTGCCGTCCAGTGAGCATATTCAATGTTCCAAATTTCAAAAATATTGCTGGAGAAACAAAAGCGAAAAAGAGTGAATGTTTAAAATTGTTTTTTCCGTTAACCAGCTGTCGTCCCCTTACGAACGGCAGCCCTCAGTAGTCGAAACTTGTACGAGCCAAGCATTAACGTGCGATTCCTAGCACACGGTGTATTCCAATTATTATGAATCCAGTGATCAAGTTTGATAGGATAATGAAACATATACCGGGTGGCTACGGAAGTATTGCCTACGGAATATCTCAGTTATTGTATGAAGTAGGTTTGTGAAATTTGGAGAGTCGATATAATGACATAAGAGCTAGAATTTGAGCATATTGACATGTCGAAGTTAACTTCCGGTCTGACCGGAAGTATCATCAACTTTCTTATTTTAAATGGAAACCCTATTTTTTTTTTCGCTTTATTCAGCATTCAATTCCCTTTCTAATGACATATCACAAGTTGGTATCTAACCAGAAACTAGATCAGAAAAAAATTATTATTGAAATTCACCGAGTAGGCCGTGGAAGCAAAATGAAAGCCAAAAATTGAAAAGTTGGCTATGGAAATCATACGTCACTTGATAACAGTTGCTACTACTGTGATATTTTATTTTCATTCGTCGGCGTTATAAAAAGCCGCCAAAAAAAAATTTTGGAAAAATTGGGAAAAAAAACAATACTCT